>OZ014520.1:569967047-570584149 GCA_963966055.1 Lathyrus aphaca | reverse complement strand
TCGGGCTGGCTCTGTTCAGATCCCGGTAGTCAACACACATTCTTACTTTGCCGTCCTTCTTAGGCACAGGTACTATATTAGCAACCCACGGTGGATAGCTAGTTACAGCAAGGAACCCGGTGTCCCACTGCTTTTGTACCTCTTCTTTGATTTTCATTGCCATGTCTGGGCGAGTACGGCGCAGTTTCTGTTTAACCGGCGGGCATTCCTCTCTCAAAGGTAGCTTGTGCACAACAATGTCGGTGTCCAACCCTGGCATATCTTGATAAGACCAAGCAAACACGTCCACATATTCTTGAAGCAGATCAACCAGTTGTCTCTTCACTGAGTCTTGCAAGCAGGCCCCGATTTTAACTTCTTTCACGTCTTCATCTGTACCAAGATTAATCGTTTCAACCTCCTCCTGATGAGGAGTGATAACCTTTTCCTCTTGTCTCAACAACCTGGCTAGCTCTTCAGGAAGCTCATATTCTTCTTCAACCCCTTCATCAGCTTGATTGATTGGATTGTCAAAGTCATACGAAGTCATAGCCGTGCTGTTGTCGGTGCTGTCTGGAAGGCACTCTCTGCAAGGGTTCAGTTTGTTCATTTTAGTGATTTGATTTTAATCTTGTTTAGAAAAGTGAAATAAAGTTGTCATTTTGAAAACATTGCCACTTATTTTTTGTGCAAAAAGAAAAATGGAAAAACAGTGAGCGGAAAAGGAAAAGACTCATTTGCAAAAGATGTCTGATATTTCATTGATTAATCTTGTTGCACAAAAATTACAGATGGCCCGATTACAAAATGAGTCTTGTCATCTTGGGCAAGATGCAAGACTTGATGCATGCTATAAAAATACAGGAAATAATAATTACTCTGCATGAGTAACTCTTATAATTTCCTGGGAAGACCAGTTTGAGATACTGCTCCCCGGGATCTTTGGACGGATCCAACTCTCCAGGTTGCGGTCGCTTTCATCCTCGTCTTCCAAATTGTTGACAGCATCAGGGGTGAGCATCCCCCCACTAACAAAGTTGGGCTCCTTAGCAGCCTCTGCTTGATCTTGTTGAGTTGGTTTGTAACCCAACCCAAATCTATCTTCTTTCTTCTCCACGGGCAACAGTTTGCCCCAGCCTTGAGCGGTTCCTTCTTCAACAACCTTCCGGGCTTGTTGATAAGATGTCATTGAGGTTCCAGGTACAGCAGATGTTTCATTTATGTTCAAGGCCTCAAACCCTTGACTCATCGTTTCATGGATCTCCCCATCCATCTCAATATATTTGTAGGTAGCCATATGGCTGACAAAAATATCCTCCTCTCCACAGATAGTAACGACTTGGCCCTCCCACTCGAATTTTAACTTCTGGTGAAAGGTTGAGGTCACGGCGCCAGCGGCGTGAATCCATGGCCTACCCAATAGACAGCTGTAGGCAGGCTGTATATCCATCACATAGAAGGTCGTTTTGAAGGTTTGTGGGCCAATCATTATAGGCAACTCAATTTCTCCCATAACTGATCTTTTAGAGCCGTCAAAAGCTCTCACTACCAAGTTACTGGGACGTAATGCCAATCCTTCATACTCTAGCTTCACAAGGGCTTTTTTAGGTAAGACATTGAGGGATGATCCTGTGTCTACCAGTACATGGGAAAGAACTGCACCTTTACATTCCACGGTAATGTGCAAAGCCTTGTTATGATTGCGGCCTTCCGTAGTCAAATCAGTGTTGGTAAATCCTAGTCCATTGCTAGCAGTAACATTTCCAACCACAACTTCCAACTGATTGACGGTGATCTCTTCTAGCACATAAGCTGCGTGCAAGACTTTGAGTAGTGCGTTCCGATGAGCCTCGGAGCACATAAGCAATGATAGAATGGAGATCTTGGAAGGCGTCTGGTGAAGCTGGTCCACTATCTTGTAATCACTTTTCTTGATGATTCTCATGAATTCATCAACTTCTTGATCAAAAGGTGTTCTCAAAGCTTCTTTAACAATTTGCTCTTCTTGCACCATGCTCTTACCTTTTGCCTTGGCAGCAGCTTCTGCTTCGGCAGTGGGTCTTTGAATTTGTGGGGCAAAGAAACGTCCGCTTTGAGTGAAGCCTCCGCCTCCTCCCACATTGTCTATTTGTGGTGAAGAAGTTGATGATTCAAGAATGATTTTTTGTCCTTCGCAGTATAGATCAGAGCCGTAATGCCAAGGGATGGCATTACTGCTTTCATAAGGTACTGGCCCAGGCACTGTGATAGTGACTGGACTGATGGCAGCTGCAGAAGGGACCATGATAGTATGTGGATCATAGTATATTGTGACTGGTGCTCTGATAGGAGTGGCATTTTGTGAGTTGTAGGCAGAGTCATTTTCAGGATCATAATAAATTGTGACTGTTGAGACATTTGCTGTTGAAGTTGTAGGAGACATTGTTGGAAGGATGGGTGTTGTTGTTGTAGGAGATTCTGAATGAAGTGGTGCTGAAGTTGTAGAAGGGATGTTTGCTGATATTTGGTCCGTTGAAGTAACAGATGAAACATTTGTTGATAAGATTGAAGAGTTGTTTGGAACAATGGTTGTTGCAGTTGTAGACGATTCGGGAACTGTTGTTAAGGAGATTGCTGGATTGGTAGGTATTGATGTTGTGATTTGAAGCAGACCACTCTGGATGAGACCATCTATGCCATCCCTCAAGTTATCACACCCATTCACTGAAATGTTGCAATAAGCACATCCTAGCTCGCATCCAGGGAACATTTGACATTCAAGGAGTTGAGTTTTAATCTCCAACAAGGGTGTCCGAATCTGACCCACACTGGTTATCAAATAAGACGGCTTGTCTTCTTCAATAGCGTTGATTCTGGGGCCACCATGGTGTGGCATAGGGTTTTTGTTGACATTTGGTGGTGGTGCAAAGTTTAGAGCCTTTGAGTCTACCAAGTCTTGTACCTTCATGTGCAAAGCTCTGCACTTCTCTGTACTATGGCCAGGTGCATTCGAATGAAAAGCACATCTGGCGCTGGCGTCGTAATTTCTGGGCAGACTGGCAGGATCTGGAGGTGCCAATGTCCTTAGCTTAACCAGGTTGAGTTTCATGAGTTGTGGCAGTAATGTGGCATAGGGCATAGGGATCGGATCGATCACCCTATTGGCCTGAGAAGGTCTCTGTTGATATGGTCTTTGCTGATTGTTGTTGCTGGTGTTGTTGTAGTTTCTCTGAGGAGGATACTGAGTTTGTTGCTGATAATTTTGTTGTTGTGGTTGATAAGCTGGTTGAGGATGAATTGGGGCGGGAATGGTGACTGCTGCCACAGACCTATGAACATATTGGGGTCTGCCTCTGCTGGCATGGATAGCATTGGTCTCACCAGCTCTTCTTGGGCCCACGAAAGGCTTTCTTGTGTTGCTGGATGAGCTGGCACCGTTGTCAGAAATTTTGCCCATCTTTAACAGGCTCTCAATTCTTTCTCCAGCTATAACAACATCTGCAAAGCTGGTAGAAGAAAAGGCAGCTAGCTTGTCAATGTATGTCCCTTGAAGGGTGTTCATAAACATATCTGCCATCTCCCTCTCTGACATAGGTGGCTGGACAGCGGCAGCCAGCTGTCTCCATCTCTGGGCGTACTCTCGGAAGCTTTCTCTAGATGATTGTGACATTCCCATCAGAAGGGTTCTATTGGGTGCCATATCCAAATTATACTGGTATTGTCTAATGAAGGCCTCTGCCAAGTCCTTCCAACATCTGATGGTTGCTCTGGTCAGATGAGAGTACCATTCCCTTGAAGCTCCCGTTAAGCTATCCTCAAAATAAAACATCCATAGCTTTTTGTCCATGGTATATGCCTTCAGCCTCCCCAGAAAGGATTGTAAGTGGGTCCGTGGGCAGGAAGTCCCGTTGTACTTTTCAAAGCACGGTGGTTTAAATTTATGGGGAATCCTGACCCCGTCCACTAAGCCCATGTCCATAACATCAAAACCCAAAGAGTTTTGGGACTCCAAGGATCTTAATTTTTCAGCAATTTCATCCAGCCTTCTGTCATAGGCCTCATCCCCAGCTCCCATCACTGTGAACTGATCTTCCTGGGGGTCTTCTTGCCGCACTCTACCTGTAGTAGCATTCCCCTGTACATTAGCAGGGATGTTGATCTCTGGATGAAGGTGGGGTCCAAATACAGGTGGGTTGACATGAGGTTGGACCCTCTCATTGTTGCTTGTCCCAGCAGTCCCTGGATGGGGGTCTTCCTGATTCTGCCTCTCTACCAAGGCTCTCAATCTTTCCTGGCTTTGAGCCATATTGTTCATCACCTCCATAAATTGAGTCATCTGATTCCTCATTTCTAGTCTTTCATTGGCCATTTGAGCCCTGACCTCGGTAAGGTCCTGTTGTACCTGGTCCATTTGTATGCCCGGAAGATTGTTGCGGGTGGGATATCTGTGAGGACGGTTGAGTGGGAACACCCGACGCCGAGCAATAGTTCCTGAGATCACAACAGAGTTAGTAACAATAAAGCAAAAACCTACAAAACAAAACAAAAGGTTAGTATGCAATGCAGTATGCTTATTTGTTTCCAAGGTATCCGGCTTGGCACTTGGTTTTGACCTTTTCCAGACCCTTGAACATGCTGTTGATGTTGCTTGGAAGAAACTCAGATGGAACAAACTGATACATATATTACAAAAAGCAAATGATACATAGTTTATTTCTTACAAATCATGCCCTCTGAGGGGTCAAAATACAACATAAGAAAATAAAAGTACATGAAATGAAAGCAACAACAAGCAAAAGTCAAACACCAAGACCAAACTCATCCTCCTGAACTTCCTTTAGAAGTGCTTCAGTCACAGGATCAGCTGGACGCTCTGTAAGGTTTTTGATGAGAAGATTCCTGGTAGCAACAGCTGCAGTTAGCTTCTTGTGTTGACTCTGGTCTTTTGACCTCTTCACACCAGCTCTAATCTTCAACTCTGAGATCTCTCTTTGGGCTGCTAGCAGGGCTTCCTGTTGTTCCTTTGCACTAGCCTCCAACTGCTCAATCTTGTCCTGAGTCCTCTTATCTTCCAGAGTACGAACTTCGGTGATCCTGACCCACCTAGCTTGACTCTCCTTCAGATACAAGTCAGTCCTAGCCTTCTGGAACTGAGCTTCCTTGCAGGCATTCTTCAAGATTTGTTCTCCAGCCCTAGACTTCCTGATATAATCTTCTGACTTCTCAATCCTAGCCAGATGCTCCACCTTCAACTTTTCCAACCTTTCAATATCCAACCTACCATCACCCCTCTCCCAGAGGGTCTTCTGTAGAGCCTGAGTCAGCTTCTCATTTCTCTCTTTCAGTTTCTCAAACTCCTCTAAACTGACAGTGACAGGAGGTGGTGCTGAGGATGGCCCAGGTATATCTTCCATGGTAAAGGGCATCCCAGATAATTGATCCCTGGCATGGGACCACTCATAGTACTGTGCTGAGGCCACATTGTTGCATTTCCCAAGAATGGTTACTCCTTTAGTCTGAACATTGTCCCAGGCCCAGGCTGCTTGCCTGACAATAGCCAGATTAGGCTTGTTCTCACAGTAAAGAGTCTCAGCCAAGTCTTGTGCCTTAGGAGTGTGGACCAATGCATAACCCAGTTGTCTTTTGAATAGCAGAGGGTTGTAGTTGATTCAACCCTTTACTCCTATCAGGGGTACATTGGGAAACTGCCCACAACTGGTAATGATGTCCCTGCCTTTTGTGCTTTGAGTGCACCACCTGATATCAGCTGAAGTTAAGACAGTGAGTCTTCTAGCCCAATTCTTTTGCTGATGAGGATTCAGAAATGCATCAGTCTTAGGCAAATGTCTGAGCAGCCAGGTATGGAACAGGGGAGCACAGCACCTCACCAATCTTCCTCTCTGCTTTTCATTCCTTTGGTGAACAGAGTAGTAAAAATCTCCCAGTAAGGTGGGCACTGGGTTCCTCAGGATGAAAAGATGGATTGCACTCTTGCTGACAAACTTAGGCTCATCTGCAAAAAGTAAGACCCCATATATACTAAGGGCCAATAAAGCACAAACTGCTTTCCACTCTCCCAAAGAAGCTTTCAGGGTAGCCTGAGATATTAAGAAATCCTGATGTAGACCAGAGACTCCAGCCTTGATGGTCATATTCTGCCCAATCAGAACTGGTTCCAAATACAAGGCCTTTGCCACCTCTTCATTACTAGGAAAAACCATCTCAGGGTTGAAGGGGACACCACCCCTGACAGGTATGCCAACCAATGATGAGTACTCTTCTAATAAAGGCCCCAACTGAAAATCCTGAAAGGTAAAGCACCTCAGAGGGGGATCATAGAACTGCAGGCAAGTATGAATCAAGCTCCTCTGGGAAGGGTCCAAATCCATAACTACATCAAGTATGCCTCCATAGTGTTCTCTGAATAGTGGTATATGGTCTGGAGTAATCAGGGCTTGGATCTTCCTGATGTCAGCTAGCTCAGGCTGAAAGAAATGATAGGAGATATTACTTTTCTTGGGTGCCATGTTGTTGAAGAAGAATTGAGACAGGTGCTGATGATGGAGAATGATACTGATGATGGGCCTCTGATAGGCTGAGACTGGTGATGCAAGTGACTGCAGCAGGTAGCAGATAACTGAAGTAGATACTGATGAAGATAGGTCTATGCTGATAAAGGGGTCAAAACCAAGCCAAAAATATGATGGATACCCTGAAAAACAAATAAGCAAATGTTAAAATGATGCAATGATGATGTATGCAAATGATATGCAGGGGTTCGTGACTGAGCTGGATCTGATCAAGTGCTATGATATAAGTCCAGGTATGTTCAAGAAATCCAGATGGAGGTCCATAAGTCCAGTAACCAAGGTGGGGGACTCAAATAAAGAGTCACATGTCCAGGGTTAAAAATCACAAGAACGGTTACAACATGGAGTACTCTTAATCAAAACAAAGTAACAGGGTATGCTGAGGTCAAGGGTACCTGCAAACCTGTAAACAGCCCAACCCCCCTCACAGGTGGTGTTCTAAAACAAGGATCCTCAGATTTGGATCAGTTATGAGAAGTGTAAACACTTCTAACCCAGAGGTACAATGTTTACAATAACCATAAAAGATCCTCCTCTAATTCACCTCAGTTTTTGAAGGTCAATACTAAAAGGTCATCCAGACTTAGCAGGCTTCCCAGATAGCCCTAGTACTACAGGAAATCTGCAGCACAGAGTTCTCAAGAAGAAACCCATATCTGAACCGTGCTTCATATTCCCGCACCAGACTGAAATGGAATGGGAAAGAACATGAACCACTCTAGTCTAGGTGTCACTCAGGTCCCAGGTATAGGACCTCAACTCTCAATAGAACACCCACCCACCAAAGCAACAAAACAGATCCAGCCAGCACAGCATGACAGTATGATATATGTAAAGCTATAAAGAAAGTAGTAAAGCAACTGTACATAAAGCAAAAGTAAATACAAAACAAGCACAAATAGCACATAACACCCCAGTAAACACAAATCAATCAAGCGCTAGGAGGAACCCACAAAAAGAACCAGAAGCCCCGGTTACAGTATAAGAATCCCCAGCAGAGTCGCCAAGTTGTCGCTCCCGATAAATGGGAATGGCCCAAATAAAGGTACAGACGCGAATGGTCGGCGAAAGAGGGATGCGAGAACACACAGGAGTGAACTCACAGGGAATGAAAAGAGTCGCCAGCTAGGCATTTTTATCCCGGAGGAAAGGCAATGCTGCATAGACCTAGAAAAAGATGGATAAGACGGTTGTGAACCAGAGAGACTGAGAAAGGGGGTTGGTTACAACCTGGGAAGGTATTAGCACCCAGATTGTCCGTCGTACTCGACGGGATCCACGCTTAAGAGATTTGTGTTTTAAAGGGGTAGTGTCAGTGCAATCTGTGTGTAAAAGGGCTGGAAAAAGATGTACAGGTGTCAGTGTAAAGGAAGTGTAAAGTGTATAAATGATGTGTCAGTGTAAGAATGAGAATGAAATGCTCAAGACTATGAGGCTTAAAGAATAAAGCTAGAAAGAGGGGGAATATACAGAGACTTTTGTTCGATAACTGTTAAGTTATGCCTACGTATCCTCTCGTGCAATGAGGAAGTCAGAACACCGTAGTTCGACCCAAAGAGACTGAAAGATGAATTGACTGATGAACTGCTTGCTTGCCTATGCTCAAGTGTATGACCTGTCTGGCTCAGGTGCAAACTGTCTTGCATTAGACGGAAGAAGCAAATTCTCGTTTATGAGTGAAGATGATGAGAAAAGAATCCCGGAGGAGACGATTATTGTTTGTTTTTTTGAGTTTTCAGCCTTTTATTGCTTTTGAAAGTTTGTCATAAGTTAATGAGATTAAGCCTAAACCAATGGGTTAGTAAACTCATCACATCTTCCCTCTGATTAGGGGTAATGAGAGTACCTTAAGTGTGAAGTCAGCATCTCACACTTAATCACCTTTGATGTAGGATTAAGATCATTAACCTACTTGTGATTAATTAGATGTTTTTGGTGTTTTTGTTTAGTGTTAAGTAATGAGATTAAGCCACAATCAGGGATTAAACAGACTCATTACACCATCCTAATAGAAGGATAATAGATGAGAATGTTTAAGCTGAGGAAAGCTCCTCAACTTAATCCATGATTAGGGATTAAACTCATGACAAAACAAAGCCTTTATTAAGTGGATTTTACTTAATGATATGATGATGAAGTGATTTTTATGATTTGTAAGACAACTTGAGGGGGACTTGTCCATTAACACTAGGGTTAGTCCTTCTTAACCAATTAAGGAAGAATTAGAACCCTAATGCAAGGCCCAAGTTACAAGCTTGATGTCTTGATGATTATTAAGTGAATTGATTAAGATATTTAAACACATTAAGGGTTTAACACTTAATATTAAAGTTATACACTCCATCCTAATAGAAGGATGCAGGCATAAGCTTAATCACAAAGCCTTAAAGCCTTTAGGGTTTAGTACCTGATTATGAGATGAGAAGAGAAGACTCAATGAGACACAAAGGTAAAACTAAGTGGGGGACTAATCAATACCCTAATCATTGTCATGCTTGGTTGTTCCTAAGGTTTGTGAGGTTTAACAAGAAAGATCTTCAAAAGAACCACCAGGAAGCAGATGAAAGGAGCAAGGAGAAGCAAAGTAACTTGCTTCATTTAAGAAGACAAGTCACTTGAGGAAAGAAAGGAATAATAAGAAGAAAGAGCAAGCTCAATCTCAAACACAAAACAAAATGCAGCAATGATGCATAAGAGAGATGAAAAGAAAATGTGAGAAGTGAAGGCAAATTCACTTCTCAAAGTTGCTTACCACCTGAAAAGTTAGTGAAAGAAATGCAATGCAATGCAAAATGAAATGAAATGGCATGATGCAAATCAAAACCAGAAGCATATATGAGATGATAATGATGCTATGAGATGATGCAAACATGAAACAAGGCATGAGGATGATCACATGAACAAATGAATGCAAAGGAAGCAAGCTTGGAACCATGAACATACATGAAAAGTCATGGGATGCAAATGGCATACAACATGGAAAATGAAAGATGCAATGATCAAACATGCTTCTAATATGTCTCAAGATGTCTAATGGATCAAATGGATGCACAAAATGCTATGGCAAGTCATAGTATGCAAGCAAATGCAAGATGAATGCAAAAGGAAGCCCAAATTAGGGTTTATGATCAAAGCATCAAACAAAAACCAAAATCAGAAGCAAACATCAATATAAAAAATTGAAAATGCACTCAAAGGATCCCTAAACCTATACTAACTCACTGCCCAAAGGAGAAGTTCCAACTCTTAACCTAATAAAAGTTATGAATTTCCTAAAATTTCTAGGGTTTTAGGGTTCCTTAACAAGAAAAATATCAAACAAATGGAAAATGAAAGATCAAACCAAGCCAATTTAATATCACAAACTACATGCTAAACACAATGCAATGCAAAAAGAATCAAGGTCCAACTCTCAATGGTTAGGCAGAAATGATTTTTGGAAGTTTGGATCAAAATAATGCCTTAAAATGATTTTAATTCCATGAAAAATTCTCAAAAGACATCAAGATCAAAAAAGAAATTTGGTTTGAGGGTTGGACAATGTTTCTAAATGTTTTTAAATGTTTCATGAATTTTTTTGTGATTTTTAAATACCTAAAAGCATTTTTAATTAATTAATTCTCATTAATTAATTAAAAATAAACTTTTAAATGATTTAAAAATATTTTGAATGCAAAAAATAAAAATAAAAATGTTTTTGGTTTCTGAAATTAAATACAAGTTTGTATATAAAATTCCAGAATTTTTAAAATGATTTTGCTATTTTAAAATAAATGGAGAAAGAAATACAAAATAAATGAATTAAAAAAAAAGAAAATGAAAAGTAAACGCAATGGAAGGCCAGGATGGATTCTGGGAAAGAGAAGGTTGATTGCGCGCGCAATCCAAAGGTCTACATTCAAACTGACCTAATTTCTGATTTAAATTAATTAAATTGAATTAATTAAGTTAACTAAAGATTAGGGTTTCTAATGACAAATCTCAGCCATCCAAACACGCGCCAGTCTCCCCCAGTCAACGCATCCAACGCTCAGCATTCAAACCTCAATTAATGACAGGGATTAACCCTAATCATTTTCAGGTGGCCGGAGAAGACCTCCGGTCGTCTTCTCCGGTGGGAACTCCACCTGAAAATTTCCAAAATCCTCAAAACTTCACTAAAACGAAAACTAAGAGCCCAGAAATGATCCCCACATCCCCCTGAATCAAAACCCTAACTCAAAACTCATTTATCTTTCACCAATCAACTGAATCGAAAAAAAACAATTTTTAGGGCAAAAGTTTCAGACATTGCATACATCCTGGTTTCTCAACCATTTTCAAAAATAATCACATATTCATGATCAGGGGAATGCATAGAAGCTATTAAGAACTTAAAATCATGCTTCTGGAAAAAAAGTTCATGAAGCTACCTGAGTTTGAAGCTTTTCAGTTTGCAACTTTCTGACCTCTTCTCCTTGTGCAATCCACTCCTTTTAGGCCCCTGATGAAGTCTTGATGCTTAGAAAGAGTTTGTGATGGCTGGTTTGAGAGTTTGCAGCAGTTCTGTTCAAGGTGGTGTGAGAATCGTGTTTTTGATTCTTTGAGTTTCAGGTTGTTTTGAAGGGTGCTTTGTGACCAGGGAGATGTGTTGAGTTGGTTTATGAAGTTTGTTTGTGTGTTTGTGAGTTGTGTGGTGAGTTTCGAAAGCTTTTGCTCAAGAGGGTGAAAGTGAGAATGTTGTGCTATGGCTGGTTTCAGGCTTGCTTCTTCTTATGTTTGGCTTGCATTTGATTAACATAAACAATTGGGATTGGTCAGATGACATGATGTGTGCTTTATTGATTGGTATGGGTGCTTTTGCAAAAATGTCAACTTTGTGTAAGAGAAGCATGGGTCACTTGCTAGCCTAGTACAAGGAGGGTGTGCTGCGCAGCATGATGAGGGAAAAGGCCTAGGATGGTTCAGCAAACTAGCCAGCAAGTGGATGAGAAGCTATGATGGATTTTGCAACTTGGCTTGCCTTTGATCCTTATGAAAAAGTCTTGCTCCATAGGCCATAAAACATGTGATTCCTTGGCCCATTCTGATTTTTGAATGTTGTGTGATCATGTTGTGTGGATTATAAGTGCATTTGATGACTTAGAACACTTGATCAAGTCATTTTGCAAAATACCTCTTTGGTAGAAACTTTGAAATTTAGTGATTTTTGCCAACTTTGACAAACCATAACTTTTGATCCAAAATGAATTAGGTCATGTTCTTGTACTTTTTGAAAAGGGAAAGATCTATTCTACAACTTTCATGACCAAAGTTTTTCCATTTGAAGCCTTTTTGAATCAAAAAGTAAAGGTTGAAAAAGTTGCCTAAAATGACAATTTCATTAAAAGTCAAACTTGCCCAAAAAGTCAACTTTGCAAAAGACTTGAAATTCTTCAATTTTGTGAACTTCCAATGTCTTCCATGATAATAAAGATCATATACACTCAAAATGATGAAGAACACCCCTTGGTTGGGTCATTGAGGGCCTCAGATGCCCTGATTTTGCACTGACTTGCTTGAAAAGTCAACTCTTGATCAGATGACTTCCCCATGGAATGTTTTCATGAAAATTGATATGCACACTCCCTATACCATATAGAGACCAATAGAAACAATAATGACCAAAAGAATTGGGGTTATGGCCTCTGAAACCAAAACCCTAATTTTAGGTCATCTGTGCAGTCAAACCTGGCTCTGCCTCCATACCATTTCCAGTTCTTGTGATTCTTTGACATTCTTGACTTTGAGAGGATGTAATATGATACTTGAACACACATGGACCCCTTTGAAGTGATTGATGGCCTTTGGAGTGGCTCAAGAAGCCCTTGGATTGCTCAGATCACAAACCCTAGATGCAGATGACTTTGAATCTATGCAGTGAATCAAAAATGTGATATGAGATGTTATGATTGTGTTTGTGCATATGAAATGATCACAAGCCATGGTGTGAATGGGTGAGGGCAAATTTGGGGTGTTTACAATGAGCCAAATGATCAGCAACAACACTTCCTTTGATGGCCTTCTGAGTAGTATATTGTATGTCATATTCTATCAAGATCATTTGCCATCTTGCTATTCTTCCGGAGTGAGCAGGTTTCTCAAATATATACTTGATTGGATCCATCTTCGAAATCAACAAGGTCGTATGGGTCAACATATACTGTCTTAGTCGGCGAGCAGCCCATGCCAAAGCGCAGCAAGTTTTCTCGAGCAGTGAGTATCTTGTTTCACAGTCGGTAAACTTTTTGCTAAGGTAGTATATTGCCTGCTCTTTTCGACCAGACTCGTCATGTTGCCCCAACACACACCCCATTGAGTTGTCTAACACTGTTAAGTACATAATCAAGGGTCTTCCATCAACTGGTGGCATCAAAATTGGAGGTTCTAGCAGATATCTCTTGATTTCATCAAAGGCAGTCTGGCACTCATCATTCCATTCCATCACCTGATCTTTCTTCAACAGCTTGAAGATTGGCTCACAGATGGCAGTTAATTGGGAAATAAACCTTGCAATGTAGTTCAATCGTCCCAAGAAACCTCTGACCTCCTTCTTAGTACGGGGAGCTGGCATCTCTCGTATAGCTTTCACTTTTGCAGGATCCACTTCAATACCTTTTCCACTGACAATGAAACCCAGGAGCTTACCAGATCTGACCCCAAAAGTACACTTGTTTGGATTTAATCTCAACTTGTATTTCTTCAACCTCTCAAATAATTTATGCAAATGATCAAGATGTTACTCTTCATTCTGGGACCTGGCTATCATATCATCCACATATACCTCTATCTCATGATGAATCATATCATGAAACAAAGCCACCATAGCACGCTGATATGTTGCCCCTGCATTCTTCAAACCAAATGGCATCACCTTATAGCAAAAGGTGCCCCACTGTGTAACAAATGTTGTCTTCTCCATGTCTTCAGGAGCCATCTTGATTTGATTGTAACCAGAGAAACCATCCATAAAAGAGAATACCTTATGCTGAGCAGTGTTGTCTACCAGAACATCAATATGAGGAAGTGGAAAGTCATCTTTGGGGATGGCCTTGTTCAAATCCCTGTAGTCTACACACATACGTACCTTACCATCTTTCTTAGGAACTGGTACCACATTTGCAACCCACTGAGGATAAGAAGTCACAGCTAAGAACCCTGCATCAAATTGTTTCATTACCTCTGCTTTGATCTTCTCTGACATTTCAGGACGCATACAACAAACCTTCTGTTTCTTTGGACGACAATCTTCTTTTACTGGTAAACGGTGAACCACAATGTATGTATCTAACCCTGGCATATCTTCATAAGACCAAGCAAAGATCTCCACATAGTCACGTAACATCTGAATCAATCTGCTCTTGACATTATCCTCTAAATCAGCCCCTATCTTGACCTCTTTCCTGTTTTCTTCAGTTCCCAGATTCACAACTTCGACTGGCTCTTCATGTGTCTGTATAGCTTTCTCTTCTTGTTGTAACAACCTAGCAAGCTCTACAGGTACTTCACAATCGTCCTCATTTCCGTCTTCAGTTTGATAGATCGGATTCTCGAAATTATAATTGGCAATAGTAGAACTGTTATCAACAGAATCCAGAGTGGATGAGGATCTGCATTTTAGTGATGTGGGTGTGTGTAAGAACACATAGCTGATAAAACAAAAATAAAAGAAAAGAAAGACAAGGAACACAATATTTACGAAAACAAAACGTCCACTGATTTTTATTGAATGAAGTATGCAAATGAAATGACATCCCGTAACAAGCACACCATTGTGCCCCGGGCAAGGCACAAGGCTTAAGAGTTCAATTGTTCAGGAAATTACAAACTTAAAAAACAACAACACAGTAATAGTATTTACTCCTGACTAAAGGAGATAGGGATAACATCTTCAGCTTTCCAATTATTGAGCCCAGCACCCACAGTAGGAAAGATCCAAGCATCCAGATTGTAGTCTTCATCATAGTCTCCCACAGCATTGATCTGATCTTTCATAACCCCTTGATTAGTGATACGAACAGCACGAGCACGACGAACAGCCTTCTGGGACTCTGCAGTGAAACCCAAACCAAACTTGTCAGACTTGTATGGGATATCAGGAAGCTGACTCCAAATAGTACAACCACCTTCATCCACCACAGCTCTAGCATCTTTGAGGGAGGCCATTGTTGGGGGTACTCTGGTGACCACAGGAACTTTCTTGACAACAGGAGGAGCTACATAATCATTAACAATCCAAGGAACCACTTCAAATGTCTGACACGGAGTTTCAACGTATTCACCTTCCACTTCCAGATACTTGAAGGTGTTCACATGACTAACAAAATACTCTTCCTCTCCATAGACAGTAACAACTTTTCCTTCTACCGGATATCTCAGCTTCTGGTGTAATGTAGAGGTTACAGCACCTGCCCCATGGATCCAGGGACGACCAAGCAAACAAGAGTACGAAGGACGAATATCCATCACATAAAATGTAGCATTGAAAACCTGAGACCCAACTTTGATTGGGAGATTAATTTCTCCATGCACCACTCTTCTCGAACCATCAAAAGCCTTTACCACTATACTACTGGGCTTCAGCACAGCATCTTCAGGACTCAGCTTATTCAGGACTTCTTTGGGCAACACATTCAGAAAGGAACCATTGTCTATCAATACATGTGACAGGGTAGTGCCCCTGCATTCAATTGAGATATGCAAGGCCCTGTTATGATCCCTCTTGGCAGGGGTCAAATCAGCATCAGAAAACCCTAACCCATTATCATAGGTCAGGTGGGCAACACAATTCTCAAATTGGTCAACAAAAATTGCATTGGGTACATGAGCAGTCTTCAGAAACTTGATCAAAGCTTTTGCATGAGCTTCAGAACATAACAACAAAGACAACATAGAAATCTTGGAGGGAGTATGCCCCAACTGATCAACAATGTCATAGTCACTTTTGCGAATGATTTTCAGTACTTCTTCCATCTGCTTAGAGAGATCATCAATAGCTGGTACATCAGTAGGTATAGGCTCAATAACAGGACCTTTGCCCCGAGCATCAGTGGTGGAAGTAGAAGCAGGAGTAACTGCATTCTTGGAAGTAATTGGAGGAGAGAAGACTCTTCCGCTTCGTGTGATCTTACTGGATCCAGCAATATTATCAACATCAACAGGCATATCAGCTAAGGGTTCCTGCTTAACACCATGGATATAAACATCAGACCCATAATGCCAAGGCACAGCTTTATCAGACGTATACGGAATAGGACCAGGAGTAGTAATGACCATAGGAGCCACTCTGGCTTCAGCAACAACCTTCACAGGGCCTTCAGCAGTAATCTTAATTGGACCCTTATGAGATATTTTAACAGGACCTTTGGAAGTGATCCTTACCGGCACTTTATCAACCATATCAACCTCTTTAGTCTTCCTACCTTGAGTAATATGATCCACCATGCTTTCTACAGACGACGGAATCCTCTCAAACACTATAGTATACTTATCCATGAGACGCTGAATTCCATCTCTCAATCTCCAACAACTATCCGGCTTATAGGTACAATACAAACAATCTTCACGACAACCTGGAAAGAACCCAGCTTGCACTAACTTCTTCTTGATAACAGACAATGGTGTGGTCAACTCTGCAACTGAATAAATATGTAAATCTTCATCAATTGCATTGACAGTCTTCTCATGATTTGGCATGGGAGCAGTAATCACATTTGGAGTACCCGGAGGGTCAAACTCAATTTCTCCAGCCTCAATCATATCTTGAATTTTGTTCTTCAAGACCCAGCATCTATTAGTATCATATCCCTGACAGTTTGAATGATATGCACATCGTGCATTGGGGTTGTACCTGGGTGAGGTAACATTAGGATTCTGAGGAGCCTCTTTCAGAGTAATAAGTTCAGCCTTCAACAGTGCTGCAATGCTTGAGCCATTGACATGTTGATCTTTGTGAACTGCCTTCTAGCCCTCTGTTGGTTGCCCTGTGGCTGTTCTGTTATTGCAGGAGTTGGATTTGAAATATGAACTGCACTCACAGACTGATGCCTTCTATTACGATCAGGTTGACCATAAACAGCATTGGATTCTTTCTTCCCAGCGGGAGGCTTCTTTGCAGCACCTGATGAAGAAGTACCCACTTGGATCTTGCCACTCTTTATACCATTTTCCGCGCGCTCTCCTGTCATTATCAACTCAGTGAAGCCAGATGATGAGCTTCCAATGAGATGACTATAAAACGGACCATTCAGCATACACATGAACATATCAACCAATTCCCTGTCAGTTAAAGGGGGTTGAACTCTTCCAGCTAAATCTCTCCACTTCTGAGCATACTCCTTGAAACTTTCTTTGGCACCCATAGACATGCTTTGCAGCTGCATGCGAGTGGGAGCTAAGTCAGCATTGTATTGGTACTGCTTATAGAAAGCTTCAGCAAGATCATTCCAATCCCTGATGTTGATACTCTCCAATTGATAATACCACTCCAATTGAGCTCCAGATAAGCTCTCTTGGAAAAAATGGATCCACAACTTCTTATCAGCAGTGTGAGGTTGGATTCTTCTGACATAAGACCTCAGATGCAGCTTGGGACAAGAGACCCCATCATAAACAACAAAGGTAGGAACCTTGAAACCAATGGGTATGACCACCCCAGATATCAGACTCAAATCTTCAAAATCCAGCCCAGATGACTTCTGCAACTCCATAGCATCCATTCTATCCACCAGCATCTTGAATTTATCTTCATTAGGCTCATGATAGTAGTTAGCTTCAGAATCAGAGTCCCCCATGGTGTTGTGGAGAATGCCTCCCTCCTTTTCAGACTCTTCAGACTCATAATCTTCAACTGGTTCTTTGGTCTTGGCAAGACCTTTGAACCTTCTTCCCATGTTGATCAGGCCACCTGACCTTCTAGTCTTCTTAGTCTTCTTGGCCAGCAGTGTCTTCAATTCATCCTGCCCCTTGGTCAGGTTCAGGATCAGCTCTTAGAACTGTGCATTTTGTGCCTGGAGATCCTTAACTGTTTGTTCAAGAGCCATTGCTGAAATAAACAGCGAGAAGATGAGAAACCTGTGCACAATTATAAACCTGTGGTGCAATGAAATGATATGTGAATGCATATGCAATGTTTTCAAGGACCACAGGATTTAAATTTGCTTAAACAAACAAGAAGGTAAACTTTTATTAGTAACAAATTTGTTTTGCCTCTTGGGCTTACAGAAAATGAAATGAAATAAATACAAAAGATGGGGTTTTAAGTCTCCCATGGACGTTTCCTCTTTGTGTTGAGGTATGAGTTGAGATTCCGTTCCTCGTGAAGTTGCTTTGTTAGTTCCAGGATTCTTTCTTGGCTTGCTTTGTAATGAGCCTCGAAAGTATCCCTTTGCTCCTTCAACTGTATCCAGGATCTCTGTAAGTCTTCCATGTCAGTAGGCATGTCTGGGTGAAGGATGGTATAAGAAGTATCTCCTTCAGCAACAGGTTCCATGGTAACTGGCAGGATAGCAGGATATGGCATCATGAGAGTCTGAGCACGAGATCGCACCCATCTGAGATAAGCCTCCATAGGAATAGTGTACTTAGGCTCCAATGTCTTGCTGTCAACCCTGTTTACTTTTCCCCATGCTCGTATGAATCTCTGACGGTAACCTTGAAGATCGTTGTCGTAGTCAAACACAATGCCCTGAATCAACATGTCATATGGACCATCACTCCGAGTGTAACCAAACTGTCGTAAAGCTAAGGAAGGGTTATAGGTAATGCCTCCTCTTATGCCCAGAAGTGGCACATTAGGGAACTCCCCACAACGGTCAATGATAGTGACATTCTCCATAGATCTGGAGCACCAATGAATATCTGAATGCGAGAGTGACATGATCCTTTTGGACCACCTGAACCCTTGCTCATTCTTCATTACTGAGCGAGGGAGGTGAGAAATAAACCACCTAGATAGCAAAGGTATGCAACACATCAAAGTTCCTCTTGCCCTTGTAGTACGAGTATGAAGAGAATGTAGGATGTCTCCAAGCAATGTAGGCACTAGATTGTGACTCAGAAATATGTTGATGGCATGAACGTCTATGAACTGATCAGGATTGGGAAACAACACTAAGCCATAAATCAACAAGGCTAAGATCTCCTCAAAAGCATCATAGCTCATAGCTTTCAAGAACACTTGAGCTTTATCCATTAATACCTTAGCAAGAATACCCTTAACTCCGCTTCTCGTTTCTAGAACAACGTCAGACTTCTTCAGATGTAGAGCTGCAGCAATAACCTCTAGTTTAAGCTCCTTCTCCAAGCCTGTGAAGGGTCTTTGATCAAGAACAGGTATACCCAGAAGTTTAGAGAACTCTTCCATGGTTGGAACCAGCTGGTAGTCGGGGAATGTGAAGCAATGGTGCTTAGGGTCAAAGAACTGAAACAGAACACTCATCATGTCTTCACTGAACCCTGAAGTGACTAGATCCAATAGGTGACCATGTCTCTTGATGAACTGGGAGTGATCAGTCACTTGAGAAACCAACTCTTTAAGCTTAGCAGGTATGCCCACAAAGTTGATCCTGATGGTGTTTCTACGAGCAGAAGCCATGACCTGCAACAAAGAACAAAGATAAATCCTTTGGTCCTTGAAATGGTTAGTGAAAATGCTATGCTTATGATGCATGATGATGTCATGATGTTATGTTCAATCACAAACATGTGGCACACACAAACAAGTCACACAATAGCCCTAGGTTTGAAGGCCTGCATGAGGTTTAAGGTAAGTACCCTCCCATGAAGTTAGTTGGTTCATCCTGTCCTACAAAGTAACCAGGTTCTAAGGGATCTCAATATCATTGATCCTTCACAAGGGTGGTTGCTCAGTAGGCAACTTACTTGCCAACCAAAACCCTCCAAGTTTAAGATCTCAATGAGTGTAGTATCGAGTATCAACCAACTTTAGTCTTCACTAAAGCCGGTTATCTCACTACTTTCTAAAGGCCAAGATGGGATAACTAGGGTTCTAAAAGTTAGTTAGTGCATTGACAACATATGGCAGCCTCATATTATCCTCAACTTGACTTAAGGAACATAAGCACCAACCAAGAAGTCACACTAACTATGGCCACCAGATCAACCATATCGGTATACGCCGTACAGTTTCCTTGGTCTATTGCCATTTACCTAAGGTATACTAGATCCGGGTTAGGATCTTTCACACATAAGAGCACCCAACAGATAAGTATAAAGCAAACAAGGCAAACAATTTTAAAGTGATCTAATTCCTAAGGGTACCCCTCTTTTATTAAGTCCCCAGCAGAGTCGCCAGTTCTGTAACACGGTGGGAGAACTGACTTTAGTTATGTTGCGGATAGCAAGAGTCGCCACCGACTTTTATTTTATCCAAAGGAAAGGCATAAAAGAACAGGAAAGACCTTTTAAAAGATTTTTGGGTCCGGGGGGTAGGTTATGTAAAGGGAAGGTGTTAGCACCCTTTACATCCATGGTTATCCATGGGCTCTTAGTTACTTAGCTCACTTTAAAATGTTTTTGAAAATGTGAAGTGTGTGAATAGAAATTTTCATAAGAGTTTGATAATGATCCATGTACGGATGCGTAAAAAACCTTTGTTTGAAAAATTTGTTTGAAAGTGTAAAGTGTTTGAAAAGTTTGAAGAGTGAGCAAGTAACTATGAGGAACCTACCCTAAGTTTTAAGTCTTTTCTGTTCTTTAATCCTTTAAGTGGTAAGTCTATCCCTATTATTAAGGAATAGGTAGTCATTACCTTGGATGTGAGGGTCAAGTAAAGGGACATCTGTTTATGTAGGCAACTGTGGGGTGTATTAAGCAATTTTGGAGGGACTGTCATCTTTATTCGGAAGGGACAAGATCATTACGAAGGCAACATTCGAAAAGGGACTTGATCTTTTATTGTTAAGGGACCAGATGAATTTATTTTGAGGGACTTTTGCTTTATACACCCTACTTGACCTTTTGATTAGGCAACAATGAGAGGTAACCCTAGAAAGTGAGATGGCGATCAAAGATCGACTTACATGTGTGAGTGTACAATTTAATATTTATCTTTAAATTTAAATGATCTAAATTAATTTTAAATAAACATACATGTTACACTCCCTAATTACTAACCATGGCATAAAATAAATAATTTAAACATTATAAAATATTACATCCAGGAGCAATTACAGTAATAATAATAAAAGCAATTTAAATAAACAAGCAAAATAAATAAATAAGCAAAATAAATAAATAAACAAAATAAATAAGTAAGCAAAATAAATAAGTAATTATAATAGGATTAGTAGAAATAATAATAATAACAATTTAAAAATAAATGGGGTTAGTAATAAACATGATTAATAATAATAATGAAATAAACAAGGATATTATAATAAACAAAATTTTTAATGGTTAATAAGAAAATATGAACAATTATATTAGTTATTATAAAATTTGAAGTTATATATAAATTATAAAATTAAATCAATTATGAACATATTATGAAAAATAAATTATAATTATAAAAATTAAATTAGCATTTTTTACATATTTTAGAAATTATTTTCATGCAAAAATTAAATTATAAACAATAAATTAAGCATTTTAATTTTTAATTATATTTACATACAAAAATTTAAATTATAAACAATATTAATAAAAATTAATTCAAGAATTTTAATAAAGTTTATGAATATAAATAATTAAAAGAAGAAAATTGGAGTTTGAAAAGAATATGTTTTTTTTAGGGTTTTATAAAAAATAAATTAGGGTTTCTAATAATATTAATAACTAAATAATTATACACATATTTTTGATTTTAAATATATAATAATAAAAACTAGGTTTAGCATTTAGGAAATAAATTAGAAAATATTTACATATTATTTTTCTAGAATTATTTAAACATACATTAAATATGATTGTATTTAATTAATAATAAAATAATTAGCAAAACAATGAAATAAAACAAATAAACTGAAACTTACCTGGCTGGGAATTGAACCCAGCACACTTTGATTGCAAATACTCAGGCCAGCAATCTCTACCACCAGGCCAACGCGCGCGCAGGCAGTAAAGGGGGGGGGGGTTGAATTGGTTTTATGCCTTAAACCTGAAAATCAGAAAAAAGAAAGAAAAAGCAAAAGGCTTGGGGGAATCGAACCCAGGACCTTGCAAGCAATCACACAAACACGTTACCATTCCAGCTGGGAGAGCGCACCTGTACATAACTTCACCATAATTCATAATATATTATAACGTCTAATTATCTGGAAAAACAACAAAAATGTGGTGAAGCCAGGATTCGAACTCCTGCCCATAAGCAATACACGCGCACATCATACCACTGGGACAAGCACAAGCTTGTGATATAAAACAGAAACAATATTATAATAAAATAAGTTCAATATTCAAATTATGTTTTTCGCGCCAGGCCAGCTTCATCTTCTTCAAATTTCCTGCGAAAATAACTAGGAATTTTGTTGCGTGTTTTCCTGCGAAATTCATCATATCCAGAACCTACGAAATTGGACAAGCATCAAAACAGTAAAATTTCTCAACAATGATCAGTGTTTCATAATCCCCAAGGTCCCTAGAGTTGTCCTATGTTCTTAGATTTTATTTATATTAGGTTTAAGTCAAAGCCCCAAATCCATGGCCGAAACCCTAGCCATGGTGAAATTCGCATCTGCTCATGAAAACCAAATCAAACCATCCAGAATTCATCCAAAGCTTCACACAATAACAAATCAACAAACAAATTTCATTAATAATGGTTAAACAATTGAAATCGAAAAAAAATAATTTCAAGAACAAAAAGGATTCGGTTTGTATGATTTAAGGTGTTATGGATGCATATGAACATTGGTACACATTCAGTGAAGCCTAAGGATCATTGTTGTGTCCTTAGAATACCTTCAAATGCCCTCAAATGAAGAACCCGAAAATTGATTTTTGGATGATTTTTGGTTTTTGAAACTTACTCTTGGGAGGCTGGAATTCGTGGCTTTGTGTTAGGGTTGTGTAATGTACTTATAGAGCAATGAACTAGGTCAGAAAAGTTTGATACTTGTGTGAGAAGTTTGATCCAAAAAGATTCAAAAAGATAGGCTTTGAAAAATCAAATATTTTTGCATAAACACTTGCTATTTTAGGCCAATCATCATGATCTTCTTACCACTTTAATTCCAATCATATTTATGAATTTCTAGAAGCTTAATCTTTTTTAAATCTTAGACTTTTATATTTTATTTTAATTTAAAATGATTTTTAATGAATTAAATCAAAATAAATAAAAATAAAATGATAAAAAATCTGATTTTTGTTGACTTGGGTCATGCATGAGGTTATAGTATGGATTGGGTCATCATATGGCAAGCCCATTTAGAAGAAATTGGTTTTAGACCTCCATTTTCTTCATAAACCAACCAAAAATTTCCCAACTTTGCAAGGGCACACATCCTTCAATTTTAATGCTATGAGGGTGTTCTTGGACATTTTGGAAAGCTTGAAGATTCCTCTAACCAACCCCACTGGTTTCATGTTCATGTCATTCACCATTCTCAAGTTATGCCCTTTTGAAGTTGTTGACTTTTTGTTGACTTTCAAAAGGACCTATAATGTCTTAGCTCATACCTTCCAAATGAAGCATTTTTGGGCTTGGCTTGTGAGACACAAAGTTGTAGAGAATTCAATTTCCTTCAAAATGATCTTTGGATAGAAACTTGGTGATGAAGCGTGTGAAAGTTATAGCTGGTCAAAGTTCAGTTGACTTTTACTGAGGAAACCCTAATTTAGAAACTCCTGATTCTTGATGATCTGAAATCTCCTTGATGAATCATGATCAACCCTTGATCAAATGATGAATTTTACTTCATATACTTGATGTTGGCAAAAAATCATGAAGTTTGACCTTGGTTTGACCACAGTTGACCTCAGTTTGACTTTTTAACTACTTTGACTGATTTTGACTTATCTGATCATCTGACTGAGCAAACTTTTGAGAAAAGTCTTGAAACTTGTCATGAGGATTCTTAAACACATATAAGATGTTATGAAGCTCACTTGAAGTCTTGGAAATCCATTTAGCCTGATTAAAGTCAAAACCCTAGTTTTTGATGCACTGCTTAGGAGGTGCATTGTATGAGGGAATTGTCAACTCTTCTGACTATTTGTGAACTTTGTGAACCTTGTGAACCATCATAAGATGTCTTGTGAACCTTGTGAACCTCATGGGAGGTCTTGTGAACCTTGTGAACCTCATGGGAGGTCTTGTGAACCTTGTGAACCTCATAAAGTGACTTGTAGACTCCATGAACCTCATGAAAGGTCTTGTAAGTATTGTGAATCTTGTGAACCTTGTGAACCTCATAAAGTGACTTGTAGACTTCATGAACTTCATGAAAGGTCTTGTGAACCTTGTGAACCTTCTTATCACACAAAGTCTTGTATTGTGAGGGCAAATTTTGGGGTGCAACAGTGGGGAGTTCCCTAATGTGCCACTCCTTGGCATAAGAGGGGGCATTACTTACAACCCTTCCTTAGCTTTACGTCAGTTTGGTTATGCTCGAAGTGATGGTCCTCATGACATGTTGATTCAGGGTATTGTGTTTGACTACGACAACGATCTGCAAGGTTACCGTCAAAGGTTCATACGAGCATGGGTTAAAGTGAACAAGGTTGACAACAAGACTCTGGAGCCTAAGTACACTATTCCTATGGAAGCTTATCTCAGATGGATGTGATCTCGTGCTCAGACTCTTATGATACCATATCCTGCCATCCTGCCAGTTACTATGGAGCCTGTTGCTCAAGGGGATACTTCTTATACCATCCTTCATCCAGACATGCCCACTGACATGGAAGACTTGCAGAGGTCCTGGATCCAGTTGAAGGAGCAAAGGGATACTTTTGAGACTCATTACAAAGCAAGTCAAGAAAGAATCCTGGAGCTAACAAAACAACTTCACGAGGAGCGGAATCTCAACTCATACCTCAACACAAAGAGGAAACGTCCATGGGAGACTTAAAACCCCCTTTTTTTTGTACTTATTTCATTTTTATTGTAAGCCCAAGTGGCAAACAAATTTATTACTAATAAAAGTTTACCTTTTTTGGTTGTTTAAACAAATTTAAATCCTGCGGTCCTTGAAAACATTGCATATGCATTTATACACCATATCATTGCATCACAGGTTTCTTATGTACAGGTATCTTATCTTCTCGCTGTTTATTTCAGCAGAAAGGGCTCTTGAACAAACAGTCAAAGATCTTCAGGCACAGAACGCACAATTTCAAGAGCTGATCCTGAACTTGTCCAAGGGACAGGATGAATTGAAGACACTGCTGGCCAAGAAGACTAAGAAGACTAGAAGGTCAGGAGGCCTTATCAACATGGGAAGAAGGTTCAGAGGTCCTGTCAAGACCAAGGAACAGGTTGAAGATTATGAGTCTGAAGAGTCTGAGAAAGAGGGAGGCAGTCTCCATAATACAATGGGGGATTCTGATTCAGAACCAAATTACTATCATGATCCTAATGAAGATAAGTTCAAGATGCTGGTGGATAGAATGGATGCTATGGAATTGCAAAAGTCTTCTGGGCTGGATTTTGAAGACCTGAGTTTGATATCTGGAGTGGTTATACCCATTGGTTTCAAGGTCCCTACTTTTGTAGTATATGATGGTGTCTCGTGTCCCAAGCTGCATCTAAGGTCTTATGTCCGGAGGATCCAACCTCATACTGCTGATAAGAAGTTGTGGATCCATTTCTTCCAAGAGAGCTTGTCTGGAGCTCAATTGGAATGGTACTATCAGTTGGAGAGTGTCAACATCCGTGATTGGAATGATCTTGCTGAGGCCTTCTATAGGCAATATCAATACAATGTTGATCTAGTCCCTACCCGCATGCAACTCCAGAGCATGTCTATGGGTGCTAAAGAAAACTTCAAGGAGTATGCCCAAAAGTGGAGAGACTTGGCTGGTAGAGTACAACCTCCTCTGACTGACAGGGAGTTAGTGGATATGTTCATGTGTACGTTGAATGGTCCTTTTTATAGTCATCTCATTGGAAGCTCGTCATCTGGCTTCACTGAGTTGATCATGACAGGAGAGCGTGTGGAAAGTGGTATAAGGAGTGGCAAGATACAAGTGGGTGTTTCTTCATCAAGTACTGCAAAGAAGCCCCCTAGTGGGAAGAAAGAGTCAAATGTTGTTTATGGTCAACCTGGTCGTAATAGGAGTCACCAATCTGTGAGTGCAGTTCATATCTCCAATCCTACTCCTGCAGCACCAGAGCCACCACAGGGCAATCAACAGAGGCCTAGAAGACAGTTCACCAAGATCAACATGTCACTGGCCCAAGCCTTGCAACACTTGTTGAAGGGTGAACTCATTACTTTGAAGGACCCTCCTCAGAATCCTAATGTTACCTCTCCCAGGTACAATCCTAATGCACGATGTGCATATCATTCTAATTGTCAGGGACATGACACCAACAATTGCTGGATATTGAAGAATAAGATTCAAGATATGATTGATGCTGGAGAGATTGAGTTTGACCCTCCGGGTACTCCAAATGTGATTACTGCTCCCATGCCAAATCATGAAAATATTGTTAATGCCATTGATGAAGTTTCACATATTTCCTCAGTTGCAGATGTGACTACACCATTGTCTGTTATTAAGAAGAAGTTGGTACAAGCTGGTTTCTTTCCAGGTTGTAATGAAGATTGTTTCTATTGTGCTTATAGACCTGATAGCTGCTGGAAGTTGAAGGACGGTATTCAACGCCTCATGGACAATTACACCATATTGTTTAAGAGGACACCTTCTGTGGAGAGTATGGTTGAACATATAACTCAAGGTGCGAAGGTTGAAGAGGTGGATATGGTTGATAAAGTGCCAGTGAGGATTACTTCCAAGGGCCCTGTCAAAATCACTCATAAGGGTCCAATTAAGATTACTGCTGAAGGCCCTGTGAAGATTGTTGCTGAAGCTAGAGTGGCTCCTATGATTATTACCACTCCTGGTCCTATTCCGTATACTTCTGATAAAGCAGTACCTTGGCATTATGGTTCCGATGTTTATATTCATGGTGTTAAGCAGGAACCCTTAGCTGATACACCTGTTGCTGATGAAAATCTTGATGTTGATAATATTGCTGGATCTAGTAAGATCACAGAAGTGGAAGAATTTTCTCTCCTCCGGCTACCTCCAAGAATACAGTTACTCCAACTACTACCTCCACTGCTGATGCCCGGGGCAAAGGTCCTATTATTGAACCTATACAAACTGATGTACCAACTGCTGATGATCTTTCTAAGCAGACGGAAGAAGTACTGAAGATCATTCGCAAGAGTGATTATGATATTGTTGATCAATTGGGGAATACTCCCTCCAAGATTTTCATGTTGTCTTTATTGTTGTGTTCTGAGGCTCATGCTAAAGCCTTGATTAAATTTTTGAAGACCGCTCACGTACCAAATGAGATTTCTGTAGATCAGTTTGAAAATTGTGTTGCACACTTGACCTATGATAATGGGTTAGGTTTTTCCGATGCTGATTTGACTCCTGCCAAGAGGGATCATAACAAGGCTCTACATATCTCTATTGAATGCAGGGGCACTACCCTGTCACATGTGTTAATAGACAATGGTTCTTCGCTGAATGTATTTCCCAAAGAGGTTTTGAATAAGTTTAGTCCTGAAGATGCTGTGTTAAGGCCCAGTAATATAGTGGTGAAAGCGTTTGATGGTTCAAGAAGAGTGGTGCACGGAGAAATAGATCTCCCAATAAAAGTAGGTTCTCAGGTCTTCAATGCTACCTTTTATGTAATGGATATTCGTCCCTCGTATTCTTGTTTGCTTGGGCGTCCCTGGATCCATGGGGCAGGTGCTGTAACCTCCACATTACATCAGAAATTGAGATATCCAGTGAAGGGAAAGGTTGTCACTGTTTACGGAGAGGAAGGATATATGATTAGCCATGTGAACACATTTAAATATCTTGAAGTGGAAGGTGAATATGTTGAGACTCCCTGCCAGACGTTTGAAGTAGTTCCTTGGGTTGTTCCTAATTTTGAAGTTCCTCCTGTTGTCAAAAGAGTTCATGTGGTCACCAGAGTACCTCCTACAATGGCCTCCCTCAAAGATGCTAGAGCTGTGGTTGATGAAGGTGGTTGTACTATTTGGGGTCAGCTTCCTGACATTCCTTACAAGTCTGACAAGTTTGGTTTGGGTTTCACTGCAGAGTCCCAGAAGGTTGTTCGTCGTGCTCGTGCTGTTCGTATCATCAATCAAGGGGTTATGAAAGATCAAATCAATGCTGTAGGTGACTATGATGAAGACTACAACTTGGATGTCTGGATTTTTCCTACTGTGGGTGATGGGCTCAATAACTGGAAGGCTGAAGATGTTATTCCTATCTCCTTTAGTCAGGAGTAAATACTATTACTGTGTTTTTACTTTTAAGTTTGTAATTTTTGAACAATTAAACTCTTAAGCCTTGTGCCTTACCCGGGGCACAATGGTGTGCTTGTTTCGGGATGTCATTTCATTTGCATACTTCATTCAATAAAAATCAATGGACGTTTCGTTTTCGTAAATATTGTGTTCCTTGTCTTTCTTTTTTATTTTTGTTTTATCAGCTATGTGTTCTTACACACACCCACATCACTAAAATGCAGATCCTCATCCACTCTAGATCCTGTTGATAACAGTTCTACTATTGCCAATTATAATTTCGAGAATCCGATCTATCAAGCTGAAGATGGAAAGGAGGAAGATTGTGAAGTACCTGTAGAGCTTGCTAGGTTGTTACAACAAGAAGAGAAAGCTATACAGCCACATGAAGAGCCAATCGAAGTTGTGAATTTGGGAACTGAAGAGAACAAGAAAAAGGTCAAGATAGGGGCTGAATTAGAGGATGGTGTTAAAAGCAGATTGATTCAGATGTTACATGGTTATGTGGAGATCTTTGCTTGGTCTTATGAAGATATGCCAGGGTTGGATACAGACATTGTGGTTCACCGTTTACCGGTAAAAGAAGATTGTCGTCCAAAGAAGCAGAAGGTTCGTCGCATGCGTCCTGAAATGTCAGAGAAGATTAAAGCAGAGATGATGAAACAGTTTGATGCAGGGTTCTTAGTTGTGACTTCTTATCCTCAATGGGTTGCAAATGTGGTGCCGGTACCTAAGAAAGATGGTAAGGTACGTATGTGTGTAGGTTACAGGGATTTGAACAAGGCCAGCCCCAAAGATGACTTTCCACTTCCTCATATTGATGTTCTGGTAGACAACACTGCTCAGCATAAGGTATTCTCTTTCATGGATGGTTTCTCTGGTTACAACCAAATCAAGATGGCACCTGAAGATATGGAGAAGACAACATTTGTTACACAGTGGGGCACTTTTTGTTATAAGGTGATGCCGTTTGGTTTGAAGAATGTCGGGGCAACATATCAGCATGTTATGGTGGCTTTGTTTCATGATATGATTCATCATGAGATAGAGGTGTATGTGGATGATATGATAGCTAGGTCCTAGAATGAAGAACAACACCTTGATCATCTGTATAAGTTGTTTGAAAGGTTGAAGAAATACAAGTTGAGATTGAACCCAAACAAGTGTACTTTTGGAGTCAGGTCTGGTAAACTCCTGGGTTTCATTGTCAGTGGAAAAGGTATTGAAGTGGATCCTGCTAAAGTAAAAGCTATACAAGAGATGCCAACTCCCCGTACTGAGAAGGAAGTTAGAGGTTTCTTGGGACGATTTAATTACATTGCAAGATTTATTTCCCAATTAACTACCACCTGTGAGCCAATCTTCAAGTTGTTGAAGAAAGATCAGGTGATGGAATGGAATGATGAGTGCCAGACAGCATTTGATGAAATCAAGAAATATCTGCTAGAACCTCCAATTTTGATGCCACCAGTTGATGGAAGACCCTTGATTATGTACTTAACAGTGTTAGACAAATCAATGGGGTGTGTATTGGGGCAACATGATGAGTCTGGTCGAAAAGAGCAGGCAATATACTACCTTAGCAAAATGTTTAGCGACTTTGAAACAAGATACTCACTGCTCGAGAAAACTTGTTGCGCTTTGGCATGGGCTGCTCGCCGACTAAGACAGTATATGTTGACTCATACTACCTTATTGATTTCGAAGATGGATCCAATCAAGTACATATTCGAGAAACCTGCTCTCTCCGGATGAATAGAAAGATGGCAAATGATCTTGACAGAATATGATATACAATATACTACTCAGAAGACCATTAAAGGAAGTGTTGTAGCTGATCATTTGGCTCATCAAGAAGTGGATGATTACCAGTCAATGAGTTTTGAGTTCCCTGATGAAGACATTATGATTATTACCAAAGAACCTGGACAATATGACGGACCTGAACAAGGATCCCGATGGACTATGGTTTTTGATGGAGCTCCTAATGCACTTGGTAATGGTGTTGGTGTTATGATTAGTTCCCCTGAAGGTTGTCATACCCCGATTACTGCAAGACTTTGTTTCTATTGTACCAATAACATGGTTGAGTATGAGGCATGTATCCTGGGTATCAAAGCTGACATTGATATGAAGATTCAGTTCCTGGACGTGTATGGAGATTCAATCTTGGTAGTAAGTCAGATCAAAGGAGATTGGGATACTAAGCATGATAATCTCATTCCATACAGAGAGCATGTGTTGTCTTTAATCCCACACTTTAAAGAGATTACCTTTGGACATATTCCATGAAGAGAAAATCAGTTGGCAGATGCACTAGCCACCATGGCATCTATGTTTGAGATTAGTTGGGATAACGAAGCTCCCAAGATTATTATTGATAGATTTGAGAAGCCTGCATACTGCAATGAGATTGACACTGAAGAAGCAGAGGAGAAGCCTTGGTTCTATGAGGTGAAAAGGTATCTTGAAGCTCAGGAGTTCCCTGAAGGGGCATCTGTCAAAGATAAGAAATTTCTGAGGAGGTTTTCTGCTAAGTTCTTCTTGAGTAATGGAATTTTGTACAAACGCAATCATGATTCAACTTTGCTTCGTTGTGTGGATAAGAAGGAAGCAACAGAGATTATGGAAGATATGCATGATGGGATCTTTGGCACTCATTCTAGTGGTCATGCTATGGAAAAGAAGATATTGAGAGCAGGTTACTATTGGTCTACCATGGAAGCTGACTGCTATCAACATTCCAGAACATGTCACAAGTGTCAAATCTATGCTGATAAAGTACATATACCTCCATCACCATTGAATGTGTTGACTGCTCCTTGGCCTTTTGCCATGTGGGGCATTGATATGATTGGTGAGATCAAGCCTACTGCTTCTAATGGGCATCGTTTCATCCTGGTTGTTATTGATTACTTTACGAAGTGGGTAGAGGCAGCTTCATTTGCATCTGTTACCAAGAATGTTGTGGCTCGATTCATTAAGAATAATCTCATATGTAGGTATGGCATCCCTGAAAGGATTATTACTGACAATGGCTCTAATCTGAACAACACTATGATTACTGATCTCTGCACGCAGTTCAAGATTAAGCATCACAACTCTTCTCTGTATCGTCCAAAGATGAATGGGGCAGTAGAAGCTGCTAACAAGAATATCAAGAAGATTATACAGAATATGACTGTCACTTATAAGGATTGGCACGAGATGTTACCATTTGCTCTTCATGGTTATCGTACTACAATGCGTACTTCAACAGGGGCAACCCCATTCTCCTTAGTCTATGGTATGGAAGCAGTTCTGCCCATTGAAGTTCAGATCCCTTCCTTAAGAATCATGAAGGATGCAGGCTTGGATGAAGATGAGTGGATTTAGACTCGACTTGACCAGATAAATTTGATTGATGAGAAGAGGTTAGCAGCTGTTTGTCATGGTCAGATGTACCAGAAACGAATGATCAAAGCTTTTAATAAAAAGGTTAAGCCAAAGGTATATCAGGCCGGTGACTTAGTAATCAAGCGTATCATATTACCACAGGGTGATCCTAGGGGCAAATGGACTCCTACATATGAAGGACCATTTGTGGTCAAAACAGTATTCTCAGGAGGTGCCATGATGCTTACTACTATGGATGGTGAATACTTCCCACAGCCTGTAAACGCAGACATAGTTAAAAAATACTACGCATAAAAAGAGACCCGCTAGGTTGACTGGCCTAGGCAAAAATAAGGGCATCCCGGCGAACCAAAAGGGTTCGGGCAAAAATTAGGGATATATATATATATAATGTACACCCGGCAAGTCGAAAACCTGAAAAGGCGGCTTGGGAAAAAAAGGGTATCCCGGTGGATTGAAAACCTGAAAGGGCAATCCAGGAAAAAGTTAGGGATTAAAGCGTATGACTATGTCTCGTTTGGATCACTCATATAACCCCAACCAGTTGTGCTACTTAATTCAAGCTCGAACAGATAAAGCTCAATCCAATCGTTTCCATCTCAATAGTAGAAGATGAGATACTTGAAGATAATGGCAATAGTAGAATTGAAACTCAATAGGATTATTTCCCACATAGCTGTTTTCTTTGTTTTGTAAACATTTTATGACAAATTCCTCTTACTAGGATTTCTGTCTCCTTGTACAAACTTGCCTATGTATGGGTCACTTTGTGATATAAATAAAATTTCATCTTTGAATCCAGATTTACTTTTACCCTATTTACATAAGCGAAACGTCCATTGGTTGTGTTTGAATGTATGTATGCTTTTGAATATGATTAATGTTTACCAAAAATGCATAAAATGCTAAATATGATTGATGTTTACCAGAAATGCATGAAAATTCAGTAATAGTATTTACTAAGGACGAACGAGGGAAGGAATTCAACGAAGCTTCGCCGGTTCATCCCCACAAGACAACTACAAATCCCCCAGTAGGGAAAATCTATCATCATAGATACTTCGAGTTACATCTCCCCTTGAATTTATGTCCATCTCTTTTATCCTCAGTCAGGGATACTCAGGAACTTATTCCTTCAATAGCAGTACGACGAACGAAGATGGGAAGTTATATACTATCAAACGAGAGGGGAACGAGTTCCTCATATTCTTCAGCAACGAGTCGGGATTTATTTTCCCTAGCCAGCAGTTGTTATACAAAGATATCCAGACGCTTCAGATCACATGATTCATACATACATCATTTACATCATATCATAACATACATACCATAAATATATAATACATTTCCTTAGGTGCATCATGCTATGCATACATGCATATTGCATAAGCTAATATTCTCCTTGTAGGAAAATTTTATGCAGATAAATCAATATCAACAATTCACAACAGGTCAAAAATGATCTATACAATACTCAAGATGTCCTCGAAGAGTAGGCAAACGGTCTGTAAGAAGATCCATTCCCTAATCCAGGATATTTCCAGAAGATTTCATCTATTTGGCCTTGAATATCAGGCAAACGGTCTGTAAAAAGATCCATTCCCTGGTTCAAGATTTTTTTCAGAAGAACAAATCCTAACGTTCTTTTGGCCCTTGAATATCAGGAAAACGGTCTGTAAAAAGATCCATTCCCTGGTTCAAGATATTTTTCAGAAGAACAAATCCTGACGTTCTTTTGACCCTTGAATAGCAGGCAAACGGTCTGTAAAAAGATCCATTCCCTGGTTCAAGATATTTTTCAGAAGAACAAATCCTGACGTTCTTTTGGCCCTTGAATAGCAGGCAAACGGTCTGTTAAAAGATCCATTCCCTGCTTCAAGATATTCTTCAGAAGAACAAATACTGACGTTCTTTTGGCCCTTGAATATCAGGCAAACAGTCTGTAAAAAGATCCATTCCCTGGTTCAAGATATTCTTCAGAAGAACAAATCCTGACGTTCTTTTGGCCCTTGAATATCAGGCAAACGGTCTGTACAAAGATCCATTCCCTAATCCAAGATGCTTCCAAAAGAGATAATCGTCACGAAGATTTATTTCTATTGGTCTATTCAACAATTCAAACTATGTTGCATAAACGATTCAGAGATGACCTATACGAAGACCTAGTACTGATATCAAGTATCAACATAAAGACATCATCACATCCTGATACTTTAGATGGCATCTCTAAGCCCATCTCCAGATGGCATCTCTAAGCCCATCTCCAATTTTTACAAGTGGCATCTTCAAGCCCACTCCAGCATATACAACTAATCATCAGTGTTACTCTACACACCGGAGAGTGCAAATTTTTGGGCTTTTGTGTTCAATCCCCTTCAACCTTCCAGGTCACGAATGGCACATATACCAATCTAACCCCTCAGGTTTCAGAAAATTGAACAGGGGCAGCTGTTGCACCCCAAAATTTTCCCTCCACAAGACAAGTAATTAAGATGATCACAAGGTTCACAAGACATCTCATGAGGTTCACAAGGTTCACAAAGTTCACAATTGGTCAGAAAGTTTGACAATTCCCTCGGACAATGCATCCTCCTAAGCAATGCATCCTAAACTAGGGTTTTGACTTTTATCAGGCTAAATGGACTTCCAAGACTTCAAGTGAGCTTCATAGCATCTTATATGTGTTCAATAATCCCCATGTCAAGTTTCAAGACTTTCCCAAAAGATTTGCTCAGTCAGATGATCAGATATGTTAAAATCAGTCAAAGCAGTTAAAAAGTCAAATTGAGGTCAACTATGGTCAAACCAAAGTCAAACTTCATGATATTTTGCCAACATCAATTATATGAAGTAAAATTCATCATTTGATCAAGGGTTGATCATGATTCATCAAGGAGATTTCAGATCATCAAGAATCAGGAGTTTCTAAATTAGGGTTTTCACAGGAAAAGTCAACTGAACTTTGACCAGCCATAACTTTCACATGCTTCATCAAATTTTTTCCATCCAAATCTCATTTTGAAGGATATTGAATTCTCTACAACTTTGTGTCTCACAAGCCAAGCCCAAAAATGCTTCATTTGGAAGGTATGAGCTAAGACATTATAGGTCCTTTTAAAAGTCAACAAAAAGTCAACAACTTTCAAAGAGCATAACTTTAGAATGGTAAAAGATATGGACATGAGACCAAAGAGGTTGGTTATAGGACTCTTTAAGCTTTCCAAAATGTCTAAGAACACCTTCATAGCATTAAAATTGAGGGATTTGTGCCCTTGCAAAGTTGGGAAATTTTTGAGAGGTTTATGAAGTAAATGAGGTCTTAAAACTATAATTCTTCAAATGGGCTGACTTTTTTGTGACCCAATAGGTTCCATGACATCATGCACGAAATTAATTTAATATTTTCATAATTTTATTCATTTTATTTATATTTATTATGATTTTTTATATTAAAAATCATTTTAAATTCAAATAAAATATAAAAGAGTGAAGATTTAAAATGATTTGTCTTCTAGAATGTCATAAAGGTTATTTGGATCTAATTGATAGAAAAATTATGAGGATTATCTTAAAATAGCAAGTTCATATCAAGAATATTCAAGTTTTAAAAGCCAATCTTTTTCAATCTCAAATTATCAAAATATCCAAAGTGTGATACAATTTTTTGACCCAATTCAATTGTGTCATATATATACAAACTTTAGCAACCTAAAGAGCACGAATTCACAGCCTCTCACATCATCTTCAAGCTTCAAAAATTTCCTCCAAAACTCAAATTCGGTTTGATACTTCTAGCCACTCTCAAGACAAACTAAAGGTTGCAAATTGTTCCTTGAAGGTCACTGATCGTTTCTGGATCATAAAACCATCCATCTCTGCACTAAATCATAGAAACCGAATCCATGTTCATGCTCACTTTACAATTTTTCAATTTTAAATATTCACTCATGATTAATCATATTTGACTGATGTTTTGTGTTTGTTATGATACAAGGAACGTTTCTGGATGAATCAACTGGAGTTTAGGGACACGAATGAGGATTCACCATTATTAGGGTTTTTTCGGCCAAATTAGGATTCCATGATTTAATCAATATAAATGATTTCTAAAGACGTAGATTAGTTGCAAAGATCATCAGGAATTCAATGATGTTCTCAATTTTGTGAAATTTTGTTGTTTTGTTGATGTTTGAGTTTCGTAGGGTTTGCTGCAATTTGAAATTCGCAGGAAATATGGTAGCAAAATTCGTAGCAAAATGTGCAGGTCTGGAGGAAGAAGAAGAAGTTTCGCGCGCGGCTGGAAATTCAAATTTGTGTTTATATTATATAGTTTTATTTGTATTATAATTATTGAATGAGGCTGATGGTGTGGTGGTAAGGACGCGCGTATGTGAAAGATCTGGGCAGGGGTTCGAACCCCAGCTTCAACATTTTTTGCTTGTTTTCTTCATATTTTTCAGGTTTAATATATAATGAACCATAGTCATTCAATGTTCAGCCAGCGTGCGCAACCCAGTGGTAGCTTGCTTCGTTCAGAGTTTGGCAAAGCCTAGGGCATGGGTTCAATCCCTGCCCCAGGTAATTTTTTTTAATTCTGTTTTGTTTATTTGTTTATTTAATTGTTTTTATTATTAAATATGATTATGTTAATATAATTATAAGAGCTTAATATGTAAATATTTATATGTTCTAAAAAATTCTAAAAAAGTGTTTTCTAAAACTAATTTTTTTTATTCATTTGAATTAAAATATATATGTATTTATTTAATGATTGAATTAGTATTATGTATTAAATTAAAATCCTAATATTTTTGTATCTAAAACCCTAATTATTTTTAAACCCTAATTTATTTTCTAACAATTCAAAACCCTAATTTTCTTTTACAATTATAATTTCTTATTTTATTATGTTTGTTTAATTATAATTAATAAATATTTCTAATATGTATATAATTGAATTATTAATCATATAAATTAGTATATAATTATTATTATTATTTTGTTCTCATCTTAAAAATTCTTAAAAAAAAGATTATTTATCTAAATTTAAAATTTTAATTTCTATATTGTATATTATTGTGCTAACTTCTTTTTCTCTTATATTTATTTTTATTACTAACCTTTTATTTATTATTATTATTATTTAAGTTATTTTATTATAATGTAATTGTGCAAGCCATGTAATAGTTGTAGTAATTTTTATTGTTTATTTATTTATAAATTGCTATGGTTAGTAAATTAGGGAGTGAAAACATGTTTGTATAATAAAAATTAATTTAGATCACTAATTATAAAGATAAATATTTGAATTTGTACACGCACACATGTAAGTTGATCTTGGATCGCCATCTCACTTCTTAAAGGATACCTCTCATGTTGCCTAAACAAAAAGGTCAAGTAAGGTGTATAAAGCAAAGTCCCTTCTCTTATTAATATCATCTTGTCCCTTTAAAGATTATAAGATCAAGTCCTTTCATGGTTGCCTTCGTAAATGATCTTGTCCCTTTCGAATAAAAGATGATAAGTCCCTTCGAATTGCTAAGTACACCTTACAGTTGCCTAAACACAGATGACCCTTCACATGTCCCATCCAACATCCAAGGTAATGACTACCTATTCCTTAATAATAGGGATAGTCTTACCATTGAAAGAGCATTTAAGAACAGAAAAGACTTAACTTAGGGTAGGTTCCTCTTAAGTACTTGCTCACTCTTTCAAAAACATTTCATAAACACTTCACATTTTTAAACAATTTTCAAAACAAAGTCTTTATATATATCCGTACATGGACCATTATAAAGTACTTAAGAAAATTTTTAATCACACACTACACTTCTCAAAACAGTTTAAAGTGAGCTAAGTAACTAAGAGCCCATGGATAACCATGGATGTAAAGGGTGCTAACACCTTCCCTTTACATAACCTACCCCCCGAACCCAAAAATATTTTAAGGTCTTTCCTGTTCTTTTATGCCCTTTCCTTTGGATAAAATAAAAGTCGGTGGCGACTCTTGCTATCCGCAACATTTAACTAAAGTCAGTTCTCCCACCGTGTTACAACTACAACCCTTTATTATTTAAGAGACAATTGGGATATGCCTTGGTTCACCCTCCCAGAGGACAGGATTTAGCTGAGACCCTATACTGTGAAGTGCAACCTAACTCAACTGTTGTCAGACAAGCTGCCTGGGCTTGGGACAACATCCAGACAAAAGGGATAGCCATTCTGGAAAGGTGTAACAATGTTGCTTCACCCCAATACTCAGATTGGTCCTGTACTAGAGCCCAGATTACCAGGATGACTTTCACCTTGGAAGACACACCTGGACCTTCCATAGTACAGCCTGCAGCAACTGTTAGCCTGGAGGAATTTGAAAAGCTGAAAGAGAGGAATAATCAGCTGTCTGAAGCCCTGAAGAAGACTCTCTGGGAGAGAAACGACAGTCGTCTGGACATTGAGAGATTGGAAAGGCTCAAGACTGAGCATCTGACCAAGATTGAAAGTACAGATGACTATATAAGGAAAGCAAGAGCAGGGGAGCTGGTTTTGAAGAATGCCTGCAAGGAGGCCAAGATTCAGAAAGCTAGGGCTGAGCATTACCTGAAAGAGAGCCAGGCTAGGTGGATCAGGATCACCGAAGCCCGTGCACAAGAAGACCAGAGGACTCAAGCCAAGATTGAGTAGCTGGAGGCCAATGAGAAGAAACAGCAGGAAGCTTTGTTGGCAGCTCAGAAGGAGATATCAGAATTGAAGCTCCAAGCAGGGTTAAAGAGATCAAAAGATCAGGACAGGCATAAGAAGCTGACTAATGCCATTGCTACCAGGAACCTCCTCATTAGGACCATTACAGAGCACCCGGCTGGTCCAGTGACTGAGGCACTCCTGAAGGAAGTCAGGGAAGATGAATATAGATTGGATTTCTGATTCTTTTTGCTTGTATTTCTTTTCTTTTGATGTACTTTTTCCTTTTTGTTGTATTTTTGACCCACCATGGGCATGTATTGTAAACAGACTATGTATTTTCATCTTTTGTAATATATCAAGTTTGTTTTATTTTGGTGGGCTTTTTCTCAACATCATCAAGCATCTCCTCGAGGTCTGGAAAGGTCAAAACCAAGAACCAAACCGGATACCTTGGAAAACAAATAAGCATACTGCATTGCATACTAACATTTTCTTTGTTTTGTAGGTTTTTTGTTTATTATTTGTTTCTCACTTTGTTGTGCTTTCAGGAAACATTGCTCGTCGCAGAGTATTCCCTGTCAACCGCACACACCGGTACCCATCGCGTAACAACCTTCTAGGCATTCAGATGGAGCAGGTACAACAGGACCTAAATGAAGTGAGAAATCAGATGGTAAATGAAAGGGTCGAAATGAGAAACCAAATGACCCAGTTTATGGCCGTGATGACTGACTTAGCCCAGAGCCAAGAAAGGTTGAGAGAGCTGGTAGAAAGACAGACACCTGAAGAGCCCCACCTTGGGATAGGAGGAACCAACAACAATGAACGGGGGCAGCCTCGTATTGACCCACCAGAGTACGGGCCCCATTTGAATCCAGATGTTAATATCCCAAGAAATGTTCAAGGTAATACTGTCGGGGGCAGAATCCTGCAAGAGGATCCCCAAGAAGAACAATTCACTGTTATTGGAGCTGGAGATGAGGTGTATGACAGAAGACTGGATGCGATTGCTGAAAAGCTGAGGTCTTTGGAATCCTAGAATTCCTTAGGTTTTAACGTAATGGATATGGGGCTGGTAGATGGGGTGAGGATTCCCCACAAATTCAAACCCCCTTGCTTTGAGAAATATAATGGTACCTCATGCCCGCGTACTCATTTGCAATCTTTCTTAGGAAGACTCAAGGCTTATACCATAGACAAGAAGTTATGGATGTTCTATTTTGAGGACAGCCTGACTGGAGCTTCAAGAGAATGGTATTCGCATCTGACAAAGGCCACTATAAGATGTTGGAAGGACTTAGCTGAGGCCTTCATCCGACAATACCAGTATAACCTAGACATTTCTCCCAATAGAACTCTTATGATGGGCATGTCTCAGTCTTCAAGGGAGAGCTTTCGGGATTATGCTCAGAGGTGGAGACAACTTGCTGCTGCTGTCCAGCCACCCATGTCAGAAAGAGAGATGGCTGACATGTTTATGAATACCTTGCAGGGAACTTATATTGATAGACTTGCTGCTTTCTCCTATACCAGTTTTGCCGATGTAGTTATAGCTGGTGAGAGAATTGAAAGTCTTTTGAAGATGGGCAAAATCTCTGACAATGGTGCAAGTTCCTCCAACAACCCCAGAAAACCTTTTGCAGGACCCCGAAGGGCGGGTGAAACAAATGCTATCCATGCAAGCAGGGACAGACCCCAGTATTCTCACAGATCAATAGCAGCTGTTACTATTCCAGCTCCAGTTCCACAACAACCATTATATCCTCAACAACAACAACAACATCACTATCAGCAACAATCTCATTTTCCGCAACAAAGAACGTACAACAACAACAATAGCAACCAACAGCGGCGCCCCTTTCAACAGAGGCCATCACAAGCAAATAGGGTGATTAACCCTATCCCTATGCCTTATGCTGCTTTACTGCCACACCTCCTAAAGCTCAACCTGGTTGAGTTAAGGACGTTGGGTCCACCAGATCCTCTCAATCTCCCGAAGAATTATGATGCTAATTCCAGGTGTGCCTTTCACTCCAATGCACCTGGTCACAATACTGAGAAGTGTAGGGCCTTACAAATGAAAGTTCAAGATCTGGTCGATTCCAAAGCTCTCAATTTCGCACCTCCTCCGAATGTTAACATAAATCCTATGCCTAATCATGGTGGGCCCAGGATTAATGCCATAGAAGAGGACCAACCATCTGCATTGATTGACAATGTTGCACAGATTCAAACACCGTTGGCTAAAGTAAAAGCTCAACTTTTAAGATGCCAAGTGTTCCCGGGTTGTGGGGCCTGCTGCGAATTGTGCAAAACTGCTATTAATGATTGTGAGAAGCTAAGGCTTGGCATAGATGGCCTCATCAGAGATGGAATTTTGCAAATTACTACAACAACTCCTTCAACAACTCTTTCTTCAGCAACAATAAATTCTCCTACAACATCAACATTTCTTTCTTCAGAGATATCAGATCCTCCTACAACTGCAACAACTATCATTCCCACTGATTCTTCAACAACACTAGCAATCACTCCATCCATTATGTCAACAGATCAGAGTTCAGCAACATTTACTTCTACAACATCAGCACCCATTTTATCAACGAAAACATCTACAACACCAGTAAACATTAATGAAGATGTCTCAACGGTCACGATCTATTATGACCCAGCAAATGTTCATCCCAACAACAATTTCCAACAACAAACTGCAACGCCCCTTGTCAGATCTCCAGTCACGATCTATTACGATCCGCACACCATCACAGTTCCTTCCGCTGCAGCAATCAGTACGGTCACCATTACGGTACCTGGACCTGTTCCTTATGAAAACAGTAATGCCATACCGTGGCACTATGGCTCTGATCTCTACTGTGACGGAAAGAAAATCACTCTAGATTCAGCAACCTCTTCACCACAAGTTGACAATGTTGGGGGAGGCGGAGGCTTCACCAGAAGCGGACGCCTTTTTGCCTCACAAACACCAAGACCCAATGCTGAAGCAGAAACTGCTGCTAAGGCAAAAGGGGAGAATGTGGTGACTGAAGAGCCAACCGCTAAAGAAACTCCGAAGACGTCTTTTGAACAAGATGTAGACGAGTTCAGGAGAATAATCAAGAAGAGTGATTACAAAGTGGTGGACCAGCTTCATCAGACACCCTCCAAAATCTCTATATTATCACTGTTAATGTGTTCCGAAGCCCACAAGAATGCATTGTTGAAGGTCCTGCACGCAGCATATGTGCCGGAAGAGATTACGGTTAATCAGTTGGAAACGGTGGTTGCAAATGTTAACACCAGTCATAGACTGGGCTTCACAAATGCTGATTTAACAACGGAGGGACGCAATCATAACAAGGCTTTACATATCACCTCAGAATGCAAAGGTGTTGTTCTTTCTCATGTGTTGGTGGACACTGGGTCTTCGCTCAATGTCCTTCCAAAGAAAGCCTTGATGAAGCTAGAGTATGATGGTTTGGCATTGCATCCAAGTAACTTGGTGGTGAGAGCATTTGATGGCTCTAAGAGATAAGTGCTTGGAGAAATTGATTTACCTGTGTTGATTGGCCCACAGACCTTTAAAACTACCTTCTTCGTGATGGACATACAACCGGCCTACAGCTGTTTGTTGGGTAGACCCTGGATTCACGTCGCTGGCGTTGTTACATCTACCCTTCACCAGAAGTTAAAATTTGAGTGGGAAGGCCAGATCATCACAATCTGCGGAGAGGAAGACATTTGTGTGAGCCAGCTGGCCACTTACAAGTACATAGAGATGGATGGGGAGATCCATGAGACTATGAGCCAGGGGTTTGAGGCCCTCAACATCAATGAAGCAACTGTTGTATCTGGAACTTCCATCACTTCATATCAACAGGCCCAGAAGGTTGTTGAGGAGGGTACCACTCAAGGCTGGGGCAAGTTGCTGCCAGTTGAAAAGAAAGAAGACAGATTCGGGTTGGGTTACAGACCAACTCGACAAGATCAACCAGAGGCTGCAATGGAGCGCAGATTTGTCAGCGAGGGAATGCTAACCTCGAATGCTGTGAACAGTCTAGAAGACGAGGAAGAAGACGAACGCAACCTAGAAAACTGGATACGTCCAACAATCCCCGGGAACCAAGTCTCAAACTGGTCTTCCCAGGAAATTATAAGAGTTACTCCTGCAGAGTAATTATTATTTCCTGTCTTTAAGCATGCATCAAGTCCTACATCTTGCCCAAGATGTCAGGGCTCATTTTGTAATTGGGCCATCTTGTATTTTGTGCAAACGATCAATTAATGAATATCAGGACATCTTTTGCAAATGAGTCTCTTTTTTCCCGCTCACTGTTTTTCATTTTTTATTTTTTGTACAAAAATAAAATGGCAATGTTTTTCAAATTAATAACTTCATTTTCACTTTTTCTAAGCAAGATAAAATTGATCACTAAAATGAACCAATCTAAACCCTTGCAGAGAGTGCCCTCCAAACTGCACCGACAACGACACTGCTATGACTTCGTATGACTTTGACAATCCGATTAATCAAGCCGATGAAGGGGTTGAAAAGGATTATGAGCTTCCTGAAGAACTAGCCAGATTGTTAAGACAAGAGGAGAAGGTTATCACTCCTCTTCAGGAGGAAATTGAGACGGTTAATCTTGGTACCGAAGAAGACTTGAAAGAAGTGAAGATCAGGGCCCGTCTGAGAGATTCAGTGAAAGAGCAACTTATTGACATGCTGCGAGAGTACGTTGATGTTTTTGCTTGGTCTTATCAGGATATGCCAGGTCTGGATACCGACATTGTTATGCACAAGCTGCCTCTAAAAGAAGACTGTCCTCCAGTAAAACAGAAGTTGTGTCGTACTCGCCCGAATATGGCTATGAAGATAAAAGAAGAGGTGCAAAAACAGTGGGACGCCGGTTTCCTTGCTGTGACTAGTTACCCACCGTGGGTTGCTAACATTGTACCTGTGCCTAAGAAAGATGGTAAAGTACAGATGTGTGTGGATTACCGGGATCTGAACAGAGCCAGCCCGAAAGATGACTTCCCATTACCTCACATTGATGTATTGGTCGACAATACGGCTCAGTTCTCGGTATTCTCCTTCATGGATGGATTTTCAGGATATAATCAGATCAAGATGTCACCTGAAGACATGGAGAAGACAACTTTCATCACACCCTGGGGCACATTTTGTTATAAGGTAATGTCATTCGGACTGAAGAATGCTGGTGCCACTTATCAACGGGCTATGGTGACATTATTCCATGACATGATCCACAAAGAAATTGAATGTTATGTGGATGACACGATTGCCAAGTCCCTCACAGAAGAAGACCACCTGGTGAATCTGTTAAAGTTGTTCAAACGTCTGAGGAAGTATCAACTGAAGCTAAACCCCAACAAATGCACATTCGGGGTGCGGTCCGGTAAGCTGCTGGGATTTATTGTAAGTGAGAAAGGGATTGAGGTTGACCCTGACAAAGTCAAAGCCATTCAAGAAATGCCTGCACCAAAGATTGAAAAAGAAGTTCGGGGGTTTCTAGGTAGATTGAACTACATTTCAAGGTTCATATCTCATCTTACAGCAACCTGTGAGCCCTTGTTCAAGTTGTTAAGGAAAGAACAAACGGTCAGGTGGAATGAAGACTGCCAAAGGGCTTTTGACAAAATCAAGGAATACTTATAAGAACCTTCAATCCTCATGCCTCCAGTTGAAGGAAGACCTCTAATAATGTACTTGACAGTATTAGAAGAGTCAATGGGGTGTGTGCTGGGCCAACATGACGAGTCTGGTCGAAAAGAGTATGCAATATACTACCTAAGCAAAAAGTTTACCGACTGTGAACAACGTTATTGACTGCTCGAGAAAACTTGTTGTGCTTTAGCGTGGGCTGCTCGCCGACTAAGGCAGTATATGTTGACCCACACTACCTTGTTGATCTCAAAGATGGACCCAGTCAAGTACATATTTGAGAAGCCAGCACTTACCGGACGGGTTGCAAGATGGAAAATAATTCTCACAGAATACGACATTCAGTACACATCTCAGAAAGCCATCAAAGGCAGTGTGCTATCTGACTATCTAGCTGAGCAACCCCTTGATGATTACCACCCTAAGAGATTTGACTTCCCTGATGAAGACATCATGTTCATAAAAGCAAAAGATCATGAAGAGCCTATTCACACTGAAGGGCCTGACCCGGAAGAAGAATGGACAATGATGTTTGATAGGGCTGTCAATATGAATGGTCGTGGAGTGGGTGCAGTACTTATTACACCTAAAGGAGTTCACATGCCTTTCTCGGCAAAACTCACCTTTAACTGCACTAACAATGAAGCTAAATACGAAGCCTGTATCATGGGTCTTGAGGAAGCCATTGACCTCAGGATCAAGACTTTAATTGTATTCGGAGATTCAACTCTGGTAATCAATCAAACCAACGGCAAATGGTACACTCACCAGGAGCATCTGATTCCATACCGGGATTATACGAGGAGATTACTAACATTCTTCACCACAGTCAAACTTGAGTATATCCCTCGAGATGAAAATCAGTTTGCAGATGCTCTGGCTACCATTTCCTCTATGATCAAAGTTCAAGCTGCCAACTTTGTGCCTCAGATTTCAGTATCCAGACTTGACAGACCAGCATACGTATTCTCAGTAGACAGTGCTAAATATGATAAGCCTTAGTTCCATGACATCAAATGCTTCTTAGAGGATCAAACATACCCACCTGGGGCATCATCCTGTTGGATTTATTAATTCAGCGTCACCCTTAGGGATTCGATGGGCTTAACATCCCAACCCATGGCGCTTAATAGGCGCAGCCCCTTGAGGACTTTATACTATAAGGAAATAAAGTTGCACCTTCACTAACAGCAATTGCTTTTAGTGCAGTGGTAAGCGCTTGATCCTACAAGTGGTATCAGAGCAAGGTCATGGGTTCGAATCCCCCCGACTGACACTAGGGGGGAGATTGTTGGATTTATTAATTCAGCGTCACCCTTAGGGATTCGATGGGCTTAACATCCCAACCCATGGCGCTTAATAGGCGCAGCCCCTTGAGGACTTTATACTATAAGGAAATAAAGTTGCGCCTTCACTAACAACAATTGCTTTTAGTGCAGTGGTAAGCGCTTGATCCTACACATCCAATGATAGGAAGACATTAAGAAGGCTGGCTGGTAGTTTCTTCCTGAATGCTGATGGCTCCTTGTACAAGCGAAACTTTGATATGGTACTTCTTAGATGTGTTGATAAGGCAGAAGCAGACTTGCTGATGCACGAGGTGCATGAAGGATCTTTTGGTACCCATGCTGGAGGACATGCTATGGCTAAACAGTTATTAAGATCAGGCTACTACTAGATCACAATGGATTCAGACTGTTGTGCTTATGCCAGAAAGTGCCATAAATGCCAGATTTATGCAGATAAGGTGCATGTGCCTCCGAATCCTTTGAATGTGATGTCTTCACCCTGGCCATTTGCCATGTGGGGCATTTATATGATTGGGAAGATCGAACCGACTGCTTCAAATGGCCACATATTCATCTAGGTAGCCATTGATTACTTCACCAAATGGGTTGAAGCAGCTTCGTATGCCAACGTAACCAGACAGGCGGTAGCCTGATTCCTGAAAAGAGACATCATCTGTCGGTATGGAGTGCCCGAGCGAATCCTTACTGATAATGGTTCCAACTTGAACAATAAAATGATGGCAGAACTGTGCCGGGACTTCAAGATTCAACATCACAATTCTTCTCCTTACAAGCCGAAGATGAATGGCACTGTTGAGGCAGCTAATAAGAATATTAAGAAGATTGTGCAAAAGATGGTGGTCACATACAAAGACTGGCATGAAATGCTACCATTTTCCTTGCATGGGTACCATACCTCAATCAGAACATCCTCTGGGGCAACACCGTATCAGCTTGTGTATGGTATGGAGGCAGTCCTACCGGTTGAAGTTGAATTACCCTCGATACGGGTACTAATGAATGTTAAGCTGAATGAAGCAGAATGGGTCCGTTCTCGTTACAATCAATTGAATCTGATCGAAGAAAAGAGATTAGCTGCAATTTGTCATGGGCAGTTATATCAGAAAAGAATGAAGAAAGCCTTCGATCAGAAAGTCAAGCTTCGGGAATACCAAGTGGGAGATCTTGTGCTGAAAGACTCCTCCCTCCTCATACAGACCACACGGGCAAGTGAACCCCGAATGATGATGGTCCATTCATAGTAAAGAAAGTTTTCTCTGGTGGAGCACTGATGCTCACTACTATGGATGGTGAAGATTTCCTGTCCCCTGTGAATTCAGATGTAGTTAAAAAATACTTCGCATAAAATGACCCGTTGGACATAAAAACAGAATGTAAGTCCAGGCAAAAATAAGGCATCCCGGCGAGTCAAAAACAGAATAAAAGACTCGGGCAAAAATAAGGGAAAATAAAAAAAAATGTACAGCCTCTGAGTTGAAAAGCCACATTGGACAGCTCAGGCAAAAATGTGTATCCCGGTGGATTGAAAACCCGAAAGGGCGATCCACGCAAAATAAGGGAATAAGCGAACAACTGTATTCTGAATTCGCCTGTATCACTTACAATATGGAAAGCTTTGAAAAGGTTAAAGCATCGGTCAGAATCAACCTTTTTCAGATAGCAGGATGAGAAGAACGTCAAAAGTCATACGAGTCATAGCAAAAGGGAAGCTCACTAAAAGCGTCATCAACATTGCCAGCACCTTTTTGTTTCTCAATTTGTAATAATCTCCTCATTTCAGGGGATCTGTTTCTTTGACTGTATTTGTCAATTCAGGGCACCCAAAATAATAAAATCAGATTTTCAGTCACACTCCGTATTGTACATTTTATTTCATTTGCAAAATGTCCGATATCCTTGATATAATGTTTGCATAAAAACAGATGTGCCTTTCTAATCACATGCTTGCAGGAAATATATTACTCCTGGGGGTGTCTAAACTCCTATGATGGAATCCAGTAAGGGATACCTCGGGGTATTTGTGCGTTTCTTTGTCATAACAGGATGGTAGGTATTCAAAGCACAACATGGGGCATGAAAGGTTTTCCCCAGCAAGCTGCCAAATCATTGTTTCCTCAGCACATCTCCCAAATAGCACCGGAAATGCTCTCTCCCCATCAGAATGACTGGGCATCACTTCTCCAGCACATCTTTCAGAGCAGTACTAGAAGGTGCTCATATCCCCAGCTGAGTTGTCAAGTATCATCCTCAGCAGGATCCCCACAGAAATCTCTAGGAAGATCGTTCAATGATCTTTTTCTTCCCCAGCCGAGTGCTAGACAGGGAACCATCTCCCCACAGAGCTCCAGCCTCTCTCAAAAGCAATGTCTGAATTTCCTGCACAGCAAAGAGATGAAAGCTGCCACATCCCCAGCTGGGCTCCTCATTAGTAAGATATGCCTATCAATGATTTATTTCCCCAAACAGAGCCATATATCAGATCTACCAATGATCTCATCCCCCAGCTGGGATATTCTTTCAAGCAGATCAATTGGAGATCTTCACGGCAACGGGATCCAAATCCCGGATCGGTATCTTTTGCATAATCATAGAATTCACATCATATTTTCCCCCAGAGTGTAGCATTCCGTCTAATACGGAGCATTACGGCAAAAATCAAACATATTGCATAAATCGCAAGTCAGGTTCGAACCAGTCACCTGTAAGTGCCAACATTCCATCAGCAATGTATATATGGACTCACAGTCCCCGCAGAAAGCCAAAGCGCCCCTTTGCACTCCTAAAATACAGATACATGCTCCTTTTGACACTCGTCCGTGTCATCTTTCCCCAGTAAAATTGCCAGAACACTCCCTACAAACAGATACTTATACATAACCTGTTCTTCTCAACACTCGTCCGTGTCATCTCATATTTCCTTAGCAGAAAGCCAAAGCGTCCCCTTTGCACTCACCAGTACATAATACATGTATATATACACTCTTCTCGACACTCGTCCGTGTCATCTCATATCATCCCCTGCCAAAGCGTCGTTTGTATCACCATCTCCCCAGCATGGTTGCCTAAACACTTATCGTAAACCAAACACTTGTTTATAGTATACTTCTTTCGACACTCGTCCGTGTCATCCTGTCCCCACAGGTCTCCAGAATACTTTTTACACTTTCTCTTTTGAAACTCGTCCGTGTCATACTCTCTCCAGCAAGTTGAACACTCGTCTGTGTCTCACTCATGCTTATTTATACTCATGCAAATACTCGTCTGTATCTTGTATACACCACTTATTTCCCCTCAGATTCAACAATCGTCTGTGTTCTTTGTTAACCAGTTCGTACTCGTCCGTATCATCATCTCTGAACATGCGTCAGCGTTTGTTTCTACTGATACTCGTCCGTATCATAGTCTTAAGGATGCTCGTCCGTATCTTTAATCTATACACAGTGTCAAACACTTATACCTTTTATTTCTTGGATATAAACACTCATCCGTGTTTACTTTTCCCCAGCGAAGTCTCCAGCAGAATTTCTTTTTCTATCTGACATTCGTCCTATGTCATGATACTTTCGGCAGCCGTACCCAGCCAGGTGATCGTCCTTCACCTTTTGATGACCGTTCCTCATCATTCCCCCAGCGGAGTCTCCATTATTGGAACCCTTTCCTATCCGACATTCGTCCTATGTCGTGATATTTTAGCAGTCGTCCCCTGCTAGGTGATCGTCCTTCACCTATCTGATGATCGTCCTTCATCGTTTTATCCGATGGTCGCCCCCATCGTTGATCTTGTTATCTGACATTCGTCCTATGTCATGATAAACCCCGAGAGCAGCCGTACCCTGCTAGGTGATTGTCCTTCACCTCTTGATGATCGTCCTTCATCATGCTTATCCGATGGTCGTCCCCATCGTTGACCTTTTCTATCTGGCATTCGTCCTATGTCGTGAAACTTTCGGCAGCCGTACCCTGCCAGGTGATCGTCCTTCACCTTGGATGATCGTCCCTCATCCTTATCCCCAACAGAGCAGCCGTCCCCTGCTAGGTGATCGTCCTTCACCTTTGATGATCGTCCCTCATCATTTATTTCATTAAACCGATGGCCGTCCCCATAGTCGACCTTTTCTATCCGGCATTCGTCCTATGTCGTGATACTTTCGGCAGCCGTACCCTGCCAGGTGATCGTCCTTCACCTTGGATGACCTTCCCTCATCCTTATCCCCAACAGAGCAGCCGTCCCCTGCTAGGTGATCGTCCTTCACCTTTGATGACCGTCCCTCATTATTTATTTCATTAAATCGATGGCCGTCCCCGTCGTTGTTTACTTTACTTCGCAAAGCTGATGGTCGTCCCATCATTGACTTTACCCTTAATCCCCAGAGAGCTTTGTTACTTTGCTTGATGTCCGTCCCCATCATGATCTCTTTATTTCCCCAGCATGTCGGTCATCCCCGTCATCGCTTTATCCCCAGCAGACATCCTCTGCTCGATGGTCGTCCTCCATCCCCCGCACTTTATAATCATACTTTACCTCCTTTTACAATCTACATCCCTTTTCTTCTTCTCCCCAGTGAGTGCAAATTTTGGACTGTCTTTGGTATTCAACCACAAGTTATCTTGTTTGCCTGTTAAGCCGTCGCTTACATCCTGCACAGCTAACTCATGCTTGAATAGGGGCAGCTGTAAACACCCCAAATTTTCCCTCACTAAGTTCACACCATTGCTTGTGATCTTTTCATTTGCATAAGTTCAATCATACCATTTCATATTGCATTTTTGCTTCACTGCATTAGGTCAAGTTCATCTGCATCTAGGGTTTGTGGTCTGAGCAATCCAAGATCCTTCTAAGCCACTCCAAAGGTCTTCAATCATCTCAAGAGGGTCCATGTATGTTCAATCATCATATTATATCCTCCAAAGATCAAGGAAGTCAAAGAATCACAAGAACTGGTAAAGCATGGAAGCTGAGCTAGGGTTTAACTACACAGATGACCTAAAATTAGGGTTTTGGTTTCAGAGGCCATAACTCCAATTTTTTTGGTCATTCTTGTTTCTATTGGTCTAAATATGTTATAAGGATCATACATACCAAGTTTGATGAAGAAATGCATTGTGGAAGTCATCTGTTCACTGGGTAACTTCTTGAGCAAGTCAGAGCAAAATCAGGGCATCTGAGGCCCCCCAACATGGAACCAAAGTGGATTTTTCATCAAATTGAAAAATGGAAATGACTTGTAATGTAAACTTTCCATTTTGGGAAAGTTTTTCAACCTCCTCTTTCTCAACCAAAAATGCTTCAAATGAAAAATTGTTGGTCATGAAAGTTGTAGAATGGATCATTCCCTTTTCAAAAAGTACAAGAACACGATCTAATTCATTTTGGAACTCAAGTAATGGCTTTCCAAAGTTGGCAAAAATCACATGATTTTCAAGAATGCACCAAAGAGGGATTTTTGCAAAACCTCTTTCCAAGCCATTTTGTGACCTCAAATTGACTTCTAAGCATCATACAAACATTATGCAATGTCTAAAACTCAGAATTGCCCAAGAATTTCAAGTTTTCATGCCTTGCCCATGAATAAATCCAAAAGGGGCCAAAACTTCATGAATTTGCAAAATGGTACAAAACATCTCATCCACTTTCCACAGCTCATCAAATCTGATTCACAAACATTCCTTGATCTCAGCTGAACCAGGACATGCCCAAATCCCAGCCTGCCACTTGCCCATACCTCAAGTACAACCAACCTTGACTTTTTGCAAATCACCCCGTACTAATCAACATAGCCCACACCAACTATTCTGACCTATCACAGCTTCACATACATGCCTTATGCAACTCATTTCAGACGAGAACCAAGCTTGAATCCTCAGCATTGCTGTAGTTCACAAAAATCACCTCCCTTGCATTTTCTTTCGAAACTCTCAGCACACTTAACAAAACTTCAAAATTCTTTCATAAAACAACTCAACATCATCCCAGGATCATTTCCCACCCACCAAAACAGCCTGAAACCACCTCAAACAAAAACACGATTTTCATCACCTCTAAAATGAAACCTTCAAAACACTCCATATAAACTCCTTTCAAGCATTCCAGAAGCATAAGGGGATCAAGGGGAGTGGAAAAGCACCAAAGAAGAGCCCAGAAAGTGCCAGTTTCGAAAGCTTCATTTCAGGTAACCTCAAGAACAAATTTTCCAGAAACGTGATTTTAGGTTATAGAATTGTTCCTCATGTTGTGCTGATCACTCTGCATTTCTTATTTTTGAAAATGATTGATTATTGAGCCTGTACCGTATCTCTGAAAGTTTGGTCTTTTTTAATTTGCATAAGTTCACACCATGGCTTGTGATCTTTTCATTTGCATAAGTTCAATCATATCATATCATGTTGCATTTTTGCTTCACTGCATTGGTTCAAAGTCATCTGCATCTAGGGTTTGTGATCTGAGCCATTCAAGAGCTACTTGAGCCACTCCAAAGGTCATCAATCACTTCAAAGGGGTCCATGTATGTTCAATCATCATATTATATCCTCACAAGGTCAAGAAAGTCAAATAATCACAAGAACTGAGAAAGGCATGGAAGCAGAGCCAGGTTTAATTGCACAGATGACCTGAAATTAGGGTTTTGGTTTCAGAGGCCATAACTCCAAATTTTTTGGTCATTCTTATTTCTATTGGTCTCTATATGTTATGAGGATCATGCATATCAATTTTTATGAAGAAATTCAATGGGGAAGGCATCTGATCAAAGGATGACTTCTTGAGCAAGTCAGTGCAAAATAAGGGCATCTGAGGCCCCCAATGACCCAACCAAAGGGTGTTCTCCATCATTTTGAATGTGTATGATCTTTATTTGGTCATAGAAGATGTTAGAAGTTCACAAAATTGAAGAATTTCAAGCCATTTGCAAAGTTGCCTTTTTGGGGAAGTGACTTATAATGCAAGCTTGCCATTTTGGGAAAGTTTTTCAACCTCCTCTTTTTGATTCAAAAATGCTTCAAATGAAAGAACTTTGTTCATGAAAGTTGTAGAATGGATCCTCCCATTTTCAAAAAGTACAAGAACTCATTCTAATTCATTTTGGGTCAAAAGTTATGGCTTGTCAAAGTTGGGCAAAATCACTTATTTTTCACTTTTGTACCAAAGAGGGAAAGTTGTAAAACCTCATGCCAAGGAAAAGTGTGACTTCAAATGGACTTCTAAGCATTGCACAAACATAAACTATGACCTAAAATTCAAAATGCACCAAAGAACTCTCAAGTTTCATGACTTATGCTTCAAGAAATCACAAAAGGGCCAAACTTTGTGAAAATTGCAAAACCTCACATAAACTCCAATCCACTTGCAAATTGGCCTCAAATTCATTTCCATGGTCAGCCTTGAATCAAGCTGCAGCAGACATGCCCTTGTACCATGACTGAACCAGCCCATACCTCCTCTTACACAAAAGTTTGACTTTATGCAAGTTGAGCCATACCAATCAAACTAGGCCATCAACAACTCTCTGACCTATCCCAACATGATACATGGACAAAATGGAACTCAACACAAGACACAACACAGCCTGAAACCTCCCACAAGTCAGCATTCTCCAAAACCTCCCTTTATGCATTTTCTTTCGAAACTCAATACACAAGCCACAAACCTCAAAACAAACTTCATAAAATCACTCACCATGATCCTCTGATCATTTCCCAACCATCATTTGATCCTGAAACCCTCCCAAACAGAAACACGATTCTTCACTCCCCTTGGTCAGAACTTCATCAATCTCTTAAACCAGCCATAAGAAATTCCAAACAAGCATTGCAAACTTCTCAGGAGGTTCATTAAAGGCATTTTTGACCAAAGAAACAGCCAGAAAGCTCCAAAGTTCAAAGCTCCAGTTCAGGTGAGCTCAAGAACAATGTTTCCAGAAACGTGTTTTTAAGTTACTAATTGATTCTCCATGATTCACTGATAATGCTGATGTGTTTGGTTTGGAAAATAGTCAAGTATTAAGCATGTATGAGCTCTCTGAAATTTTTTGACCTAGAACTAATTTGCTTCGATTCAGCTTTAATATGTGAAATAAATTTGTTTTAGTGGGTGTTTCTTGTTGGGTGATGCGTGGGGATGGATTCTGGGCAGAGAGATTAGGTTTTAGGAGCTTGGGGAGAGAGATAGCAATTTTCAGGGAAGGGTGTGGCCGGAGAAGATGACCGGAGGTCATTTCCGGCCACCTGAAAATCATTAATGCCTTAATTGTGATTAGGGCTCAGTTTGAATGTGAGCCATAGATCTTGTTGACCCTGGTTGACCCGCGCGCGAATGATTGGCCCAGATCCATCATTAAAACCCTAATCCTGATTTATTAAATTAATTAATTGGGTTTAATTTAAATTTGGTCAGTTTGAATCTCAGACCTAGGATCTGGCGCGGGTCAACTCCCTCCAAAACCATTTGAATCTCAGCTCTTGGATCAGCATACTTCTCCTTTTAATTATTTTTATTTCATTTTATTTGTATTTAACTTCTACGAATTTTTAAAAATAGTAAAACATATTTAAAAATTCTGAAATTTTTTGTCAAGCCTTTTATTAATTTTCAGAACCCAAAAATATTTTTATTTTTATTTTTTGCATACAAAATCATTTTTAAATCATTTAAATTTTTATTTTTAATTAGTTAATGGAAATTAATTAATTAAAAATGCATTTAGGTATTTAAAAATCACCAAAAAATTCACATTGCATTTTAAAACATTTAGAAACATTATCAAACTCTCAAATAAAATTTCTTTTTGGTTCTTGAACTATTTTGACCTTTTTCATTGGAATTAAATTCATTTAAAGGCAATATTTTTTGTTCAAACTTGGAAAAATTCATTCTGCCTAACCATGAAGAGTTTGATAATGGTTCTTCTTGCATTGCATCCTTCATATCATGTAGTTTTTAGGTTAAAATTGGTTTGAATTTATCTTGCATTTTCAATTTGTTTTGCATTTTTCATTGTGAGGAGCTTTGAAACCCTAGTTGACTTAGAAAAATCATAACTCCCATTAGGTTTAGTGTTAGGTCCCCTCCTTTGGGCAGTGAACTTGTGTAGGTTTAGGGTTCCTTTGATCCCATTTTCAATTTTTTGTCATGTCATTTGCTTCTGGTTTTGAATTTTTGCATTGCATGTTGTATGTAAACCCTAATTTGTGCCTTCCTTTGCATCCATCTCTCATTTGCTTGCATTTAAGAACTTGCCATGACATTTTGTGCATCCACATGATTCATAAGACATCTTAGGACATATTAGAATCATGTTTGATCATTGCATCATTCATTTGCCATGATATGCATTCATTCCATTTCATATACATTCATGAACTTTCATGGTTCAAAACATGCTTCATTTGCATTCTCATCTCTTGTATGATAATCCACAACTATTGTCTTGTGTTTGCATCACCTCTTAGCATCATTAACATCATGTTTATGCTTCTGGTTTTGGTTTGCATCATTGCATCTTTCTCATTTTCATCTCATCTCATTTCTTGTTACTAACTTTTCAGGTGGTAAGTCATTGAGAAGTGAATTTGCCTTCACTTCTCATAATCTCTTCTCATCTCTCTTATGCATTCATAGATGCATTTTTACTTTTGTATTAGAGTGAGCTTTCTCATTCATTCTCCTCCTCTCCTTCTTTCTTCAAGCAACTTATCTTCTTAAGTGAAGTAAGTTGTTTTGCTTCTTTTTGCTTCTCCTCCTTTCATCCTGTTTCTTCCTTGGTGGCTTCTCTGAAGATCTTTTGCAATCCTCATAAACCCTAGGAACATCCAAGCATGACAGTAATTAGGGTTTTATTAGTCCCCCATTAGTTTTACCTTTGTGTCATCTTTGTGTCTTCTCTTCTCATCTCTTAATCAAGGACTAAACCTTTAAGGTTTTAAGGTTTTGTGATTAAGGTTATGCCTGTATCCTTCTATTAGGATGGAATGTATAACTTTAATCCTAAGTGTTAAACCCTTGATGTGTTTACATCCTTTAATCAATCCACTTAATAATCATCAAGACATCAAACTTGTAACTTGGGCCTTGCATTAGGGTTCTAATTCTTCCTTAATTGGTTAAGAAGGACTAACCCTAGTGTTAATGGACAAGTCCCCCTCAAGTTGTCTTACAAACCCTAAAATCCACTTATTAATCTTACCATTAACTAAAATCCATTTAATAAAGGCTTTGTTTTGTCATGAGGTTAATCCCTAATCATGGATTAAGTTGAGGTATCTTCCTCAGCTTAAGTGCTCTCATCTATCATCCTTCTATTAGGATGGTGTAATGGGTCCATTAAATCCTTGATTATGGCTTAAACTCATTACTTAACACTAAACAAAATACCAAAAACATCTAAATAATCACAAATAGGTTAATGATCTTAATCCTACATCATGGTGATTAAGTGTGAGGTGCTTACTTCATACTTGAGGTATTCTCATTACCCCTAATCAGAGGGAGGATGTGATGAGTTTACTAACCCTTGGTTTAGGCTTAAGCTCATTTTCATATGACAAACACCAAAAAAGGCAATAAAAGATTGAAAACATAAAAAAATAAAAAATAATCGTCTCCTCCGGGATTCTTTTCTCATCTCATTCACTCATAAACGAGAACTTGCTTCTTCTGTCTAATGCAAGACAGTTTGCACCTGAGCCAGACAGGTCATACAATTGAGCATAGACAAGTAAGCAGTTCACAAGTCAATTTATATTTCAGTCTCTTTGAGTCGAACTACGGTGTTCTGACTTCCTCATTGCACGAGAGGATACGTAGGCATAACTTAACAGTTATCGAACAAAAAGTCTATGTATATTCCCCCTCTTTCAGCTTTATTCTTTAGCCTCATTGTCTTGAGCATTTCACTCTTGTTCTTACACTGACACTTCTCTTATACACTTCACTTTTCTTTTACACTGACACTTGCATTCTTTCCAGTTTTGATACACAAATTGCACTGACACTACCCCTTTTAAACACAAATATTTTAAGCGTGGATCCCGTCGAGTACGGCGGACAATCTGGGTGCTAATACCTTCCCAGGTTGTAACCAACCCCCTTTCTCAGTTTCTCTGGTTCGCAACCGTCTTATCCATCTTTTCTTAGGTTTATGCAGCATTACCTTTCCTTCGGGATAAAAATGCCTAGCTGGCGACTCTATTCATTCCTTCTCCTTTCGCCGACCGTTCGCGTCTGTACCCCTTCTGACCTAGGTGTCATTTGGTGGGAGCGACAGCTTGGCGACTCTGCTGGGCACCCTTATACTGTAACCAGGGCTTCTGGTTCTTTTTGTGGGTTCCTCCTAGCGCTTGTTTGATTTGTGTTTACTGGGGTGTTATGTGCTAATTGTGTTTACTTATTTGCTTTATTTATTGCTTTATGTACAGCTTTATTTATTGCTTTCCTTTACACTCTTTCATATTTCATACTGTCATTATCATTGCTGGATCTGGATTTCTGTTTTGATGGGTGGGGTTCCATTGAGAGTTTAAGGTCCTATACCCGGGACCTGAGTGACACCTAGGCTAGAGTGGTTCATGTTCTTTCCCATTCCATTTCGGTATGGTGCGGGAATATGAAACACGGTTCAGATATGGGTTTTTTCTTGAGAACTATGTGCTACAGATTTCCTGTAGTGCTAGGACTATCTGGGAAGCCTGCTAAGTCTGGATGACCTTTATTATGACCTTCAGAAGCTGAGGTGAATTAGAGGAGGATCTTTTATGGTTATTGTAAACACTGTACCTCCGGGTTAGAAGTGTTTACACTTCTCATAACTGATCCAAGTCTGAGGATCCTTGTTTTAGAACACTACCTGTGAGGGGGTTGGGCTGTTTACAGGTTTGCAGGTACCATTGGCCACATCATACCCTATTATTATTTGGTTTAAGAGTACCTCATTTTGGACAGTTCTTGTGATTTAACCCTGGACATGTGACTCTTTATTTGAGTCCCCCACCCTGGTTACTGGATTTCTGAACCTCCATCTGGACTTCTTATACATACATGGGTGTAAACACCCCAAATTTGCCCTCACTCATTCACACCATGGCTTGTGATCATCTCATATGCATAAACACAATCATATCATCTCACATCTCATTCTTGATTCACTGCATAGTTTCTAAGACATCTGCACCTAGGGTTTGTGATCTGAGCAGTCCAAGAGCCTCTTGAGCCACTCCCAAAGGCCATCAATCAACTCAAAGGGATCCATGTGTGTTCTTACATCATATTCTATCTCCTCAAAGTCAAAAATACAGAGGAATCACAAGAACTAGGGTTTGAGTGGATGCAGAGCCAGGATGAACTGCACAGTTGACTGAAAATTAGGGTTTTGGTTTCAGAGGCCATAACTCCAAATTTTTTGGTCATTCTTGTTTCCATTGATCTCTATATGGTATAGGGAGTATACATATCAATTTTCATGAAGAAATTCCATGGGGAAGTCATCTGATCAAGAGTTGACTTTTCAGACAAGTCAGTGCAAAATCAGGGCATCTGAGGCCCCCAATGACCCAACCAATGGGTGATCTTCATCATTTTGAGTGTATATGACCTTTATTTGATCATGGAAGAAGGTTGAAGTTCATAAAAATCAAGAATTTAGGGTTTTTGCAAATGTTGACTTTTTGGGCATAGTTGACTTTTCAAGAATGCATCATTTTAGGTCATTCTTCAAGCCTTGATTCATGATCCAAAAAGGCTTCAAATGAAAAAACTTTGGTCATGAAAGTTGTAGATCTCATCTTTCCCTTTTCAAAAAGTACAAGAACATGATCAAACTCTTCTTGGATCAAAAGTTATGGCAATGCAAAGTTGGCAAAAATCACTTATTTTCAAGATATGCACCAAGTGTGAAATTTTGCAAAGTCATGAACCAATGCATTATGTGACTCCTAATTCCTCTCAAACCAGCACACAAACATTCTCTAAGTCCCAAAAATCAGATTTGAACCAAAGATCACATGTGCTTAGTTCATGTAACAAGGCATTTTTCATGAAAATCCATAAAGTAACCAAGTTGCAAAACTCATGATCATGCTTCACCAACTTGCTGCATTGGTCCTTGAATCAAGCCAGCCTCACACACTCACCATGCTGCGCCAGCCCTAGCCCTTGTACTTGCCTAGAGTCAAGCCATGCCTCACTTACACAAAAGGTGGACTTTATGCAAAAGCAAACATCCCAATCACCACAGCACAAGTCACATCCTCTGGCCACTTGGATTAAAATATGTTATCAATTTGCAAGCTAGCCATAACAAGAAGCAAGGCTGAAACCACCTCATTCACCACATACACCAAAACCTTCCATTTTGCATAAGCCTTCGAATTTCTTTACACAACCACAAAACATTAAAACTTTCTTCATCATCCAACTCAACACACTTCATAGACAAGAAACCACCAAAGCTCAAGCCTGAAACAAGCCTGAACACTCCATAACCATTCTTCACCTCAGCCTGCATTTTCTATCGAATCTCTCTCCACAAGCCACAAACATCCAAACAAACACCATAGACCTTCTCCATTAACCCTCAGGATCACAAACAACACCTCACCATGGCCTGAAACCTCCAGAAACTCCATTGCCATTTCTGACCAAGCTTGAGCAGGAGCTTTTGAATCTCACTATCCAGCCAACTTAAACTCCTTTTGAGCATTCAAACATCATCAAGAGGTTCTAAGGAGTAGATTGCACAAAGAGAGGTGGCCAGAAAGTTCCAAAACTGAAAGCTCCAAATCTCAGGTAGCTCGAAAATAATTTTTCCAGAAATCATTTCTTTTGTTCCAAACTTGTTCTTTGTGTTATCCTGATCATTCTGGTACCATTAGTTTTTGAAATGGTTGTGATTTGAGCATTTAATTTGTTTCTGAAGCTTGCGTGACCTAGAACTTGTTCTCTTCGATTCAGCTTGTTTAGGGAAAATAAATTTGTTTTGAGAGAGGGGTTTGATTCGTGAGAGTGTAAGGATCATTTCCCAGTTTCTATTTTTCATTTTTGATGCGTTTTTAGGAAGTTTGAGGTTTCTCAGGTGAGAGCTGGCCGGAGAAGACGACCGGAAGTCTTCTCCGGCAGCCTGAAAGTGATTAGGGTTAAGTGTAATTAATTAGGGCAAGGTTTGAATTTGAGCCCTTGGATTGTGTTTCCCGCGCGCATATGAGTGGTTCAGATCATCTCATTAAGGTTTAATTATGGATTAATAATTAATTAATTAGAATTAGGGAGGTTTGAATCTGGGCCGTCCAGATGCGCGCCCAGTCAAACCCTTTGAGCCCAGAATCAATCTCAACCTCTCCTTCTGATTACTTCCATTTAATTTAATTTTTATTTTCATTTCTTTTCATTTAAATTGCATAATTATTTTAAAATAGCAAAAAAATCTTAAAAATTATGAAACTTTTTCCTTAAGGTTTTATTAATTTTTATGACCCAAAAATATTTTTATTTTATTTTTTATCATTAAGAAAGTATTTTTAAATATTTAAAAGATTATTTTTAATTGATTAATGGGAATTAATTAATTAAAAATACTTTTAGGTATTTAAAAATTACAAAAAAATTCATGAAATGTCCTAAGACATTTAGAAACATTGTCCAACCTTCAAACCAAATTTCTTTTTTGATCTTGATGCATTTTAAGAATTTTTCATTGAATTAAATCATTTTTTATGCATTATTTTGATCACATGTTTGAAAAATCATTTCTGCCTATTGGAGAAGGTTGAGACTTTGATTCTTCTTGCATTGTGTTATGTTTAGCATGGGTTTTCAAAGATAAAATGGCCATGATTTGTTTCTTCACTTTCCATTTGTTTTGCATTTCTTTTGTTAAGAACCCTAAAAAACCCTAATAACTTGCAAAATTCATATCTTGAGTTTGGTTGAGAGTTGAGAGCTCCCCTTTGGGCAGTGGTCTATTATAGGTTTAGGGTTTCTTTGGGTAGCATTTTCCATTTTTTACCTTAGGGTTTGCTTCTGTTTTGGGTTTTTGTTTGATGTTTGATCCATGAACCCTAATTTGGGCCTTCTCTTGCATCCTTCTTGCATTTCCTTGCATAACATGACTTGTCTTTGCATTTTGTGCATGCTTATGATTTATTTGACATCTTAAGACATGTAGAAGGCATGTTTGATCATTGCATTGCATATTTGCCATGTCATTTGTCTTGTATGCTTCATAACATTTCATGTTTGTTCATGCTCCTTAACTTGCATCATTTGCATTCATAATCTTGTATGAGCATCTCCATATGCTGCCTCATGTTCATAGCATCTCATAGCATCATAGTCATCATCCACATGCTTCTGGTTTTGCTTATCATCATGTCATCTCATCTTATTTGGCATTGCATGGCATTTCTTTCTCACATTTCAGGTGGTAAGTAAACTTGAGAAGTGAATTTGCCTTCACTTCTCATAACTTTTCTTCTCATCTCCCTTGCATCCTTTGCTGCATTTCTATTTGTGTTTGAGTTTGAGCTTGCTCATTCTTCTTCCTCCCACCTTCTTTCTTCAAGTGACTTGACTTCTTGAATGAAGCAAGTCACTTTGCTTCTCTTGATCCTGTTCATCTGCTTCCTGGTGGTTCTTCTGAAGATTGTTCTTGCAAACCTCACAAACCTTAGGACCAACCAAGCATGATAATGAATTAGGGTTTTGATTAGTCCCCCCATAGTTTTACCTTTGTGTCTCTTTTGAGTCTTCTCTTCTCACCTCATAATCAGGGACTAAACCCTAAAGGCTTTAAGACTTTGTGATTAAGCTTATGCCTACATCCTTCTCTTAGGATGGAGTGTATAACTTTAATCCTAAGTATTAAACCCTTAAGGTGTTTAAATCTCTTAATCAATTCACTTAATAAATATCAAGACATTACACTTGTAACTTGGGCCTTGCATTAGGGTTCTAATTCTTCCTTAAGTGGTTAAGAAGGACTAACCCTAGTGTTAATGGACAAGTCCCCCTCAAGTTGTCTTACAAATCATAAAATTCACTTCATCATCATACCATTAATCTAAAACCCACTTAATCAAAGGCTTGTTTTGTCATGAGTTTAATCCCTAATCATGGATTAAGTTGAGGAGCTTTCCTCAGCTTAAACATTCTCATCTATCATCCTTCTATTAGGATGGTGTAATGAGTCTGTTTAATCCTTGATTATGGCTTAACCTCATTACTCAACACTAAACAAAAACACCAAAAACATCTAATTAATCACAAGTAGGTTAATGATCTTAATCCTACATCAAAGGTGATTAAGTGTGAGAATCTGACTTCACACTTAAGGTATGCTCATTACCCTTAATCAGAGGGAAGATGTGATGAGTTTACTAACCCATTGGTTTAGGCTTAAGCTCATTATCCCATGACAAACTCCAAAAAGAAATAAAAGACTGAAAACTCAAAAACAAACAATAATCGTCTCCTTCGGGATTCTTTTCTCATCACCTTCATTCACAACCGAGAACTTGCTTCTTCCGTCTAATGCAAGACAGTTAGCACCTGAGCCAGACAGGTCATACACTTGAGCATAGGCAAGTAAGCAGTTCACAAGTCAATTCATCTTTCAGTCTCTTTGGGTCGAACTACGGTGTTCTGACTTCCTCATTGCACGAGAGGATACGTAGGCATAACTTAACGGTTATCGAACAAAAGTCTCTGTATATTTCCCCTCCTTCCAGCATTATTCTTTAAGCCTCATGATCTTGAGCAATTCATCCTCAGTTCCTACACTAACACTGTATATAGCACACTTCACATTGTTTTTACACTGACACCTGTACATTCTTTTCCAGCTCTTTTACACACAGATTGCACTGACACTACCCCTTTAAAACACAAATCTTTCAAGCGTGGATCCCGTCGAGTACGGCGGACAATCTGGGTGCTAATACCTTCCCAGGTTGTAACCAACCCCCTTTCTCAGTCTCTCTGGTTCGCAACCGTCTTATCCATGTCTTTCTAGGTCTATGCAGCATTACCTTTCCTCCGGGATAAAAATGCCTAGCTGGCGACTCTATTCATCTCCAGTGAGTTCACGGCTGTGTGTTCTCATTGTCCCTCTCGCCGACCGTTCGCGTCTGTACCTTCATATGATCCATGTTTCATTTGTCGGGAGCGACAGCTTGGCGACTCTGCTGGGGAAACTTATACTGCAACCAGGGCTTCTGGTTCTTTTTGTGGGTTCCTCCTAGCGCTTGTTTGATTTGTGTTTACTGGGGTGTTATGTGCTTGTATTTATTTTTGTTTATTGCTTTATGTACAGTTACTTTACTGCTTTCTTTATTGCATTTATATATCATACTGTCATTGTTGCTGGCTGGATCTGGTTTCTTGTCTTGGTGGGTGGGTGTTTCATTGAGAGTTAAGGTCCTATACCTGGGACCTGAGTGACACCTAGGCTAGAGTGAATCATATTCTTTCCCATTCCATCTCGGTCTGGTGCGGGAATATGAAACACGGTTCAGATATGGGTTTCTTCTTGAGAACTCTGTGTTGCAGATTTCCTGCAATGCTAGGGCTATCTGGGAAGCCTGCTAAGTCTGGATGACCTTTTAGTACTGACCTTCAGAAACTGAGGTGAATTAGAGGAGGAATTGTTATGGTTATTGTAAACACTGTACCTCCGGGTTAGAAGTGTTTACACTTCTCATAACTGATCCAAGTCTGAGGATCCTTGTTCTAGATCATCACCTGTGAGGGGGTTGGGCTGTTTACAGGTTTGCAGGTACCTTGACCTCAGAATACCCTGTTACTTTGACTTTGTTAAGAATGCTCCATATTGGATAGTTCTTGTGATTCTAAAACCCTGGACATGTGGCTCTTTATTTGAGTCCCCCACCCTGGTTACTGGATTTATAGACCTCCACCTGGATTTCTTGAACACACATGGATCTATACCAAGACAGTTAATCAGATCCAGCTCAGTCACAGACCCTTGCATATCATTTGCATACATACTCATTGCATCATATTAACATTTGCTTATTTGTGTTTCAGGGTATCCACCTTCATCTGGTTTTGGTTTTGACCCCATCTGCATCATTGACCTATCTCCACCAGCACTTGCTTCAGTTTGTCAGCCATATACTTCAGTTACTAGCACTAGCCAGCCAGTGGCCCACTCCTCAGCATCTTCATCAGCACTTATCCTACTCAGTCCTCAGCATCATGGCTCCAAAGAAAAGCAACATCACTTATCATTTCTTCCAACCAGACTTATCAGACATCAGGAGGATCCAAACCCTGATCACTCCAGATCACATACCCTTGTTCAGGGAGAGTTATGGAGATATACTGGACATGGTTATGGATCTGGACCCTTCACAGAGGAGCCTCATCCACACCTGTATTCAGTTTTATGACCCCCCATTGAGATGTTTCACCTTTCAAGACTTTCAGTTGGGGCCTCTTCTGGAAGAATACTCATCATTGACTGGTCTGCCCATCAAAAGAGAAATCCCATTCAACCCTGAAATGGTCTTTCCTAGCAATGGAGAGGTAGCAAAAGCTTTGTATCTGGAGCCTGTTTTGATTGAACAGCATATGACCTCTAAAGCTGGAATCCCTGGTTTTCATCTTGACTTCCTGATTTCTCAAGCTAGTCTGAAGGCCTCCTCGGGGGAGTGGAAAGCTGTTTGTGCTCTATTGGCCTTGAGTGTATATGGAATTGTATTGTTTGCAGATGAGCCTCGATTCATTAGCAAAAATGCAATCCATTTGTTCATCCTGAAGAACCCAGTGCCAACTTTACTAGGTGATCTCTATTACTCAGTCCATCAGAGAAATGAGAAGCAGAGGGGAAGATTAGTAAGGATTTGTGCTCCATTATTCCATGCTTGGCTTCTCAGGCATCTACCCAGGACAGATGCATTTCTAAATCCTCATCAGCAAAGCAACTGGGCTAAGAGGCTCACTACTCTCACTTCAGCAGATATCAGATGGTGTACTCAGAGCACCAAGGGCAGAGATATGATCACCAGCTGCGGGCACTTTCCCAATGTGCCTTTGATAGGAGTTAAGGGAAGTATCAACTACAACCCTCTGCTGTTCAGGAGACAATTGGGCTATGCACTGGTCCACACTCCTAGGGTACAGGATTTGGTTGAGACCCTCTATTGTGAGAACAAGGTTAGTCTGGCAACTGTTAGGCAGGCTGCTTGGGCCTGGGATCATGTTCAAACCAAGGGAATCACCATTCTGGGGAAGTGCAATAATGTGGCATCAGTCCAATATTATGAGTGGTCCCATGCTAGGGCCCAATTCTTTGGAATGCCCTTTACCATAGAAGACATGCCTGAGTCATCTTCAGCACCACCCCCTGCCACTATCAGTTTGGAGGAGTTTGAGGGCTTGAAGGAAAGAAATGAGAAGTTAACCCAAGCCTTGCAGAAGACCCTCAGAGAGAGGAGTGAAGGTGTGAGGGAGATTGAGAGATTGGAGAAGTTGAGGGTGGAACACTTGACCAAGATTGAGAAGTCTGGAGATTATATCAACAAATCCAAAGCTGGTGAACAGATTCTGAAGAATGCTTGTAAAGAAGCCCAGTTCCAGAGAGCAAGAACAGACTTGTACCTGAAGGAGAGTCAGGCCAGGTGGGTCCGGATCACTGAGGCCCGTACTCTAGAAGACAAGAGAGTTCAGGACAAGATGGAGCAGATGGAAAAAGCCCTGGCAGCAGCCCAGAAGGAAATATCAGAGCTAGAAATCAGAGCTGGAGTGAAGAGGTCTAAGGACCAAAGTCAGAACAGGAAGTTGACTGCAGCAGTTGCAACAAGAAACCTTCTCATCAGAGGTCTCACGGAGCATCCGGCTGATCCTGTGACCGAAGCACTTCTCAAGGAAGCTCGTGAGGATGAGTTTGGCCTTGGAGTTTGATCATTTGCTTGTTGTTGTTCCTTTTCCATGTACTTTTGCTTTTTGTGATGAATTTTGGCCCCTTTGAGGGTTTGTGTTGTAAAATGAACAAATTGTATTATTTCACCTTTGTAATATATTTGTGTTGGTTTCTATCTGGGTTCACATCAAAAGCAACTTCAACAGCAGCATCTTCAAAGGTCTGGAAGGGTCAAAACTGAAGGCCAAACCGGATACCTTGAGAACAAATAAGCATAACTGCATTGCATGCTAACCCTTTTGTTTGTTTTGTAGGTTTTTGTTTTGTTGTTGCTAACCTCTGTTGTGATATTCAGGAATTATTGCTCGCCGCCGGGTATTCCCCCTCAACAGGCCACACAGGTACCCAACTAGAAACAACCTTCCGGGAATTCAGATGGATCAGATGCAGCAGGACCTTACGGAGGTCAGAAACCAGATGGCAAACGAAAGGTTGGAGATGAGAACTCAGATAACACAATTCATGGAAGTGATGAACAATTTAGCTCAAAGCCAGGAGAGGCTCAGAGTTTTGGTAGAAGGAAGGAATCAAGAGGAGCCCCATGTGGGAACTGCTGGCACAAGTAACAACGAGAGGGTCCAACCTCATGTCAATCCCCCAGTTTTTGGACCCCATCTCCATCCAGAGGCCAACATCCCTGTCAATATACAAGGGACAGCCACAGCAGCCAGAGTACTTCAAGAAGATCCTCAGGAGGACCAGTATACAGTAATGGGCGCCGGAGAGGAAACATATGATAGACGATTGGAAGAGATAGCTGAGAAGTTGAGGTCCTTAGAATCTCAAAATTCTTTGGGTTTCGACGTCATGGACATGGGGCTGGTAGACGGGGTCAGGATCCCCCATAAGTTCAAACCTCCTTGTTTCGAAAAGTATAATGGGACTTCATGCCCCCGGACTCATCTACAATCATTTCTGGGAAGGCTGAAGGCCTATACAATGGATGAGAAATTGTGGATGTTCTATTTTGAAGATAGCTTGACTGGAGCATCGAGGGAATGGTATTCCCATTTGACAAGGGCAACTGTGAGATGCTGGAAGGACCTGGCAGAGGCCTTCATCAGACAATATCAATACAACTTAGACATGGCGCCCAACAGGACCCTCCTAATGGGAATGTCACAGTCGTCTAGGGAGAGCTTCAGAGAATATGCCCAGAGATGGAGGCAATTGGCTGCTGCCGTTCAACCACCAATGTCTGAGAGAGAAATGGCAGACATGTTTATGAACACTCTCCAGGGAACCTATATTGATAGGCTAGCTGCTTTCTCATCTACTAGCTTCGCAGATGTTGTCATAGCTGGGGAGAGAATTGAAAGCCTGTTAAAAATGGGAAAGATTTCTGATAATGGTGCCAGTTCGTCCAGTGGTACAAGAAAGCCTTTTGCAGGCCCGAGAAGAGCTGGCGAGACCAATGCCATTCACACCAACAGGGGTAGGCCCCAACATGCTCAGAGGTCAATAGCAGCAGTCACTATCCCTGCTCCAGCTCATCCACAGCCAGTCTATCAACCTCCTCAACAAAACTTCCAACAACAACCTCAGTATCATCAGAATCAGTATCCTCCAAGAAACTACAACAACAACAACTCCAACAACAACAATCAACAGAGGCCATTCCAACAAAGACCATCCCAAGCTAACCGAGTGATCGACCCGATCCCAATGCCGTATGCTGCCTTGCTGCCACAACTTCTGAAACTCAACCTGGTTGAGCTAAGAACGTTGGCACCTCCGGATCCCAACAGTCTACCAAGGAACTATGACTCCAATGCTAGGTGTGCTTTTCACTCGAACGCACCTGGTCACAGTACAGAAAAATGCAGGGCTCTGCATATGAAGGTACAAGACTTGGTAGACTCCAAGGCTCTGAATTTTGCACCTCCGCCCAATGTCAATAAAAACCCTATGCCAAACCATGGTGGTCCCCGAATTAATGCTATTGAAGAAGACCAACCGTCTTATTTAATAACCAGTGTGGATCAGATCCGGACGCCATTGGTGGAAATCAAAGCTCAACTCCGTGAAAACCAAATATTTCCGGGATGTGAACTAGGGTGTCCCTATTGCAATATTTCATGGAATGGGTGCGAGGACCTGAGGAATGGCATTGACAGCCTTATTCAGAGTGGCCTGCTACAGATCACTACATCATTTCCGACAAATCCGGCAACTTCATCAACAACGGTTTCAGAACCTCCTACAAATGCAGCAACTATTGTTCCCGACAATTCATCAGCACCATCAGCAAGTACTTCATCTGTCCTCCCAAATGATCAGTTTTCAACAGTTTCTCCTGCTACAACTTCAGCTTCATTCCATCTTGAATCTCCATCAACAACAACAACAACAGTCCTTCCAACAGTACCTCCTACAACACCAGCAATCAATCATGAAGATGTCTCTACTGTTACCATATTCTATGATCCTGGAAATAATTCCGCCTACCATTCAGAAGGTGCTGCTCCCACCAGAGCACCAGTTACAATCTTTTATGATCCACAAACAATTACAGTCCCTTCAGCAGCAGCGATCAGTCCAGTCACTGTCACGGTGCCTGGACCAGTACCATATGAAAGCAATAGGGCCATCCCTTGGCACTATGGCTCTGACGTATACTGCGAAGGAAAAAGAATCACTCTTGAAACATCAATACCTGCACCACAAGTAGATAATGTGGGGGGAGGCGGAGGCTTCACTCGAAGCGGACGTCTCTTTGCTTCACAAGTTCAAAGACCTACTGCCGAAGCAGAAGCTGCTGCCAAGGCAAAAGGAAAAGGCCCGGTGCAGGAAGACCAAGTTGCCAAAGAAGCCCTGAAAACTCCATTTGATCAGGAAGTTGATGAGTTTATGCGAATCATCAAAAAGAGTGATTATAAAATTGTGGATCAGCTTCACCAGACGCCATCCAAAATCTCTATCCTCTCACTGCTTATGTGCTCCGAAGCCCATCGGAATGCACTACTTAAAGTCTTGCACGCAGCTTACGTGCCTGAGGAGATTACTGTCAACCAATTGGAAACCGTGGTTGGAAATGTTACTGCTAGCAATGGGCTAGGGTTTACCAATTCTGACTTGACAGCGGATGGCCGCAACCACAACAAGGCCTTGCACATAACCATGGAATGCAAAGGAGCTGTCCTTTCTCATGTGCTGGTGGACACAGGTTCTTCCCTGAATGTCTTACCAAAGAAGGCTCTGGTGAAGCTTGAATATGATGGATTGGCATTGAGACCCAGCAACCTGGTAGTAAGAGCCTTTGATGGTTCGAAGAGATCGGTTCTGGGAGAGATTGAGCTGCCTGTGACAATTGGCCCACAGACCTTTAAAACTATCTTTTATGTGATGGACATTCAGCCCGCCTACAGCTGTTTGTTGGGTAGACCCTGGATTCACGCCGCCGGCGCAATAACGTCTACCCTTCACCAAAAGTTAAAATTTGAGTGGGAAGGCCAAGTTGTCACAATCTGTGGAGAGGAGGACATTTTTGTCAGCCACCTGGCAACCTATAAGTACATTGAAATGGATGGGGAGATCCATGAAACAATGAGCCAGGGGTTTGAAGCTTTGAATGTGCATGAGGCATCTGCTGTATCTGGTACTCCAATGTCGTCTTACCAACAAGCCCGGAAGGTTGTTGAAGAAGGAATTGCCCTAGGCTGGGGCAAGGTCTTAGCTGTGGAGGAGAAGAAGGACAAGTTTGGGTTGGGTTACAGACCAACTCAACATCAAGCAAAGGCTGCTGCAGAGCCTGGTTTTGTCAGTGGGGGGATGCTTACCCCCGATGCTATCAACTGTTTGGAAGACGAGCTGGAAGAGGAGCGCAATCTGGAGAATTGGATTCGTCCGAAGATCCCGGGGAGCAGTGTCTCGAACTGGTCTTCCCAGGAAATTATAAGAGTTACTCGTGCAGAGTAATTATTATTTCCTGTATTTTTTATAGCATGCATCCAAGTCTTGCATCTTTCCCAAGATGACAAGACTCATTTTGTAACCAGGGCCATCTGTACTTTTGTGCAAACAAGATCAAATTAATGAAATATCAGACATCTTTTTGCAAACGAGTCTTTTTCTTTTATGCTCACTGTTTTTCCATCTTTCTTTTTGTACAAAAATAAATGGCGGTGTTTTCAAAATGATAACTTCATTTCACTTTTTTCTAAAGCAAGATTAAAATCAATCACTAAAATGAACAAACTTAACCCTTGCAGAGAGTGCCTTCCAGACAGCACCGACAACAGTACGGCTATGACTTCGTATGACTTTGACAATCCAATCAATCAAGCTGATGAAGGGGTTGATGAAGAATATGAGCTTCCTGAAGAGCTAGCCAGGTTGTTGAGACAAGAGGAAAAGGTCATTACCCCTCACCAGGAGGAGGTTGAAGTGATTAATCTTGGTACAGACGAAGACGTGAAAGAGGTTAAAATCGGGGCCTGCCTGCAAGACTCAGTGAAGAGACAACTGATAGATCTGCTTCAAGAGTATGTTGATGTGTTTGCTTGGTCGTATCAAGATATGCCAGGGTTGGATACCGACATTGTTGTGCACAAGCTGCCTTTGAGAGAAGAATGCCCTCCAGTCAAACAGAAGCTGCGCCGAACTCGCCCAGACATGGCTATGAAAATCAAGGAAGAGGTACAAAAGCAATGGGACGCCGGGTTCCTTGCTGTGACTAGCTACCCGCCGTGGGTTGCTAACATAGTACCTGTGCCTAAGAAGGACGGCAAAGTAAGAATGTGTGTTGATTACCGGGATCTGAACAGAGCCAGCCCGAAAGATGACTTCCCATTACCTCACATTGATGTATTGGTGGATAACACGGCTCAGTTCTCGGTATTCTCCTTCATGGATGGATTTTCAGGATATAATCAGATCAAGATGTCACCTAAAGACATGGAGAAGACAACATTCATCACACCTTGGGGCACGTTCTGTTACAAAGTGATGCCATTTGGACTGAAGAATGCTGGTGCAACCTATCAGCGGGCTATGGTGACATTGTTCCACGATATGATCCACAAGGAAATAGAATGTTATGTGGATGATATGATCGCCAAGTCCCTTACAGAGGAAGATCACCTGGTGAATCTGCTGAAGTTGTTCAAGCGCCTGAGGAAGTACCAACTAAAGCTGAACCCCAACAAATGCACATTCGGGGTACGATCCGGTAAGCTGCTGGGCTTTATTGTAAGCGAGAAAGGGATTGAAGTTGACCCTGATAAAGTCAAAGCTATTCAAGAGATGCCTGCACCGAAAACTGAGAAGGAAGTCCGAGGGTTCTTAGGTCGATTGAACTACATTTCGCGGTTCATATCTCACCTCACAGCAACCTGTGAACCTTTGTTCAAGCTGTTAAGAAAAGAACAGACGGTCAGGTGGAACGAAGATTGCCAGAAAGCTTTTGACAAGATCAAGGAGTATTTGCAAGAACCTCCAATCCTCATGCCTCCAGTCGAAGGAAGACCTCTGATTATGTACTTGACCGTATTAGAAGAGTCAATGGGGTGTGTGCTGGGCCAGCATGACGAGTCTGGTCGAAAAGAGTATGCAATATACTACCTAAGCAAAAAGTTTACCGACTGTGAACAGCGTTATTCACTGCTCGAGAAAACTTGCTGTGCTTTAGCGTGGGCTGCTCGCCGACTGAGGCAGTATATGTTGACCCACACTACCTTATTAATCTCAAAAATGGATCCAGTTAAGTACATTTTCGAGAAGCCAGCTCTTACCGGACGGGTTGCAAGATGGCAGATGATTCTCACAGAATACGACATACAGTACACATCTCAGAAAGCCATCAAAGGCAGTGTACTATCTGAATATCTTGCTGAGCAACCCATTGATGACTACCAGCCTATGAGATTTGACTTCCCTGATGAAGATATCATGTTCATTAAAGCAAAAGATCATGAAGAGCCTATTCACACTGAAGGGCCTGACCCGGAGGAAGAATGGACTATGATGTTTGATGGGGCTGTTAACATGAATGGCCGTGGTGTTGGTGCAGTACTCATTACACCTAAAGGAGTTCACATGCCTTTCTCGGCAAAGCTCACTTTCAACTGCACTAACAACGAAGCTGAATACGAAGCTTGCATTATGGGTCTTGAGGAAGCCATTGACCTCAGGATCAAGACATTGACCGTATTCGGAGATTCAGCTTTGGTAGTCAATCAAACCAACGGGAAATGGTACACCCACCAGGATCATCTGATACCTTACAGGGATTATACAAGAAGGTTATTGACTTTCTTCACAACAGTCAAGCTTGAGTATATCCCTCGAGACGAGAATCAGTTTGCAGATGCTCTTGCCACCATTTCATCCATGATCAAAGTTCAGACGACTAACTTTATACCCCAGATTTCAGTGTCTAGACTTGATAGACCAGCATATGTGTTTGCAGCGGATGTTGTAAAAGATGATAAGCCTTGGTTTCATGACATTAAGTGCTTCTTGGAGGACCAAGCATACCCACCTGGGGCATCTTCCAATGATAAGAAGACTTTGAGAAGGCTTGCTGGTAGTTTCTTTCTGAACACTGATGGGTCTTTATACAAGCGGAACTTTGATATGGTACTCCTCAGATGTGTTGATAAGACAGAAGCAGATTTGTTGATGCATGAAGTGCACGAAGGATCTTTTGGTACCCATGCCGGAGGGCATGCCATGGCTAAGAAATTGCTAAGATCAGGCTATTACTGGATCACAATGGATGCAGACTGCTGTGCTTACGCCAGAAAGTGTCATAAATGCCAGATTTATGCAGACAAGGTGCATGTGCCTCCCAATCCTTTGCACGTCATGTCCTCACCATGGCCCTTTGCCATGTGGGGTATTGATATGATTGGCAAGATTGAGCCAACTGCTTCAAACGGCCACAGATTCATCCTGGTCGCCATTGACTATTTTACCAAGTGGGTTGAAGCAGCCTCATATGCTAATGTTACAAGGCAAGTGGTAGTCAGATTTCTGAAGAGGGATATCATCTGTCGATATGGAGTTCCCGAGCGGATCATTACTGATAATGGTTCCAACTTGAACAACAAAATGATGGCAGAGTTGTGCCGGGACTTCAAGATCCAACATCACAATTCTTCTCCTTACAGGCCAAAGATGAACGGCGCTGTTGAGGCAGCAAATAAGAATATTAAGAAGATTGTGCAGAAGATGGTAATCACATACAAAGACTGGCATGAAATGCTACCGTTTGCCTTGCATGGGTACCGCACGTCAATCAGGACATCCACTGGGGCAACACCGTATCAGCTTGTATATGGTATGGAAGCAGTCCTACCTGTTGAAGTTGAACTACCCTCGTTACGGGTATTAATGGATGTTAAACTGAGTGAAGCAGAATGGGTTCGGGCCCGATACGAACAACTGAGTCTAATTGAAGAGAAAAGGTTGGCTGCAATTTGTCATGGGCAGTTGTATCAGAAGAGAATGAAGAGAGCCTTCGATCAGAAAGTCAGGCACCGAGGGTACCAAGTAGGGGATCTTGTGCTGAAGAGAATCCTCCCTCCTCATACAGACCACAGGGGCAAATGGACTCCAAATTATGAAGGACCATTCGTGGTAAAGAAAGTTTTCTCTGGTGGAGCACTGATGCTCAGTACCATGGATGGTGAAGATTTCCCGTCCCCTGTGAATTCAGATGCAGTTAAAAAATACTTCGCATAAAATGACCCGCTGGACATAAAAACAGAATGTAAGTCCAGGCAAAAATAGGGCATCCCGGCGAGTCAAAAACAGAATAAAAGACTCGGGCAAAAATAAGGGAAATAAACAAAAAAATGTACACCCGCTGAGTTGAAAAGCCGCATTGGACAGCTCAGGCAAAAATGGGTATCCCGATGGATTGAAAACCCGAAAGGGCGATCCATGCAAAATAAGGGAATAAGCGAACAACTGCATTCTGAATTCGTCTGTATCACCTACAACTGGGTAAGCTCCAAAGGATCAAGCTTCAATCAGAATCAACTCTCTCCAGAAAGCAAGACGAGAAGAACGTCATTGTCATACGAGTCATAGCAGAAGAGGAAGCTCCTTGAAAGCGTCGTCAGCATCGCCAGCACTTTATTTCTCAATTTGTAACAATCTCCTCATTTCAGGAGATATGTTTCTTTGACTGTATCTTGCCAATTCAGGGCACATGAATTAATAAAATCAGATTTTCAGTCATGTTTCGTTTTTTACATTTTATTTGCAAAGAATGTCTGATGTCTCTAAAAAACTAATTGCATAAGTACAGATGTTTTTCACTAAAAAGAAAGAAAATGAAACACATGCTTACAGGGAATATACTTACTCTCAAAAGTGCTTAACTCCTATGACGGAATCCAGTAGAGGATACCTCGGGACCTTTTGTGCGTTTCCTTATCTTTGCAGGATTGCAGGTATCCAGGACGCAACCTGGGGCATGCAAGTTACGTTTCAGCAAGCAGGCGAATCACTATCAACTCGGTCTATCTTCCACGTGGCACGGGAGAGTGCCCACTTCCCCAGCAAAGTTTCCAAATCAACATACACTCAATCTCAGCATCTGAAATGCTCTATCCCCAGCTGAGTTGCCTCTTGTTGCTCTCCCCAGCTGAGTTGCCTCTCACAATTCCCCAGCCGAGTTGCCATTCTTCCTCAGCAGAATGCAGAAATCAGGGAATCATCTCCCCACACCTTCCCCAGCCTCTATCCAGAAGAGCAGCGCAGAAGTCACAACAGAGTACAGGAAGCTTCTACAAACCCCAGCTGGGTCCCGTATTATAAGGATATGTCAATCAGTGACCTATATCCCCGAGCAGATGCATCATTAGATCTACCAATGATCTCATCCCCAGCTGGGATGTTCACTTCAAGCAGATCATCCAGAGATCTTCGCAGCAATGGGATCCGAATCCCGGATCTGTGCCCCTTTGCATAATCATGGCATCCGCATCATATTCACCCCCCAGAGCGTAGCATTCCGTCTAATACGGAGTATTACGGCAAAAATCAAACGCATAGCATAATCATAAGCCATGTTATGAATTAACACTTGTGAATAATGAACTGTTCATCATCACTGTACAAAAATCCCCATCAGAGTCCCAGCAAAAGCAGTTGCCTCCCAATCACGAACACCAGTATATACACCTTTTGGCACCCGTCCGTGTCATCATTCCCCAGTAAAGTCGCCTGAACATCTTTACGAACAAGATCACCTGTATTACAGATACTTCCTGACACTCGTCCGTGTTATACTCCCAGCGGAAAGCCAAAGACATCCTCTTTGCACTCACATATACCTATATACACTTTTCTTGACACCCGTCCGTGTCATTTCCCCAGCGCAGTCGCTTGCACTTTCATCACCCATATACTTGTTAATATTATACTCTTCTCTTTTGGCACTCGTCCGTGTCACTCTCCCCAGCAGATAAACACTCATCAATACAATGCTCACTACTCATACCTATACAAATACTCGTCCGTATCTTGTATACGTCATCACTCATATCCTCACAGATTCGACAGTAGTCCTTGTTCTTTGTTAACCAGTTGGTACTCGTCCGTACCATCATCTCAGAACATTGCGTCTGGTGTTTGTTTCTACATGATACTCGTCCGTATCATAGTCTTAGGGATGCTCGTCCGCATCCTTAATCCATACACCATGTCAAACACTTATGTCTTCTTGAATATAGATACTCGTCTGTGTCTATTATTTCCCAGAAGGTTTCTTTCAGATGCAACACTCGTCCGTGTTCTTTGTTAACCAGTTGATACTCGTCCGTATCATCATCTCCGAACATGTGTCAGTTTGTTTCTACATGATACTCGTCCGTATCATAAGTCTTAAGGATGCTCGTCCGCATCTTTAATCTATACACAATACCAAACACTTATACCTTTTGTTTCTTGGGTGTAAACGCTCGTCCGTGTTTACATTATCCCCAGTAGATCACCAACAAATTTTCTTTTTATCTAACACTCGCCCTGTGTTATGATACCTTTGAGAGCAGCCGTACCCTGCTGAGTGGTCGTCCTCCACTTCTTGATGGTCGTCCTCCATCATGCTCATCCGATGGCCGTCCCCATCGTTGATATTTAGCAGCCGTCCCCTGCTAGGTGGTCGTCCTCCACCTTTTGATGATCGTCCTTCATCATCTTTATCCAATGGCCGTCCCCATTGTTGACTTTGGTTATCTGACAATCGTCCTATGTCATGATAAACCTCGAGAGCAGCCGTCCCCTGCTGAGTGGTCGTCCTCCACTTCTTGATGGTCATCCTCCATCTTGCTCGTCCGATGGCCGTCCCCATCGTTGACCTTTTCTATCCGATGGCCGTCCCCATCGTTGATATTTTCGGCAGCCGTACCCTGCCAGGTGGTCGTCCTCCACCTTTGATGGCCGTCCCCATCATATTTCTTTTATCCCCAACAGAGCAGCCGTCCCCTGCTAGGTGATCGTCCTTCACCTTTGATGGCCGTACCCCATCATCTGTTTATTTCATTTATTATTTAACCCGATGGCCGTCCCCGTCGTGGTCCCTTTTCCTTTTTAGCCCGATGGCCGTCCCCATCGTTGTTTATTTTACCATTGTGAGCTTGATGGCCGTCCCCGTCATGTTTCATTAATCCCCAGAGAATTTTACAACTTTATCTTGATGGCCGTCCCCATCATATTATCACTTTTCCTAGCTAGTCGGCCGTCCCCGTCTTAGCTCCACCTTTTATCCCCAGCATGTCGGCCGTCCCCGTCATCGCTTTACTTCGCATTTACCCCAGCATGTCGGCCGTCCCCGTCATTGCTATTTACCCAGCAGTCGTCCTCTGCTCGACGGTCGTCCTCCGTCGCCCACTTTACAATATACTTTATTTTCCTTTTACAATCTATATCCTTTTTCTTCTTCATTCTGTGAGTGCAAATTTTGGACTGTCGTTGGTATTCAACCACAAGTTATCTTGTTTGCCTGTTAAGCCGTCGCTTACAACCTGCACAGCTAACTCATGCTTGAATAGGGGCAGCTGTAAACACCCCAAATTTGCCCTCACTCATTCACACCATGGCTTGTGATCATCTCATATGCATAAACACAATCATATCATCTCACATCTCATTCTTGATTCACTGCATAGTTTCTAAGACATCTGCACCTAGGGTTTGTGATCTGAGCAGTCCAAGAGCCTCTTGAGCCACTCCCAAAGGCCATCAATCAACTCAAAGGGATCCATGTGTGTTCTTACATCATATTCTATCTCCTCAAAGTCAAAAATACAGAGGAATCACAAGAACTAGGGTTTGAGTGGATGCAGAGCCAGGATGAACTGCACAGTTGACTGAAAATTAGGGTTTTGGTTTCAGAGGCCATAACTCCAAATTTTTTGGTCATTCTTGTTTCCATTGATCTCTATATGGTATAGGGAGTATACATATCAATTTTCATGAAGAAATTCCATGGGGAAGTCATCTGATCAAGAGTTGACTTTTCAGACAAGTCAGTGCAAAATCAGGGCATCTGAGGCCCCCAATGACCCAACCAATGGGTGATCTTCATCATTTTGAGTGTATATGACCTTTATTTGATCATGGAAGAAGGTTGAAGTTCATAAAAATCAAGAATTTAGGGTTTTTGCAAATGTTGACTTTTTGGGCATAGTTGACTTTTCAAGAATGCATCATTTTAGGTCATTCTTCAAGCCTTGATTCATGATCCAAAAAGGCTTCAAATGAAAAAACTTTGGTCATGAAAGTTGTAGATCTCATCTTTCCCTTTTCAAAAAGTACAAGAACATGATCAAACTCTTCTTGGATCAAAAGTTATGGCAATGCAAAGTTGGCAAAAATCACTTATTTTCAAGATATGCACCAAGTGTGAAATTTTGCAAAGTCATGAACCAATGCATTATGTGACTCCTAATTCCTCTCAAACCAGCACACAAACATTCTCTAAGTCCCAAAAATCAGATTTGAACCAAAGATCACATGTGCTTAGTTCATGTAACAAGGCATTTTTCATGAAAATCCATAAAGTAACCAAGTTGCAAAACTCATGATCATGCTTCACCAACTTGCTGCATTGGTCCTTGAATCAAGCCAGCCTCACACACTCACCATGCTGCGCCAGCCCTAGCCCTTGTACTTGCCTAGAGTCAAGCCATGCCTCACTTACACAAAAGGTGGACTTTATGCAAAAGCAAACATCCCAATCACCACAGCACAAGTCACATCCTCTGGCCACTTGGATTAAAATATGTTATCAATTTGCAAGCTAGCCATAACAAGAAGCAAGGCTGAAACCACCTCATTCACCACATACACCAAAACCTTCCATTTTGCATAAGCCTTCGAATTTCTTTACACAACCACAAAACATTAAAACTTTCTTCATCATCCAACTCAACACACTTCATAGACAAGAAACCACCAAAGCTCAAGCCTGAAACAAGCCTGAACACTCCATAACCATTCTTCACCTCAGCCTGCATTTTCTATCGAATCTCTCTCCACAAGCCACAAACATCCAAACAAACACCATAGACCTTCTCCATTAACCCTCAGGATCACAAACAACACCTCACCATGGCCTGAAACCTCCAGAAACTCCATTGCCATTTCTGACCAAGCTTGAGCAGGAGCTTTTGAATCTCACTATCCAGCCAACTTAAACTCCTTTTGAGCATTCAAACATCATCAAGAGGTTCTAAGGAGTAGATTGCACAAAGAGAGGTGGCCAGAAAGTTCCAAAACTGAAAGCTCCAAATCTCAGGTAGCTCGAAAATAATTTTTCCAGAAATCATTTCTTTTGTTCCAAACTTGTTCTTTGTGTTATCCTGATCATTCTGGTACCATTAGTTTTTGAAATGGTTGTGATTTGAGCATTTAATTTGTTTCTGAAGCTTGCGTGACCTAGAACTTGTTCTCTTCGATTCAGCTTGTTTAGGGAAAATAAATTTGTTTTGAGAGAGGGGTTTGATTCGTGAGAGTGTAAGGATCATTTCCCAGTTTCTATTTTTCATTTTTGATGCGTTTTTAGGAAGTTTGAGGTTTCTCAGGTGAGAGCTGGCCGGAGAAGACGACCGGAAGTCTTCTCCGGCAGCCTGAAAGTGATTAGGGTTAAGTGTAATTAATTAGGGCAAGGTTTGAATTTGAGCCCTTGGATTGTGTTTCCCGCGCGCATATGAGTGGTTCAGATCATCTCATTAAGGTTTAATTATGGATTAATAATTAATTAATTAGAATTAGGGAGGTTTGAATCTGGGCCGTCCAGATGCGCGCCCAGTCAAACCCTTTGAGCCCAGAATCAATCTCAACCTCTCCTTCTGATTACTTCCATTTAATTTAATTTTTATTTTCATTTCTTTTCATTTAAATTGCATAATTATTTTAAAATAGCAAAAAAATCTTAAAAATTATGAAACTTTTTCCTTAAGGTTTTATTAATTTTTATGACCCAAAAATATTTTTATTTTATTTTTTATCATTAAGAAAGTATTTTTAAATATTTAAAAGATTATTTTTAATTGATTAATGGGAATTAATTAATTAAAAATACTTTTAGGTATTTAAAAATTACAAAAAAATTCATGAAATGTCCTAAGACATTTAGAAACATTGTCCAACCTTCAAACCAAATTTCTTTTTTGATCTTGATGCATTTTAAGAATTTTTCATTGAATTAAATCATTTTTTATGCATTATTTTGATCACATGTTTGAAAAATCATTTCTGCCTATTGGAGAAGGTTGAGACTTTGATTCTTCTTGCATTGTGTTATGTTTAGCATGGGTTTTCAAAGATAAAATGGCCATGATTTGTTTCTTCACTTTCCATTTGTTTTGCATTTCTTTTGTTAAGAACCCTAAAAAACCCTAATAACTTGCAAAATTCATATCTTGAGTTTGGTTGAGAGTTGAGAGCTCCCCTTTGGGCAGTGGTCTATTATAGGTTTAGGGTTTCTTTGGGTAGCATTTTCCATTTTTTACCTTAGGGTTTGCTTCTGTTTTGGGTTTTTGTTTGATGTTTGATCCATGAACCCTAATTTGGGCCTTCTCTTGCATCCTTCTTGCATTTCCTTGCATAACATGACTTGTCTTTGCATTTTGTGCATGCTTATGATTTATTTGACATCTTAAGACATGTAGAAGGCATGTTTGATCATTGCATTGCATATTTGCCATGTCATTTGTCTTGTATGCTTCATAACATTTCATGTTTGTTCATGCTCCTTAACTTGCATCATTTGCATTCATAATCTTGTATGAGCATCTCCATATGCTGCCTCATGTTCATAGCATCTCATGGCATCATAGTCATCATCCACATGCTTCTGGTTTTGCTTATCATCATGTCATCTCATCTTATTTGGCATTGCATGGCATTTCTTTCTCACATTTCAGGTGGTAAGTAAACTTGAGAAGTGAATTTGCCTTCACTTCTCATAACTTTTCTTCTCATCTCCCTTGCATCCTTTGCTGCATTTCTATTTGTGTTTGAGTTTGAGCTTGCTCATTCTTCTTCCTCCCACCTTCTTTCTTCAAGTGACTTGACTTCTTGAATGAAGCAAGTCACTTTGCTTCTCTTGATCCTGTTCATCTGCTTCCTGGTGGTTCTTCTGAAGATTGTTCTTGCAAACCTCACAAACCTTAGGACCAACCAAGCATGATAATGAATTAGGGTTTTGATTAGTCCCCCCATAGTTTTACCTTTGTGTCTCTTTTGAGTCTTCTCTTCTCACCTCATAATCAGGGACTAAACCCTAAAGGCTTTAAGACTTTGTGATTAAGCTTATGCCTACATCCTTCTCTTAGGATGGAGTGTATAACTTTAATCCTAAGTATTAAACCCTTAAGGTGTTTAAATCTCTTAATCAATTCACTTAATAAATATCAAGACATTACACTTGTAACTTGGGCCTTGCATTAGGGTTCTAATTCTTCCTTAAGTGGTTAAGAAGGACTAACCCTAGTGTTAATGGACAAGTCCCCCTCAAGTTGTCTTACAAATCATAAAATTCACTTCATCATCATACCATTAATCTAAAACCCACTTAATCAAAGGCTTGTTTTGTCATGAGTTTAATCCCTAATCATGGATTAAGTTGAGGAGCTTTCCTCAGCTTAAACATTCTCATCTATCATCCTTCTATTAGGATGGTGTAATGAGTCTGTTTAATCCTTGATTATGGCTTAACCTCATTACTCAACACTAAACAAAAACACCAAAAACATCTAATTAATCACAAGTAGGTTAATGATCTTAATCCTACATCAAAGGTGATTAAGTGTGAGAATCTGACTTCACACTTAAGGTATGCTCATTACCCTTAATCAGAGGGAAGATGTGATGAGTTTACTAACCCATTGGTTTAGGCTTAAGCTCATTATCCCATGACAAACTCCAAAAAGAAATAAAAGACTGAAAACTCAAAAACAAACAATAATCGTCTCCTTCGGGATTCTTTTCTCATCACCTTCATTCACAACCGAGAACTTGCTTCTTCCGTCTAATGCAAGACAGTTAGCACCTGAGCCAGACAGGTCATACACTTGAGCATAGGCAAGTAAGCAGTTCACAAGTCAATTCATCTTTCAGTCTCTTTGGGTCGAACTACGGTGTTCTGACTTCCTCATTGCACGAGAGGATACGTAGGCATAACTTAACGGTTATCGAACAAAAGTCTCTGTATATTTCCCCTCCTTCCAGCATTATTCTTTAAGCCTCATGATCTTGAGCAATTCATCCTCAGTTCCTACACTAACACTGTATATAGCACACTTCACATTGTTTTTACACTGACACCTGTACATTCTTTTCCAGCTCTTTTACACACAGATTGCACTGACACTACCCCTTTAAAACACAAATCTTTCAAGCGTGGATCCCGTCGAGTACGGCGGACAATCTGGGTGCTAATACCTTCCCAGGTTGTAACCAACCCCCTTTCTCAGTCTCTCTGGTTCGCAACCGTCTTATCCATGTCTTTCTAGGTCTATGCAGCATTACCTTTCCTCCGGGATAAAAATGCCTAGCTGGCGACTCTATTCATCTCCAGTGAGTTCACGGCTGTGTGTTCTCATTGTCCCTCTCGCCGACCGTTCGCGTCTGTACCTTCATATGATCCATGTTTCATTTGTCGGGAGCGACAGCTTGGCGACTCTGCTGGGGAAACTTATACTGCAACCAGGGCTTCTGGTTCTTTTTGTGGGTTCCTCCTAGCGCTTGTTTGATTTGTGTTTACTGGGGTGTTATGTGCTTGTATTTATTTTTGTTTATTGCTTTATGTACAGTTACTTTACTGCTTTCTTTATTGCATTTATATATCATACTGTCATTGTTGCTGGCTGGATCTGGTTTCTTGTCTTGGTGGGTGGGTGTTTCATTGAGAGTTAAGGTCCTATACCTGGGACCTGAGTGACACCTAGGCTAGAGTGAATCATATTCTTTCCCATTCCATCTCGGTCTGGTGCGGGAATATGAAACACGGTTCAGATATGGGTTTCTTCTTGAGAACTCTGTGTTGCAGATTTCCTGCAATGCTAGGGCTATCTGGGAAGCCTGCTAAGTCTGGATGACCTTTTAGTACTGACCTTCAGAAACTGAGGTGAATTAGAGGAGGAATTGTTATGGTTATTGTAAACACTGTACCTCCGGGTTAGAAGTGTTTACACTTCTCATAACTGATCCAAGTCTGAGGATCCTTGTTCTAGATCATCACCTGTGAGGGGGTTGGGCTGTTTACAGGTTTGCAGGTACCTTGACCTCAGAATACCTTGTTACTTTGACTTTGTTAAGAATGCTCCATATTGGATAGTTCTTGTGATTCTAAAACCCTGGACATGTGGCTCTTTATTTGAGTCCCCCACCCTGGTTACTGGATTTATAGACCTCCACCTGGATTTCTTGAACACACATGGATCTATACCAAGACAGTTAATCAGATCCAGCTCAGTCACAGACCCTTGCATATCATTTGCATACATACTCATTGCATCATATTAACATTTGCTTATTTGTGTTTCAGGGTATCCACCTTCATCTGGTTTTGGTTTTGACCCCATCTGCATCATTGACCTATCTCCACCAGCACTTGCTTCAGTTTGTCAGCCATATACTTCAGTTACTAGCACTAGCCAGCCAGTGGCCCACTCCTCAGCATCTTCATCAGCACTTATCCTACTCAGTCCTCAGCATCATGGCTCCAAAGAAAAGCAACATCACTTATCATTTCTTCCAACCAGACTTATCAGACATCAGGAGGATCCAAACCCTGATCACTCCAGATCACATACCCTTGTTCAGGGAGAGTTATGGAGATATACTGGACATGGTTATGGATCTGGACCCTTCACAGAGGAGCCTCATCCACACCTGTATTCAGTTTTATGACCCCCCATTGAGATGTTTCACCTTTCAAGACTTTCAGTTGGGGCCTCTTCTGGAAGAATACTCATCATTGACTGGTCTGCCCATCAAAAGAGAAATCCCATTCAACCCTGAAATGGTCTTTCCTAGCAATGGAGAGGTAGCAAAAGCTTTGTATCTGGAGCCTGTTTTGATTGAACAGCATATGACCTCTAAAGCTGGAATCTCTGGTTTTCATCTTGACTTCCTGATTTCTCAAGCTAGTCTGAAGGCCTCCTCGGGGGAGTGGAAAGCTGTTTGTGCTCTATTGGCCTTGAGTGTATATGGAATTGTATTGTTTGCAGATGAGCCTCGATTCATTAGCAAAAATGCAATCCATTTGTTCATCCTGAAGAACCCAGTGCCAACTTTACTGGGTGATCTCTATTACTCAGTCCATCAGAGAAATGAGAAGCAGAGGGGAAGATTAGTAAGGATTTGTGCTCCATTATTCCATGCTTGGCTTCTCAGGCATCTACCCAGGACAGATGCATTTCTAAATCCTCATCAGCAAAGCAACTGGGCTAAGAGGCTCACTACTCTCACTTCAGCAGATATCAGATGGTGTACTCAGAGCACCAAGGGCAGAGATATGATCACCAGCTGCGGGCACTTTCCCAATGTGCCTTTGATAGGAGTTAAGGGAAGTATCAACTACAACCCTCTGCTGTTCAGGAGACAATTGGGCTATGCACTGGTCCACACTCCTAGGGTACAGGATTTGGTTGAGACCCTCTACTGTGAGAACAAGGTTAGTCTGGCAACTGTTAGGCAGGCTGCTTGGGCCTGGGATCATGTTCAAACCAAGGGAATCACCATTCTGGGGAAGTGCAATAATGTGGCATCAGTCCAATATTATGAGTGGTCCCATGCTAGGGCCCAATTCTTTGGAATGCCCTTTACCATAGAAGACATGCCTGAGTCATCTTCAGCACCACCCCCTGCCACTATCAGTTTGGAGGAGTTTGAGGGCTTGAAGGAAAGAAATGAGAAGTTAACCCAAGCCTTGCAGAAGACCCTCAGAGAGAGGAGTGAAGGTGTGAGGGAGATTGAGAGATTGGAGAAGTTGAGGGTGGAACACTTGACCAAGATTGAGAAGTCTGGAGATTATATCAACAAATCCAAAGCTGGTGAACAGATTCTGAAGAATGCTTGTAAAGAAGCCCAGTTCCAGAGAGCAAGAACAGACTTGTACCTGAAGGAGAGTCAGGCCAGGTGGGTCCGGATCACTGAGGCCCGTACTCTAGAAGACAAGAGAGTTCAGGACAAGATGGAGCAGATGGAAAAAGCCCTGGCAGCAGCCCAGAAGGAAATATCAGAGCTAGAAATCAGAGCTGGAGTGAAGAGGTCTAAGGACCAAAGTCAGAACAGGAAGTTGACTGCAGCAGTTGCAACAAGAAACCTTCTCATCAGAGGTCTCACGGAGCATCCGGCTGATCCTGTGACCGAAGCACTTCTCAAGGAAGCTCGTGAGGATGAGTTTGGCCTTGGAGTTTGATCATTTGCTTGTTGTTGTTCCTTTTCCATGTACTTTTGCTTTTTGTGATGAATTTTGGCCCCTTTGAGGGTTTGTGTTGTAAAATGAACAAATTGTATTATTTCACCTTTGTAATATATTTGTGTTGGTTTCTATCTGGGTTCACATCAAAAGCAACTTCAACAGCAGCATCTTCAAAGGTCTGGAAGGGTCAAAACTGAAGGCCAAACCGGATACCTTGAGAACAAATAAGCATAACTGCATTGCATGCTAACCCTTTTGTTTGTTTTGTAGGTTTTTGTTTTGTTGTTGCTAACCTCTGTTGTGATATTCAGGAATTATTGCTCGCCGCCGGGTATTCCCCCTCAACAGGCCACACAGGTACCCAACTAGAAACAACCTTCCGGGAATTCAGATGGATCAGATGCAGCAGGACCTTACGGAGGTCAGAAACCAGATGGCAAACGAAAGGTTGGAGATGAGAACTCAGATAACACAATTCATGGAAGTGATGAACAATTTAGCTCAAAGCCAGGAGAGGCTCAGAGTTTTGGTAGAAGGAAGGAATCAAGAGGAGCCCCATGTGGGAACTGCTGGCACAAGTAACAACGAGAGGGTCCAACCTCATGTCAATCCCCCAGTTTTTGGACCCCATCTCCATCCAGAGGCCAACATCCCTGTCAATATACAAGGGACAGCCACAGCAGCCAGAGTACTTCAAGAAGATCCTCAGGAGGACCAGTATACAGTAATGGGCGCCGGAGAGGAAACATATGATAGACGATTGGAAGAGATAGCTGAGAAGTTGAGGTCCTTAGAATCTCAAAATTCTTTGGGTTTCGACGTCATGGACATGGGGCTGGTAGACGGGGTCAGGATCCCCCATAAGTTCAAACCTCCTTGTTTCGAAAAGTATAATGGGACTTCATGCCCCCGGACTCATCTACAATCATTTCTGGGAAGGCTGAAGGCCTATACAATGGATGAGAAATTGTGGATGTTCTATTTTGAAGATAGCTTGACTGGAGCATCGAGGGAATGGTATTCCCATTTGACAAGGGCAACTGTGAGATGCTGGAAGGACCTGGCAGAGGCCTTCATCAGACAATATCAATACAACTTAGACATGGCGCCCAACAGGACCCTCCTAATGGGAATGTCACAGTCGTCTAGGGAGAGCTTCAGAGAATATGCCCAGAGATGGAGGCAATTGGCTGCTGCCGTTCAACCACCAATGTCTGAGAGAGAAATGGCAGACATGTTTATGAACACTCTCCAGGGAACCTATATTGATAGGCTAGCTGCTTTCTCATCTACTAGCTTCGCAGATGTTGTCATAGCTGGGGAGAGAATTGAAAGCCTGTTAAAAATGGGAAAGATTTCTGATAATGGTGCCAGTTCGTCCAGTGGTACAAGAAAGCCTTTTGCAGGCCCGAGAAGAGCTGGCGAGACCAATGCCATTCACACCAACAGGGGTAGGCCCCAACATGCTCAGAGGTCAATAGCAGCAGTCACTATCCCTGCTCCAGCTCATCCACAGCCAGTCTATCAACCTCCTCAACAAAACTTCCAACAACAACCTCAGTATCATCAGAATCAGTATCCTCCAAGAAACTACAACAACAACAACTCCAACAACAACAATCAACAGAGGCCATTCCAACAAAGACCATCCCAAGCTAACCGAGTGATCGACCCGATCCCAATGCCGTATGCTGCCTTGCTGCCACAACTTCTGAAACTCAACCTGGTTGAGCTAAGAACGTTGGCACCTCCGGATCCCAACAGTCTACCAAGGAACTATGACTCCAATGCTAGGTGTGCTTTTCACTCGAACGCACCTGGTCACAGTACAGAAAAATGCAGGGCTCTGCATATGAAGGTACAAGACTTGGTAGACTCCAAGGCTCTGAATTTTGCACCTCCGCCCAATGTCAATAAAAACCCTATGCCAAACCATGGTGGTCCCCGAATTAATGCTATTGAAGAAGACCAACCGTCTTATTTAATAACCAGTGTGGATCAGATCCGGACGCCATTGGTGGAAATCAAAGCTCAACTCCGTGAAAACCAAATATTTCCGGGATGTGAACTAGGGTGTCCCTATTGCAATATTTCATGGAATGGGTGCGAGGACCTGAGGAATGGCATTGACAGCCTTATTCAGAGTGGCCTGCTACAGATCACTACATCATTTCCGACAAATCCGGCAACTTCATCAACAACGGTTTCAGAACCTCCTACAAATGCAGCAACTATTGTTCCCGACAATTCATCAGCACCATCAGCAAGTACTTCATCTGTCCTCCCAAATGATCAGTTTTCAACAGTTTCTCCTGCTACAACTTCAGCTTCATTCCATCTCGAATCTCCATCAACAACAACAACAACAGTCCTTCCAACAGTACCTCCTACAACACCAGCAATCAATCATGAAGATGTCTCTACTGTTACCATATTCTATGATCCTGGAAATAATTCCGCCTACCATTCAGAAGGTGCTGCTCCCACCAGAGCACCAGTTACAATCTTTTATGATCCACAAACAATTACAGTCCCTTCAGCAGCAGCGATCAGTCTAGTCACTGTCACGGTGCCTGGACCAGTACCATATGAAAGCAATAGGGCCATCCCTTGGCACTATGGCTCTGACGTATACTGCGAAGGAAAAAGAATCACTCTTGAAACATCAATACCTGCACCACAAGTAGATAATGTGGGGGGAGGCGGAGGCTTCACTCGAAGCGGACGTCTCTTTGCTTCACAAGTTCAAAGACCTACTGCCGAAGCAGAAGCTGCTGCCAAGGCAAAAGGAAAAGGCCCGGTGCAGGAAGACCAAGTTGCCAAAGAAGCCCTGAAAACTCCATTTGATCAGGAAGTTGATGAGTTTATGCGAATCATCAAAAAGAGTGATTATAAAATTGTGGATCAGCTTCACCAGACGCCATCCAAAATCTCTATCCTCTCACTGCTTATGTGCTCCGAAGCCCATCGGAATGCACTACTTAAAGTCTTGCACGCAGCTTACGTGCCTGAGGAGATTACTGTCAACCAATTGGAAACCGTGGTTGGAAATGTTACTGCTAGCAATGGGCTAGGGTTTACCAATTCTGACTTGACAGCGGATGGCCGCAACCACAACAAGGCCTTGCACATAACTATGGAATGCAAAGGAGCTGTCCTTTCTCATGTGCTGGTGGACACAGGTTCTTCCCTGAATGTCTTACCAAAGAAGGCTCTGGTGAAGCTTGAATATGATGGATTGGCATTGAGACCCAGCAACCTGGTAGTAAGAGCCTTTGATGGTTCGAAGAGATCGGTTCTGGGAGAGATTGAGCTGCCTGTGACAATTGGCCCACAGACCTTTAAAACTATCTTTTATGTGATGGACATTCAGCCCGCCTACAGCTGTTTGTTGGGTAGACCCTGGATTCACGCCGCCGGCGCAATAACGTCTACCCTTCACCAAAAGTTAAAATTTGAGTGGGAAGGCCAAGTTGTCACAATCTGTGGAGAGGAGGACATTTTTGTCAGCCACCTGGCAACCTATAAGTACATTGAAATGGATGGGGAGATCCATGAAACAATGAGCCAGGGGTTTGAAGCTTTGAATGTGCATGAGGCATCTGCTGTATCTGGTACTCCAATGTCGTCTTACCAACAAGCCCGGAAGGTTGTTGAAGAAGGAATTGCCCTAGGCTGGGGCAAGGTCTTAGCTGTGGAGGAGAAGAAGGACAAGTTTGGGTTGGGTTACAGACCAACTCAACATCAAGCAAAGGCTGCTGCAGAGCCTGGTTTTGTCAGTGGGGGGATGCTTACCCCCGATGCTATCAACTGTTTGGAAGACGAGCTGGAAGAGGAGCGCAATCTGGAGAATTGGATTCGTCCGAAGATCCCGGGGAGCAGTGTCTCGAACTGGTCTTCCCAGGAAATTATAAGAGTTACTCGTGCAGAGTAATTATTATTTCCTGTATTTTTTATAGCATGCATCCAAGTCTTGCATCTTGCCCAAGATGACAAGACTCATTTTGTAACCAGGGCCATCTGTACTTTTGTGCAAACAAGATCAAATTAATGAAATATCAGACATCTTTTTGCAAACGAGTCTTTTTCTTTTATGCTCACTGTTTTTCCATCTTTCTTTTTGTACAAAAATAAATGGCGGTGTTTTCAAAATGATAACTTCATTTCACTTTTTTCTAAAGCAAGATTAAAATCAATCACTAAAATGAACAAACTTAACCCTTGCAGAGAGTGCCTTCCAGACAGCACCGACAACAGCACGGCTATGACTTCGTATGACTTTGACAATCCAATCAATCAAGCTGATGAAGGGGTTGATGAAGAATATGAGCTTCCTGAAGAGCTAGCCAGGTTGTTGAGACAAGAGGAAAAGGTCATTACCCCTCACCAGGAGGAGGTTGAAGTGATTAATCTTGGTACAGACGAAGACGTGAAAGAGGTTAAAATCGGGGCCTGCCTGCAAGACTCAGTGAAGAGACAACTGATAGATCTGCTTCAAGAGTATGTTGATGTGTTTTCTTGGTCGTATCAAGATATGCCAGGGTTGGATACCGACATTGTTGTGCACAAGCTGCCTTTGAGAGAAGAATGCCCTCCAGTCAAACAGAAGCTGCGCCGAACTCGCCCAGACATGGCTATGAAAATCAAGGAAGAGGTACAAAAGCAATGGGACGCCGGGTTCCTTGCTGTGACTAGCTACCCGCCGTGGGTTGCTAACATAGTACCTGTGCCTAAGAAGGACGGCAAAGTAAGAATGTGTGTTGATTACCGGGATCTGAACAGAGCCAGCCCGAAAGATGACTTCCCATTACCTTACATTGATGTATTGGTGGATAACACGGCTCAGTTCTCGGTATTCTCCTTCATGGATGGATTTTCAGGATATAATCAGATCAAGATGTCACCTAAAGACATGGAGAAGACAACATTCATCACACCTTGGGGCACGTTCTGTTACAAAGTGATGCCATTTGGACTGAAGAATGCTGGTGCAACCTATCAGCGGGCTATGGTGACATTGTTCCACGATATGATCCACAAGGAAATAGAATGTTATGTGGATGATATGATCGCCAAGTCCCTTACAGAGGAAGATCACCTGGTGAATCTGCTGAAGTTGTTCAAGCGCCTGAGGAAGTACCAACTAAAGCTGAACCCCAACAAATGCACATTCGGGGTACGATCCGGTAAGCTGCTGGGCTTTATTGTAAGCGAGAAAGGGATTGAAGTTGACCCTGATAAAGTCAAAGCTATTCAAGAGATGCCTGCACCGAAAACTGAGAAGGAAGTCCGAGGGTTCTTAGGTCGATTGAACTACATTTCGCGGTTCATATCTCACCTCACAGCAACCTGTGAACCTTTGTTCAAGCTGTTAAGAAAAGAACAGACGGTCAGGTGGAACGAAGATTGCCAGAAAGCTTTTGACAAGATCAAGGAGTATTTGCAAGAACCTCCAATCCTCATGCCTCCAGTCGAAGGAAGACCTCTGATTATGTACTTGACCGTATTAGAAGAGTCAATGGGGTGTGTGCTGGGCCAGCATGACGAGTCTGGTCGAAAAGAGTATGCAATATACTACCTAAGCAAAAAGTTTACCGACTGTGAACAGCGTTATTCACTGCTCGAGAAAACTTGCTGTGCTTTAGCGTGGGCTGCTCGCCGACTGAGGCAGTATATGTTGACCCACACTACCTTATTAATCTCAAAAATGGATCCAGTTAAGTACATTTTCGAGAAGCCAGCTCTTACCGGACGGGTTGCAAGATGGCAGATGATTCTCACAGAATATGACATACAGTACACATCTCAGAAAGCCATCAAAGGCAGTGTACTATCTGAATATCTTGCTGAGCAACCCATTGATGACTACCAGCCTATGAGATTTGACTTCCCTGATGAAGATATCATGTTCATTAAAGCAAAAGATCATGAAGAGCCTATTCACACTGAAGGGCCTGACCCGGAGGAAGAATGGACTATGATGTTTGATGGGGCTGTTAACATGAATGGCCGTGGTGTTGGTGCAGTACTCATTACACCTAAAGGAGTTCACATGCCTTTCTCGGCAAAGCTCACTTTCAACTGCACTAACAACGAAGCTGAATACGAAGCTTGCATTATGGGTCTTGAGGAAGCCATTGACCTCAGGATCAAGACATTGACCGTATTCGGAGATTCAGCTTTGGTAGTCAATCAAACCAACGGGAAATGGTACACCCACCAGGATCATCTGATACCTTACAGGGATTATACAAGAAGGTTATTGACTTTCTTCACAACAGTCAAGCTTGAGTATATCCCTCGAGACGAGAATCAGTTTGCAGATGCTCTTGCCACCATTTCATCCATGATCAAAGTTCAGACGACTAACTTTATACCCCAGATTTCAGTGTCTAGACTTGATAGACCAGCATATGTGTTTGCAGCGGATGTTGTAAAAGATGATAAGCCTTGGTTTCATGACATTAAGTGCTTCTTGGAGGACCAAGCATACCCACCTGGGGCATCTTCCAATGATAAGAAGACTTTGAGAAGGCTTGCTGGTAGTTTCTTTCTGAACACTGATGGGTCTTTATACAAGCGGAACTTTGATATGGTACTCCTCAGATGTGTTGATAAGACAGAATCAGATTTGTTGATGCATGAAGTGCACGAAGGATCTTTTGGTACCCATGCCGGAGGGCATGCCATGGCTAAGAAATTGCTAAGATCAGGCTATTACTGGATCACAATGGATGCAGACTGCTGTGCTTACGCCAGAAAGTGTCATAAATGCCAGATTTATGCAGACAAGGTGCATGTGCCTCCCAATCCTTTGCACGTCATGTCCTCACCATGGCCCTTTGCCATGTGGGGTATTGATATGATTGGCAAGATTGAGCCAACTGCTTCAAACGGCCACAGATTCATCCTGGTCGCCATTGACTATTTTACCAAGTGGGTTGAAGCAGCCTCATATGCTAATGTTACAAGGCAAGTGGTAGTCAGATTTCTGAAGAGGGATATCATCTGTCGATATGGAGTTCCCGAGCGGATCATTACTGATAATGGTTCCAACTTGAACAACAAAATGATGGCAGAGTTGTGCCGGGACTTCAAGATCCAACATCACAATTCTTCTCCTTACAGGCCAAAGATGAACGGCGCTGTTGAGGCAGCAAATAAGAATATTAAGAAGATTGTGCAGAAGATGGTAATCACATACAAAGACTGGCATGAAATGCTACCGTTTGCCTTGCATGGGTACCGCACGTCAATCAGGACATCCACTGGGGCAACACCGTATCAGCTTGTATATGGTATGGAAGCAGTCCTACCTGTTGAAGTTGAACTACCCTCGTTACGGGTATTAATGGATGTTAAACTGAGTGAAGCAGAATGGGTTCGGGCCCGATACGAACAACTGAGTCTAATTGAAGAGAAAAGGTTGGCTGCAATTTGTCATGGGCAGTTGTATCAGAAGAGAATGAAGAGAGCCTTCGATCAGAAAGTCAGGCACCGAGGGTACCAAGTAGGGGATCTTGTGCTGAAGAGAATCCTCCCTCCTCATACAGACCACAGGGGCAAATGGACTCCAAATTATGAAGGACCATTCGTGGTAAAGAAAGTTTTCTCTGGTGGAGCACTGATGCTCAGTACCATGGATGGTGAAGATTTCCCGTCCCCTGTGAATTCAGATGCAGTTAAAAAATACTTCGCATAAAATGACCCGCTGGACATAAAAACAGAATGTAAGTCCAGGCAAAAATAGGGCATCCCGGCGAGTCAAAAACAGAATAAAAGACTCGGGCAAAAATAAGGGAAATAAACAAAAAAATGTACACCCGCTGAGTTGAAAAGCCGCATTGGACAGCTCAGGCAAAAATGGGTATCCCGATGGATTGAAAACCCGAAAGGGCGATCCATGCAAAATAAGGGAATAAGCGAACAACTGCATTCTGAATTCGTCTGTATCACCTACAACTGGGTAAGCTCCAAAGGATCAAGCTTCAATCAGAATCAACTCTCTCCAGAAAGCAAGACGAGAAGAACGTCATTGTCATACGAGTCATAGCAGAAGAGGAAGCTCCTTGAAAGCGTCGTCAGCATCGCCAGCACTTTATTTCTCAATTTGTAACAATCTCCTCATTTCAGGAGATATGTTTCTTTGACTGTATCTTGCCAATTCAGGGCACATGAATTAATAAAATCAGATTTTCAGTCATGTTTCGTTTTTTACATTTTATTTGCAAAGAATGTCTGATGTCTCTAAAAAACTAATTGCATAAGTACAGATGTTTTTCACTAAAAAGAAAGAAAATGAAACACATGCTTACAGGGAATATACTTACTCTCAAAAGTGCTTAACTCCTATGACGGAATCCAGTAGAGGATACCTCGGGACCTTTTGTGCGTTTCCTTATCTTTGCAGGATTGCAGGTATCCAGGACGCAACCTGGGGCATGCAAGTTACGTTTCAGCAAGCAGGCGAATCACTATCAACTCGGTCTATCTTCCACGTGGCACGGGAGAGTGCCCACTTCCCCAGCAAAGTTTCCAAATCAACATACACTCAATCTCAGCATCTGAAATGCTCTATCCCCAGCTGAGTTGCCTCTTGTTGCTCTCCCCAGCTGAGTTGCCTCTCACAATTCCCCAGCCGAGTTGCCATTCTTCCTCAGCAGAATGCAGAAATCAGGGAATCATCTCCCCACACCTTCCCCAGCCTCTATCCAGAAGAGCAGCGCAGAAGTCACAACAGAGTACAGGAAGCTTCTACAAACCCCAGCTGGGTCCCGTATTATAAGGATATGTCAATCAGTGACCTATATCCCCGAGCAGATGCATCATTAGATCTACCAATGATCTCATCCCCAGCTGGGATGTTCACTTCAAGCAGATCATCCAGAGATCTTCGCAGCAATGGGATCCGAATCCCGGATCTGTGCCCCTTTGCATAATCATGGCATCCGCATCATATTCACCCCCCAGAGCGTAGCATTCCGTCTAATACGGAGTATTACGGCAAAAATCAAACGCATAGCATAATCATAAGCCATGTTATGAATTAACACTTGTGAATAATGAACTGTTCATCATCACTGTACAAAAATCCCCATCAGAGTCCCAGCAAAAGCAGTTGCCTCCCAATCACGAACACCAGTATATACACCTTTTGGCACCCGTCCGTGTCATCATTCCCCAGTAAAGTCGCCTGAACATCTTTACGAACAAGATCACCTGTATTACAGATACTTCCTGACACTCGTCCGTGTTATACTCCCAGCGGAAAGCCAAAGACATCCTCTTTGCACTCACATATACCTATATACACTTTTCTTGACACCCGTCCGTGTCATTTCCCCAGCGCAGTCGCTTGCACTTTCATCACCCATATACTTGTTAATATTATACTCTTCTCTTTTGGCACTCGTCCGTGTCACTCTCCCCAGCAGATAAACACTCATCAATACAATGCTCACTACTCATACCTATACAAATACTCGTCCGTATCTTGTATACGTCATCACTCATATCCTCACAGATTCGACAGTAGTCCTTGTTCTTTGTTAACCAGTTGGTACTCGTCCGTACCATCATCTCAGAACATTGCGTCTGGTGTTTGTTTCTACATGATACTCGTCCGTATCATAGTCTTAGGGATGCTCGTCCGCATCCTTAATCCATACACCATGTCAAACACTTATGTCTTCTTGAATATAGATACTCGTCTGTGTCTATTATTTCCCAGAAGGTTTCTTTCAGATGCAACACTCGTCCGTGTTCTTTGTTAACCAGTTGATACTCGTCCGTATCATCATCTCCGAACATGTGTCAGTTTGTTTCTACATGATACTCGTCCGTATCATAAGTCTTAAGGATGCTCGTCCGCATCTTTAATCTATACACAATACCAAACACTTATACCTTTTGTTTCTTGGGTGTAAACGCTCGTCCGTGTTTACATTATCCCCAGTAGATCACCAACAAATTTTCTTTTTATCTAACACTCGCCCTGTGTTATGATACCTTTGAGAGCAGCCGTACCCTGCTGAGTGGTCGTCCTCCACTTCTTGATGGTCGTCCTCCATCATGCTCATCCGATGGCCGTCCCCATCGTTGATATTTAGCAGCCGTCCCCTGCTAGGTGGTCGTCCTCCACCTTTTGATGATCGTCCTTCATCATCTTTATCCAATGGCCGTCCCCATTGTTGACTTTGGTTATCTGACAATCGTCCTATGTCATGATAAACCTCGAGAGCAGCCGTCCCCTGCTGAGTGGTCGTCCTCCACTTCTTGATGGTCATCCTCCATCTTGCTCGTCCGATGGCCGTCCCCATCGTTGACCTTTTCTATCCGATGGCCGTCCCCATCGTTGATATTTTCGGCAGCCGTACCCTGCCAGGTGGTCGTCCTCCACCTTTGATGGCCGTCCCCATCATATTTCTTTTATCCCCAACAGAGCAGCCGTCCCCTGCTAGGTGATCGTCCTTCACCTTTGATGGCCGTACCCCATCATCTGTTTATTTCATTTATTATTTAACCCGATGGCCGTCCCCGTCGTGGTCCCTTTTCCTTTTTAGCCCGATGGCCGTCCCCATCGTTGTTTATTTTACCATTGTGAGCTTGATGGCCGTCCCCGTCATGTTTCATTAATCCCCAGAGAATTTTACAACTTTATCTTGATGGCCGTCCCCATCATATTATCACTTTTCCTAGCTAGTCGGCCGTCCCCGTCTTAGCTCCACCTTTTATCCCCAGCATGTCGGCCGTCCCCGTCATCGCTTTACTTCGCATTTACCCCAGCATGTCGGCCGTCCCCGTCATTGCTATTTACCCAGCAGTCGTCCTCTGCTCGACGGTCGTCCTCCGTCGCCCACTTTACAATATACTTTATTTTCCTTTTACAATCTATATCCTTTTTCTTCTTCATTCTGTGAGTGCAAATTTTGGACTGTCGTTGGTATTCAACCACAAGTTATCTTGTTTGCCTGTTAAGCCGTCGCTTACAACCTGCACAGCTAACTCATGCTTGAATAGGGGCAGCTGTAAACACCCCAAATTTGCCCTCACTCATTCACACCATGGCTTGTGATCATCTCATATGCATAAACACAATCATATCATCTCACATCTCATTCTTGATTCACTGCATAGTTTCTAAGACATCTGCACCTAGGGTTTGTGATCTGAGCAGTCCAAGAGCCTCTTGAGCCACTCCCAAAGGCCATCAATCAACTCAAAGGGATCCATGTGTGTTCTTACATCATATTCTATCTCCTCAAAGTCAAAAATACAGAGGAATCACAAGAACTAGGGTTTGAGTGGATGCAGAGCCAGGATGAACTGCACAGTTGACTGAAAATTAGGGTTTTGGTTTCAGAGGCCATAACTCCAAATTTTTTGGTCATTCTTGTTTCCATTGATCTCTATATGGTATAGGGAGTATACATATCAATTTTCATGAAGAAATTCCATGGGGAAGTCATCTGATCAAGAGTTGACTTTTCAGACAAGTCAGTGCAAAATCAGGGCATCTGAGGCCCCCAATGACCCAACCAATGGGTGATCTTCATCATTTTGAGTGTATATGACCTTTATTTGATCATGGAAGAAGGTTGAAGTTCATAAAAATCAAGAATTTAGGGTTTTTGCAAATGTTGACTTTTTGGGCATAGTTGACTTTTCAAGAATGCATCATTTTAGGTCATTCTTCAAGCCTTGATTCATGATCCAAAAAGGCTTCAAATGAAAAAACTTTGGTCATGAAAGTTGTAGATCTCATCTTTCCCTTTTCAAAAAGTACAAGAACATGATCAAACTCTTCTTGGATCAAAAGTTATGGCAATGCAAAGTTGGCAAAAATCACTTATTTTCAAGATATGCACCAAGTGTGAAATTTTGCAAAGTCATGAACCAATGCATTATGTGACTCCTAATTCCTCTCAAACCAGCACACAAACATTCTCTAAGTCCCAAAAATCAGATTTGAACCAAAGATCACATGTGCTTAGTTCATGTAACAAGGCATTTTTCATGAAAATCCATAAAGTAACCAAGTTGCAAAACTCATGATCATGCTTCACCAACTTGCTGCATTGGTCCTTGAATCAAGCCAGCCTCACACACTCACCATGCTGCGCCAGCCCTAGCCCTTGTACTTGCCTAGAGTCAAGCCATGCCTCACTTACACAAAAGGTGGACTTTATGCAAAAGCAAACATCCCAATCACCACAGCACAAGTCACATCCTCTGGCCACTTGGATTAAAATATGTTATCAATTTGCAAGCTAGCCATAACAAGAAGCAAGGCTGAAACCACCTCATTCACCACATACACCAAAACCTTCCATTTTGCATAAGCCTTCGAATTTCTTTACACAACCACAAAACATTAAAACTTTCTTCATCATCCAACTCAACACACTTCATAGACAAGAAACCACCAAAGCTCAAGCCTGAAACAAGCCTGAACACTCCATAACCATTCTTCACCTCAGCCTGCATTTTCTATCGAATCTCTCTCCACAAGCCACAAACATCCAAACAAACACCATAGACCTTCTCCATTAACCCTCAGGATCACAAACAACACCTCACCATGGCCTGAAACCTCCAGAAACTCCATTGCCATTTCTGACCAAGCTTGAGCAGGAGCTTTTGAATCTCACTATCCAGCCAACTTAAACTCCTTTTGAGCATTCAAACATCATCAAGAGGTTCTAAGGAGTAGATTGCACAAAGAGAGGTGGCCAGAAAGTTCCAAAACTGAAAGCTCCAAATCTCAGGTAGCTCGAAAATAATTTTTCCAGAAATCATTTCTTTTGTTCCAAACTTGTTCTTTGTGTTATCCTGATCATTCTGGTACCATTAGTTTTTGAAATGGTTGTGATTTGAGCATTTAATTTGTTTCTGAAGCTTGCGTGACCTAGAACTTGTTCTCTTCGATTCAGCTTGTTTAGGGAAAATAAATTTGTTTTGAGAGAGGGGTTTGATTCGTGAGAGTGTAAGGATCATTTCCCAGTTTCTATTTTTCATTTTTGATGCGTTTTTAGGAAGTTTGAGGTTTCTCAGGTGAGAGCTGGCCGGAGAAGACGACCGGAAGTCTTCTCCGGCAGCCTGAAAGTGATTAGGGTTAAGTGTAATTAATTAGGGCAAGGTTTGAATTTGAGCCCTTGGATTGTGTTTCCCGCGCGCATATGAGTGGTTCAGATCATCTCATTAAGGTTTAATTATGGATTAATAATTAATTAATTAGAATTAGGGAGGTTTGAATCTGGGCCGTCCAGATGCGCGCCCAGTCAAACCCTTTGAGCCCAGAATCAATCTCAACCTCTCCTTCTGATTACTTCCATTTAATTTAATTTTTATTTTCATTTCTTTTCATTTAAATTGCATAATTATTTTAAAATAGCAAAAAAATCTTAAAAATTATGAAACTTTTTCCTTAAGGTTTTATTAATTTTTATGACCCAAAAATATTTTTATTTTATTTTTTATCATTAAGAAAGTATTTTTAAATATTTAAAAGATTATTTTTAATTGATTAATGGGAATTAATTAATTAAAAATACTTTTAGGTATTTAAAAATTACAAAAAAATTCATGAAATGTCCTAAGACATTTAGAAACATTGTCCAACCTTCAAACCAAATTTCTTTTTTGATCTTGATGCATTTTAAGAATTTTTCATTGAATTAAATCATTTTTTATGCATTATTTTGATCACATGTTTGAAAAATCATTTCTGCCTATTGGAGAAGGTTGAGACTTTGATTCTTCTTGCATTGTGTTATGTTTAGCATGGGTTTTCAAAGATAAAATGGCCATGATTTGTTTCTTCACTTTCCATTTGTTTTGCATTTCTTTTGTTAAGAACCCTAAAAAACCCTAATAACTTGCAAAATTCATATCTTGAGTTTGGTTGAGAGTTGAGAGCTCCCCTTTGGGCAGTGGTCTATTATAGGTTTAGGGTTTCTTTGGGTAGCATTTTCCATTTTTTACCTTAGGGTTTGCTTCTGTTTTGGGTTTTTGTTTGATGTTTGATCCATGAACCCTAATTTGGGCCTTCTCTTGCATCCTTCTTGCATTTCCTTGCATAACATGACTTGTCTTTGCATTTTGTGCATGCTTATGATTTATTTGACATCTTAAGACATGTAGAAGGCATGTTTGATCATTGCATTGCATATTTGCCATGTCATTTGTCTTGTATGCTTCATAACATTTCATGTTTGTTCATGCTCCTTAACTTGCATCATTTGCATTCATAATCTTGTATGAGCATCTCCATATGCTGCCTCATGTTCATAGCATCTCATGGCATCATAGTCATCATCCACATGCTTCTGGTTTTGCTTATCATCATGTCATCTCATCTTATTTGGCATTGCATGGCATTTCTTTCTCACATTTCAGGTGGTAAGTAAACTTGAGAAGTGAATTTGCCTTCACTTCTCATAACTTTTCTTCTCATCTCCCTTGCATCCTTTGCTGCATTTCTATTTGTGTTTGAGTTTGAGCTTGCTCATTCTTCTTCCTCCCACCTTCTTTCTTCAAGTGACTTGACTTCTTGAATGAAGCAAGTCACTTTGCTTCTCTTGATCCTGTTCATCTGCTTCCTGGTGGTTCTTCTGAAGATTGTTCTTGCAAACCTCACAAACCTTAGGACCAACCAAGCATGATAATGAATTAGGGTTTTGATTAGTCCCCCCATAGTTTTACCTTTGTGTCTCTTTTGAGTCTTCTCTTCTCACCTCATAATCAGGGACTAAACCCTAAAGGCTTTAAGACTTTGTGATTAAGCTTATGCCTACATCCTTCTCTTAGGATGGAGTGTATAACTTTAATCCTAAGTATTAAACCCTTAAGGTGTTTAAATCTCTTAATCAATTCACTTAATAAATATCAAGACATTACACTTGTAACTTGGGCCTTGCATTAGGGTTCTAATTCTTCCTTAAGTGGTTAAGAAGGACTAACCCTAGTGTTAATGGACAAGTCCCCCTCAAGTTGTCTTACAAATCATAAAATTCACTTCATCATCATACCATTAATCTAAAACCCACTTAATCAAAGGCTTGTTTTGTCATGAGTTTAATCCCTAATCATGGATTAAGTTGAGGAGCTTTCCTCAGCTTAAACATTCTCATCTATCATCCTTCTATTAGGATGGTGTAATGAGTCTGTTTAATCCTTGATTATGGCTTAACCTCATTACTCAACACTAAACAAAAACACCAAAAACATCTAATTAATCACAAGTAGGTTAATGATCTTAATCCTACATCAAAGGTGATTAAGTGTGAGAATCTGACTTCACACTTAAGGTATGCTCATTACCCTTAATCAGAGGGAAGATGTGATGAGTTTACTAACCCATTGGTTTAGGCTTAAGCTCATTATCCCATGACAAACTCCAAAAAGAAATAAAAGACTGAAAACTCAAAAACAAACAATAATCGTCTCCTTCGGGATTCTTTTCTCATCACCTTCATTCACAACCGAGAACTTGCTTCTTCCGTCTAATGCAAGACAGTTAGCACCTGAGCCAGACAGGTCATACACTTGAGCATAGGCAAGTAAGCAGTTCACAAGTCAATTCATCTTTCAGTCTCTTTGGGTCGAACTACGGTGTTCTGACTTCCTCATTGCACGAGAGGATACGTAGGCATAACTTAACGGTTATCGAACAAAAGTCTCTGTATATTTCCCCTCCTTCCAGCATTATTCTTTAAGCCTCATGATCTTGAGCAATTCATCCTCAGTTCCTACACTGACACTGTATATAGCACACTTCACATTGTTTTTACACTGACACCTGTACATTCTTTTCCAGCTCTTTTACACACAGATTGCACTGACACTACCCCTTTAAAACACAAATCTTTCAAGCGTGGATCCCGTCGAGTACGGCGGACAATCTGGGTGCTAATACCTTCCCAGGTTGTAACCAACCCCCTTTCTCAGTCTCTCTGGTTCGCAACCGTCTTATCCATGTCTTTCTAGGTCTATGCAGCATTACCTTTCCTCCGGGATAAAAATGCCTAGCTGGCGACTCTATTCATCTCCAGTGAGTTCACGGCTGTGTGTTCTCATTGTCCCTCTCGCCGACCGTTCGCGTCTGTACCTTCATATGATCCATGTTTCATTTGTCGGGAGCGACAATGGGCTTCATATCAAGGCAGATAATCAGATCCAGCTTGATCACAAACCCTTGCATATCATTTGCATACATCATCATTGCATCATTTAACATTTGTTTATTTGTTTTTTCAGGGTATCCACATTGTATCTGGTTTGGTTTTGACCCCTTCTTCTGCATAGACCTCTGCTTCAGTTATCTTCATCAGTTGTTTGCTTCAGCTATCTTCATCATCACCAGCACCAGCCTATCAATGACTCATCTCCAGTATCAGTCTTGATTCTCATCATCACTTGTCTTCAGTTCTTCATCAGCACTCATGGCTACTCCCAGGAAGAGCAACATTTCATACCATTTCTTTGAGCCTGTGTTGACTGGCATCAGACAGGTCCAGTCACTTATCACCCCTGACCACATCCCATTATTCAGAGAGCATTATGGAGGTATCCTGTATATGGTTATGGACCTAGAGCCTTCTCAGAGGAGCATGATCCACACCTGCCTACAGTTTTATGACCCTCCTTTGAGATGCTTCACCTTTCCAGACTTTCAGCTAGGACCTCTGCTGGAGGAGTTTTCATCATTGATTGGAGTACCTGTCAGGGGTGGAGTCCCTTTCAACCCAGAGATGACTTCTCCCAGCAATGGAGAAGTGGGAAAAGCACTGTACCTGGAGCCTGCCTTGATTGAGCAAAGCATGACAACAAAAGCTGGGATCCCTGGCTTACACTTAGACTTCTTGATTTCTCAGGCCATCCTGAAGGCCTCCTTGGGAGAATGGAAGGCAGTTTGTGCATTGTTAGCCCTCAGCATATATGAGGTTATACTGTTTGCAGATGAGCCCAAATTTATCAGCAGGAATGCCATTCATCTTTTCCTTCTGAGAAACCCAGTACCCACCTTGCTGGGAGATTTCTGCTATTCCATCCATCAGAGGAATGAGAAACAAAGGGGAAGTTAGTGAGATGCTGTGCTCCTTTGTTTCACACCTGGCTGCTCATACACCTGCCTAAGACAGATGCCTTCCTGAATCCCCACCAACAGAAGAATTGGGCTAAGAGACTTATTGCTTTGACTTCAGATGACATCAGATGGTGCACCCAGAGCACCAAAGGCAAGGACATCATCACTAGCTGTGGACAATACCCAAATGTACCTCTGATAGGAGTAAAGGGTTGCATCAACTACAATCCTTTATTGTTTAAGAGACAACTGGGCTATGCTTTGGTTCACCCTCCTAGAGTGCAAGATTTAGCAGAGACCCTGTATTGTGAAGTAAAACCTAATTCAGCTATTGTCAGACAAGCATCCTGGGCTTGGGACAACATCCAGACAAAAGGGATGGCTATTCTTGGAAGGTGCAATAATGTTGCTTCAGCTCAGTACTATGACTGGTCTCATGCTAGAGCTCAGATTACTGGAATGCCCTTCACTTTGGAGGACACACCTGGACCATCTACAGCTCAGCCAGCAGCAACTATCAGCCTGGAAGAATTTGAGAAACTGAAGGAAAGGAATGAGAATCTGTCTCAAGCTCTGAAGAAGACCCTTTGGGAAAGGAGTGATGGTCGTCTAGACATTGAAAGGTTGGAGAAGCTTAGGGTGGAGCATCTGGCCAAGATTGAGAAAACAGAGGGATACATCAGAAAAGCAAGAGCTGGGGAACAAATATTGAAGAATGCCTGTAAGGAGGCCAAGATTCAGAAGGCTAGGACTGAGCTCTATCTGCAAGAAAGTCAGGCTAGGTGGGTCAGGATCACTGAAGCCCGGACACAAGAGGATCAAAGAACTCAGGCCAAGATTGAACAGTTAGAGGCCAATGAAAAGAAGCAGCAGGAAGCTTTGCTGGCAGCCCAGAAGGAGATTTCAGAGTTGAAGCTTAGGGCTGGATTGAAGAGATCAAAGGACCAGGACAGGCACAAGATGCTGACCACTGCCATTGCCACTAGGAACCTCCTTATCAGGACCATTACAGAACATCCAGCTGGCCCAGTGACTGAGGCACTTCTGAAGGAGGTTAAGGAGGATGAGTTTGGACTAGATGTCTGACCTTTTGTTTGTTGTTATTTCCATTTGATGCACTTTTCTTTTTTGATTGTATTTTGACCCTTCAGGGGCATGTGTTGTAAAAACAGACTATGTATTATTCATCATCTGTAATATTCTAGTTTGTTTCCATTTGGGTTTTCTTTTCTCAAACAACATCAAAGCATCTTCCTTGAGGTCTAGAAAGGTCAAAACCAAGAGCCAAGCCGGATACCTTGGAAAACAAATAAGCATACTGCATTGCATACTAACTCTTGTTTTGTTTTGTAGGTTTTATTATTGTTTGTCTCTAACTCTTTTGTAAATCTCAGGAAATATTGCTCGCAGAAGAGTGTTCCCTGTCAACCGTGCACACCGGTATCCTACTCGCAACAACCTTCCGGGTATTCTAATGGAGCAAGTACAACAAGACCTGACAGAGGTCAGAACCCAGATGGCTAATGAAAGAGTGGAGATGAGAAACCAAATGGCCCAATTCATGACTGTGATGACTGGCTTGGCCCAGAGCCAAGAGAGGTTAAGGGCATTGGTAGAAAGACAAACTCCCGAGGAACCTCATCCCGGAACTGGAGGAACTAGTAATAATGAGAGGGGTCAGCCTCATGTTAATCCACCTGTATTTGGACCTCATCTAGATCCGGAAGTCAACATCCCGGGTAATGTGCAAGGAAATACTACTGGGGGGAGAATCCTGCAAGAGGATCCCCAAGAAGAGCAGTTTACTGTCATGGGAGCCGGAGATGAAGTCTATGATAGAAGGTTTGATGAAATTGCTGAGAAGTTGAGATCTTTGGCGTCTCAAAATTCCTTGGGTTTCGATGTAATGGATATGGGGTTGGTAGATGGGGTGATAATTCCCCACAAGTTCAAACCCCCGTGCTTTGAGAAATACAATGGAACCTCCTGTCCACGAACTCACCTGCAGTCTTTTCTGGGGAGACTTAAAGCATATACCATGGATGAAAAGTTGTGGATGTTCTACTTTGAAGACAGTTTGACTGGGGCTTCAAGGGAGTGGTATTCACACCTGACCAGAGCTACTATCAGGTGCTGGAAGGACTTAGCTGAAGCCTTTATCAGGCAATATCAATACAATCTGGACATGGCTCCTAACAGGACCCTCCTAATGGGAATGTCTCAATCCTCCAGAGAAAGCTTCAGGGAATATGCCCAAAGGTGGAGACAGCTTGCTGCTGCTGTCCAGCCACCCATGTCGGAAAGAGAAATGGCTGACATGTTTATGAATACTCTGCAAGGAACATATATTTATAGGCTGGCTGCCTTTTCTTCCACCAGTTTTGCTGACGTAGTTATAGCCGGTGAAAGAATTGAAAGTCTATTAAAAATGGGCAAAATTTCTGATAATGGTGCAAGTTCGTCCAGTAATCCCAGGAAGCCTTTTGTGGGACCTCGAAGGACCGGAGAGACAAATGCCATTCATGCCAGCAGGGGCAGACCTCAGTATGTTCACAGATCAGTAGCAGCTGTTACTATTCCAGCTCCAATTCCTCAGCAATCAGCATATCAACAACCACAACAACCACATTATCAACAGCAAGTTCAGTATCCACAACAAAGAACCTACAACAACAATAACAACAATCAACAACAACGACCCTTTTAACAAAGACCATCACAGGCAAATAGGGTGATTGACCCTATCCCTATGCCTTATGCTGCCTTATTGCCACAACTCCTGAAGCTTAACTTGGTTGAGTTAAGGACATTGGCACCTCCAGATCCCTCCAATCTCCCTAAGAATTATGATGTCAACGCCAGGTGTGCTTTCCATTCCAATGCACCTGGCCACAATACGGAGAAGTGCAGGGCCTTGCAAATGAAAGTCCAAGATCTGGTGGATTCTAAAGCCCTCAACTTCGCACCTCCTCCGAATGTCAACAAAAATCCTATGCCTAATCATGGAGGGCCGAGGATTAATGCCATTGAGGAAGACAAACCATCTACTCTGATCACCAGTGTTGCACAAATTCTAACACCTCTGGTCGAAATTAAAGCTCAGCTTCTAGAGTGCCAGGTGTTCCCCGGGTGCGAGCTCGGTTGTGGGTATTGCAACATTGCAGTCAACGGGTGTGATAATTTGAGAAGCGGCATAGATGGTCTTATCAAGGATGGTATCCTTCAGATCTCAACGACGGGGCCTACAAATCCAGCAAATCCTGTGACAACAATTCCTGATTCTTCTACAACAGCATCAACAATCATTCCTACCGATTCATCAATATCATCAGCAATGGCTCCGTCCATCACTTCAACAAGTCTGATTTCAACAACAATTTCTTCTACAACATCAACATCCACTTTTTTAGCAGAATCTTCTACAACGCCAACAGAAATTAATGAAGATGTCTCAGCAGTCACAATCTACTACGACCCATCAAATGTTCCTCCAAATAACAACTTTCAGCAACAAACAGTGGCACCTCCTGCCAGGTCACCAGTCACAATTTACTACGATCCGCACACCATTACAGTACCATCCTCTGTAGCAGTCAGTCCAGTTACTATTACGGTGCCTGGACCCGTTCCTTATGAAAGCAGTAATGCCATACCTTGGCATTACGACTCTGATCTTTACTGCAATGGGGAGAAAATCACTCTGGATTCATCAACCTTTTCTCCACAAATTGATAATGTTGGGGGAGGCGGAGGCTTCACCAGAAGCGGATGCCTTTTTGCCTCACAAATACAAAGACCTAATGTTGAAGCAGAAGCTGCTGCTAAAGCAAAAGGGAAGAGTGTGGTACCTGAAGAGCCAACTGTCAAAGAAACTCAGAAGACATCTTTTGAACAAGATGTAGACGAGTTTATGAGAATCATAAAAAGGAGTGATTACAAGGTGGTGGATCAGCTTCACCAAACTCCCTCAAAAATCTCCATATTATCCCTGTTGATGTGTTCTGAGGCTCACAGGAACGCATTACTGAAAGTCCTGCACGCAGCATACGTGCCAGAGGAGATTACCGTTAATCAACTAGAAACTGTGGTGGCAAATGTCAACACCAGTCATGGACTGGGCTTTACCAATGCTGACTTAACGACAGAGGGACGTAACCACAACAAGGCTTTACATATCACCTTGGAATGCAAGGGTGCTGTTCTATCTCATGTACTGGTGGACACTGGGTCATCACTCAATGTTCTACCAAAGAAAGCCTTCGTGAAGCTAGAATATGATGGCTTGGCACTGCGTCCGAGTAATTTGGTGCTGAGAGCATTTGATGGCTCTAAAAGATCAGTGTTTGGGGAGATTGATTTGCCTGTGATGATTGGCCCGCAGACCTTCAAAACTACCTTCTATGTGATGGACATTCAGCCGGCCTACAGCTGTTTGTTGGGTAGACCCTGGATCCACGCCGCTGGCGCTGTTATGTCTACCCTTCACCAGAAGCTGAAATTCGAGTGGGAAGGCCAGATCATCACCATCTGTGGGGAGGAAGACATCTTTGTTATCCATCTGGCTACGTACAAGTACATTGAGATGGATGGAGAAATCCATGAAACTATGAGCCAAGGGTTTGAGGCCTTGAACATTAATGAAGCATTTGCTGTACTGGGAACCTCCATGACGTCGTACCAGCAAGCCCGGAAGGTTGTTGAAGAGGGTACTTCCCAAGGCTGGGGCAAGTTGTTGCCCGTGGAAAAGAAAGAAGACAGATTTGGGTTGGGTTACAGACCAACTCAACAAGATCAATCGGAGGCTGCAAAGGAGCCCAATTTTGTCAGCGGGGTGTAAACACCCCAAATTTGTCCTCACCCTTTCACACCATGGCTTGTGATCTTTTCATATGCATAATTCAATCATAGCATCTCATACCACATTTTTGATTCACTGCATTGCTCCTAAGTCATCTGCATCTAGGGTTTGTGATCTGAGCTATCCAAGGGCTATTTGAGCCACTCCAAAGGTCATCAATCACTTCAAAGGGGTCCATGTATGTTCAAGCATCATATTACATCCCCACAAGGTCAAGGAAGTCAAATAATCACAAGAACTGAGAAAGGCATGGAAGTAGAGCCAGGTTTAACTGCACAGATGACCTAGAATTAGGGTTTTGGTTTCAGAGGCCATAACTCCAATTTTTTTGGTCATTCTTGTTTCTATTGGTCTCTATATGTCATATGGATCATGCATATCAAGTTTCATGAAGAAATTCCATGGGGAAGGCATCTGATCAAGAGTTGACTTCTTGAGCAAGTCAGTGTAAAATCAGGGCATCTGAGGCCCCCAATGACCCAACCAAAGGGTGTTCTTCATCATTTTGAATGTGTATGATCTTTATTTGATCATAGAAGATGTTAAAAGTTCACAAAATTGAAGAATTTCAAGCCATTTGCAAAGTTGCCTTTTTGGGAAAATGACTTGTAATGGAAACTTGCCATTTTGGGAAACTTTTTCAACCCTTTCTTTTTGATTCAAAAATGCTTCAAATGGGAAAACTTTTGTCATGAAAGTTGTAGAATGGATCATTCCCTTTTCAAAAAGTACATGAACTCATTCGAATTCATTTTGAATCAAAAGTTATGGCTTGTCAAAGTTGGGAAAAATCACATAATTTCAAGTTTTGTACCAAAGAGGCAAAGTTGCAAAACTCCTTGCCAAGGCAAATTGTGCTTTCAAATGGACCTCTAATCTTTGTACAAACATAAACCAATGCCTAAAATTCAGAATGCACCAAGAGTTTGTCCATTTTTATGACTTATGCTTCAAGTAATCACAAAGGGGCCAAAAAGTCACAAAGTTGCAAAACCTATCACAAACCCTAATCCACTTGCTGCATTGCTTCTAATCCATTTCCATGGTTCTCCCTAAACTCAGTTGAGCCAAACCATGCCCCTATCACAGCCTCACAATTGCCCATACCTCAAGTACACCTAACTTGGACTTTTTGCAAAAAGACCCATACCAATCAAGCTAGGCCACACCAACTCCTCTGACATATCCAAGAGTGATAAGTGGACCAAAAGAGACTAAACACAACACACAACACAAGCTTAAACCTCAGATTGCCAAAGTTATCAAAAATTCCCCAACTTGCAAAACCTTTCGAATCTCTCAGCTCACTCAACCAATCTTCATACCAACTTCATCATTGATCTCAAAGTGACTCACTGACCACAAACCAACTATAGAAACAGCCAAAAACACCCCATAAACCAAACACGATTTCTGACCAGTTGGCTTGCAAACTCCCAAATCAGCCAAAAGAAATTCCTTCCAAGCATCAAAACTGCATCAGGAGTTCAAGGGGAGTGGTTTGCACAAAGAGAGAAGGTCTAAAAGTCCCAAACTGAGAAAGCTCAAGCTCAGGTACCTCCTTGAAACATTTTTCCAGAACTCTTGTTTTTAGTTTCTAAATGATAAAGCATGCTCTCCTGATCATACTGGGCTTTGAAATTTTGAAAATGGTGTAGAAATGAGCTTGTATTGATTTACTGAAATTTCTGCCATTTTTGTTCTTCCTTTCGAATCTTGTTAGTGGTGAGAAATAAACTCCATTTGAGGGCAGGGATGAGTTTAGGGAGGTGAGAGGAAGTGATCTGGAGCTTTAGAGCTCCAGAAATGACCTAGGGAGTGAGATTGAAAATTTCAGGGAAGGATGTCACCGGAGAAGACGACCGGAGCTCTTCTCCGGTGACCTGAATGTCATTAAGTCTTTAATTACGATTAGGGTTTGGTTTAAATATAGGCCGTAGATCCAATTGACTGGCATTGACCCGCGCGCAAACAGATGGTCCAGATTCATCACTTAAGCCCTAATCCACGTCATTAGTCTAATTAATTAAGTTTTTAAATTAATCTGGTCAGTTTGAATGACAGCCGTTGGATGACGCGCCAGTCAATTCCCTCCTTTTCCATTTGAATGTCAGCCTTCAGATTTGCATACTTTCCATTATTTTCATTTTTAATTCATTTTCTTTTCATTTTATTTATACGAATTATTAAAAATAGCAAAAATCATTTAAAAATTATGAAAATTTTTGTCAAAGTTTTCATTAATTTTTAAGACCCAAAAATATTTTTATTTTTATTTTTTTGCATTAAATTTTTTTTTAAATCATTTAAATGCTTATTTTTAATTAGTTAATGAAAATTAATTAATTAAAAATACATTTAGGTATTTAAAAATCACAAAAAAAATCACATAGCATTTAGAAACATTTAGAAACATTGTTCAACTCTCAAACCAAATTTCTTTTTTGTTCTTGATGCCTTTTGATCATTTTCATTGGATTTAATTTCATTTTAAGGCAATATTTTGTTTCAAACTTCAAAAATTTCTTTCTGCCTAACCTTTGAGAGTTGAATGATGATTCTTCTTGCATTGCACTCTTCATAGCATGTAGTTTATTCGATAAATTTGATTTGAATTGATCTTGCATTTTCAATTTGTTTTGCATTTTTCTTGACAAGGTACCTTAAAACCCTAGCAATCTTAGGAAATTCATAACTTTCATTAGGTTAAGGGTTGGATCCTCTCCTTTGGGCAGTGAGTTTGTATAGGTTTAGGGTATCTTTTATTGCATTTTCAAATTTTTATCATGTCATTTGCTTCTGGTTTTGGATTTTTGCTTTGCATGATGCATGTAACCCTAATTTGTGCCTTCCTTTGCATCCATCTTTCATTTGCTTGCATCCATTGACTTTCCATGCCATTTTGTGCATCCACATGATTCATAATACATATTAGGACATATTAGAATCATGTTTGATCATTGCATCTTTCATTTTCCATGATTGTATGTCCATTACATTTCATAACTTTTCATGTACATTCATGGTTCAATGCATGCCTCATCTGCATCCTTAGGTTTGTTTGATCATTCTCATGCCTTGCTTCAGTTATCTTCATCAGTTGTTTGCTTCAGCTACCTTCATCATCACCAGCATCAGCCTATCAGTGGCTCATCTCCAGTATCAGTCTTCATCATCAGTACTTGTCTTCAGCTCTTCATCAGCAGTCATGGCACCCAAAAAGAGCAACATTTCATACCATTTCTTTGAGCCTGTGCTGACTGGCATCAGGCAGGTCCAGGCACTTATCACTCCAGACCACATCCCATTATTTAGAGAGCATTATGGAGGTATTCTTGATATGGTTATGGACTTGGACCCTTCTCAGAGGAGTTTTATCCACACCTGCCTACAGTTTTATGACCCTCCTTTGAGATGCTTCACTTTCCAGAACTTTCAGTTAGGACCTCTGCTGGAGGAGTTCTCATCTTTGATTGGAGTACCTGTCAGGGGTGGTGTCCCCTTCAACCCAGAGATGACTTCTCCCAGCAATGGAGAAGTGGCAAAGGCATTGTGCCTAGAGCCTATTTTGATTGAACAGAACATGACCACAAAGGCTGGAATCCCTGGTTTGCACTTAGACTTTCTGACTTCTCATGCCATCCTGAAGGCCTCCTTGGGGGAATGGAGGGCAGTCTGTGCATTGTTATCCCTCAGTATATATGGGGTTATACTATTTGCAGATGAGCCCAAGTTTATCAGCAAGAATGCCATTCATCTCTTCCTTTTGAGGAACCCAGTACCCACATTGCTGGGGGATTTCTATTATTATGTTCACCAAAGAAATGAGAAGCAGAGAGGGAAGTTGGTGAGATGCTGTGCTCCTCTATTTCACACTTGGCTGCTCAAACACTTACCTAGGACTGATGCCTTCCTGAATCCTCACCAACAGAAGAATTGGGCTAAGAGACTTATTGCTTTGACTTCAGATGACATCAGATGGTGCATCCAGAGCACCAAGGGCAGAGACATAATCACTAGCTGTGGGCAGTACCCCAATGTACCTCTAGTAGGAGTGAAGGGTTGCATCAACTACAATCCTTTGCTGTTTAAGAGACAACTGGGTTATACTTTGGTTCACCCTCCTAGAATGCAAGATTTAGCTGAGACCCTGTATTGTGAGATAAAGCCTAATCTAGCTGTTGTCAGGCAAGCATCCTGGGCTTGGGACAACATCCAGACCAAAGGGATGGCCATTCTTGGGAGGTGAAATAATGTGGCTTCAGCTCAGTACTATGAATGGTCCCATGCTAGAGCTCAGATTTCTGGGATGCCTTTCACCATTGAGGATGCACCTGGACCATCCACAGTACCACCTCCAGCCACTGTCAGCCTGGAAGAATTTGAGAAGCTGAAGGAAAGGAATGAGAATCTGTCTCAAGCTCTGAAAAAGACCCTCTGGGAGAGGAGTGATGGTCGTCTAGACATTGAGAGGTTGGAAAAGCTTAAGGTGGAACATCTATCCAAGATTGAGAAAGCAGAGGACTACATCAAGAAATCAAGAGCTGGGGAGCAAATATTGAAGAATGCCTGTAAAGAGGTCCAGTTTCAAAAGGCTAGGACTGATCTCTATCTGCAAGAAAGTCAAGCTAGGTGGGTCAGGATCACTGAAGCTCACACTCAAGAAGATAAGAGAACTCAAGCTAGGATTGAGCAGTTGGAGGCCAATGAAAAGAAGCAACAGGAAGCTCTGCTGGCAGCCCAGAAGGAGATTTCAGAATTAAAGCTTAGGGCTGGCTTGAAGAGGTCAAAGGACCAGGACAGGCACAAGAAGCTGACCACTGCTATTGCCACCAGAAACCTTCTTATCAGAAACATTACAGAGCATCCGGCTGGTCCTGTAACTGAAGCACTTTTGAAGGAGGTTAAGGAGGATGAGTTTGGATTAGATGTTTGACTTCTTTGCTTGTTGTTATTTCCATTTCATGTACTTTTCTTTTTATGTTGTATTTTGACCCTTCAGGGGCATATGTTGTAAAAACAAACTATGTATGATCCACCATTTGTAATGTATGTTTTAGTTTGTTTCATTGAGTTTCTTTTCTCAAGCAACATCAAAGCATCTTCCTCAGGGTCTGGAAAGGTCAAAACCAAGAGCCAAGCCGGATACCTTGGAAAGCAAATAAGCATATTGCATTGCATACTGACTTTTGTTTTGTTTTGTAGGTTTTGTCATTACTTTATTTTGTTTCTAACTCTGTTGTGGTTCAGGAATTATTGCTCGCCGTCGGGTGTTCCCTCTCAACCGTCCGCACAGGTATCCTACTCGCAACAATCTTCCTGGTATCCAAATGGATCAAGTACAGCAAGATCTGACAGAAGTTAGAACTCAGATGGCTAATGAAAGGCTGGAGATGAGAAACCAAATGACCCAATTCATGGAAGTAATGAATGGCTTGGCCCAAAGTCAAGAAAGGTTGAGGGCATTGGTAGAAAGACAAACCCCGGAAGAACCCCATCTGGGAACTGGAGGAACAAGTAATAATGAAAGGGGTCAGCCTCATGTTAATCCACCAGTATATGGGCCTCATCTACATTCGGAAGTCAACATCCCGGGTAATGTGCAAGGAAATACTACTGGGGGAAGGATCTTACAGGAAGACCCCCAAGAAGAGCAGTTTACTGTGATGGGAGCTGGAGATGAAGTTTATGATAGGAGGTTTGATGAAATTGCTGAGAAGTTGAGATCTCTGGAGTCTCAAAATTCCTTAGGCTTCGATGTTATGGATATGGGGTTAGTGGACGGGGTAAGGATTCCCCACAAGTTTAAGCCCCCGTGCTTCGAGAAGTACAATGGAACTTCCTGTCCACGAACTCACTTACAGTCTTTTCTGGGAAGACTTAAAGCATACACCATGGATGAAAAACTGTGGATGTTTTACTTTGAAGACAGTTTGACTGGGGCTTCAAGGGAATGGTACTCTCACTTGACCAGAGCTACTATCAGGTGCTGGAAGGACCTAGCTGAAGCTTTCATCAGACAGTACCAATACAATCTGGACATGGCTCCTAACAGAACCCTTCTAATGGGAATGTCTCAATCCTCCAGGGAAAGCTTTAGGGAATATGCCCAAAGGTGGAGACAGCTTGCTGCTGCTGTCCAACCACCCATGTCGGAAAGAGAAATGGCCGACATGTTCATGAATACTCTGCAAGGAACATATATTGATAGGCTAGCTGCCTTTTCTTCCACCAGCTTCGCTGACGTAGTTATAGCTGGGGAAAGAATTGAAAGCCTTCTGAAGATGGGTAAGATTTCTGACAATGGTGCAAGTGCGTCAAGTAATCCCAGGAAGATTTTTGTGGGACCTCGAAGGACCGGTGAGACAAATGCCATTCATGCCAACAGGGGCAGACCTCAGTATGTTCACAGATCAGTGGTAGCTGTCACTATTCTAGCTCCGATCCCTCAACAACCAGCCTATCAACCGCAACAACAACCACACTATCAGCAGCAAGTTCAGTACCCGCCACAAAGAACCTACAACAATAGAAACAACAATCAACAACAAAGACCTTTTCAGCAAAGACCATCACAGGAAAATAGGGTGATTGACCCTATCCCCATGCCTTATGTTGCCTTGCTGCCACAACTCCTGAAGCTCAACCTGGTTGAGTTAAGGACATTGGCACCGCCAGACCCCTCCAATCTGCTAAGAAATTATGATGTCAACGCCAGATGTGCTTTCCACTCCAATGCACCTGGCCACAATACGGAAAAATGCAGGGCTTTACAAATGAAAGTACAAGACCTGGTGGATTCTAAAGCCCTCAACTTTGCACCCCCTCCAAGTGTCACCAAGAATCCCATGCCCAATCATGGAGGGCCAAGAATTAATGCCATTGAGGAAGACAAGCCATCTTTCTTAATCACCAGTGTTGGACAGATTTGAACACCTCTGGTCGAAATTAAAGCTCAGCTTCTAGAATGCCAGATGTTCCCCGGGTGTGAGCTCGGTTGTGGTTATTGCAACATTTCGGTCAACGGGTGTGATAATTTGAGAAGCGGCATAGATGGTCTTATCAAAAGTGGTATACTTCAGATCACAACAACGGCGCCTACAAATCCAGCAATTCCTTTGACAACCATTCCTGATTCTTCTACAACAGCAGCAACAATCATTCCAACCGATTCATCAATATCATCAACAATGGCTTCATCTATCACCTCAACAAATCAGATGTCAACAACCATTTCTTCTACAACATTAGCATCCATTTATTCAACAAAATCTTCTACAACACCAGCAAGGCTCGATGAAGATATCTCAGCAGTCACAATTTACTATGATCCATCAAATGTTCCTCCAAACAACAACTTTCAACAACAAACAGTGGCACCTCCTGCCAGATCACCGGTCACCATTTACTACGATCCGCACACCATTTCAGTACCTTCCTCTGCAGCAGTCAGTCCAGTTACCATCATGGTGCCTGGACCAGTTCCATATGAAAGCAGTAATGCCATACCTTGGCATTATGGCTCTGACCTCTACTGCAACGGGGAGAAAATCACCTTGGACTCTTCAACTTCTTCTCCACAGATTGATAATGTTGGGGGAGGCGGAGGCTTCACCAGAAGCGGACGCCTTTTTGCCTCACAATTGCAAAGACCTAATGCCGAAGCAGAAGCTGCTGCAAAAGCAAAGGGGAAGAGTGTGATACCTGAAGAACCAATCATCAAAGAAACTCAGAAGACATCTTTTGAGCAATATGTAGACGAGTTTATGAGAATTATAAAGAGAAGTGATTACAAGGTGGTGGATCAGCTTCACCAAACTCCCTCAAATATCTCCATATTATCCCTATTAATGTGTTCTGAAGCTCACAGGAATGCATTACTGAAGGTCTTGCACGCAGCATACGTGCCAGAGGAGATCATTGTTAATCAGCTAGAAACTGTGGTGGCAAATGTCAACACCAGTCATGGACTGGGCTTTACCAATGCTGACTTAACAACTGAGGGGCGTAACCACAAAAAGGCTTTACACATCACTCTAGAATGCAAGGGTGCTGTTCTATCTCATGTACTGGTGGATACCTGGTCATCGCTCAATGTCCTACCAAAGAAAGCCTTAGTGAAGCTGGAGTATGATGGCTTAGAATTGCGTCCGAGTAATTTGGTGGTAAGAGCATTTGACGGCTCTAAAAGATCAGTGCTTGGGGAGATTGATCTGCCTGTGATGATTGGCCCGCAGACTTTTAAGATTACCTTCTATGTGATGGACATTCAGCCGGCCTACAGCTGTTTGTTGGGTAGACCTTGGATCCATGCCGCTGGCGCTGTTACGTCTACCCTTCACCAGAAGCTGAAATTCGAATGGGAAGGCCAGATCATCACCATCTGTGGGGAAGAGGACATCTTTGTTAGCCATCTGGCTACGTATAAGTATATTGAGATGGATGGAGAGATCCATGAAACCATGAGCCAGGGGTTTGAGGCCCTAAACATTAATGAAGCATCTGCTGTACTGGGAACCTCCATGACATCTTATCAGCAAGCCAGGAAGGTTGTTGAAGAGGGTACTGCCTAAGGCTGGGGCAAGCTACTGCCCGTGGAAAAGAAGGAGGACAAGTTTGGGTTGGGTTACAGACAAACTCAACAAGATCAATCAGAGGCTGCCAAGAAGCCCAGTTTTGTCAGCGGGAGAATGCTCACCCCTGATGCAGTGAACAACTTGGAAGACGAGGAAGAAAGCGACCGCAACCTGGAGAGCTGGATACGTCCAAGGATCCCGGGGAGCCAAGTCCTTAACTGGTCTTCCCAGGAAATTATAAGGGTTACTCCTGCAGAGTAATTATTATTTCCTGTATTTTTAAGCATGCATCAAGTCTTGCATCTTGCCCAAGATGACAAGACTCATTTTGTAATCGGGCCATCTTGTAATTTTGTGCAAACAGATTAATCAATGAATATCGGACATCTTTTGCAAATGAGTCTTTTTCTTTCACCGCTCACTGTTTTTCATTTTTCTTTTGTACAAAAATAAAATGGCAATGTTTTCCAAAATGGCAACTTCATTTCACTTTTTTCTAAACAAGATTAAAATCGATCACTAAAATGAACAATCTAAACCCTTGCAGAGAGTGCCTTTCAGACTACACCGACAACAACACTGCTATGACTCCGTATGACTTTGACAATCCAATCAATCAAGCTGACAAAGGGGTTGAAGAAGATTATGAGCTTCCTGAAGAGCTAGCCAGGTTGTTAAGGCAAGAGGAGAAGGTTATCACTCCTCATCAGGAGGAGATTGAAACGGTTAATCTTGGTACGGAAGAAGACGTGAAAGAGGTTAAGATTGGGGCCTGCCTACAAGATTCAGTAAAAGAGCAACTGGTTGACATGCTTCGGGAGTATGTTGATGTCTTTGCTTGGTCTTATCAGGATATGCCAAGGTTGGACACCGATATTGTCATGCACAAGCTGCCTTTGAAAGAAGACTGCCCGCCAGTAAAACAGAAGCTGCGTCGTACTCGCCCAGATATGGCAATGAAGATAAAAGAAGAGGTACAAAAGCAGTGGGACGTCGGGTTCCTTGCTGTGACTAGCTATCCGCCGTGGGTTGCTAATATTGTACCTGTGCCTAAGAAGGATGGCAAGGTGAGGATGTGTGTAGATTACCGGGATCTGAACAGAGCCAGCCCGAAAGATGATTTCCCTTTTCCTCACATTGATGTATTGGTTGATAATACGGCTCAGTTCTCGGTGTTCTCCTTCATGGACGGATTTTCAGGATACAATCAGATCAAGATGTCACCTGAAGACATGGAGAAGACAACTTTTATCACACCCTGGGGCACGTTCTGTTACAAGGTGATGCCATTCGGACTAAAGAATGCTGGTGCTACTTACCAACGGGCTATGGTGACATTATTCCACGACATGATCCTTAAAGAAATTGAATGCTATGTGGATGACATGATTGCCAAGTCCCTCACAGAAGAAGACCACCTGGTAAACCTGCTGAAGTTATTCAAGCGTCTGAGGAAATACCAACTGAAGTTAAACCCCAACAAATGCACATTCGGGGTACGATCTGGTAAGCTGCTGGGATTTATTGTAAGTGAGAAAGGGATTGAAGTGGACCCTGACAAAGTTAAAGCCATTCAAGAAATGCCTGCACCGAAGTCAGAAAAAGAAGTTCGAGGTTTCTTAGGTAGATTGAACTACATTTCAAGGTTCATATCTCACCTTGCAGCAACTTGTAAACCCTTGTTCAAGCTATTGAGAAAAGAACAAACGGTCAGGTGGAGCAAAGACTGCCAGATGGCTTTTGACAAAATCAAGGAATATTTACAAGAGCCTCCAATCCTTATGCCTCCAGTTGAAGGAAGACCTCTAATAATGTACTTGACGGTATTAGAAGAGTCAATGGGGTGTGTGCTGGGCTAGCATGACGAGTCTGGTCGAAAAGAGTATGCAATATACTACCTAAGCAAAAAGTTTACCGACTGTGAACAACGTTATTCACTGCTCGAGAAAACTTGTTGTGCTTTAGCGTGGGCTGCTCGCCGACTAAGACAGTATATGTTAACCCACACTACTTTGTTGATATCAAAGATGGACCCAGTTAAGTACATATTTGAGAAGCCAGCACTTACCAGACGGGTTGCAAGATGGCAAATGATTCTCACAGAGTATGACATTCAGTACACATCTTAAAAAGCCATCAAGGGCAGTGTATTGTGTGATTATCTTGCTGAGCAACCTATTGATGATTACCAGCCTATGAGATTTGACTTCCCTGATGAAGACATCATGTTCATAAAAGCAAAAGATCATGAAGAGCCTGTTCACACTGAAGGGCCTGACCCGGAAGAAGAATGGACTATGATGTTTGACGGGGCTGTTAATATGAATGGTCGTGGTGTTGGTGCAGTACTCATTACACCTAAAGGAGTTCACATGCCTTTCTCGGAAAAACTCACCTTTAACTGCACTAACAACGAAGCTGAATACGAAGCTTGTATTATGGGTCTTGAGGAAGCCATTGACCTCAGGATCAAGACTTTGACTGTGTTCGGAGATTCAGCTCTGGTAATTAATCAAACCAACGACAAATGATACACACACCAAGATCATCTGATACCTTATCGGGATTATACAAGGAGGTTATTGACCTTCTTTACAACAGTCAAGCTTGAGTATATCCCTCGGGACGAAAATCAGTTTGCAGATGCTCTGGCTACCATTTCATCAATGATCAAAGTTCAAGCTGCCAACTTTGTGCCTCGGATCTCAGTATCTAGACTCGACAGACCAGCGTATGTATTTGTAGCAGATGTTGCCAAAGATGATAAGCCTTGGTTCCATGACATTAAGTGCTTCTTGGAGGATCAAACATACCCACCTGGGGCATCTTCCAATGATAAGAAGACATTAAGAAGGCTAGCTGGTAGTTTCTTCCTGAATACTGATGGTTCCATGTACAAGAGAAACTTTGATATGGTACTTCTCAGATGCGTTGATAAGACATAAGCAGACCTGTTAATGCACGAGGTGCACGAAGGATCCTTTGGTACCCATGCTGGAGGGCATGCAATGGCTAAAAAGTTGCTAAGATCAAGCTACTACTGGATCACAATGGATGCCGACTGTTGTGCCTATGCCAGAAAATGCCATAAATGCCAGATCTATGCGGATAAGGTGCATGTGCCTCCAAATCCTCTGAATGTGATGTCTTCACCCTGGCCCTTCGCCATGTGGGGCATTGATATGATTGGCAAGATTGAACCGACCGCTTCAAATGGCCACAGATTCATCCTGGTAGCCATTGACTATTTTACCAAGTGGGTTGAAGCAGCTTCTTATGCAAATGTTACAAGGCAGGTGGTAGCCCGATTTCTTAAGAGGGACATCATTTGTAGATATGGAGTGCCCGAGCGAATCATTACTGATAATGGTTCCAACTTAAACAACAAAATGATGGCAGAGCTATGTCGGGACTTCAAAATCCAACACCATAATTCTTCTCCTTACAGGCCAAAAATGAATGGCGCTGTTGAGGCAGCTAATAAGAATATCAAGAAGATTGTGCAGAAGATGGTAGTCACTTATAAGGACTGGCATGAAATGCTACCATTTGCCTTGCATGGGTACCGAACGTCGATCAGAACATCCACTGGGGCAACACCGTATCAACTTGTGTATGGTATGGAGGCAGTCCTACCTGTTGAAGTTGAATTACCCTCCTTGCGTGTACTAATGGACGTTAAGCTGAATGAAGCAGAGTGGGTCCGATCCCGATACGAACAGCTGAACTTGATTGAAGAGAAGAGATTGGCTGCAATCTGTCATGGGCAGCTGTATCAGAAAAGTATGAAGAAAGCCTTCGATCAGAAAGTCAGGCTCCGAGAGTATCAAGTAGGAGACCTTGTGCTGAAAAGACTCCTCCCTCCTCATACAGACCACAGGGGCAAGTGGACTCCGAACTATGAAGGGCCATTCGTAGTAAAGAAAGTTTTCTCTGGTGGAGCACTGATGCTCAGCACTATGGATGGTGAAGACTTCATGTCCCCTGTGAATTCAGATGCAGTTAAAAAATACTTCGCATAAAATGACCCGCTGGACATAAAAACAGAATGTAAGTCCAGGAAAAAATAGGGCATCCCGGCGAGTCAAAAACAGAATAAAAGACTCGGGCAAAAATAAGGGAAAATAAATAAAAAATGTACACCCGCTGAGTTGAAAAGCCACATTGGACGACTCAGGCAAAAATGGGTATCCCGGTGGATTGAAAACCCGAAAGGGCGATCCACGCAAAATAAAGGAATAAGCGAACAACTGCATTCTGAATTCGTATGTATCACTTACAACGTGGTAAGCTCCGAAAGGTTCGAACGTCAGTCAGAACCAGCCTTCTTCAGAAAGCAAGATGAGAAGAATGTCAATGTCATACGAGTCATAGCAAAAGGGAAGCTCCCTGAAGCGTCATCAACATTGCCAACATCTTTTGTTTCTCAATTTGTAACAATCTCCTCATTTTAGGGGATCCGTTTCTTTGACTGTATCTTGCCAATTCAGGGCACTTGAATTAATCAAATCAGATTTTCAGTCATGTTTCATCTCGTACATTTTATTTTCGTTTGCAAAAATGTCTGATGTCTTTAAGATATTGATTGCATAAATACAGATGTTCCCTTTCTAAAGAATACATGCTTACAGGAAATATATTTGCTCCTAGGATTGCCTAAACTCCTATGACGGAATCCAATGAGGAATATCTCGGGATGCTTGTACGTTTCTTTGTCTTTACAGGATTGCAGGTGTTCAGAGCACAACATGGGGCATGAAAGCTTCACCCCAGCAAACTGGCAAATCATTATCTACTCAGTCTATCTCACAGTCAGCACCGAAGGTGCTTTCTCCCCAGCCGAGTTGCCATTTATTTTTCCTCCTCAGCCAAGTACGAAAGCCAGGGAACCATCTCCCCACGGAGTGTCAACCTCTACCCATAAAAGCAACGCACGAAGAAATCACAACGGAGTGAAGGAAGCTTCTACAAACCCCCAGCTGGGTCCCTCATCACCAAGACAGGTCTATCAGTGACCTATTTCCCCAAGCAGAGTCATATGGCTACCAAGGATATCACCCCCAGCTGGGGATGTCTACTTCGAACAGATCAGCCGGAGATCTTCACAGCAATGGGATCCGAATCCCGGGTCGTTATCTTTGCATAATCATAGCATTCGCATCATATTCTCCCCGCAGAGCGTAGCATTCCATTTAATACGGAGCATTACGGCATAAATCAAACATATTGCATAATCATAAGCCATGTTCTGAATCAAACACTTGTGAATACTGGCAATCCGTCAGCGATATACAGAAAACTCCCCGGATTCCCCGGCAGAGAGCCAAGGCACTTTCCCTAAAGATACAGATACTTCCTGACACCCGTCCGTGTCATATCCCCAGTAGAAAGCCAAAGCGCCCTTTTTGCACTCACAAATACATATAGATATACAACTCCTTTGACACTCGTCCGTGTCACCCCAAGCATGATTACCCAAACACTTGGTAAACCATAAACTTGTTTATATTACACTTTTCTCCTTTGACAATCGTCCGTGTCACTCTCCCCAGCAAGTTAAACACTCATCTGTACACCACTCATACTTATTACTCCTGTTTCACTCATACAGATACTCGTCCGTATCTTGTATACACCACTTATACCCCCTCAGATTCGACACTCGTCCGTGTTCTTTGTTAACCAGTTGGTACTCGTCCGTATCATCATCTCTGAACATGCGTCAGCGTTTGTTTCTACTGATACTCGTCCGTATCATGGTCTTAAGGATGCTCGTTCGCATCTTTAATCCATACACAATTTCAAACACTTATGTCTTCTTGAATTTAGACACTCGTCTGTGTCTATCATTCCCCAGAGGAGTCCCCGCAGAATCGATACCCGTCCGTGTTCTTTGTTAACCAGTTGATACTCGTCCGTATCATCATCTTCGAACATGTGTCAGCATTTGTTTCTACCTGATAATCGTCCGTATCATAGTCTTAAGATGCTCGTCCGCATCTTTAGTCTATACACAGTACCCAAACACTCATACCTCTCATTTCTTGGATGTAGACACTCGTCCGTGTTTACTTTTCCCCAGCGAAGTCCCCAACGAAACTTGTTAAACTATTTCCTCTCTGTCTGACATTCGTCCTATGTCATGATACCTTTTCGGCAGCCGTACCCTGCCAGGTGATCGTCCTTCACCTTTTTGATGATCGTCCTTCATCAACCCCCAGTGGAGTCTCTATTCATTAGAACCCCTTCTTATCCGACATTCGTCCTATGTCGTGATATCTTTAGCAGCCGTCCCCTGCTAGGTGATCGTCCTTCACCTTAGATGACCGTCCCTCATCTTAACCCCAAGAGCAGCCGTACCCTGCTAGGTGATCGTCCTCCACCTCCTGATGATCGTCCTTCATCATTTTATCCGATGGTAGTCACCATTGTCGACCTTGTTACCCGACATTCGTCCTATGTCGTGGTACATTCGGCAGCCATACCCTGCCCGGTGATCGCCCTTCACCTTAGATAACTGTCCCTCATCTTATCCCCCAACAGAGCAGCCGTCCCCTTCTAGGTGATCGTCCTTCACCTTTGATGACCGTACCTCATCATTTTTATTTCGTTTACCTATAATCCCCAGAGAGTCTTATATATTTACCTGATGGCCGTCCCCATCACAATCTCTCATATCCCCAGCTTGTCGTCCGTCCCCGTCACTGCTTTATTTCCCGCATCTTCCCCAGCATGTCGGTCGTCCCCGTCATCGCTTTATCCCCAGCAGTCGTCCTATGCTCGATGGTCGTCCTCCGTCGCCCGCACTTTATAATTATACTTTATTTTCTTTTACAATCTATATCCCTTTTCTTCTTCATTCTGTGAATGCAAATTTTGGACTGTCTTTGGTATTCAACCACAAGTTATCTTGTTTGCCTGGTAAGCCGTTGCTTACATCCTGCACAGCTAACTCATGTTTGAATAGGGGCAGCTGTAAACACCCCAAATTTGCCCTCACCCTTTCACACCATGGCTTGTGATCTTTTCATATGCATAATTCAATCATAGCATCTCATACCACATTTTTGATTCACTGCATTGCTCCTAAGTCATCTGCATCTAGGGTTTGTGATCTGAGCTATCCAAGGGCTATTTGAGCCACTCCAAAGGTCATCAATCACTTCAAAGGGGTCCATGTATGTTCAAGCATCATATTACATCCCCACAAGGTCAAGGAAGTCAAATAATCACAAGAACTGAGAAAGGCATGGAAGCAGAGCCAGGTTTAACTACACAGATGACCTAGAATTAGGGTTTTGGTTTCAGAGGCCATAACTCCAATTTTTTTGGTCATTCTTGTTTCTATTGGTCTCTATATGTCATAGGGATCATGCATATCAAGTTTCATGAAGAAATTCCATGGGGAAGGCATCTGATCAAGAGTTGACTTCTTGAGCAAGTCAGTGTAAAATCAGGGCATCTGAGGCCCCCAATGACCCAACCAAAGGGTGTTCTTCATCATTTTGAATGTGTATGATCTTTATTTGATCATAGAAGATGTTAAAAGTTCACAAAATTGAAGAATTTCAAGCCATTTGCAAAGTTTCCTTTTTGGGAAAATGACTTGTAATGGAAACTTGCCATTTTGGGAAACTTTTTCAACCCTTTCTTTTTGATTCAAAAATGCTTCAAATGGGAAAACTTTGGTCATGAAAGTTGTAGAATGGATCATTCCCTTTTCAAAAAGTACATGAACTCATTCTAATTCATTTTGAATCAAAAGTTATGGCTTGTCAAAGTTGGGAAAAATCACATAATTTCAAGTTTTGTACCAAAGAGGCAAAGTTGCAAAACCCCTTGCCAAGGCAAATTGTGCTTTCAAATGGACCTCTAATCTTTGTACAAACATAAACCAATGCCTAAAATTCAGAATGCACCAAGAGTTTGTCCATTTTTATGACTTATGCTTCAAGTAATCACAAAGGGGCCAAAAAGTCACAAAGTTGCAAAACCTATCACAAACCCTAATCCACTTGCTGCATTGCTTCTAATCCATTTCCATGGTTCTCCCTAAACTCAGCTGAGCCAAACCATGCCCCTATCACAGCCTCACACTTGCCCATACCTCAAGTACACCTAACTTGGACTTTTTGCAAAAAGACCCATACCAATCAAGCTAGGCCACACCAACTCCTCTGACCTATCCAAGAGTGATAAGTGGACCAAAAGAGACTAAACACAACACACAACACAAGCTTAAACCTCAGATTTCCAAAGTTATCAAAAATTCCCCAACTTGCAAAACCTTTCGAATCTCTCAGCTCACTCAACCAATCTTCAAACCAACTTCACCATTGATCTCAAAGTGACTCACTGACCACAAACCAACTATTGAAACAGCCAAAAACACCCCATAAACCAAACACGATTTCTGACCAGTTGGCTTGCAAACTCCCAAATCAGCCAAAAGAAATTCCTTCCAAGCATCAAAACTGCATCAGGAGTTCAAGGGGAGTGGTTTGCACAAAGAGAGAAGGCCTAAAAGTCCCAAACTGAGAAAGCTCAAGCTCAGGTACCTCCTTGAAACATTTTTCCAGAACTCTTGTTTTTAGTTTCTAAATGAGCTTGTATTGATTGACTGAAATTTCTGCCATTTTTGTTCTTCCTTTCGAATCTTGTTAGTGGTGAGAAATAAACTCCATTTGAGGGCAGGGATGAGTTTAGGGAGGTGAGAGGAAGTGATCTGGAGCTTTAGAGCTCCAGAAATGACCTAGGGAGTGAGATTGAAAATTTCAAGGAAGGATGTCACCGGAGAAGACGACCGGAGCTCTTCTCCGGTGACCTGAATGTCATTAAGTCTTTAATTACGATTAGGGTTTGGTTTGAATATAGGCCGTAGATCCAGTTGACTGGCATTGACCCGCGCGCAAACAGATGGTCCAGATTCATCACTTAAGCCCTAATCCACGTCATTAGTCTAATTAATTAAGTTTTTAAATTAATCTGGTCAGTTTGAATGACAGTCGTTGGATGACGCGCCAGTCAATTCCCTCCTTTTCCATTTGAATGTCAGCCTTCAGAGTTGCATACTTTCCATTATTTTCATTTTTAATTCATTTTCTTTTCATTTTATTTATACGAATTATTAAAAATAGCAAAAATCATTTAAAAATTATGAAAATTTTTGTCAAAGTTTTCATTAATTTTTAAGACCCAAAAATATTTTTATTTTTATTTTTTTGCATTAAAATTTTTTTTAAATCCTTTAAATGCTTATTTTTAATTAGTTAATGAAAATTAATTAATTAAAAATACATTTAGGTATTTAAAAATCACAAAAAAATTCACATAGCATTTAGAAACATTTAGAAACATTGTTCAACTCTCAAACCAAATTTCTTTTTTGTTCTTGATGCCTTTTGATCATTTTCATTGGATTTAATTTCATTTTAAGGCAATATTTTGTTTCAAACTTCAAAAATTTCTTTCTGCCTAACCTTTGAGAGTTGAATGATGATTCTTCTTGCATTGCACTCTTCATAGCATGTAGTTTATAGGATAAATTTGATTTGAATTGATCTTGCATTTTCAATTTGTTTTGCATTTTTCTTGACAAGGTACCTTAAAACCCTAGCAATCTTAGGAAATTCATAACTTTCATTAGGTTAAGGGTTGGATCCTCTCCTTTGGACAGTGAGTTTGTATAGGTTTAGGGTATCTTTGATTGCATTTTCAAATTTTTATCATGTCATTTGCTTCTGGTTTTGGATTTTTGCTTTGCATGATGCATGTAACCCTAATTTGTGCCTTCCTTTGCATCCATCTTTCATTTGCTTGCATCCATTGACTTGCCATGCCATTTTGTGCATCCACATGATTCATAATACATCTTAGGACATATTAGAATCATGTTTGATCATTGCATCTTTCATTTGCCATGATTGTATGTCCATTACATTTCATAACTTTTCATGTACATTCATGGTTCAATGCATGCCTCATCTGCATCCTTAGGTTTGTTTGATCATTCTCATGCCTTGCCTCATGTTTGTATCATCTCTTAGCATCATTAACATCATGTAAATGCTTCTGACTTTGGTTTGCATCATGACATTTCATTTCATTTGCATTGTATTTCATTTCTTTTTGCTAACTTTTCAGGTGGTAAGTTGTTTTGAGAAGTGAATTTGCCTTCACTTCTCACAATCTCTTCTCATCTCTCTTGCATCTTTGCTGAATTTTGTATGTGTATTAGAGTGAGCTTGCTCATTCATGTTTATCTTACCTTCTTTCTTCAAGCAACTTGTCTTCTTAAGTGAAGCAAGTTGTTTTGCTTCTTCCTCCTTCCATCTGCTTCCTTCCTGGTGGTTTCTCTGAAGATCTTTCTCTTTTAAGCCTCATAAACCCTAGGAACAACCAAGCATAGTCATAATTAGGGTTTGATTAGTCCCCCCATTTAGTTTTGCCTTTGTGTCATCTTTGAGTCTTCTCTTCTCACCTCATAATCAAGGATTAAACCTTAAAGGTTTTAAGACTTTGTGATTAGGGTTATGCCTGTATCCTTCTATTAGGATGGAGTGTATAACTTTGATCCTAAGTGTTAAACCCTTAATGTGTTTAAATACTTTAATCAATTCATCTAATAATCATCAAGACATCAAACTTGTAACTTGGGCCTTGCATTAGGGTTCTAATTCTTCCTTAATTGGTAAAGAAGGACTAACCCTAGTATTAATGGACAAGTCCCCCTCAAGTTGTCTTACAAATCATAAAATCCACTTCTTAATCTCATCATTAACTAAAATCCACTTTAATAAAGGCTTTGTTTTGTCATGAGGTTAATCCATAATCACGGATTAAGTTGAGGAGTCTTTCTCAGCTTAAATGTTCTCATCTATTATCCTTCTATTAGGATGGTGTAATGGGTCCATTAAATCCTTGATTATGGCTTAAACTCATTACTTAACACTAAACAAAAACAACAAAAGCATCTTAATAATTACAAGTAGGTTAATGATCTTAATCCTACATCATGGTAATTAAGTGTGAGATGCTGACTTCACACTTAAGGTATTCTCATTACCCCTAATCAGAGGGAGGATGTGATGAGTTTACTAACCCATTGGTTTAGGCTTAAGCTCATTTTCTTATGACAAAATCCAAAAAGCAATAAAAGATTGAAAACACAAAAACAAACAATAATCGTCTCCTCCGGGATTCGTTTCTCATCTCATTCACTCAAAAACGAGAACTTGCTTCTTCCGTCTAATGCAAGACAGTTTGCACCTGAGCCAGACAGGTAATACACTTGAGCATAGACAAGTAAGCAGTTCACAAGTCAATTCATCTTTCAGTCTCTTTGGGTCGAACTACGGTGTTCTGACTTCCTCATTGCACGAGAGGATACGTAGGCATAACTTAACAGTTATCGAACAAAAGTCTTTGTATATTCCCCCTCCTTCCTGTATCACTCTTCAAGCCTCATAGTCCTGAGCACTTCACTTCTGTTCTTACACTGACACTTCACTTATATACACTACACTTCTTTTACACTGACACTTGCATTCTTTCCAGCTCTGATACACAAATTGCACTGACACTACCCCTTTAAAACACAAATCTTTTAAGCGTGGATCCCGTCGAGTACGGCGGACAATCTGGGTGCTAATACCTTCCCAGGTTGTAACCAACCCCCTTTCTCAGTCTCTCTGGTTCGCAACCGTCTTATCCATATACTTTCCCAGGTCTATGCAGCATTACCTTTCCTCCAGGATAAAAATGCCTAGCTGGCGACTCTTTTCTTTCTGAGTTCACCCTTGTGTGTTCTCTCCTCCTTTCGCCGGCCGTTCGCGTCTGTACCCCTTCTGACCAGGTGTCATTTTTGTGGGAGCGACACGGGGGAATGCTCACCCCAGATGTTGTGAACAACTTGGAAGACGAGGAGGAAAGTGACCGCAACCTGGAGAGCTGGATACGTCCAAGGATCCCGGGGAGCCAAGTCCTTAACTGGTCTTCCCAGGAAATTATAAGGGTTACTCCTGCAGAGTAATTATTATTTCCTGTATTTTTTAAGCATGCATCAAAGTCTTGCATCTTGCCCAAGATGTCAAGACTCATTTTGTAATCGGGCCATCTTGTAATTTTGTGCAAATGGATTAATCAATGAATATCGGACATCTTTTGCAAACGAGTCTCTTTTTTTTTCGCTCACTGTCTTTTTCATTTTTCTTTTTGTAAAAAAATAAAATGGCAATGTTTTTCAAAATAAATAACTTCATTTTCACTTTTTCTAAACAAGATTAAAATCGATCACTAAAATAAACCAATCTAAACCCTTGCAGAAAGTGCCTTTCAGACTGCACCGACAACAACACTGCTATGACTTCGTATGACTTTGACAATCCAATCAATCAAGACGATGAAGGTGTTGAAGAAGATTATGAGCTGCCTGAAGAGCTAGCCAGGTTGTTAAGGCAAGAGGAGAAGGTTATCACTCCTCATCAGGAGGAGATCGAAACGGTTAATCTTGGTACGGAAGAAGACGTGAAAGAAGTTAAGATCGGGGCCTGCCTACAAGATTCAGTAAAAGAGCAACTGATTGATATGCTTCGGGAGTATGTGGATGTCTTTGCTTGGTCTTATCAGGATATACCAGGGTTGGACACCGATATTGTCATGCACAAGTTGCCTTTAAAAGAAGACTGCACGCCGGTGTCGCTCCCGCCAAATGACAACCGGGGCCAAGAGGGGTACAGACGCGAACGGTCGGCGAAAGGAGGAATGAGAACACACAGGAGTGAACTCAAAAAGACAAGAGTCGCCAGCTAGGCATTTTTATCCCGGAGGAAAGGTAATTCTGCATGGACCTAGAAAAGATATGGACAAGACGGTTGCGAACCAGAGAGACTGAGAAAGGGGGTTGGTTACAACCTGGGAAGGTATTAGCATCCAGATTGTCCGTCGTACTCGACGGGATCCACGCTTAAAAGATTTGTGTTTTAAAGGGGTAGTGTCAGTGCAATCTGTGTGTAAAAGAGCTGGGAAAGGATGCAAGTGTCAATGTAAGAGAAGTGTGAAGTGTACAAGTGAAGTGTCAGTGTAAGAACAAGAGTGAAATGCTCAAGACTATGAGGCTTAAAGAATAAAGCTGAAAGAGGGGGGATATACAGAGACTTTTGTTCGATAACTGTTAAGTTATGCCTACGTATCCTCTCGTGCAATGAGGAAGTCAGAACACCGTAGTTCGACCCAAAGAGACTGAAAGATGAATTGACTTGTGAACTGCTTACTTGTTTATGCTCAAGTGTATGACCTGTCTGGCTCAGGTGCAAACTGTCTTGCATTAGACGGAAGAAGCAAGTTCTCGTTTGTGAGTGAATGAGATGAGAAAAGAATCCCGGAGGAGACGATTATTGTTTGTTTTTTTGTGTTTTCAGTCTTTTATTGCTTTTGAAAGATTTGTCATAAGTTGATGAGCTTAAGCCTAAACCAATGGGTTAGTAAACTCATCACATCCTCCCTCTGATTAGGGGTAATGAGCATACCTTAAGTGTGAAGTCAGCATCTCACACTTAATCACCATGGTGTAGGATTAAGATCATTAACCTACTTGTGATTATTTAGATGTTTTTGTTGTTTTGTTTAGTGTTGAGTAATGAGATTAAGCCATAATCAGGGATTAAACAGACTCATTACACCATCCCAATAGAAGGATAATAGATGAGAATGTTTAAGCTGAGGAAAGCTCCTCAACTTAATCCATGATTAGGGATTAACCTCATGACAAAACAAAACCTTTATTAGATGGATTTTAGTTAATGATTAGATGAAGAAGTGAGTTTTATGGTTTGTAAGACAACTTGAGGGGGACTTGTCCATTAACACTAGGGTTAGTCCTTCTTAACCAATTAAGGAAGAATTAGAACCCTAATGCAAGGCCCAAGTTACAAGCTTGATGTCTTGATGATTATTAAGTGAGTTGATTAAAGGATTTAAACACATTAAGGGTCTAACACTTAGGATTAAAGTTATACACTCCATCCTAATAGAAGGATGCAGGCATAAGCTTAATCACCAAGCCTTAAAGCCTTTAGGGTTTAGTCCCTGATTAAGAGGTGAGAAGAGAAGACTCAAAGAGACACAAAGGTAAATGCTAAGTGGGGGACTAATCAAACCTAATTGTTATCATGCTTGGGAGTCCTAGGGTTTGTGAGGTTTAAGAGAAAGAATCTTCAAAGAACCACCAAGGAGGGAAGCAGATGAAAGGAGCAAAAAGAAGCAAAACAACTTGCTTCACTTAAGAAGACAAGTTGCTTGAAAAAAGAAAGTGAGATGAACAAGAATGAGCAAGCTCAATCCAATACACATACAAAAATGCAGCAATGATGCATAAGAGAGATGAAAAGAGATTGTGAGAAGTGAAGGCAAATTCACTTCTCAAAACAACTTACCACCTGAAAAAGTTAGTAAAGAAATGGAATGTAATGCACATGAGATGAAATGTGATGATGCAAACCAAAACCAGAAGCATGAGTATGATGTTATTGATGCTAAGAGATGATGAAAACATGAGGCAAGGCATTAGAATGATCATACAAACATATGGATGCAAGAGGAGCATGCTTTGAACCATGAATGTTCATGAAAAGTTATGGAATGCAAATGACATACAACATGGAAAATGAAAGATGCAATGATCAAACATGTTTCTAATATGTCTTAAGATGTGTTATGAATCAAATGAATGCACAATATGTCATGGCAAGTCATGGTATGCAAACAAATGGAAGATGGATGCAAAGGAAGGCATGAATTAGGGTTATATGCAACATACAAAGCAAAAATCCAAAACCAGAAGCAAATGATATGATAAAAATTTGAAAATGCAATCAAAGGAACCATAAACCTATACAAACTCACTGCCCAAAGGAGGGGATCTAACTCTTAACCTAGTGAGAGTTATGAATTTCCTAAGATTGCTAGGGTTTTAAGGTACCTTGACAAGAAAAATGCAAAACAAATTGAAAATGCAAGATCAATTCATGCCAATTTTATCCTATAAACTACATGTTATACAAGATGCAATGCAAAAAGAATCATTGTCCAACTCTCAATGGTTAGGCAGAAATGAATTTTTGAAGTTTGACACAAAATATTACCTTGAAATGAAATTAATTCCATTGAAAATGATCAAAAGGCATCAAGATCAAAAAAGAAATTTGGTTTGAGAGTTGGACAATGTTTCTAAATGTTTGAAAAGGTTACATGAATTTTTTTTGTGATTTTTAAATACCTAAAAGTATTTTTAATTAATTAATTTTCATTAACTAATTAAAAATAATCTTTTAAATGATTTAAAAATAATTTTTAATGCAAAAAATAAAAATAAAAATATTTTTGGTTTCTGAAAATTAATAAAATGTTTGATAAAAAATTTTCAGAATTTTTAAACATTTTTTTTCTATTTTAAATAAAATATGGAAAAGAAATGAAATTAAATGAAATAAAAATGAATTAAATGGAAAGTATGCAAGATCTAAGGCTGAGGTTTAAACAAGAAACGCGCGAATTGACTTGGCGCGTGATCTGAGGGTCCTCATTCAAACTGAACAAATCTTATTTAAATAATTAATTAATCCTGATTAAATCAATTAATTAGAAATTAGGGTTAAGTGGGATGATCTGAGCCACACACGCGCGCGGGTAAACCAAATCCAAAGGCCAGTATTCAAACGGAACCCTAATCCTCATTAATGCACTAATCACTTTCAGGTGGCCGGAGAAGACTTTCGGTCGTCTTCTCCGGCCAGACCCTCACCTGAAAGTTGCTAACTTCTTCCCCAGGTCCCTAAAACCTAATCTCTCTGCCCAAAATCCATCCCCACACATCATACAACATGAATCAATAAACAAAATGCATTTATTTTTCGTATCAAAGCTGAATCGAATCAAAAGGGGTTTATGTCAAAAAAATTCAGAAGAAGCATACATACTCAATACTCAACCATTTGCAAAACTAAACATACCAGCATGATCAGCACATCATATAGATTCATTTAAGAACTTAAAAATGCATTTCTGGAAAAAAGTTCTTGAGCTCACCTGAGATGGAACTTTCAATCCAGGAGCTTTCTGGTTGGCCCTTTGATCCAAAACGCCTCTAATGAACCTCCTGAGAAGCTTGCAATGTTTGGTTGGAGTTTAAAATGGCTGGCTTGAGAGATTGAGTGAGTTCTGTTCAGTGAAGGAGAGAAATCGTGTTTTGATTTCAGGGGGTTTTAGGGCAAAGTGAGGGCAGGGAAATGATCAGGAGAGTATGCTGAGATGTTTTGTGAAGTTTGTTTGAATGTTTGATGCTTGTGGAGTGTGTTTCGAAGGAAGTTGCATTTGAAGCATAAACTTGGAACTATGGCTTATGATCTCATTCAGGCTTGTGTGTATGGTGTGTTATGCTGGCTTTGGTCCACTTATCACAACTAGAGAGGTCAGAGGAGTTGGTGTGGACTGTTGTGATTGGTATGGCTCAAGTTGCAAAAAGTCAAGCAAGTTGTACTTGGAGGTATGGGCAAGTGGCAGGCTGAGATAGGGGCATGGCTATGCGCAGCAAGGATCAAGGAGTGTCATGAAATCAGATTTTGTGAGCTGGCTCAAGTGGATGAAGGGTTATGGATCATTTTGCAATTTTGTCCAACTTTGGCCCCTTTTGTAATTCTTGAAGTTTAAGGCATGGAAATTAAGAAATTCTTGGGCCAATCTGAAGTTTAAGTCATGTATGATGTTTGTGTAAAGGTTAGACATCAATTAGAAGTCACAAATTGCCTTGGTACAAGAATTTGCAAGTTTCCCTCTTTGGTGCATAACTTGAAATTATGTGATTTTTCCCAACTTTGACAAGCCATAACTTTTGATCCAAAATGAATTAGAATGAGTTCTTGTACTTTTTGAAAAGGGAATGATCCATTCTACAACTTTCATGACCAAAGTTTTCTCATTTGAAGCATTTTTGAATCAAAAAGCAAGGGTTGAAAAAGTTTCCAAAAATGGCAATTTTCCATTACAAGTCATTTTCCCAAAAAGTCAACTTTGCAAATGGCTTGAAATTCTTCAACTTTGTGAACTTACAACATCTTCTATGATCAAATAGAGATCATACATAATCAAAATGATGATGAACACCCTTTGGTTGGGTCATTGAGGGCCTCAGATGCCCTGATTTTGCACTGACTTGCTCAAAAAGTCAACTCTTGATCAGATGACTTCCCCATTGAATTTCTTCATGAAAATTGATATGCATGATCCCTATACCATATAGAGACCAATAGAAACAAGAATGACCAAAAAATTTGGAGTTATTGCCTTTGAAACCAAAACCCTAATTCTAGGTCATATGTGCAGTCAATCTTGGCTCTGCTTCCATCCCATTCTCAGTTCTTGTGATTCTTTGACTTTCTTGACTTTGAGAGGGTATAATATGATGCTTGAACATACATGGACCCCTTTGAAATGATTGATGACCTTTGGAGTGGCTCAAATGGCTCTTGGATGGCTCAGATCACAAACCCTAGATGCAGATGACTTTGAAACAATGCAGTGAAGCAAATATGCAATATGAGATGCTATGATTGAACTTATGCATATGAAATGATCACAAGCCATGGTGTGAATGAGTGAGGGCAAATTTGGGGTGTTTACAGCTGCCCCTATTCAAACATGAGTTAGCTGTGCAGGATGTAAGCAACGGCTTAACAGGCAAACAAGATAACTTGTGGTTGGATACCAAAGACAGTCCAAAATTTGCACTCACAGAATGAAGAAGAAAAGGGATATAGATTGTAAAAGAAAATAAAACATGTATATAAAGTGCGGGCGACGGAGGACGACCGTCGAGCAGAGGACGACTGCTGGGGAAGGAGCAATGACGGGGACGACCGACATGCTGGGAAAAATGCGGGAAATAAAGCAATGACGGGGACGGCCGACATGCTGGGGAAGATGCGGGAAATAAAGCAATGACGGGGACGGCCGACATGCTGGGGAAGATGCGGGAAATAAAGCAATGACGGGGACGGCCGACATGCTGGGGAAGATGCAGGAAATAAAGCAATGACGGGGACGGCCGACATGCTGGGGATATAAGGCTCTATGGGGATTAGAGGTAAAAATAAATGAAATAATGATGAGGGACGGTCATCAAAGGTGAAGGACGATCACCAGGAAAAGGAAAAGGGACCACGACGGGGACGGCCATCGGGTTAAAGAATAAATGAAATAATGATGAGGGACGGTCATCAAAGGTGAAGGACGATCACCTAGCAGGGGACGGCTGCTCTGAAAGGGATAAGATGAGGGACGGTCATATAAGGTGAAGGACGATCACCTGGCAGGGTACGGCTGCCGAAAGTATCGCGACATAGGACGAATGCCGGATAAAAGGTCGACGATGGGGACGGCCATCGGATGAGCATGATGAAGGACGATCATCAAGAGGTGAAGGACAATCACCTAGCAGGGGACGACTGCTCTCAAGGTTTATCATGACATAGAACGAATGTCAGATAACAAGATCAACGATGGGGACGGCCATCGGATGAGCATGATGAAGGACGATCATCAAGAGGTGAAGGACGATCACCTAGCAGGGGACGGCTGCTAAAAATCACGACATAGGACGAATGTCGGATAGAAAAAGGTTGTTTTGCTGGCGACCTACTGGGGAATAGCAAACACGGACGAGTGTTTACATCCGAGAAATAAAAGGTATAAGTGTTTTGACGTTGTGTATAGATTAAAGATGCAGACGAGCATCCCTAAGACTACGATACGGACGAGTATTGGGTAGAAACAAATACTGATACGTGTTCAGAGATGATGATACGGACGAGTATCAACTGGTTAACAAGGAACACGGACGAGTGTTGATTATGAGGGGACTCTTCTGGGGAATAGTAGACACAGACGAGTGTCTAAATTCAAGAAGACATGAGTGTTTGACACGGTGTATAGATTAAAGATGCGGACGAGCATCCTTAAGACTACGATACGGACAAGTATCGGGTAGAAACAAACGCTTGACGCATCTTCTGAGATGATGATACGGACGAGTATCAACTGGTTAACAAAGAACACGGATGAGTGTCAGATCTGAGGGGATTTGAGTGGTATATACAAGATACGGACGAGTATCTGTATAAGTATGAGTGGTGTACAGGAGAGTGTTTAACTTGCTGAGGTGGGTGACACGGACGAGTGTCAAAAGAGAAAGGTGTAATATAAACATGTATATGGTTTGCAAAATGTTTAGGAAACTGTGCTGGGGAAAGCGACATGGACGGGTGTCAGGGAATTTGTATAAAGATGTATCTGTGAGTGCAAAGGGGGATGCTTTGGCTTTCTGCTGGGGATATGACACGGACGGGCGTCAAGAAGTATCTGTAATATATAAGTGTCTGTTTGTAAGGAAAGCTCGGGCGATTTTACTGGGGAAAGATGACACGGACGGGTGCCAAAAGGAGTGTGTATCTGGTATTTGTGAGTGTAAAGGAAATGCTTTGGCTTCATCTCTCCACTGGGGATATGACACGGACGGGTGTCAGGACGTATCTGTATCTTTAGGGAAAGTGCCTTGGCTCTCTGCCGGGGAATCTGGGGAGCTTTCTGTATATTGTTGATGGATTGTCAATATTCACAAGTGTTTGATCAGTACATGGCTTATGATTATGCAATATGTTTGATTTTTGCCGTAATGCTCCGTATTAGACGGAATGCTACGCTTTATGGGGAAAATATGATGCGAATGCTATGATTATGCAAAAGATACCGATTAGGGATCCGGGTCCCGTTGCTACGAAGATCTCTGGTTGATCTGCTTGAAATGAACATCCCAGCTGGGGATGAAATCATTGGTATATCTGACATGTGGGACTATGCTTGGGGATATAGGTCACTGATAGACCTATCTTTGAGTAATGAGGGACCCAGCTGGGGTTTGTAGAAGCTTTCTTCACTCTGTTGTGAGACCTCCGGGCGTTGCTCTTCTGGATAGAGGTTGAAACTTTGTGGGGAGATGGTTCCCCGGATTTTGCACTTGGCTGTTGGAGGAATAGTAAATGGCAACTCGGCTGGGGAAGAAGAAAGACCATGGGAAGGTCCTCCTGGAGATTTCTGTAGGGGTCCTGCTGAGGATGATACTTGACAACTCAGCTGGGGGAAAACCATCTCTGGTGCTAATTGGGAGATAGACTGAGTAGATAATGATTTGCCAGCTTGTTGGGGTGAAACTTTCGTGCCCCATGTTGTGCTTTGAATACTTGCAATCCTGAAAAGACAAAGAAGTGCACAAGTAATCCCGAGGTATCCCTTGCCGGGTTCCATCATAGGAGTTTAGACACTCCCGGGAGTAAACATATTTCCTGCAAGCATGTATTTTCAGAAAGACGCATCTGTATTTATGCAATAAACATATTAACGATGTCGGACATTTTTTGCAAATAAGAGAGTACGAGACAATGTGTGACTGAAAATCTGATTTTATTAATTTGAGTGCCCTGAATTGGCAAGATACAGTCAAGGAAACAGATCCCCTAAAATGAGGAGATTGTTAAAAATTGAGAAACAAAAGATGTTGGCAATGTTGATGACGCTCTAAGGAGCTTCCCTTGGCTATGACTCGTATGACATTTGACGTTCTTCTCGTCTTGCTTTCTGAAGAAGGCTGATTCTGAAAGAAGCTCGAACCTTTCGAAGCTTACCAAGTTGTAAGTGATACAGATGAATTCAGAGTACAGTTGTTCGCTTATTCCCTCATTTTGCATGGATCGCCCTTTCGGGTTTTCAATCCATCGGGATACCCATTTTTGCCTGAGTTGTCCAATGCGGCTTTTCAACTCAGCGGGTGTACATTTTTTGTTTATTTTCCCTTATTTTTGCCCAAGTCTTTTATTCTGTTTTTGACTCGCCGGGATGCCCCATTTTTGCCTTGACTTACATTCTGTTTTTATGTCCAGCGGGTCATTTTATGCGAAGTATTTTTTTAACTGCATCTGAATTCACAGGGGACGGGAAGTCTTCACCATCCATAGTGCTGAGCATCAGTGCTCCACCGGAGAAAACTTTCTTTACTACGAATGGCCCTTCATAATTTGGAGTCCACTTGCCCCTGTGGTCCGTATGAGGAGGGAGGAGTCTTTTCAGTACAAGATCTCCCACTTGGTATTCTCGGAGCCTGACTTTCTGATCAAAGGCTTTCTTCATTCTTTTCTGGTATAGCTGCCCATGACAAATTGCAGCTAATCTCTTCTCTTCGATCAAATTCAGTTGTTCGTATCGGGATCGGACCCACTCTGCTTCGTTCAGCTTAACATCCATTAATACCCGCAAGGAGGGTAATTCAACTTCAACAGGTAGGACTGCTTCCATACCATAAACAAGCTGATACGGTGTTGCCCCAGTGGATGTTCTAATTGATGTACGGTACCCATGCAAGGCAAACGGTAGCATCTCATACCAATCTTTATAGGTGACCACCATCTTTTGCACAATCTTCTTGATATTCTTATTAGCTGCCTCGACAGCGCCATTCATCTTTGGCCTGTAAGGAGAAGAATTGTGGTGTTGGATCTTGAAGTCCCGGCATAGTTCTGCCATCATTTTGTTGTTCAAGTTGGAACCATTATCAATAATGATTCGCTCGGGCACTCCATACTGACAGATGATGTCTCTCTTCAGAAATCGGGCTACCACTTGCCTTGTAACATTTGCATAGGAAGCCGCTTCAACCCACTTGGTGAAATAGTCAATGGCAACCAGGATGAATCTATGGCCGTTTGAAGCATTCGGTTCAATCTTGCCAATCATATCAATGCCCCACATGGCAAATGGCCAGGGTGAAGACATCACATTCAGAGGATTTGGAGGCACATGCACCTTATCCGCATAAATCTGGCATTTATGGCACTTTCTGGCATAGGCACAACAGTCGGCATCCATGGTGATCCAGTAATATCCTAATCTTAGCAACTTCTTGGCCATGGCATGCCCTCCAGCATGGGTACCAAAGGATCCTTCGTGCACCTCGTGCATCAACAAGTCAGCTTCTGTTCTATCGACGCATCTGAGGAGTACCATATCAAAGTTTCTCTTGTACAGGGAACCGTCGGTATTCAGGAAGAAACTACCAGCTAGCCTTCTTAATGTCTTCTTATCATTGGAAGATGCCCCAGGTGGGTATGTGATTCTCCAAGAAGCATTTCATATCATGGAACCAAGGCTTATTATCCTTAACAACATCTGCTGCAAATACATATGCTGGTCTGTCAAGTCTGGACACTGAAATCCGAGGTACAAAGTTGGCAGCTTGAACTTTGATCATGGATGAAATGGTGGCAAGAGCATCTGCAAACTGATTCTCGTCTCGAGGGATATACTCAAGCTTGACCGTTGTAAAGAAAGTCAATAACCTCCTTGTATAATCCCTGTAAGGTATCAGATGATCCTGGTGCGTGTACCATTTGCCGTTGGTTTGATTAATTACCAGAGCTGAATCCCCGAATACAGTCAAAGTCTTGATCCTGAGGTCAATGGCTTCCTCAAGACCTATAATACAAGCTTCGTATTCAGCTTCGTTGTTAGTGCAGTTGAAAGTGAGTTTTGCCGAGAAAGGCATGTGAACTCCTTTAGGTGTAATGAGTACTGCACCAACGCCACGACCATTCATGTTAACAGCCCCATCAAACATCATAGTCCATTCTTCTTCTGGGTCAGGCCCTTCAGTGTGAATAGGCTCTTCATGATCTTTTGCTTTTATGAACATGATGTCTTCATCAGGGAAGTCAAATCTCATAGGCTGGTAATCATCAATGGGTTGCTCAGCAAGATAATCAGACAATACACTGCCCTTGATGGCTTTCTGAGATGTGTACTGGATGTCATATTCTGTGAGGATCATTTGCCATCTTGCAACCCGTCCGGTAAGTGCTGGCTTCTCAAAAATGTACTTAACTGGATCCATTTTTGAAATCAATAAAGTGGTGTGGGTCAACATATACTGCCTCAGTCGGCGAGCAGCCCACGCTAAAGCACAGCAAGTTTTCTCGAGCAGTGAATAACGTTGTTCACAGTCGGTAAACTTTTTGCTTAGGTAGTAAATTGCGTACTCTTTTCGACCAAACTCGTCATGCTGGCCCAACACACACCCCATTGACTCTTCTAATACTGTCAAGTACATGATTAGAGGTCTTCCTTCAACTGGAGGCATAAGGATTGGAGGCTCTTGTAAGTATTCCTTGATTTTGTCAAAAGCCCTTTGGCAATCTTCGTTCCACCTGACGTTTGTTCTTTTCTCAACAGCTTGAACAAAGGCTCACAGGTTGCTGTAAGGTGAGATATGAACCTTGAAATGTAGTTCAATCTACCTAGGAAACCTCGAACTTCTTTCTCTGTCTTCGGTGCAGGCATTTCTTGAATGGCTTTGACTTTATCAGGGTCAACTTCAATCCCTTTCTCACTTACAATAAATCCCAGCAACTTACCAGATCGCACCCTGAATGTGCACTTGTTAGGGTTCAACTTCAATTGGTACTTCCTCAGACGCTTGAATAGCTTCAGCGAATTCACCAAGTGGTCTTCTTCTGTGAGGGACTTGGCAATCATGTCATCCATATAACATTCGATTTCTTTATGGATCATGTCGTGGAATAATGTTACCATAGCCCGTTGATACGTTGCACCAGCATTCTTCAGTCCGAATGGAATCACCTTATAACAGAACATGCCCCAGGGTGTGATGAAAGTTGTCTTCTCCATGTCTTCAGGTGACATCTTGATCTGATTGTATCCTGAAAATCCGTCCATGAAGGAGAACACCGAGAACTGAGCCGTGCTATCAACCAATACATCAATGTGAGGTAATGGGAAGTTATCTTTTGGGCTGGCTCTGTTCAGATCTCAGTAGTCCACACACATCCTCACCTTGTCGTCTTTCTTAGGTACTGGTACAATATTAGCAACCCACGGCGGATAGCTAGTCACAGCAAGGAACCCGGTGTCCCACTGCTTTTGTACCTCTTCTTTGATTTTCATTGCTATATCTGGGCGAGTGCGGCGCAGTTTCTGTTTAACCGGTGGGCAGTCTTCCTTCAAAGGCAGCTTGTGCATGACAATATCGGTGTCCAACCCTGGCATATCCTGATAAGACCAAGCAAACACGTCCACATATTCACGAAGCAGGTCAATCAGTTGTTCTTTCACTGAGTCTTGTAAGCAGGCCCCGATCTTAACCTCTTTCACATTTTCATCTGTACCAAGATTAATTGTTTCGACCTCCTCCTGATGAGGAGTGATAACCTTCTCCTCTTGCCTTAACAACCTGGCTAGCTCTTCAGGAAGCTCATAATCTTCTTCAACCCCTTCATCAGCTTGATTGATTGGATTGTCAAAGTCATACGAAGCCATAGTTGTGTTGTTGTCGGTGCATTCTGAAAGGCACTCTCTGCAAGGGTTTAGATTGTTCATTTTAGTGATCGATTTTAATCTTGTTTAGAAAAAGTGAAATGAAGTTATCATTTTGAAAAACATTGCCATTTTATTTTTGTACAAAAAGAAAAATGAAAAACAGTGAACGGAAAAGAAAAAGACTCATTTGCAAAAGATGTCCGATATTCATTGATTGATCTTTTTGCACAAAATTACAAAGATGGCCCGATTACAAAATGAGTCTTGTCATCTTGGGCAAGATGCAAGACTTGATGCATGCTTAAAAATACAGGAAATAATAATTACTCTGCAGGAGTAACCCTTATAATTTTCTGGGAAGACCAGTTTGAGACGCGGCTCCCCGGGATCCTTGGACGTATCCAGCTCTCCAGGTTGCGTTCATCCTCCGACTCATCTTCCAAGTTGTTCACTGCATCTGGGGTGAGCATTCCCCCGCTGACAAAGTTGGGCTTCTTAGCAGCCTCTGATTGATCTTGTTGAGTTGGTTTGTAACCCAACCCAAATCTATCCTCCTTCTTCTCTACGGGCAGCAGCTTGCCCCAGCCTTGGGCAGTCCCCTCTTCAACAACCTTCCTGGCTTGCTGATAAGATGTCATGGAGGTTCCTAGTACAGCAGATGCTTCATTAATGTTCAGGGCCTCAAACCCCTGGCTCATAGTTTCATGGATTTCTCCATCCATCTCAATATACTTGTATGTAGCCAGATGGCTAACAAAGATATCTTCTTCACCACAGATGGTGATGATCTGGCCTTCTCACTCGAATTTCAGCTTCTGGTGAAGGGTAGACGTAACTGCGCCAGCGGCATGGATCCAAGGTCTACCCAACAAACAGCTGTAGGCCGGCTGAATGTCCATCACATAGAAGGTAATTTTGAAGGTCTGCGGGCCAATCATCACAGGTAGATCAATCTCTCCTAGCACTGATCTTTTAGAGCCATCAAATGCTCTCACCACTAAATTACTTGGACGCAATGCCAAGCCATCATACTCCAGCTTCACCAAGGCTTTCTTTGGTAGAACATTGAGTGAAGACCCAGTGTCAACCAGTACATGGGATAGGACAGCACCCTTGCATTCTAGAGTGATGTGTAAAGCCTTGTTGGGGTTACGTCCCTCAGTTGTTAAGTCAGCATTGGTAAAGCCCAGTCCATGACTGGTGTTGACATTTGCCTCCACAGTTTCTAGTTGATTAATAGTGATCTCTTCTGGCACGTATGCTGCGTGCAGGACTTTTAATAATGCATTCCTGTGAGCTTCAGAACACATCAGCAGGGATAATATGGAGATCTTTGAGGGAGTTTGGTGAAGCTGATCCACCACTTTGTAATCATTTCTCTTTATAATCCTCATAAACTCGTCTACATCTTGCTCAAAAGATGTCTTCTGAGTTTCTTTGACAATTGGCTCTTCAACTACCACACTCTTTCCTTTAACTTTAGCAGCAGCTTCTGCTTCGGCGTTAGGTCTTTGTAATTGTGAGGCAAAAAGGCGTTCGCTTCTGGTGAAGCCTCCGCCTCCCCCAACATTATCAATCTGTGGAGAAGAAGTTGAAGAATCCAAAGTGATTTTCTCTCCGTTGCAGTAGAGGTCAGAGCCATAATGCCAAGGTATGGCATTATTGCTTTCATATGGAACGGGTCCAGGTACCGTGATAGTAACTGGACTGACTGCAGCAGAGGAGGGTACTGAAATGGTGTGCAGATCATAGTAGATGGTGACCGGTGACCTGGCAGGAGATGCCACTGTTTGTTGTTGAAAGTTGTTGTTTGGAGGAACATTTGACGGATCATAATAAATGGTGACTGTTGAGATATATGTTGGCGTTGTAGAAGATTCTGCTGAATAAAGGGGTGCTGATGTTGTAGAAGAAATGGTTGTTGACATCTGATTTGTTGAAGTGATGGACGGAGCCATTGTTGATGATATTGATGAATTAGTCGGAATGATTGTTGTTGCAGTTGTAGAAGAGTCAGGAATTGTTGTCAGAGGGATTGCTGGATTTGTAGGCGCTGATGTTGTGATCTGAAGTATACCACTTTTGATAAGACCATCTATGCCGCTTCTCAAGTTATCACACCCGTTGACCGAAATGTTATAATAACCACAACCGAGCTCACACCCGGGGAACATCTGGCATTCTAGAAGTTGAGCTTTAATTTCTACCAGAGGTGTCCGAATCTGTCCAACACTGGTGATTAAGAAAGATGGCTTATCTTCCTCAATAGCATTAATTCTTGGTCCTCCATGATTGGGCATGGGATTCTTGTTGACATTTGGAGGGGGTGCAAAGTTGAGGGCTTTGGAATCCACCAGATCCTGCACCTTCATTTGTAAAGTGCTGCATTTCTCCGTACTGTGGCCAGGTGCATTGGAGTGAAAAGCACATCTGGCGTTGGCGTCATAATTTCTTGGAAGACTGGAAGGATCTGGTGGTGCCAATGTCCTTAGCTCAACCAAGTTGAGTTTCAGGAGTTGTGGCAATAAAGCGGCATAAGGCATAGGGATAGGGTCAATCACCCTATTTTCCTGTGATGGTCTTTGTTGAAAGGGTCTTTGTTGTTGATTGCTGTTGTTGTTGTTGTAGTTTCTCTGTGGTGGATACTGAACTTGTTGTTGGTAGTGTGGTTGTTGTTGTTGTTGATATGCGGGTTGCTGAGGGATCGGAGCTGGAATAGTGACAGCTGCCACTGACCTATGAACATACTGAGGTCTGCCCCTGTTGGCATGAATAGCATTAGTCTCACCGGTTCTTCTAGGTCCCACAAAAGGCTTCCTAGGATTGCTTGACGAACTTGCACCATTATCAGTAATTTTTCCCATCTTCAGAAGGCTCTCAATTCTTTCTCCAGCTATGACTACGTCAGCGAAGCTGGTGGAAGAAAAGGCAGCTAGCCTATCAATATATGTTCCTTGCAGAGTGTTCATGAACATGTCGGCCATTTCTCTTTCCGACATGGGTGGCTGGACAGCAGCAGCAAGCTGTCTCCACCTCTGGGCATATTCCCTGAAGCTTTCTCTGGAGGATTGAGACATTCCCATCAGAAGGGTTTTGTTAGGAGCCATGTCCAGGTTGTATTGGTACTGCCTGATGAAAGCCTCAGCTAGGTCCTTCTAGCACCTGATAGTAGCTCTGGTCAAGTGAGAGTACCACTCCCTTGAAGCCCCAGTCAAACTGTCTTCAAAGTAAAACATCCACAGTTTTTCATCCATGGTGTATGCCTTAAGTCTTCCCAGAAAAGACTGCAAGTGAGTTCGTGGACAGGAAGTTCCGTTGTACTTCTCGAAGCACGGGGGTTTAAACTTGTGGGGAATTCTTACCCCATCCACTAAGCCCATATCCATGACATCAAAACCCAGGGAATTTTGAGACTCTAGATATCTCAATTTCTCAGCAATCTCATCAAGCCTCCTATCATAGGCTTCATCCCCAGCTCCCATCACAGTGAACTGCTCTTCTTGGGGTTCTTCCTGTAAGACTCTTCCTCCAGTAGTATTTCCTTGCACAATACCCGGGATGTTGACTTCCGGATGCAGATGAGGCCCATATACTGGTGGGTTAATATGAGGCTGACCCCTCTCATTGTTACTTGTTCCTCCAGTTCCCAAAGGAGGTTCTTCTGGGGTTTGCCTTTCTACCAATGCCCTCAATCTTTCTTGACTTTGAGCCAAGCCATTCATTACTTCCATGAACTGGGTCATTTGGTTTCTCATCTCCAGCCTTTCGTTAACCATCTGGGTTCTGACTTCTGTCAGCTCTTGCTGTACTTGGTCCATCTGGATACCAGGAAGGTTGTTGCGAGTAGGATATCTGTGTGGACGGTTGAGAGGGAACACCCGACGGCGAGCAGTAATTCCTGAACCACAACAGAGTTAGTAACAAACAAAACAAAAACCTACAAAACAAAACAAAAGTTAGTATGCAATGCAGTATGCTTATTTGTTTCCAAGGTATCCGGCTTGGTACTTGGTTTTGACCTTTCCAGACTCTGGGGGAAGATGCTTTGATGTTGCTTGAGAGAGAGAGACTTAATGAAACAAACTAACAGATACATTACAAATGGTGGATCATACATAGTTTGTTTTTTATAACACATCCCCCTGATGGGTCAAAATACAACATAAAAAGAAAAGTACATGAAATGGAAATAGCAACAAACAAAGTGATCAAACATCTAAGCCAAACTCATCCTCCTTAACTTCTTTCAGAAGTGCTTCAGTTACAGGACCAGCCGGATGCTCTGTAATGCTTCTGATAAGAAGGTTCCTGGTGGTAATAGCAGTGGTCAGCTTCTTGTGCCTGTCTTGGTCCTTTGACCTCTTCACACCAGCCCTAAGCTTCAACTCCGAAATCTCTTTCTGGGCTGCTAGCAGAGCCTCCTGTTGTTTCTTTTCATTGGCCTCCAATTGCTCAATCCTGTCTTGAGTTCTCTTATCCTCTTGAGTGCGAGCTTCAGTGATCCTGACCCACCTAGCTTGACTTTCTTTCAGATAGAGATCAGTCCTAGCCTTCTGAAACTGGGCCTCTTTACAGGCATTCTTTAAAATCTGCTCTCCAGCTCTTGATTTCTTGATGTAGTCCTCTGCTTTCTCAATCCTGGATAGATGCTCCACCTTAAGCTTTTCCAACCTCTCAATGTCTAGACGACCATCACTCCTCTCCCAGAGGGTCTTCTTCAGAGCTTGAGACAGATTCTCATTCCTTTCCTTCAGTTTCTCAAATTCCTCCAGGCTGACAGTGGCTGGAGGTGGTGCTGTGGATGGTCCAGGTGCATCCTCAATGGTGAAAGGCATCCCAGAAATCTGAGCCCTAGCATGGGACCATTCATAATACTGAGCTGAAGCCACATTATTGCATTTCCCAAGAATGGCCATCCCTTTGGTCTGGATGTTGTCCCAAGCCCAGGATGCTTGCCTGACAACAGCTAGATTAGGTTTTATCTCACAATACAAGGTTTCAGCCAAGTCTTGCACTCTAGGAGGGTGAACCAAAGCATAGCCTAACTGTCTCTTACACAGCAAAGGGTTGTAGTTGATGCAACCCTTCACTCCTATCAGAGGTACATTGGGGAACTTCCCACAGCTAGTAATTATGTCCCTGCCTTTGGTGCTCTGGGTACACCACCTGATGTCATCTGAAGTTAGAGCAGTAAGTCTCTTAGCCCAATTCTTCTGTTGGTGAGGGTTCAAGAAAGCATCAGTCTTGGGTAAGTGTTTGAGCAGCCAGGTATGAAATAAGGGAGCACAACATCTCACCAACCTCCCTCTTTGCTTCTCATTCCTTTGGTGAACAGAATAGTAGAAATCTCCCAGCAAGGTGGGCACTGGGTTCCTCAGAAGGAAGAGATGAATAGCATTCTTGCTGATAAACTTGGGCTCATCTGCAAAAAGTATAACCCCATATATACTGAGGGCTAACAATGCACAAACTGCCTTCCATTCTCCCAAGGAGACCTTCTGGATGGCCTGAGAAGTCAAGAAATCCAAGTGTAGACCAGGAATTCCAGCCTTTGTTGACATGTTCTGCTCAATCAGAATAGGTTCCAAATACAGTGCCTTTGCCACTTATTCATTGCAAGGAGAAGCCATCTCTGGGTTGAAGGGGATACCACCCCTGATAGGCACTCCAATCAGTGATGAAAACTCCTCCAACAGGGGTCCCAACTGAAAATTCTGGAAAGTGAAGCATCTCAAAGGAGGATCATAGAACTGTAGGCAAGTGTGGATCAAGCTCCTATGAGAAGGGTCTAGGTCCATAACCATATCAAGGATGCCTCCATAATGCTCTCTGAATAATGGGATATGGTCTGGAGTAATGAATGCCTGGACCTGTCTGATGCCAGCCAGCACAGGCTCAAAGAAATGATATGAAATGTTGCTCTTCTTGGGTGCCATGACTGCTGATGAAGAGCTGAGACAAATGCTGATGATGAAGACTGATACTAGAAGTGAGCCACTGATAGGCTGAGGATGATGATGGAGGTAGCTGAAGCAGGCAGCTGATGAAGATAGCTGAAGCAGATCACTGATGAACAGGGGTCTATGCAGATGAAGGGGTCAAAACCAAGCCAGATGCAATGTGGATACCCTGAAGGAGAAATAAGCAAATGTTAAATGATGCAAATGATGATGTATGCAAATGATATGCAAGGGTTTGTGATCAAGCTGGATCTAATTACTGTCTTGATATAAGTCCATGTATGTTTAAGAAGTCCAGATGGAGGTTTAAAAGTCCAGTAACCAAGGTGGGGGACTCAAATAAAGAGTCACATATCCTGGGTTAAATCACAAGACCTGTCCAAAGTGAAGCATTCTTAAACAAGTATCAGGGTATGATGTGGCCAAGGGTTCCTGCAAACCTGCAAACAGCCCAACCCCCCTCACAGGTGGTGTTCTAGAACAAGGATCTTCAGACTTGGATTAGTTATGAGAAGTGTAAACACTTCTAACCCGAAGGTACAGTGATTACAATAACCATAAAAGATCCTCCTCTAATTCACCTCAGTTTCTGAAGGTCATAATAAAGGTCATTCAGACTTAGCAGGCTTCCCAGATAGCCCTAGCACTACAGGAGATCTGTAGCACAGAGTTCTCAAGAAGAAACCCATATCTGAACCGTGTTTCATATTCCCGCACCAGACCGAAATGGAATGGGAAAGAACATGAACCACTCTAGCCTAGGTGTCACTCAGGTCCCAAGTATAGGACCTCAAACTCTTAATAGAACCCCACCCACCAAAGCGAAAACCAGATCCAGCCAGATGACAATATGACAGTATGATATATAAAGCTGTAAAGAAAGCAATAAATAACTGTACATAAAGCAATAAATAAAGCAACTATATAAACACAATTAGCACATAACACCCCAGTAAACACAAATCAAACAAGCGCTAGGAGGAACCCACAAAAAGAACCAGAAGCCCTGGTTACAGTATAAGGATCCCCAGCAGAGTCGCCAAGTTGTCGCTCCCGCCAAATGACAACCGGGGCCAAGAGGGGTACAGACGCGAACGGTCGGCGAAAGGAGGAATGAGAACACACAGGAGTGAACTCAAAAAGACAAGAGTCGCCAGCTAGGCATTTTTATCCCGGAGGAAAGGTAATGCTGCATGGACCTAGAAAAGATATGGACAAGACGGTTGCGAACCAGAGAGACGGAGAAAGGGGGTTGGTTACAACCTGGGAAGGTATTAGCACCCAGATTGTCCGTCGTACTCGACGGGATCCACGCTTAAAAGATTTGTGTTTTAAAGGGGTAGTGTCAGTGCAATCTGTGTGTAAAAGAGCTGGGAAAGGATGCAAGTGTCAGTGTAAGAGAAGTGTGAAGTGTACAAGTGAAGTGTCAGTGTAAGAACAAGAGTGAAATGCTCAAGACTATGAGGCTTAAAGAATAAAGCTGAAAGAGGGGGGGATTTACTGAGACTTTAGTTCGATAACTGTTAAGTTATGCCTACGTATCCTCTCGTGCAATGAGGAAGTCAGAACACCATAGTTCGACCCAAAGAGACTGAAAGATGAATTGACTTGTGAACTGCTTACTTGTTTATGCTCAAGTGTATGACCTGTCTGGCTCAGGTGCAAACTGTCTTGCATTAGACGGAAGAAGCAAGTTCTCGTTTGTGAGTGAATGAGATGAGAAAAGAATCTCGGAGGAGACGATTATTGTTTGGTTTTTTGTGTTTTCAGTCTTTTATTGCTTTTGAAAGATTTGTAATAAGTTGATGAGCTTAAGCCTAAACCAATGGGTTAGTAAACTCATCACATCCTCCCTCTGATTAGGGGTAATGAGCATACCTTAAGTGTGAAGTCAGCATCTCACACTTAATCACCATGGTGTAGGATTAAGATCATTAACCTACTTGTGATTATTTAGATGTTTTTGTTGTTTTGTTTAGTGTTGAGTAATGAGATTAAGCCATAATCAGGGATTAAACAGACTCATTACACCATCCCAATAGAAGGATAATAGATGAGAATGTTTAAGCTGAGGAAAGCTCCTCAACTTAATCCATGATTAGGGATTAACCTCATGACAAAACAAAACCTTTATTAGATGGATTTTAGTTAATGATTAGATGAAGAAGTGAGTTTTATGGTTTGTAAGACAACTTGAGGGGGACTTGTCCATTAACACTAGGGTTAGTCCTTCTTAACCAATTAAGGAAGAATTAGAACCCTAATGCAAGGCCCAAGTTACAAGCTTGATGTCTTGATGATTATTAAGTGAGTTGATTAAAGGATTTAAACACATTAAGGGTCTAACACTTAGGATTAAAGTTATACACTCCATCCTAATAGAAGGATGCAGGCATAAGCTTAATCACCAAGCCTTAAAGCCTTTAGGGTTTAGTCCCTGATTAAGAGGTGAGAAGAGAAGACTCAAAGAGACACAAAGGTAAAAGCTAAGTGGGGGACTAATCAAACCTAATTGTTATCATGCTTGGGAGTCCTAGGGTTTGTGAGGTTTAAGAGGAACCCTAAACCTATACAAACTCACTGCCCAAAGGAGGGGATCCAACTCTTAACCTAGTGAGAGTTATGAATTTCCTAAGATTGCTAGGGTTTTAAGGTACCTTGACAAGAAAAATGCAAAACAAATTGAAAATGCAAGATCAATTCATGCCACTTTTATCCTATATACTACATGCTATACAAGATGCAATGCAAAAAGAATCATTGTCCAACTCTCAATGGTTAGGCAGAAATGAATTTTTGAAGTTTGACACAAAATATTACCTTGAAATGAAATTAATTCCATTGAAAATGATCAAAAGACATCAAGATCAAAAAAGAAATTTGGTTTGAGAGTTGGACAATGTTTCTAAATGTTTGAAAAGGTTACATGAATTTTTTTTGTGATTTTTAAATACCTAAAAGTATTTTTAATTAATTAATTTTCATTAACTAATTAAAAATAATCTTTTAAATGATTTAAGATAATTTTTAATGCAAAAAATAAAAATAAAAATATTTTTGGTTTCTGAAAATTAATAAAATGTTTGATAAAAATTTTCAGAATTTTTAAACATTTTTTGCTATTTTAAATAAAATATGGAAAAGAAATGAAATTAAATGAAATAAAAATGAATTAAATGGAAAGTATGCAAGATCTAAGGCTGAGGTTTAAACAAGAAACGCGCGAATTGACTTGGCGCGTGATCTGAGGGTCCTCATTCAAACTGAACAAATCTTATTTAAATAATTAATTAATCCTAATTAAATCAATTAATTAGAAATTAGGGTTAAGTGGGATGATCTGAGCCACACACGCGCGCGGGTAAACCAAATCCAAAGGCCAGTATTCAAACGGAACCCTAATCCTCATTAATGCACTAATCACTTTCAGGTGGCCGGAGAAGACTTCCGGTCGTCTTCTCCGGCCAGACCCTCACCTGAAAGTTGCTAACTTCTTCCCCAGGTCCCTAAAACCTAATCTCTCTGCCCAGAATCCATCCCCACACATCATACAACATGAATCAATAAACAAAATGCATTTATTTTTCGTATCAAAGCTGAATCGAATCAAAAGGGGTTTAGGTCAAAAAATTTCAGAAGAAGCATACATACTCAATACTCAACCATTTGCAAAACTAAACATACCAGCATGATCAGCACATCATATAGATTCATTTAAGAACTTAAAAATGCATTTCTGGAAAAAAATTCTTGAGCTCACCTGAGATGGAACTTTCAATCCAGGAGCTTTATGGCTGGCCCTTTGATCCAAAACGCCTCTAATGAACCTCCTGAGAAGCTTGCAATGTTTGGTTGGAGTTTAAAATGGCTGGCTTGAGAGATTGAGTGAGTTCTGTTCAGTGAAGGAGAGAAATCGTGTTTTGATTTCAGGGGGTTTTAGGGCAAAGTGAGGGCAGGGAAATGATCAGGAGAGTATGTTGGGATGTTTTGTGAAGTTTGTTTGAATGTTTGATGCTTGTGGAGTGTGTTTCGAAGGAAGTTGCATTTGAAGCATAAACTTGGAACTATGGCTTATGATCTCATTCAGGCTTGTGTGTGTGGTGTGTTATGCTGGCTTTGGTCCACTTATCACAACTAGAGAGGTCAGAGGAGTTGGTGTGGACTGTTGTGATTGGTATGGCTCAAGTTGCAAAAAGTCAAGCAAGTTGTACTTGGAGGTATGGGCAAGTGGCAGGCTGAGATAGGGGCATGGCTATGCGCAGCAAGGATCAAGGAGTGTCATGAAATCAGATTTTGTGAGCTGGCTCAAGTGGATGAAGGGTTATGGATCATTTTGCAATTTTGTCCAACTTTGGCCCCTTTTGTAATTCTTGAAGTTTAAGGCATGGAAATTAAGAAATTCTTGGGCCAATCTGAAGTTTAAGTCATGTATGATGTTTGTGTAAAGGTTAGACATCAATTAGAAGTCACAAATTGCCTTGGTACAAGAATTTGCAAGTTTCCCTCTTTGGTGCATAACTTGAAATTATGTGATTTTTCCCAACTTTGACAAGCCATAACTTTTGATCCAAAATGAATTAGAATGAGTTCTTGTACTTTTTGAAAAGGGAATGATCCATTCTACAACTTTCATGACCAAAGTTTTCTCATTTGAAGCATTTTTGAATCAAAAAGCAAGGGTTGAAAAAGTTTCCAAAAATGGCAATTTTCCATTACAAGTCATTTTCCCAAAAAGTCAACTTTGCAAATGGCTTGAAATTCTTCAAATTTTTGAACTTACAACATCTTCTATGATCAAATAGAGATCATACATAATCAAAATGATGATGAACACCCTTTGGTTGGGTCATTGAGGGCCTCAGATGCCCTGATTTTGCACTGACTTGCTCAAAAAGTCAACTCTTGATCAAATGACTTCCCCATTGAATTTCTTCATGAAAATTAATATGCATGATCCCTATACCATATAGAGACCAATAGAAACAAGAATGACCAAAAAATGTGGAGTTATGGCCTTTGAAACCAAAACCCTAATTCTAGGTCATCTGTGCAGTCAATCCTGGCTCTGCTTCCATCCCATTCTCAGTTCTTGTGATTCTTTGACTTTCTTGACTTTGAGAGGGTATAATATGATGCTTGAACATACATGTACCCCTTTGAAATGATTGATGACCTTTGGAGTGGCTCAAATGGCTCTCGGATGGCTCAGATCACAAACCCTAGATGCAGATGACTTTGAAACAATGTAGTGAAGCAAATATGCAATATGAGATGCTATGATTGAACTTATGCATATGAAATGATCACAAGCCATGGTGTGAATGAGTGAGGGCAAATTTGGGGTGTTTACAGCCGGTAAAACAGAAGCCACGCCGTACTCGCCCAGATATGGCCATGAAGATTAAAGACACTACAAGAAATTACCTATTTTGCAACACATAAGTTACGACCCTTGTGTAAAAACTGTCGTAAATTTCTATTTGCAATGGTTTCCACGACAGTTAACCTTAACTGTCTCAATTTTTTAACATAACTTAATAAATCTTTGTACAAAATACCCATATAAAAAGTGTTTGCGACAGTTAAATTGAACTGCCCTTATTTTATAATAGCATAATTTTTAATTTCCTAAAAACTGTCTGAGAACACGAAAATCTTAGGGATAATATTTTTTAAAAGTACCTCATTTCTTCTCAACCTCTCTGCTATGAAATCAAAAAACCTAAACTCGATTCAAACAATTGTTACAGTTCAATATTCAATCCTTTCCGATTTATAATTCCTATCATCAACTCAAATAGTTGTTAGGGTTCCTTCTTATTTGAGTAGATTTTGCTTCTTGATGCAAAATACTTGCCGACCTTGCTTCGTTTTTTGGAGCTCTTGTTACGACGAAACCCTTTTCTCGCTGAAACTCGTGTATTTTCAAAGATAAGCACATACGAAGGTGAAGAGGTGGAACACATGTCCAATAACTAGAAACAGAGGAGGATGATAGTCAATCTGAATCGTGTTGCAAATCTGACATCATACCAAGGTTTATATATTATTAGCTCAACCCATTATTTATTGTACGATTTAGTATCAATCCCAAACAACAACTCAAAGAAGTGTTATAGTTTCTTCATTTTTGAGTGGATTTTAGTTCTTATTGCAAAATCCATGCCGGCCTTGCTTCCCATTGTGAAAATATCTAAATGCGGCACCCTTCTTGTGGCAAATCCCTTTTCACGCTGCAACTCTTGCTCCAACCCTATTAATCTAGGTCTATACTGAACCCTATTTTGGAGATTGATCTAGACTTTAGTAGAGATCAATAGAGGTATAGTCTCTGATTCATTTTTGAATTCTGGGTATGTTTTGAAATCTGATTTTTGTCTTTATCTTTTTTAATGTTGCAGGATCCTGTTAGAATGATTACTAAATTAGGTCCATTTGACAGATCAGCAATTGAGATCGTGCAAATGTGGCTACCAGATTTGCGTCTGGTGTTGGCATCACATAATGGACATGGCTAAGAAGGACAATACAGAGGGACGGTGCCCTGCACGTCGTTCTCCATATGATAAGGAAAAGATTATCGGGATGGCTGCAAACTGTGAGAGATTGGTGGCTGAAGTTCATATGGAAAGAAAGATGAAGAGCCAAAAAGCAAATTCCAAATCATATGGAACCATGAGGAGATGGAAGAACTTGAGAAACAGTATAGGGATCTTCATCATCAGGAGCAGGAGCTGTAAGATTATACTAATTCATACTTTTTTGTTTGTTTGTTTGTGTTGTGGATGTCACTTTAATTTTTATTGCTAGCTAGCTCTGAAACATTGATAATAACATAGGCATTATGCCATCTTACGCTGACATGTAGAAACCGTTATAATTTAGAAAAATGGAAGGGATTGAATGTAACTCGTGTTGACGTCAGAAACTGGAAAATGTTGGACACCAGAAACCGTTTTTTGTCTTAAGTGTTGATCAATGTTACCAAATAGCGTTGCAATGGTTGTTATGGCGAGTATACATGTCAGTTTATGGGCTCGCCGTTATGGTAAGTATCGACCGATATTGCGCGATTTTCTGCTATAATCTGCTGTAGCGACACCACAAGGGTTGATATGGTGGGATTTTTGCTCTCCGCCATGGAACGCCATCTGCCATCGACTACACTAGTGTTGATGCTTCATAGTTAGCTAGTGTAAATTCATAGTTGCATTTGAAAACATAAGGTAAAACTACCTGCAATCTAAAAGAGAGTTTGGCATGACACATCTTGGTATTTGACTCCGACATATGGTTTCATTCAATCACTTCCATTTTGTTTAACTATTCTTGGCATCTACGTGTCACTATCAGTGTCGTGACGGGTGTAGATGTCATTATTGTATTTCCTACAATAGACCCATAATGGGTCAAACCTTTCTTTGGACCGTGATATGGTAGGAGAGGGAGCTTTCAAGTATGAAATTTTCTTTATTACTAGATTCAAAGTTTTAGAGTTATGCAACATGTTAATGTAAGAAAGTTTCAAAGATTCAAAGTTTCAAAGTTTCAGAATTCTTTATTCTATGGAGGAATTGAGTTACAATGAGCTTATTGTACTATTTTCATTTATTAATCTACATGAGATTTTGTGAATTCTGATATGAGAATGAGAGTTTTATCTATTTTTAACCTCAGAAACATTTTGAAGAACTTGAAGCACCATAAGGATGAAGATCTTCTGAAAGGACAAGCTACGAAAATTCAGAAGGTGTACTTTATGTTTCATTATGTAGTAGATTTTTTGTTTGGAGATTTGTTGTCACTTAGCTATTCTTTTGTTTGAAGGCCCTCTGGTACAAAACTCTTGAGCTTAGATTCTTACTTCGGAAGCCATTCTCAAGTTCTAACAGGCTACCCGAGGTATTTTCCTACCCCATTTTTGTGATTTAATGTGATTTGCTATCTTATCGTATCTAAATGTCATAGAAATATGGTAATTTGTCTGCAGGAGTCAGTAAAAGCTTCATTCTGTGAATCAGATGAGACAGTTAGAGTTGCATATGCATATTTGATAACTTCTTCCAAGGAGACTTTGGATTCTATATTGGAACTACAAGAGGTATATGTTGTTTTAGAATCTGAACAGAAAAAAATTGTTTGATGTTGTTTCATTTATATGTTTCTCTATTAGCTAGTTTAGATAAACACCTCAAAAAACACTTATATGATAAGTTGGCTGAGGCATTGCATCCAATATTGTTAACATTGCAATTTAAATCTCTCTTTTAACTTATCTACAAACATCTATATGTAAAATATTCATTAATCGCAGCATTTTCTTGTTCCAGGCTCTGATTGCAAAGAATTCGTTAGTAGCCCATGCTATTAATGGTGATTTCTTCATGCTCTTTACCCATTATCATTTTTTCTAGATTTCTTTCTTGTTGTCCTTTTTTTTCTAGTGACACCTTCTTATATTTGATGTTTGCGATATATCTTTGGAGTTATTGTCATGGGTTAGTATTCTCTGTAAGCAACTAGTACCACCGTTGCGTTAGGAATGTGGAAGGGATTTATATTGCTTCTATTTTTCTATCATGTACTTGAAGTAATGTTCTAAAGATAAGACAAGAGTTTGAACCGGAGATATGATACCTTTGGATCATGGTTCAACTTGTTCAATGATTAATAAAATAATAAAAATTAATAAGTATTAAAAATTATATATGAAAAAATTGAACCAAATTTAAATCTGGTTTGATCCAGTTTCGTGGGACTGAGAAAGAACTGTAGCTGAACCAACCGGCAGACTGGCCGGTTCCTGGTTCAACCATCCGGTCCAGTTCTGACAACACTGACTTGAAGCATACATCAAATTACCATTTGGAAGACTTTAATTAGATGACATCAAATTTATTATAGATAGATCATTCTGCTATGCAACAATGGTTGGAAATCTAGCTGAAAACTGGCCAAGTGTTTGACTATGTTATGACACCAATTATTTTACTCTGAATTATTGTCCATGTTGCAGGATATAAGCAATCAAGTTTCTGGCTATATGAGAGATCCTAGTAGAATGGTCAAGCAGATGCAACTGAGAAAATCAGCTGTTAACGTATTTGGATCTGTAAGTCGGTTTTATCTTTATTTGTTTCCGAACAGTAAGAAACTGATTTATTTATTTGTCATTGACACTTACTTGCATATGTCTCAGGTTTCAAAGATTAGTGATAGCTCTGATGAAGCGGTAAGACATGTTGACGGTGATCTTGAACTGCTGGACGATTCTGAATTTTATCAGCAATTATTGAAATAATATTTCGAGACAGTTGATCCTACATCATTCGGTAAACAATTTCGTTTATCAAGGATCCAGAAGTTGTTAGTCATTCTTATTTTCCTAGGTACTTCTATTTGTTTTAATCTTCTTAGTATATTCACATATCATTTTAAGGGTGTATATGTATTCAAGAGTGGCACCCTGTCAGGAGCATATTCATCATCACTGTCATAATATTGATGTGGCCCAAGAGCTTTGAGAATCATTGACAATAATAGAGAGATTCCCTGATAGTGAGCATATGAAGGGTACAAGCATCAGTTCATCATATTTTATGGATAAACCTTTTTTAAATGCTTTCGTCAGATTTTATCAAAGGTTACTCAAACTCTTTATCTAATATGTGTATTCTATTTGTTTTAATCTTATTAGATTATTGTCTTTATATATATATATATATATATATATATATATATATATATATATATATATATATATATATATATATATATTCAAATCGATGATTTAATTTTTTCACTGTGCTCACCTCAACTGATTTTTATCTTTCCAATCTCATTAATGTATGTTGGATAAGATAAGGGGATGATAAATTTATGTTATGAAACATTATCTGAAGTAATCACTATCAAGTTATAATAAAGTATGACTTTATAAACTTGCCATTCTCTTGCAGGTATAATTGGTGTGAAAAACATAATATGCGTTTACCACATAATGTGCGCTAATTATTTCTTGGTTTTACTAAAAGATGATCTAAGGCATCCAAAATTACTCTAAGACTGAGATATTTTTTTCATTAACTCCAGCAGTTTCTACTAAAGTGAAGCCTGCATAGTCTTATCAAAGTCAGGCTTAGTTCACTTTATTTGTACTTGTGGTTCAACTTAAAGACCATATCTCTGTGTGTAACATCAGAAAAAACATCAATTGTTTTAGAACTAGCCAGATTTTTCCATTCTAGTACTTAAGTTTGCTTTATGTGGAACTGCTTTGCTCAGCTAAGTTAATTAATGGAGTTCTGTTTTGAACGATTCATTGTTGAAGGCAATTCGGCACGGGAAAGCTCTCGTGTGTGTAGCATTTAGTGAAGCCCAGCAAAAGTCAGACTATGTGCTAGTAAGTATTAGTTTTTTTCCTTGCACATCAAAACAGTAAATTACAGTTCTATCTGCATATCTTGATCATATGCCCTATGCCACTTGTTTTGAACCTATATTTCAATGACAATAAGAAGATTGTTTCACGCCGATGCACCTGAACATGATTGTAACTGGGCAGGCTTCTGAAAGTATTTATGCGCCATAATTTCAATGACTGTAAACATTATGTCTCAGAATCACACTGTAACTGGAGTTAATACCTGGCATTTTCCTTATAATTGCAATTTTTTTGTCTCTCACCAATACCTAAGTAATTATCCTTTGTATATGTAATACTTGTTATGTTAACTATTCTTCCTGGTGTTTATCTGGCACATGTTCTTCCTCTATCCTATTGGATTCTCTAAATCTTTTTTTTGCAGATCAGAGTTGGAGCCCATGTATATCCTCGAAATCCAGTTCTTCATATTGGAAGTCCTCTTAACTTGAGCATAAAAGGTGTGGCTGGTTTAAATGGTTGCTGTTATTTTAGTCTTCTATCAATGATTTCAATCTCAGGAATTTTTTTTTTAAAGAAAAATCTATTTGTTAGAAGTTCAATAAACCATTTGCTTACCTTTACGGAACAACTTAAGATTCTGGGATAGTTAGTTTTTGACGTATTAGGGGATTTCTTATCTCTCTTGTATCAATCATTATGAAGGTGCAATGTACATTTCTAAGAATGAAGTCCTAGATTTATTCTGTATCTCTCTTATATATGATATCTTTCTCGTTGTTTTGATCATTTATATTGTACTAATCATTTGATATTTCAATTTTAACTTATAGGAATTGTTCATTTTATTTGTTTCCAGATACATCATTAGTTGATTGGCATCATTACAATGTGTATGATAAAAGCTGCTAGATCATTGTTTGTATATCTGATTATTTCTTTTAATTACTTTTTTTACAGTCAAATGAGAGCATAGATGCATCTATTGGACTTAAAGCGCACATAACAGCGTAATGGATATGGATTTAGAGATTTTCGTTGAGTTCTTAGTTAGTTACATAGAGGAAACATGGATAAACTCACATGCTATCAAGATAGCGGATGAAAATAATCAATCTTAAGAAGAAGATAAAATAGATTGTTTTAGATGACACTTTCTTTTAATTGTTTTCTTCCTAATTTTCTCTAGCTAGATGTAGTTTTGGTTCAATTGGGTGGACACCATTGTTGTTATTATCATTTCAACTTAGTATTTTTCACTATTTAAGGATGAATACATATTTAATACTTTTTACTATATAAAATAATGATCTTTGATAATGTATGATATTTTTCAAGATTGCTCTGAAAGTACAAATTATGGTATTTTACTGACATGAGGATATAATGTTGATATTTTATTACCTTTTAAATTAACATAACTAACGATGGTTACAACCGTCTTTACTTTAACATATTATATAATTATGTTGGTTAGAACCGTCATTATTTATAATTGAATATATAGTATATAATTATGGCGGTTACAACCGTCATTATTTTTAATTGAATATATATATTATATATAATTATGGCGGTTACAACCGTCGTTATTTTTAATTGAATATATATATTATATATAGTTATGGCAGTTACAACCGTCGTAATAATATATTGGAGGCAGTTTCAAAACTGTCGTAATAATATATTTGAGGCAGTTTCAAAACCGTCGTGGAATGTTATGGCAGTTGGAGCGACAGTTTTTCAAACCGTCGTAAAACAGCCTCGCGACGCACGTTTCAACGACAGTGTTGAAACCGTCGTAACTTGCAAATTACGGCGGTTTTAACGGACGCAACCTGCCAAAATAACCGTCGTAATCTGCCAATTTTCTTGTAGTGAGAAGAGGTACAAAAACAGTGGGACGCCGGTTTCCTTGTTGTAACTAGCTATCCGCCGTGGGTTGCTAATATTGTACCTGTGCCTAAGAAAGACGGCAAGGTGAGGATATGTGTAGACTACCGGGATCTGAACAGAGCCAGCCCGAAAGATGACTTCCCTTTACCTCACATTGATGTATTGGTTGATAATACGGCTCAGTTCTCGGTGTTCTCCTTCATGGATGGATTTTCAGGATACAATCAGATCAAGATGTCACCTGAAGACATGGAGAAGACAACTTTCATCACACCCTGGGGCACGTTCTGTTATAAGGTGATGCCATTCGGACTGAAGAATGCTGGTGCAACTTATCAACGGGCTATGGTAACATTATTCCATGACATCATTCACAAAGAAATTGAATGTTATGTGGATGACATGATTGCCAAGTCCCTCACAGAAGAAGACCATCTGGTAAATCTGTTGAAGCTATTCAAGCGTCTGAGGAAGTACCAACTGAAGTTAAACCCCAACAAGTGCACATTCGGGGTGCGATCTGGTAAGCTGCTGGGATTTATTGTAAGTGAGAAAGGGATTGAAGTTGACCCTAATAAAGTCAAGGCCATTCATGAAATGCCTGCACCGAAAACTGAGAAAGAAGTTCGAGGGTTTCTAGGTAGATTGAACTACATTTCAAGGTTCATATCTCACCTTACAGCAACCTGTGAGCCTTTGTTCAAGCTTTTAAGAAAAAACAAACGGTCAGGTGGAACGAAGACTGCCAGAGGGCTTTTGACAAAATCAAGGAATACTTACAAGAACCTCTGATCCTTATGCCTCCAGTTGAAGGAAGACCTCTAATCATGTACTTGACAGTATTAGAAGAGTCAATGGGGTGTGTGTTGGGCCAGCATGACGAGTCTGGTCGAAAAGAGTATGCAATATACTACCTAAGCAAAAAGTTTACCGATTGTGAACAACGTTATTCACTACTCGAGAAAACTTATTGTGCTTTAGCGTGGGCTGCTCGCCGACTAAGGCAGTATATGTTGACTCACACTACTTTATTGATCTCAAAGATGGACCCAGTTAAGTACATTTTTGAGAAGCCAACACTTACCGGACGGGTTGCGAGATGGCAAATGATCCTCACGGAATACGACATTCAGTACACCTCCCAAAAGGCCATCAAAGGCAGTGTATTGTCTGATTATCTCGCTGAGCAACCCATTGATGATTACCAGCCTATGAGATTTGACTTCCCTGATGAAGATATCATGTTCATAAAAGCGAAAGATCATGAAGAGCCTGTTCACACTGAAGGGCCTGACCCAGAGGAAGAATGTACTATGATGTTTGATGGGGCTGTTAATATGAATGGTCGTGGTGTTGGGGCAGTACTCATTACACCTAAGGGAGTTCACATGCCTTTCTCGGCAAAAATCACCTTCAACTGCACTAACAACGAAGCTGAATACGAAGCTTTTATTATGGGTCTTGAGGAAGCCATTGACCTTAGGATCAAGACTTTGACTGTGTTCGGAGATTCAGCTCTGGTAATTAATCAAACCAATGGAAAATGGTACACCCACCAAGATCATCTGATACCTTACCGGGATTATACAAGGTTATTGACTTTCTTCACAACGGTCAAGCTTGAGTATATCCCACGAGACGAAAACCAGTTTGCAGATGCTTTGGCTACCATTTCATCCATGATCAAAGTTCAAGCTGCCAACTTTGTGCCTCGAATTGCAGTGTCCAGACTTGACAGACCAGCATACGTGTTCTCAGCAGATGTTGTCAAAGATGATAAGCCTTGGTTCCATGATATCAAATGCTTCTTAGAGGATCAAACATACACACCTGGGGCATCTTCCAATGATAAGAAGACATTAAGAAGGCTAGCTGGTAGTTTCTTCCTGAATACTGACGGTTCCCTGTACAAGAGAAACTTTGATATGGTACTTCTCAGATGTGTTGATAAGACAGAAGCGGACTTGTTGATGCACGAGGTGCCCATGCTGGAGGACATGCCATGGCTAAAAAGTTGCTAAGATCAGGTTATTACTGGATCACAATGGATGCCGACTGTTGTGCCTATGCCAGACCACAGGGGCAAATGGACTCCGAATTATGATGGTCCGTTCATAGTAAAGAAAGTTTTCTCCGGTGGAGCACTGATGCTCAGTACTATGGATGGTGAAGACTTCCTGTCCCCTGTAAATTCAGATGCAGTTAAAAAATACTTCGCATAAAAAGACCCGCTGGACATAAAAACAGATTGTAAGTCCAGGCAAAAATAGGGCATTCCGGCGAGTCAAAAACAGAATAAAAGACTCGGGCAAAAATAAGGGGAAATAATAAAAAATGTACATCCGCTGAGTTGAAAAGCCGCATTGGACGACTCAGGCAAAAATGGGTATCCCGGTGGATTGAAAACCCGAAAGAGCGATCCGCGCAAAATAAGGGAATAAGCGAACAACTGCATCCTGGATTCATCTGTATCACTTACAACATGGTAACCTCCGAAAGGTTCGAGCGTCGGTCAGAATCAGCCTCTTTCAAAAGCAAGATGAGAAGAACGACAAAAGTCATACGAGTCATAGCAAAAGGGAAGCTCCTTGAAGCGTCATCAACATTGCCAGCATCTTTTCGTTTCTCAATTTTGTAATAATCTCCTCATTTCAGGGGATCTGTTTCTTTGACTGTATCTTGCCAATTCAGGGCACATGAATTAATAAAATCAGATTTTCAGTCATGTTTCGTCTCGTACATTTTATTTTCATTTGCAAAAATGTCTGATGTCCTTGAGATATTGATTGCATAAATACAGATGCTTCCCTTCTAAAAATGCGTGCTTACAGGAAATATACTTACTCCCGGGAGTGTCTAAACTCCTATGATGGAATCCAGTAAGGGAAACCTCGGAGTACTTGTGCGTTTCTTTGTCTTTACAGGATTGCAGGTGTTCAGAGCACAACATGGGGCATGAAAGTTTCTCCCCAGTATGCTGCCAAATCATTATTTCCTCAGCACACCTTCCAAACAGCACCAGAGATGCTTTCTCCCCATCAGAGTTGCCATGCATCACTTCTCCAACATTCCCTTCAAAGAGCAGTACCTGAAGGTGTTCATATCCCCAGCTGAGTTGTCAAGTATCATCCTCAGCAAGATCCCCCACAAAAATCTCTAGGAAGATCTTTCAGTGATCTTTCTTCTTCCCCAGCCAAGTGACAGACAGGGAACCATCTCCCCCACAGAGCTCCAGCCTCTATCCAGAAGAGCAATGCCTGAAGATCTCGCAACAAAGTAAAGAAAGCTTCTACAGGCCCCAGCTGGGTCCCTCATTACCAAGATAGGTTTATCAATGACCTATTTCCCCATGCAGAGTCATATATGTCAGATCTATCAATGATCTTATCCTCAGCTGGGATATCCACTTCAAGCAGATCAGCCAGAGATCTTCACAGCGACGGGATCTGAATCCCCGATCATTATCTTTGCATAATCATAGCATTCGCATCATATTTTCCCCACATAGCGTAGCATTCCGTCTAATACGGAGCATTACGGCAAAAATCAAACATATTGCATAATCATGAGCCATGTTCTGAATCAAACACTTGTAAATACTGACAATCCATCAACAATATACAGAATATTTCCCAATTCCCCACCAGAGAGCCAAAACATTTCCTTAAAGATACAGCTACACACTCTTTTTGGCACTCGTCCGTGTCATCATTCCCCAGTAAAGTCGCCCAAACGGATGCTTGCATACTATAGATGCTTCTTGACACTCGTCTGTGTCATACCTCAGCAGAAAGCCAAAGCGTCCCCTTTGCACTCACTAACGCAAACACACACACATATATATATATATATATACAAATCCTTGACACTCGTCCGTGTCACCTTCCCCAGCATAGTTACCTAAGCACTTTGTAAATCAAATACTTGTTTATAATACACTTTTCCGACACCCATCCGTGTCGCACTCTCCCCAGCAAGTTGAGCACTCATCTGTGTCTCACTCATACTTTTTTCACTCATACAGATACTCGTCCGTATCTTGTATATACCACTTATATCCCCTCAGATTCGACACTCGTCCGTGTTCTTTGTTAACTAGTTGGTACTCGTCCGTATCATCATCTCTGAACATGCGTCAAGCGTTTGTTTCTGCTGATACTCGTATGTATCATAGTCTTAAGGATACCCGTCCGCATCTTTAATCTATACATCGTGTCAAACACTTATTTCCTCTTAAATTTAGACACTCGTCTGTGTCTACCCTCCCCCAGGAGAGTCTCCAACAGATCTTGTTGATCTATTTCCTTTCTATCTGACATTCGTCCTATGTCATGATACCTTCCGGCAGCCGTACCCTGCCAGGTGATCGTCCTTCACCTTAGATGATCGTCCTTCATCACCCCCAGTGGAGTCTCTATTTATTAGAACCCCTTCCTATCCGACATTCGTCCTATGTCGTGATATTTTTAGCAGCCGTCCCCTGCTAGGTGATCGTCCTTCACCTCTTGATGATCGTCCTTCATCATTTTATCCGATGGTCGTCCCCATCGTTGATTCTGTTATCTGACATTCGTCCTACGACATGATAAACCTCGAGAGCAGCCGTACCCTGCTAGGTGATCGTCCTTCACCTCCTGATGATCGTCCTTCATCACGTTTATCCGATGGCCGTCCCCGTCGTCGACCTTTTCTATCCGGCATTCATCCTATGTCGTGATACTTTTGGCAACCATACCTTGCCAAGTGATCGTCCCTCATCTTATCTCCAACAAAGCAGCCGTCCCCTGCTAGGTGATCGTCCTTCACCTTTAATGACCGTACCTCATCATTTATTTCGTTTATGCCTTGAGCTTGATGGTCGTCCCCATCATTTACCTATAATCCCTAGAGAGTCTTATAGTTTTACCTGATGGTCGTCCCCATCATAATCTCTTATATCCCCAGCTTGTCGGCTGTCCCCGTCATTGCTTTATTTCCCGCATCTTCCCCAGCATGTCGGTCGTCCCACCAATTCCTTTATCCCCAGCGGTCGTCCTCTGCTTGATGGTCGTCCTCCGTCACCCGCACTTTATAATCATACTTTACTTCCTTTTACAATCTATATCCCTTTTCTTCTTCATTCTGTGAGTGCAAATTTTGGACTGTCTTTGGTATTCAACCACAAGTTATCTTGTTTGCCTGTTAAGCCGTTGCTTACATCCTGCACAGCTAACTCATTCTTGAATAGGGGTAGCTGTAAACACACCAAATTTTACCTCACTAGGTTCACACCATGGCTTGTGATCTTTTCATTTGCATAAGTTCAATCATATCATATCATGTTGCATTTTTGCTTCACTGCATTGGTTCAAAGTCATCTGCATCTAGGGTTTGTGATCTGAGCCATTCAAGATCTACTTGAGCCACTCCAAAGGTCATCAATCACTTCAAAGGGGTCCATGTATGTTCAATCATCAATTTATATCCTCACAAGGTCAAGAAAGTCAAAGAATCACAAGAACTGAGAGAGGCATGGAAGCAGAGCCAGGTTTAATTGCACAGATGACCTGAAATTAGGGTTTTGGTTTCAGAGGCCATAACTCCAAATTTTTTGGTCATTCTTGTTTCTATTGGTCTCTATATGTTATGAGGATCATGCATATCAATTTTCATGAAGAAATTCAATGGGGAAGGCATCTGATCAAAGGATGACTTCTTGAGCAAGTCAGTGCAAAATCAGGGCATCTGAGGCCCCCAATGACCCAACCAAAGGGTGTTCTCCATCATTTTGAATGTGTATGATCTTTATTTGGTCATAGAAGATGTTATAAGTTCACAAAATTGAAGAATTTCAAGCCATTTGCAAAGTTGCCTTTTTGGGGAAGTGACTTATAATGCAAGCTTGCCATTTTGGGAAAGTTTTTCAACCTCCTCTTTTTGATTCAAAAATGCTTCAAATGAAAGAACTTTGGTCATGAAAGTTGTAGAATGGATCCACCCATTTTCAAAAAGTACAAGAACTCATTCTAATTCATTTTGGATCAAAAGTTATGGCTTGTCAAAGTTGGGCAAAATCACTTATTTTTCACTTTTGTACCAAAGAGGGAAAGTTGCAAAACCTCATGCCAAGGCAAAGTGTGACTTCAAATGGACTTCTAAGCATTGCACAAACATAAACCATGACCTAAAATTCAGAATGCACCAAAGAACTCTCAAGTTTCATGACTTATGCTTCAAGAAATCACAAAAGGGCCAAACTTTGTGAAAATTGCAAAACCTCACATAAACTCCAATCCACTTGCAAATTGGCCTCAAATTCATTTCCATGGTCAGCCTTGAATCAAGCTGCAGCAGACATGCCCTTGTACCATGACTGAACCAGCCCATACCTCCTCTTACACAAAAGTTTGACTTTATGCAAGTTGAGCCATACCAATCAAACTAGGCCAGCAACAACTCTTTGACCTATCCCAACTTGATACATGGACAAAATGGAACTCAACACAAGACACAACACAGCCTGAAACCTCCCACAAGTCAGCATTCTCCAAAACCTCCCTTTATGCATTTTCTTTCGAAACTCAATACACAAACCTCAAAACAAACTTCATAGAATCACTCACCATGATCCTCTGATCATTTCCCAACCATCATTTGATCCTGAAACCCTCCCAAACAGAAACACGATTCTTCACTCCCCTTGGTCAGAACTTCATCAATCTCTTAAACCAGCCATAAGAAATTCCAAACAAGCATTGCAAACTTCTCAGGAGGTTCATTAAAGGCATTTTGGACCAAAGAAGCAGCCAGAAAGCTCCAAAGTTCAAAGCTCCAATTCAGGTGAGCTCAAGAACAATTTTTCCAGAAACGTGTTTTTAAGTTACTAATTGATTCTCCATGATTCACTGATAATGCTGATGTGTTTGGTTTTGAAAATAGTCAAGTATTAAGCATGTATGAGCTCTCTGAAATTTTTTGACCTAGAACTAATTTGCTTCGATTCAGCTTGAATATGTGAAATAAATTTGTTTTAGTGGGTGTTTCTTGTTGGGTGATGCGTGGGGATGGATTCTGGGCAGAGAGATTAGGTTTTAGGAGCTTGGGGAGAGAGATAGCAATTTTCAGGGAAGGGTGTGGCCGGAGAAGATGACCGGAGGTCATTTCCGGCCACCTGAAAGTCATTAATGCCTTAATTGTGATTAGGGCTCAGTTTGAATGTGAGCCATAGATCTTGTTGACCCTGGTTGACCCGCGCGCGAATGAGTGGCCCAGATCCATCATTAAAACCCTAATCCTGATTTATTAAATTAATTAATTGGGTTTAATTTAAATTTGGTCAGTTTGAATCTCAGACCTAGGATCTGGCGCGGATCAACTCCCTCCAAAACCATTTGAATCTCAGCTCTTGGATCAGCATACTTCTCCTTTTAATTATTTTTATTTCATTTTATTTGTATGTAACTTCTACGAATTTTTAAAAATAGTAAAACATATTTAAAAATTCTGAAATTTTTTGTCAAGCCTTTTATTTATTTTCAGAACCCAAAAATATTTTTATTTTTATTTTTTGCATAAAAAATCATTTTTAAATCATTTAAATGTTTATTTTTAATTAGTTAATGGAAATAAATTAATTAAAAATGCATTTAGGTATTTAAAAATCACCAAAAAATTCACATTGCATTTTAAAACATTTAGAAACATTATCAAACTCTCAAAACAAATTTTGTTTTGGTTCTTGAACTATTTTGACCTTTTTCATTGGAATTAAATTCATTTAAAGGCAATATTTTTTGTTCAAACTTGGAAAAATTCATTCTGCCTAACCATGAAGAGTTTGATAATGGTTCTTCTTGCATTGCATCCTTCATATCATGTAGTTTTTAGGTTAAAATTGGTTTGAATTTATCTTGCATTTTCAATTTGTTTTGCATTTTTCATTGTGAGGAGCTTTGAAACCCTAGTTGACTTAGAAAAATCATAACTCCCATTAGGTTTAGATTTAGGTCCCCTCCTTTGTACAGTGAACTTGTGTAGGTTTAGGGTTCCTTTGATCCCATTTTAAATTTTTTGTCATGTCATTTGCTTCTGGTTTTGAATTTTTGCATTGCATGTTGTATGTAAACCCTAATTTGTGCCTTCCTTTGCATCCATCTCTCATTTGCTTGCATTTAAGAACTTGGCATGACATTTTGTGCATCCACATGATTCATAAGACATCTTAGGACATATTAGAATCATTTTTGATCATTGCATCATTCATTTGCCATGATATGCATTCATTCCATTTCATATACATTCATGAACTTTCATGGTTCAAAACATGCTTCATTTGCATTCTCATCTCTTGTATGATCATCCATAACTCTTGTCTTGTGTTTGCATCACCTATTAGCATCATTAACATCATGTTTATGCTTCTGGTTTTGGTTTGCATCATTGCATGTTTCTCATTTTCATCTCATCTCATTTCTTGTTACTAACTTTTCAGGTGGTAAGTCATTGAGAAGTGAATTTGCCTTCACTTCTCATAATCTCTTCTCATATCTCTTATGCATTCATAGCTTCATTTTTACTTTTGTATTAGAGTGAGCTTGCTCATTCATGCTCCTCCTCTCCTTCTTTCTTCAAGCAACTTATCTTCTTAAGTGAAGTAAGCTGTTTTGCTTCTTTTTGCTTCTCCTCCTTTCATCCTGTTTCTTCCTTGGTGGCTTCTCTGAAGATCTTTTGCAATCCTCATAAACCCTAGGAACATCCAAGCATGACAGTAATTAGGGTTTGATTAGTCCCCCATTAGTTTTACCTTTGTGTCATCTTTGTGTCTTCTCTTCTCATCTCTTAATCAAGGACTAAACCTTTAAGGTTTTAAGGTTTTGTGATTAAGGTTATGCCTGTATCCTTCTATTAGGATGGAGTGTATAACTTTAATCCTAAGTGTTAAACCCTTGATGTGTTTACATCCTTTAATCAATCCACTTAATAATCATCAAAACATCAAACTTGTAACTTGGGCCTTGCATTAGGGTTCTAATTCTTCCTTAATTGGTTAAGAAGGACTAAGCCTAGTGTTAATGGACAAGTCCCCCTCAAGTTTCTTACAAACCCTAAAATCCACTTCTTAATCTTACCATTAACTAAAATCCATTTAATAAAGGCTTTGTTTTGTCATGAGGTTAATCCCTAATCATGGATTAAGTTGAGGTATCTTCCTCAGCTTAAGTGCTCTCATCTATCATCCTTCTATTAGGATGGTGTAATGGGTCCATTAAATCCTTGATTATGGCTTAAACTCATTACTTAACACTAAACAAAATACCAAAAACATCTAAATAATCACAAATAGGTTAATGATCTTAATCCTACATCATGGTGATTAAGTGTGAGGTGCTTACTTCATACTTGAGGTATTCTCATTACCCCTAATCAGAGGGAGGATGTGATGAGTTTACTAACCCTTGGTTTAGGCTTAAGCTCATTTTCTTATGACAAACACCAAAAAAGGCAATAAAAGATTGAAAACACAAAAAACAAACAATAAGCGTCTCCTTCGGGATTCTTTTCATATCTCATTCACTCACAAACGAGAACTTGCTTCTTCCGTCTAATGCAAGACAGTTTGCACCTGAGCCAGACAGGTCATACACTTGAGCATAGACAAGTAAACAGTTCACAAGTCAATTTATATTTCAATCTCTTTGAGTCGAACTACGGTGTTCTGACTTCCTCATTGCACGAAAGGATACGTAGGCATAACTTAACAGTTATCGAACAAAAAGTCTCTGTATATTCCCCCTCTTTCAGCTTTATTCTTTAGCCTCATTGTCTTGAGCATTTCACTCTTGTTCTTACACTGACACTTCTCTTATACACTTCACTTTTCTTTTACACTGACACTTGCATTCTTTCCAGTTTTGATACACAAATTGCACTGACACTACCCTTTTTAAACACAAATCTTTTAAGCGTGGATCCCATCGAGTACAGCGGACAATCTGGGTGCTAATACCTTCCCAGGTTGTAACCAACCCCCTTTCTCAGTTTCTCTGGTTCGCAACCGTCTTATCCATCTTTTCTTAGGTTTATGCAGCATTACCTTTCCTTCGGGATAAAAATGCCTAGCTGGCGACTCTATTCATTCCTTCTCCTTTCGCCGACCGTTCGCGTCTGTACCCCTTCTGACCTAGGTGTCATTTGGTGGGAGCGACAGAAGGTTGGGAGGTTTGATCTGGATCTTTACAGCTCTTAAAATGACCTAGGGACTGATTTGGAAATTTTCAGGGGAGGGGTTGGATGGAGAAGATGACCGGAGGTCTTCTCCGGCCACCTGAGAGTCATTAATTTGTTTAATTAGGGTTAGGGCACTTTTTGAATCTGAGCCGTTAGATTGATCTTTCCCGCGTGCATTGAATGGCCAGGATCTCTTCATTAACACTTAATCTGGATTAATTAATATTTTAATTAGGTTTAGTGAAATTTAAACTTGGGCCATTGGATGTGGCGCGTGGTCAATGCTTTTAAACCCAGAATTCATCCTGTCCATCCATTCAGCTTACTTTCATTAATTCATATTTTTAATTCATTTTTCTTATTTTATTTTGTACGAATTTTTAAAAATAGTAAAACCATCAAAAAATTCTGAAATTTTTTATCAAACATTTTATTAATTTTCAGAACCCAAAAATATTTTTATTTTTATTTTTTGCATTAAAAAAGTATTTTTAAATCATTTAAATGTTTTATTTAATTAATTAATGAAAATTAATTAATTAAAAATACATTTAAGTATTTAAAAAATCACCAAAAAATCAGAGAACATTTTTAGACATTTAGAAACATTTACAAACTCATCACACAAATTTCTTTTTGTTTTTGATCATGCTTTGACATTTTTCAATGAATTAGGGTTCTTAAAATTGTTCATTTTTTAACCCTAACTTCAAAAATTCATAACGTTTAAACCAAGTTGATTTTGTGAATGATTCTTTTTGCATTGTTCTATGCATGACTTTTAGTTTCTAAAAACATTTTGTTTCATTTTTATCTTTCATTTTCAAATTATTTGGCATTTTGCATTGAATATCACCCAAAAAACCCTAGAAACTTAGGAAATTCATAACTCCTTCTAGGTTTAGCTTCTGACCTCCCCCTTTGGATGGTAACCTAGTATAGGTTTAGGGTTCCTTTGAGTGCATTTTCAATTTTTTATCTTATGATTTGCTTCTGTTTTTGAGTTTTGCACCTCACATGTTCATATAACCCTAATTTTGTGTCTTTGCTTGCATTCATCTTGTATATGCTTGCATTCATGAACTTGCCATGACATTTTATGCATCCATATGACATATAAGACATCTTAGGACACATTAGAATCATGTTTGATCATTGCATCACCCATTTGCCATGTTATGCTTTCATTTCATTTCATATGCTTTCATGTACTTTCATGCCTCCTTTCATGCTTCATTTGCATCATCATTGCTTGTATGATCATTTGCATCTTCTCCTAGCATCATTTGCATCATGAATGTGCTTCTGATTTTGGTTTGCATCCTTGCATTCATTTAATTTTCATTTCATTTCCTTTTACTAACTTTTCAGGTGGTAAATTGCTTTAAGAAGTGAATTTGCCTTCACTTCTCACGATCTCTTCTCATCTCTCTTATGCATTCATTGCTGCATTTTGTATTTGTATTAGAGTGAGCATGCTCATTCATGTTCCTTCCTCACCTTCTTTCTTCAAGCAACTTATCTTCTTAAGTGAAGTAAGTTGACTTGTTTCTTCTGCTTCTCTTCTTTCTCTTGCTTCTTCCTTGGTGGCTCTCTTGAAGATCTCTTGCAGGCCTCATAAACCCTAGGAACACCCAAGCATGATCATAATTAGGGTTTTATTAGTCCCCCCATTAGTTTTACCTTTGTGTCATCTTTTGTGTCCTCTCTTCTCATCCCTTAATCAGGGACTAAACCCTTAAGGTTTTAAGGCTTTGTGATTAAGGTTATGCATGCATCCTTCTCTTAGGATGGAGTGTATAACTTTAATCCTAAGTGTTAAACCTTTAATGTGTTTAAATCCTTTAATCAATCCATATAATAATCACTAAGACATCAAGCTTGTAACTTGGGCCTTGCATTAAGGTTCTAATTCTTCCTTAATTGGTTAAGAAGGACTAACCCTAATGTTAATGGACAAGTCCCCCTCAAGTTGTCTTCCAAACCATAAAATCCACTTCTTAATCTTACCATTAACTAAAATCCACTTTAATAAAGGATTTGTTTTGTCATGAGGTTAATCCCTAATCATGGATTAAGTTGAGGAGCCTTTCTCAGCTTAAATGTTATCATCTATTATCCTTCTATTAGGATGGTGTAATGAGTCCATTAAATCCTTGATTATGGCTTAAACTCATCACTTAACACTAAACACAAAAACTCAAAAAAAACATCTAAATAATCACAAGTAGGTTAATGATATTAATCCTACATCATGGTGATTAAGTGTGAGGTGTTTACTTCATACTTAAGGTATTCTCATTACCCCTAATCAGAGGGAGGATGTGATGAGTTTACTAACCCTTGGTTTAGGCTTAAGCTCATTTTCTTATGACAAACCACAAAAAAGCAATAAAAGATTGAAAACCCAAAAACAAACAACAATCGTCCCCTCCGGGATTCTTTTCTCGTCTCATTCACTCACAAACGAGAATTTGCTTCTTCCGTCTAATGCAAGACAGTTTGCACCTAAGCCAGACAGGTCATACACTTGAGCATAGACAAGTAAGCAGTTCACAAGTCAATTTATCTTTCAGTCTCTTTGAGTCGAACTACGGTGTTCTGACTTCCTCATTGCACGAGAGGATACATAGGCATAACTTAACTATTATCGAACAAAGTCTCTGTATATTCCCCCTCTTCCAGCATTATTCTTTAAGCCTCGTTGTCTTGAGCATTACACTCTTTCCTTACTCTGACACTCCTTTATTTCACTTCACATTTCTTTTGCACTGACACTTGTATTCTTTTTCAACTTTTGTACACAAAATAGCACTGACACTACCCCTTTAAACACAAATCTTTCAAGCGTGGATCCCGTCGAGTACGACGGACAATCTGGGTGCTAATACCTTCCCAGGTTGTAACCAACCCCCTTTCTCAGTTTTTCTGGTTCGCGATCGTCTTTTCCATATCTTTCTAGGTTTATGCAGCATTACCTTTCCTTCGGTATAAAAATGCCTAGCTGGCGACTCTTTTCAGTTCACCCTCGTGTTCTCTCTTTCGCCGACCGTTCGCATCTGTACCCCTTCTGACCAGGTGCATTTGGTGGGAGCGACACCATATCCAAGTTGTATTTGTATTGATTGACGAAAGTTGTTCCAAGGTCACGAAAAATGTTGATGTTAGTTATGTTCAACTCCACGTACCAATGGAGAGCTTCCCCAGTTAAACTGTCCTAAAAGTAGTGGATCAATAACTGTTGATTGTCCGTTTGAGTGGACATCTTTCGGGCGTACATTATCAAGTGGGTCTGAGGGCAAGTATTTCCTTTATACTTCTCAAAGTTAGGAACCTTAAATTTGTGAGGAATTCGAACATTTAATACTAAACAGAGATAGATGACATATTTTCCAAATAACTCCTATCTTCGGATAACTTGAAGCTCTTTCTGCTTTGAAACACCAATCTTGGTACCTAGACTCTGGATGCTCGCGACATATGACGGGAAGAAAACATATGTTCCAAAGTCTTGAGCTTAAAGTTGGAGGCTATGTAGGTTTTGGAGGTAATCAGATAGAAAAAATTAGTGGCTCTGGAACCATTAGTAATGATACTCTTCCCTCTATTTGCTAATGTTTTGTTAGTAGATGGATTAATGTATAACTTGTTATCAGTAAGTCAATTAAGTGATAAAGGTTATGATATAATCTTTAATCAAAAGTTCTGCAAAGTTGTTAGTCAGAAAGATGGAACTATCCTATTTAATGGAAAGAGAAAGAACACCATTTACAAAATAAAACTTTTTGAACTAAAAAATCAGAATGTGAAATGCCTTATGTCTGTTAATGACGAGAAATGGGTCTGACACAAAATATTTGGGAATGTTAGTATGAGAAGATTATCTCAGATTAACAAACTCAATCTGGTAAGAGGACTTCCTAATCTGAAGTTCAGCTCAGATGCTATGTGTGAAGCATGTCAGAAAGGCTAGTTTGCTAAACCATATATTAAATAAAAAATGTTGTTTCTACCTTTAGACCATTAGAACTTCTACACATAAATCAGTTTGGACCATTAAAAATTTCTTCAATCAGTGGTAAGAAGTATGGATTAGTGATCGTAGATGACTATAGCAGATGGACATGGCTAAAGTTCCTTAGACACAAGGACGAGTCAATCTTTGTATTTTCTACCTTATGCAAACAAGTTCAAAATGAAAAAGTGGTTAGAATTGTAAAAGTCAGAAGTGATCATGGTGGGGAATTTGAAAACAAAAAATTGGAAATCTTTTTTAATGAAAATGGCATCTCTCATGATTTCTCTTGTCCTAAAACTCTATTACAAATTTGAGTTGTAGAACGAAAGAACAAAACTTTACAAGAGATGGCCAGAACCATGACCAATGAGACTAACATGGATAAACACTTTTGGGCAGAAGCAGTAAATACAACATGCTATATTCAGAATAAAATCTCCATAAGACCTATTTTGGAGAAGACTCCATATGAATTATGGAGGGACAAAAAGCCCAACATTTCTTATTTCCATCCCTTTGGATGTACTTGCTTTATTTTAAACACTAATGATCCTCTGAACAAGTTTGATTCTAAGGCATAAAAATGTTTTATGTTAGGATACTCTGAAGTTCGAAAGGATATAGAGTATATAACACAGAAACACATATTGTGTTAGAATCCATTTGTGTCAGATTTGATGATAAGTTTGGACTCCAAAAGCCAAAGCATAATGAATCCTATGCATACATAGAAGTTCAAATTGTAGGTATAGAAATCAGAACATCTGAAGAATATCCATCTACAGAAAAAGACAACACAAATGCCACCACAACTTCTGAAGAACCCATTCTGAAGAGACAGTCTAGAAGCACGCTGGCTCATCCAGAAGATAAAATTCTGGGAAAGAAAGATGATCCAATCAAAACAAAATCTTCATTCAAAAACTCTGAAGAATCCCTAATGGGATTAATGTCTCTGATTGAACCCACTTCCATTGACGAAGCATTGTCAGATAATGATTGGATACTTGCAATGCAAGAAGAACTGAATCAATTCACCAGGAATGACGTATGTGATCTCGTTCCTTAACCCAGAGGATTTAATTTATATTGGAACCAAATGGGTCGTCAGAAACAAGCTGAATGAAGAAGGAGAAGTTGTCGTAAATAAAACACGAATGGTTGCACAAGGTTATAGTCAGCAAGAGGGAATAGACTATACAGAAACCTTTGCACCAATCGCAAGGTTAGAATCTATCAGATTAATAATTTCTTTTGTTATAAATAATGACATCACTCTTTATTAGATAGATGTCAAGAGTGCTTTTTAAATGGCTACATTGATCACTACAAAAAAAACACGTTTTAACTGCAAACTTTTAGCGTCGGACCCGACTCCGACGCTAATGGTGTTGACATTACGTCATCAAAAGCCCCCGCTAACGGGTAAAAACATTTGTTATATTATTTTCATAGTAGCGACGGCTTTGTGCGACGCTAATAATGGTGCGAAATTAATTGATTTTCCCCCACAAATTTTGTTGCCTCCTTTTTAATGTTTTAGATAAATATTTATTTTTTTATAGTAGCGATGGCTATATGCGACGCTAATATTGGTGTGAAATTAATTGATTTCCCCCACAAATTTTGTTGCCTCCTTTTTAAAGTTTTAGTTAAATATTTTTTTTTCATAGTAGCGACGGCTTTATGCGACGCTAATATTGGTGCGAAAATAATTCATTTCCCCCCACAAATTATAACTTTTATATTAGCGGCGGTTGAAACTGACGTTAATATTGGTACTAAAATGTTCTCCTCCCCCCAAAGTTTGGTTACTTTTTTTATTGTTTTAATTATTTATAATAATATTTTTTATTAAAACTATAAATTATAAAAAAAAAGACTAAAAACAAAATATATAAAATTAAATATATAAAATTCCTAATTTCATATAAATTTTTTAAAATTTATTGTAAAAATAAATAAGATAATCTAAAACTATAAATTTAAACTACTAAAAAGATAAATTTATTTTATTATTTTAATTAAAAAAACAATATATATATATATATATATATATATATATATATATATATATATATATATATATATATATATATATATATATACTTTAATTATAAATAAAAAAAAACTCAAATTCTAAAATAATTGTATTTTTATTATTTTAATTGTTTATACCAATAATTTCAAATAATTAAAAATTATTAAAAAAAAGTAAATAAAATATAAACTAAAAAACTAATGAGTTGTTGTTTCAGCTTCAGCGTACATTTCTGTTTCAGAATCACCAAATCATCAACCTCAATCAACCCTAAATCAAAAACAAATGAGTTGATGAATCATCAACCTTCGGAAGAACCCTAAATCATCAACCTCAACCCTAAATCAGAATCCTACGCTGAAGCTACTCTCCCTCAATCACTTAGCATCCTACTCCCTCAATCAGAGTTGAACCCTAAATGATGAGTTGCTGTTTCAGAATCACCGACGAGTTGCAAATTTGAGATTCAAGGAGAGGTTCGTGTGGCCTGCATTCAAGGATAGGATAGGTTCGCCGTTTCTTTTCTTCTATATATATATATATATATATTTGTCAAATGTGTGATTTTGTAAGTTGTTTAGATTTTGTAAGTTGTTTAGATTTGTTGAATGATTCAATAAACATTCAAAGTTATGGATCACCTGCACTTCTCACATTTGACATGAACATTAAATAATGGAAATGGTCACACAAATGTCCTGTTACAAAGAGGTTCCCTTTACATCTTTTCATTAGTTTCTGCTTCGAGCCAAGGCTTGAAAGTGCTCCGTAGTTTGTTATTCTCTATAATATCAAACAGCTGCTATTAACAATTGTTTCAAGTTTCTGGTGATTATCTACTATTTTTACTTGAAAATTTATATGATTTTTGTGTTTCAACTTGCTTATAAGATGGTGGATTCATGGATACCATAGTGTTTATATAACATTCGAAAAGTACAACAAGATCTATATGCTTTTTAAAGCTCTCAATTTATATAGTGTTTATAATGCATTACAATGAGATGAACAACATATTAGTTTTTTTATTCCGGTCTTATTAATCATATAAAGCAGAGCATGTCACTGTCACAGAAAACAAACATTTCTTAGTTTATCCAGAAAACTATATTTGACAAGAATTGGCTTATCTGTATAGTTTGATTTACAAAGGAATATTTGAGACAAGTTCTTTGCAGAGTATAATGGCGCTATCCCGCTAGCGGAGCGGATGCCGACTGCTATCCCATTTTTAGGGTTGGCTGCTCCGCCCTACAATCAGAAATTTCCTTCTTTGGTGGGGACTTAGTTATTCTAATGTTTTGCTTTGTAGTGAAAATGTCTTTTAGAATGAGCAAACGTTCAGGTTGTTCCTGCTACATAAATAGTTTATACTACATAAGCATTTATATAGAAAAGGTGGGTTTTCTTTTTCTTTGGTTGAGATGTGACAAATAAAGTTTAGAATAAACTTACTTTTGTAAATGGCCAGCATAACATAATTTCCTTCGACGTGAAAGCAGATCGGGATTCTCCATATATTACAAGTATTAATTTTGACAATCTATTAATATAGTACTTAGTTCAATTAGCTACTCTTATTTCAAAGATATAACTTAGTTGTTATTGACAATAAAGAGTTAATTTGATTAAGTTGTTATATATCCCAGTTTGAAATTGTAGTTAGTTAAGAATTTGTTAGAACTCAACCAACTTCTAACTCTACTATATAGAATGCTAAATCAGTTGTGAAGTTTTAAGCTTTGAATTAATAAACAAGATGAATAAGAGATTCACTTTGATGCATTGGCTTGTAGTAAGCTAACTTTCTATTATGAGTTAATGTTGTTTATGTTAGGGTTATTGATGCCTTTCTCAAGAACAAAATTCTCACTTGATTTGTGTGAATGTGTGTTTATAAATTTGTGGCTTATATAAATCTCCCCGTTTCCATTGTTTCTCGTTGTTTTCAGAAATCGCTCGTTTCTCATTGAAGAGTTCAAGAAATCGCTTCTGCATTTCATCACTTTAAAGGTTTGATTCTGCTTCTTGTCACTTCATCACTTTAAAGGTTCGATTCTGTATTGATCCTATATTGTTTGTATGAACTTTGTAGGTACCTTGTCCCTGTTGATCTCACAGTTGGACAGTTTGTCTATATTGTCCCTGCTGTATCTCATTTGCCTTGAAGGTGATTGTGGAGAAGGAAGAGAAGTGATATCCCAAGTATTGACAAGAAGAAGTAAGTTTTTGTTAATAATTTTAATATAACCTGGAAATGTCACATTTATTGTCCCAAGTTTAGAAGTTATATTTTTGGTTAATTGTGAAGTTCTGTTATTGACAGGAAGTTCTGCTTCTTTTTGCTGCACGACGAGTTCCACCTTCAACAACGAAGAACGATTCGGTAACGTTCGATTTCGTAACGACTTCATTTGCAGGTATTCATCTGCTTGTTTACTTGTTCCTGCTGTCATTCTGCTTGTTCTTGTTCCTGTTGTCATTCTGCTTGTTCCTGCTGTCATTCCTGCTGTCATTCTGCTTGTTCTTGTTCCTGCTGTCATAGTATGAGAAACTCTGTTTTCATAAAAATATATAGTATGGTCACATAAAATCAAATCTATTTTGTATATCTATGATAAATCATAGAATTTATATGAATAAGAATATTGTTGAAATCACACTGTTACAAGTTTTTAACATACATAGGCACCACATAATGAACTTGCAATAGAACTTGCTAAATATTAACCAATCCATTTGCAATCTTTCTAGAAAGTATGTTAGGTTTTAAAACAATAAAATTGGACGTGTGACTGTTTCATATATGGCACAGTATAATGCAATAGAAGTAGAATTGTTACACGACACATCGATAGGTTACCAGAGAATTAAACATCTCGCCACTGTGAGAGATCTTGACAACCTATCCTTTTTCCAGCCCATAGTAGCTAGCTATGGCATCAGTTTTTTCCATCAGAGGTAGCTAAAAAGAACAACAAAAATAAGAAATAATTAATGGTATAATCAATATAAAAAGCTATGTTTTTACAATCTGAAAGCCAAAATCAAAACAAATAATTACTACATAGTGCTAGCTGGTTATAGATAGCCACTAAGCATGTTTACAAACTTTACCTGTTTCGCTTCCACCTTATACTTCTTGAGCAGTTCTTCCTTCTCATCAATAGTCTGTATCTCATACTTTGGCTGCAGCACATGTTTTGTTACATTGACCACCAAGTCATTCAACTACAAGCAATGTACCATGGTGGTATTAGCAGTTGCAAGTTTTTTTATAAGAATCTTAAATCATGCAATATGAACTTAACAAATTAGGAATATTACAGCTAATCTATAACTTGGAAATGAAAATATCATTGAATGAGCTCTGTAGAGAGTATGCATCTAGATATATACAAGGCTAATTTGGTCATAGATGAGCTGAAGTTAGCATTTTTAATCTTAAATGTAAAGAAGGAAACCAGATAATCATTATTTTGTTTCAATCATTGGTTAAACAATGCTAAAATAAAACATTTATAGCTTTAGACCTAAATCACAAGTTTACGACACCATTTCTACAAGGGAAAGCAATTGTTATCAGAGCAATAGTCTAACAAATATTAATGTTTTGACAACAAATTTTAACATTGGGAACCTGATATATCATATTAATGAAAGAGGTCAAAGCATGATTACCGTATGATCAATAGAGTTATGCAAAAATCTAGTAGAGACAAACAATCCCTATGATTCCTCCATGGAAACCTTTTCATTGTCGTAGTTTGGAAATAATTGTGCCTCGTCGTTTCTACTTTAAAAAAAACCATTAACATTAATAATTTTAAAGTAAACTTATAATTTAATTATATTACATCTCATAATAATTTTGAATTTTAAAGTGAACTTATAATTTAATTCTATTATATCTCATAATAATTTTGAGCGTATATAGTAGGCATTAATTTACCCTGGCATGGGGGCAATTCTAAAAGCAATTGTATAGATTTTATAAATGAGTCAATGATCACATAATTGTTCTACTTTCCCTTTTATTCTCATAAAAATTCTCACCTAACCCATCAAGGTAAATTATAACATACCATGAAAATTATTAGTACTAATCAATCCAAACTTAGATAAAGATGTTAAAATGGAAGTATTAATCAAAATTATTAGTACTAGAAGTTATGTGGGTAGCCAGATTGTTGAATGGTTCACATGCTTTGATAGAAAGGTGTACCATTGTTGTGTATGTTTTTTATCAATTAGAAATTTATGTTTGTTTTTTATGTAGAAAATGGATCGGAGTTGGATGTATGATAGAGTAAACTCCAATAGGTATGGTTTGAAAGATGAATTTGTTAGTGGAGTTGAAGATTTTGTCAATAAATCCATTAATCGGCCAGAATTTTTAAATGATGGAGGGATAAGGTGTCCTTGTGTAAAATGTGTCTGCATTCCCTTGAAAACACCTAGTGAGGTTAGACATCACTTGTACAAAGATGGTTTTTTGCCCAACTATTATACATGGACTCATCATGGAGAAGATAATCATAATGTAGATTTTGGTGGTCATTAGTAGTGGCGGAAATGCTAGTGAGAATAATCAGGGTGATCAAGAACAATTTAATGCAATGAATGAAATGGTCTATGATGCTAATATGCAATTTGTCAATGTCCCCAATGTGAGTGCTAATATGGAAAACAATACAGTTAGTGAGGGTGAGGAACCAAATGAAGAAGCTCAACGATTTTATGATGTATTGACCTCTACAAACAAACCTATTTATGAGGGAGCTTCTGAATCTAGACTATCTATTTCAGTTAAGTTGTTGGCTTCCATGTCTAATTGGCATGTTCCTCATAAGGCCATGGATTTTTTCACTCAAATGCTTAAGGATGTTTGTCCAACAAATCAATGCTTACCTGAAAACTATTACTAAGTGAAGAAGTTGGTGTCTAAGTTGGGATTGGAGGTTAAGAAAATTGATTGTTGTGTGAATGGATGCTTATTATATTATAAAGAAGACATCACTTTAACTCAATGTAGAGTTTGTGGAGCTGCTAGGTATGTTCCTCGAAAGAGTGGAATGGGAAAATACAAAGATGTGGCAGTGAAGAGAATGTTCTATTTTCCAATTATTCCGAGGTTACAACGACTTTATGCTTCAAAGGAATCTATTACTCAAATGAGATGGCATCGTGAGAACACAAGCAATCCAAATGTTATGTGTCACCCATCTGATGGAAAAGCATGGAAACACTTTGATGATGTTTATCCCAATTATGCTAGTGAACCAATAAATGTAAGATTGGGTTTGTGTACCGATGGGTTTATACCTTACATTCAAGCCTCTAGTTCTCCATATTCGTGTTGGCCGATAATAGTCACACCCTACAATCTCCCTCCTGAAATGTGTATGACCAAACCATATATGTTTTTGACTTGTCTTGTACCTGGACCGTACAACCCAAAAGTTAAAATAGATGTCTACTTGCAACCATTGATTGATGATTTGTTGCGCTTGTGGAGAGATGGCATTCTGACATATGATATCTCTATGAAGCATAATTTTGTAATGAGAGCGCATTTAATATGGACAATTAATGATTTTCCAGCATATGATATGTTATCTGAATGGGGGATACAAGGTAAATTAGCATGTCCTTATTGCATGGATAGTATAGAGACTTTCACTTTACAATACGGGGGAAAATGTTCTTGGTTCGATTGTCATTGTTGGTTTTCTCCAATGGATCATCCGTTTAGAAAAAGTAAAATGAGATTTACAAAAAACAAGATTAAGAAAAAAATACCACCTTACATGTTTACAGGACATGATCTCTAGGAATTTGTTTGTGATTTTCCAAAAGTCACTGCGAGTGACTGGGCCCCCAAATTTCCAGGATATGGGAAACAACATAATTGGATCAAAAAAAGTATATTTTGGGATCTTCCATATTGGAAGGATAACTTGTTAAGGCACAACCTTGATGTAATGCACATAGAGAAGTATGTATTTGATAATGTGTTTAACACTGTCATGAATGATCCTGCAAAAACAAAGGACAATAAGAAAGCCAGATTGGATTTACCTTTGAACTATTTACGTGGAGATTTAGAGTTGCGTCCTCTACCTAATGGAAAAATGGCTAAGCCAAAGGCAAAGTTTTATTTGACATGTGAAGAGGCAAAGCTGGTCTGTAGATGGATTAAGGAACTAAAAATGCCTGATGGCTATGCCTCAAATCTTTCTAGGTGTGCTGATGTCACCAAGGGTAGGATGAAAGGGGATGAAATCCCATGACTGTCATGTATTCATGGAATGTTCGCTTCCAATTGTTTTTCGTTCCTTGCCTATTGAGATATGGAAGTCGCTAACTGAGTTAAGTCGTTTTTTAAAGACTTGTGTTGTAATACATTGAAGTTGGAAGACCTTGTTAGGTTGGAACAAAACATTCCCATCATCATATGCAAGATAGAAAGAATTTTTCCACATGGTTTCTTTGACTCGATGGAACATCTCCCGATTCACCTACCTAATGAAGCAATCCTTGGTGGTCTTGTACAATATCGTTGGATGTATCCATTTGAAAGGTAAATGATGTGATATTTTTGTAGATTATTTTAATGAAATAACATCTTTTAACCGTTTCACTCTTAGATTAATGGGAGACTACAAGCGTTCAGTGAAAAATAAAGCAAGGGTTGAAGGTTCAATATGCACTGCCTACTTGCATCGTGAAACTACTTATTTTTGCTCTCATTACTTCAAGACTGTTAGTTTGTTGCCAAGTACAAGTTTAAGAAACGATCCTGGGTTATATCATGAGAATGTCCAACCAACACTTTCTGTTTTTAGCAAATATGGTCGTCCTAGTGGAAAGCCTCGGGACTATTGGGTGCTTGATAAGGAATGGGAATCTGCTCACATGCACATCCTAATCAATTGTGATGAGGTTAAACCGTATCTTGCGTAAGTACATTTTAGAAAAAAACTGATTTACTCTCAACCATTGTGTATAAATACTTCATAAATTTTATATTCGGTGTCAGATTGTTCATGCAATATCATCGTATCAATAAGGAAGATGCTTCTGGTCTTATACACGAGCAATTTCCTTCATGGCTAAAGGAATACGTAAGTATACTTCTAACATTTATGTAGTTTGCCAATGAAATTTGTCTAAGGTTAAAAGTATATTTTTTTTAGGTCAATGATGAGAGAAATGGAACTCCTAGCCCATACGTGAAGGCATTAGCTCTCGGTCCTAATCCTAAGGAAACATCATGGCACATCTACTTTGTCAATGGGTACAAGTTCCACACTGAAGAATGGAGTCATGGTAAAAAGACAACTAATTGTGGGGGTACTTGTTAAAGGAATTACAAATGGAGGAGAAAATGATTTTTATGGTGTCATCCAACATATCCTTCAATTGGAATATCATGGCTTTAGCAACAAGATTTCCCTATTTTCCTGTGCTTGGTTTGATCCTACAACTAATAGTGGCAAAAGAGTTAATAAGAAGTACAATATTGTTGACATTAAGATGAATAAACGATATCATCAATATGAACCGTTCATTCTTGTACAAGAAGAAAAAAAGTTGTATTATGTCCCTTATCCAGATATGTGTAAAAACATGCGTAGATGGTGTGCTGCAATCACCACAAAACCAAGGGGTTATGTGGAAATAGATAACACCGAGGATGAAATGCCTTATCAATCTGATGAAATGTCAACAGTTTTTCCTATTACAGGTTTTGAACAAATACATGGTTTAGCCGATGAAGGATTAATTGAAGAGGTCGAGCCAGTACTAGTGACAAATGATCCATAGTATGTGTTTTTTTGCGTGTTTAGTGTACTAATTGCATCTTGATTGTTTTATGATTGTTTTGTGTACCAAAAAAAAAAATACTCTAAAAGTTTGTGTCACATAGAGTATCAAGCCTTCCATTCGAATGCATACAAGATAACTCTTATTCTCACACTTCCTATTTCTACATATACTACAAAGTGTTCTATTTCAGCTATGAATAAATTACACTGAAACAAGATGTAAATCAACTTCATTTCATATAAATTAAATGATGCCACAATATCTGATCATAAATAATGTTCATGATAGATCAACTAAATCTAAATCATTCTTACACAATAAGGCTAGGAGCTAAGCATACAGTAATCTAGTTACAAGACAGGATGAAATTAGCTACTTTAATTGGAATTTTGAACCAGGACAGGTTAAATAGCAATAGATAATTACATGTTTGGTAATGAGAATGTTTATAATCATTTTTAGACTATTTATTTATATATAAAAAGTGAAATACTCAGTGTTATCGAATGCGGACGGCGGATTATTGTAGCCAGCCCAAATGGGTTGAATGAATAAAAGATAGTAAAATATTCAAATAGAGTTGAATAGTAGAATTTAAGTACGAAAATCCATGAATTTGGGTGTTGACTAAGGGCATATGATTTCCATTATAGTTGTCAATTTTTGAACATAGTGCTTTTATTTTGTTCTATTTGTGAACTTGGACCATATATACAGAATCTATTACTACTGTAGTATGAGATACATAATCTATTTTTGAACATAGTGCTTTTATTTTATCAATACATATGTCGCCGATTTTCAATTTTCAATAATTGTTTAAAGAATTCGGTAGATAAATATGCATTAAAGCATTTTAGTAATGAGAATGTTTCTATGATTATAGATGTCAATGTTCTTGAATACTAAATTGTGACACAACAAGTTTTGCAAGGTCCAGCTGTCCATCACACCACGGTAGCGGCAGAGGAAGAGGAAGAGGAAAAGGACCAAACAGTTTATGAGGAGGAAGAGGAGGTCGTGGAACAAGCATTTTCTGGTGGACAAACACCACAAGAAAATTGGCAGATTGCTACGGTTCATTTTGGCAGATTACGACGGTTAGAACCGTCGCAATTTCTAAGTTACTGTCGCGGAATTGTGTGTCGCGAGGCCATATAACGACGGTTGTGAAAACCGTCGTACACACCGCCATTATATTCACGACGGATATTTAACTGACGTAAACCCTGCTTTGTGACGGTTTCCAACCGTCTTAAATTGCTTATTGATTTTTGTTTTAATTGTTTATTACGATGGTTAAAACTGTCATAATTATCCATTTGACACATGATTATATGGATTTTTGCGACGTTTATAACTGTCGTAATCGACATAATATTTTTTTATTGTGGATTACGACGGTTATGACTGTCGTAACTTTTATTTGATTCATGTTTATAACATTGATTGCGACGGTTATAACTGTCGTAACTTTCGTAATGATTTTATTTTTTTATTGATTACAAAGGTTTCCAACCGTCGTAATTTTGTTTATAATATATTTTTTTATTTTAATTATTATCTATTAAAATGTTTTTAAATATAATATTATTTATTTTCATTGAATTATTTTTACAAAAATATTTTTATTTATGGTATTATTTTTTTTAATACTCCTATATTTTTTATATGATTTTCTATATTACCTTTTAACGTAGTAAAATTAAATCAAATCATAGAAATGAAATATCTATAATCACTTTTTAACGTAGTAAAATTAAATCCAATCATAGAAATGAAATATCTATAATCATAATCATGTAATATCCATAAAACATATAATATCCATAATCATAATATCCTAATCTTATAATAATAAGCATCATAACACTACACCAAAAATGACTTTTAACAGCGCATCTTAGACAGCGCTTTCAAAAGAAAGCGCTGTCTAAGGTTAAAATTAAAATCAAAACACGGAAACTGTTCAAAAATAATCAAAAAGCGTTGTCTAAAGTCCCACTTTAGACAGCGCTTTTGAAAAAGCGCTTTCTAAGGTAGGCCTTAGACAGCGCTTTTAGAAAGCGCTTTCTAAGGTATGCCTTAGACAACGCTTTTTCAAAAGCGCTGTCTAAAGTCTTTTAATTTTAAAAAAAATTAAAACCAAAAGCGCTGTCTAAGGGGGGGCTTAGACAGCGCTTTTAAAAAGCGTTGTCTATGGCCTACCTTAGAAAGCGCTTTTATCAAAAGCGTTGTCTAAGGTCTTATTATATTAAAATTATACAGTTACTATTTTCATTTCTTCATTTCCCTCTCAGTATCAGACGCGACCGTGAAATCGCCATTGTTGCCCTACCACTGATTTTGCCACCGTCGTCCATAAAACCCCACCGCCGTCCAGCTCGTCGTCGTCCTTCCATCGTCCTCCGGCAACCTCCGTCTTCAACCGTCGGTTTTTGTATCATTTGGATGTATGTAGGATGAGTCAACCATCAGTGATACTCGCCACTGCCAGCTATGACCACACCATTCGATTTTGGGAAGCCAAGAGTGGTCGATGTTATCGCACCATCCAATATCCTGATTCGGTTTGGTTCATTTCTTGCGATTCCTTTTTGTTTTTGCTGCTATTTAATAAACCAATCTAGGTTTGCATTTGTTTAGGGTTTAGGGAAATTAATTCCATGGTTTATATATATTTTTTATTCCTGAAACCAAATCTGTAATTGATATGCTTTATGTGTAATTTGAGGATCAGATTTGCTTGCATGAACTTTTTGATAAGTTTTGATTAGATTTTAGCTGATTTGCTCAGCTGTTTTTGGAGTTATGATTATTACTAGTTTGTAAATTGTAGCTTAGCTATTTTAGTGTTTCTAGATTTGTGTTTTATTAGATGGTGGTTGCTTGGGGAGTACTAATTTATCTTGGAGAAAATGGCTTTTGGTGATTTTAGGTTTCATATCGTGATACTGATTTTGCTGTATCTAATTTGTTTAGCAAGTAAACCGGTTGGAGATAACCCCGAATAAACGCTTCTTAGCCGCAGCTGGTAATCCTCATATACGGTTATTTGATGTTAACTCAAATAGCCCTCATCCGGTACGTTTTTTTTCAAATGATGCACTTACCTCCGAAATTTATTAATTTTCTGGTTCCGAACATTATATGTTCCTCATTGTGTGGCAGGTAATGAGCTATGATTCGCATACCAATAATGTAATGGTTGTTGGGTTTCAATGTGATGGGAACTGGATGTATTCTGGTTCAGAGGATGGCACAGTTAAGATCTGGGATTTGAGGTGAAGTAGATGTTGTGTTGCATAACAATTTATCTTATGACACTAGTCAGTCCTCAAAATTTTGGTCAAATAAATAGACTTTACTTATTTGATGACAAAAATGCAGGGCACCAGGTTGTCAAAGGGAATATGAAAGTCGTGCAGCAGTTAACAGTGTTGTGTTGCACCCAAATCAGGTTATGTTTCACTATTTGTTGGCCGCTATACAATTTATCCCTGATTTATGGTTACATTAATTAAAACTGTATCAAAAATTATGAAGAGATAACTTGGACTGAATGGTCTTACAACACGCTTTTAGCTTTCCATTATTATGTTATTTCTTTCAATTACTTGTCACTTTTATGAGATTCATTTAACTATTGGTTTATTGATTGGTGTTTAGATCTGTATTATCACATAGCTCAATATGAAGGGCATGTTTCCTTTATTTATGTTTCATTTGAAGCATCAAACATGTCTCTTTGATACTCTTTCTTCGTTCACTATGGTTCCTTAGTTCTTAAAATATCCAAGTACATGAGATATCTGTACATATAGCTTCTTGCTTTGTGTTCTCACTGATTTTGTATGTGATCCAACAGACTGAACTAATATCTGGTGATCAAAATGGCAATATACGTGTGTGGGATTTGACAGCAAACTCGTGCAGCTGTGAATTGGTATGAGGATGGCGCTGCACTTTATTTTCTTATTCAATGTGGTTTATAATATTTAAATTCATATTATTGTTTGAGTTAGCAATATGCAAGTTGTAAAATAACAGTTTGAACCGGAAGCATCAACAATTTAATAGGTAACCTTCCCATGTCTTTAAATTTAGCTAAAACCTAAAACTGCTTTGACCGGGTTGTAGCTTCCAGTAATTTAATGATGGTATGCCGGCTGGTTCGGAACTGCTTTAGTGATACCTGGACTGACAATCTCTCTGTCTCTATTTCTATCTTTAACTTCTCTAGCTTATTTAAGATGTTAATATGTTTTGTTGATATTTTTAGGTACTTGGCAACTGCATCTTCTGATAATACTGTCAAGATATGGAATGTTGATGGTTTTACATTAGAGAAGACTTTGATAGGTAATTCATGAAATTTTGTGATAATGTAGTGTTTTTTCACTCCCTTCCCTTTCTCCAAAATTTCCTAAACCTGAAACGAGGTTGGATGTACATTCCAGGTCATACATGTTGGGTATGGGACTGTGTCTTCTCAGTGGATGGTGCCTACCTTATTACAGGTACTAACTTGGTAATTCTTTTGGTATCTGTGTTTCTTATACACATCCAGGAACTGGATATATAAATGGGTTTCCTTTTGAACACTTGTCACACTCACGTTGGTATTTAGACTATTTAGGTGATAATAATTATGGTTTCTAACTTCTGCAATGATTTGATGTTACCTGTGTAAAAAAGTTTTAAAACGCATTTATAGTGTAGTTGTTACTTAGAAACATGCCCTTCTGCATTGCCCAGTATTGGATCCTTCAGTTCACAGGAAATGTTAAGTACAGATAAAGTTGATTCATGAAATTACAAGTTTTTGATTGCTGATTGGTCTTTCATTTTATTTACCAATTGCTAACCATGATTATTTATTTCTTTAAAGAAAATTAAGTATCTTATGGGATGAGTAAAAAAACATGATCATTTAGTCCTCCAGAATCCAGATTTAAAAAATGCTAGACAGAGTGTAGTTGCAAACTTAAATTGGCTATACATATGTTATTTTTGTAGGAAGGTTAAACTTAAAAAACTAGCTAGTAATATATAATTAATTGTTCTGCTTAGAATTTTTTAATAGCCTATACTAAAAGTTGTTTTAATTGTACTCTATTAGCCCAAATTTTTATATAAAATTTTAAAAGCGATTAGTGGAAGCTGTAAAAGTCGAACGAAACAGTGGTGGAGAGTGGTGACTTGGAGCAACCTGCTCAAGCTACGACTATTTTGAAAACTACCGATTTTGCACTTGCATAATGAGCTGTAATTACACTACTTTTGCCCGATTGCAAAATAGACCTTGCATTACTAATTGTGAGTTGTGAATCTGAAGATTGAAGGTTTTTGTATGACAAATTGATGCGCCTCAATGGTTTGGACGTGTCATTTGGATTCTTAGAGGACGAAATCAAAGAGGAATGGTGTCAATTCATTATAGAGCTCAATGTTTTATGAGGTATAATATTGTAGTCTTACTTTAATTGTTGAGAATTTAGATATGTGTAACGTTGTAATTTCTATAATATTGTTTATTAATTGAATTACAATATTTGTGTTGTTTCAGGACCTATGTATATATTTGGAGCAATGCTTAATTTGGATGGATTAGATAATATGTGTAATTATATTGTACATTTGTAGTATATGTAATGACTTGTAAATTTGTACATAAATTTGTATATATTTTGATACATTTAAGGCAAAATTGGTTTGAATTGGTATATATATATTTGTTAGCCAAAAATTGGTAGAAAAAAGGCCAAAATGGTTTGAAATGACATATATAAAATGTGATATTTGTCTGCCAAAATTTGGTTGAAAACAGGTAGAAATTCTGGTTTATAAACTTGGAAAAAATGTGGTTTAAAACAAAAGCTGCAAAAATTTTCGTATACCTTAGACAGCGCTTTACACAAAAGCGCTGTCTAAGGGGGGGCTTAGAAAGCGCTTTTGGCAAAAGCGCTGTCTAAGGGGGGGCTTAGACAGCACTTTTGAAAAGCGCTGTCTAAAGTATACCTAAAAAAATTAAAATAGGAGGGGATTAGACAGCGCTTTCACCAAAAACGATGTCTAAGGTATAGGGGCTTAGAAAGCGCTTTTATCAAAAGCGCTGTCTAAGGTATTCCTAAAAGCGCTGTCTAAGGGTACCTTAGACAACTCTTAGACAGCGCTTTTAAGATTTAAAAAAGCGCTGTCTAAACCTTTAGCAGCGGAGGTTTAGACAGCGCTTTAAAGCGCTGTCTAAGGCTAAAAAAAGCGCTGTCTAAGGTCTTGTTTGGCATAGTGTAATACCAAAATACATTAAAAAAAAATCCATAAGAACCATCAACAGGTAACTAAAAAAGTATATAGAAAAACATCAAAGTCTAGTTTGTCCTTCCTGATGATCCATTTTCTGCAATTCGGTAGCTAGACTCAGAAGAACGTCTACCATCAGTAGGTGACTCCATCCCTGAAAATAAAGTATTAAACTTAGAAGAATGTCTTCCACTAGAATGAACTATCAATCTTAAACTTATATATTTTAAAAATAATAATAGATTTCATGAAAATCATACCTGTGTTCCACTAGAATTTTGCATTTGCATTAAGAATTCAATTTCTTTTGTCCAAGCAATGTGCTTTTCCTTTAAGAATCTGATTGCCTCCAACAATTCATCAATTTTTGAATTTTGTTCTTTAAGCACATTAATTTCTTTTTGCATTTCCTTTATTTTTTTCATTTTCTTCAAAAGAAGAAGACGATCTCGTAGATCCATTAATCTGAGATGGTGTAACTCCAAGTCCCATACTACGAACATATCCAGGATGTTCTTTTCCAAATACTTTCTGAAATGCCTCATTTTCAGACATGGAATCCTTAATTGCGGCTTGTAATTTTTCCTGCACATGCAAAATGTAACACGGTGGGAGAACTGACTTTAGTTAAATGTTGCGGATAGCAAGAGTCGCCACCGACTTTTATTTTATCCAAAGGAAAGGGCATAAAAGAACAGGAAAGACCTTAAAAGATTTTTGGGTTCGGGGGGTAGGTTATATAAAGGGAAGGTGTTAGCACCCTTTATATCCATGGTTATTCATGGGCTCTTAGTTACTTAGCTCACTTTAAACTGTTTTGAGAAGTGTAGTGTGTGATTGAAAATTTTCTTAAGTATTTTATAATGATCCTTGTACGGATATATATAAAGACTTTGTTTTGAAAGTTGTTTGAAAATGTGAAGTGTTATGAAATGTTTTTGAAAAAGTGAGCAAGTACTTAAGAGGAACCTACCCTAATTTGAATCTTTTCTGTTCTAAAATGTTCTTTCAATGGTAAGACTATCCCTATTATTAAGGAATAGGTAGTCATTACCTTGGATGTTGTAAGGGACATGTGAAGGGTCATCTGTGATTAGGCAACTGTAAGGTGTCTTAACAATACGAAGGGAATTATCATCTTTTATTCGAAAGGGACAAGATCATTATTCCGTAGGAAACATTCGAAGGGACTTGATCTTATAATCGTAAAGGGACTTGATGATATTTTAGGAGAAGGGACCTTACTTTTAGACACCTTACTTGACCTTTTGGTTTAGGCAACATGAGGGATAGCCCTTAAGAAGTGAGATGGCGATCAAAGATCGACTTACGTGTGTGCGTGTATTTATTCAAATATTTATCTTATTAAATTAGTGATCTAAATTAATTTTACAATACAAACATGTTATCACTCCTTATTTTACTAACCATAGCAATATATTTATAAATAAACAATAAGAACTACAACTATTACATGGCTTTTACAATTACATTATAATAAAAAAACAATTTAAATAATAATAATAAAATAAAATAATAAACATAAGCAATAAATAAAAGGGTTAGTAATAAAATAATGACAAAAAATAAGTTAGCACAAAATATAAAATATATACAAGCTAATTAAAATTAAATAAACATTTTTTAGAATTTTTTGATATGAAAATAGAATAATAAAGATAATAATAATAAATCATATATTAATTTATTTACAAAATAAACATGATTAATATTTAATTATATATATAAGTATTTATTAAGTACAAAATAATTAAAAGGAGAAATTAAAATTTTAAAAGAAATTAGGGTTTTTAGAAATTAGAAAATAAATTAGGGTTAATGATAATTAGGGTTTTAATTATATATAAAAAATATTAGGGTTTCTAATTTAATTTACAACATTATTAAATAAATATATACATATTTTAATTCAAATACATAATAAATCAAAAAACTAGTTTTAGAATTTAGAAAATAATTTTAGAATTTTTTTAGAAAATATAAAATATTTACATGTTATTCTCCTAGAATTATTTAAATATATATATATATATATATATATATATATATATATATATATATATATATATATATATATATATATATATATATATATATATATATATATATATATATATTAAACATGATTATTAACAGTAAAATAATTAATAAAACAAGTAAATAAAACAAAACAAAAAAAATTGAAACTTACCTGAGCAGGGTTTGAACCCACGCCCTAGGCATTAACACCCTTAGACCAGCCTGCCTTCCACTGGACCAGCTGCGTGCTAGTGATAATGACTGGGTAGCATTCCTTTTATTTTTAACCTACGAAAATCAATGAAAATAAAAAAACAAAATGGCCTGGGGAGGTTTTGATCCCAGGACCATTCCCTTGCCAGCCAAACGCGCACACCAACTGAGCCAAGTGTTCTAGTTGTAATATAACATAACATAATTCAAAAAATATTAAAACAATAATTTGAATCCTTGCTGATGGCGCCAATCTTCTTCTTTTTCCTCCAGCCCTACAAAATTTCCTGCGAATTTTGTTGGGAGTTTTGCTGCGTTTTTACTTTCGCATGTAAACCTGCGAAACAAATAACATACAAATCCAGTACGATTCATCCAAATTGATTATGTTTTTTAAAACCCCACATCATGCCTGATCCAGCCATGGTCTTAGAAAGTTTTTAAATGGCCTAATGAGAGAGACCCCAAATGGAAGGTCAAAACCCTAACAATGGCAGATCTTCATCCGTGTACCTAAAATCAAACCGATTCATCCAGAAAGACTCAAAGCATCATCACAAACACAAATATGAGATCAAATTCAAGGAATAATGACAGAATCATAAAAATCGAAAAAATTCAAATGTTGAATGAACACAGATTCAGTTTATGTAAATGAGAGTGTCTCATGTGCTTTTTATGATCCAAATATGTTATATGAACATCATAGAACGCATTGCAATGCTTAAAACTCTTTGAAATCCCCTCTACCTTGGAATCCGAATTGGAATTTTTTGAGTGATTTTGTGAAGTTTGAAGATGGTTTGTGAGGCTCTGAATTCGTGATCTCTTGGCTGCTTAATGTTGTATATATACCACTTGATAAAATTAGGTCAAGACTTTGTACAAAATTATGGACTTTTGGAATTTTTAAGATTGAAAAAGATGTGATCTTAAATTTTGAAATATCTTGATCTAGCCTTGCTATTTTAAGATGATCCTAATTATTCTTGTATCAATCAAGTCCAAATATAATTTATGACCTTCTAGAAACCAAATCAATTTAAATATTCATCATTTTATATTTTATTTGAATTTAAAATGATTTTTAACATAAAAAATCATAATAAATAAAAACAAAATGAATAAAATTATGAATAAATTAATTTAATTTCGTGCATGATGTCATGGAACTAATTGGATCACAAAAAAGCAAGCCCATTTGGTGAATTATGGTTTTAAGACCCCATTTGCTTCATAAACCTCTAAAACATTTCCCAACTTTGTAATGGCACAAATCCTTCAATTTTAATGCTATGAAGGTGTTATTGGACATTTTGGAAAGCTTAAAGAGTCCTATAACCAACCTCTTTGGTCTCATGTCCATATCTTTTACCATTCTCAAGTTATGCTCTTTGGAAGTTGTTGACTTTTTGTTGACTTTTAAAAGGAGCTATAATGTCTTAGCTCATACCTTCCAAATGAAGCATTTTTGGGCTTGGCTTGTGAGACACAAAGTTGTAGAGAATTCAATTTCCTTCAAAATGAGCTTTTGATGGAAAATTTTTGATGAAGCATGTGAAAGTTATGGCTGGTCAAAGTTCAGTTGACTTTTGTAACACGGTGGGAGAACTGACTTTAGTTATGTTGCGGATAGCAAGAGTCGCCACCGACTTTTATTTTATCCAAAGGAAAGGCATAAAAGAACAGAAAAGACCTTATAAAAGATTTTTGGGTCCGGGGGGTAGGTTATGTAAAGGGAAGGTGTTAGCACCCTTTACATCCATGGTTATCCATGGGCTCTTAGTTACTTAGCTCACTTTGAATTGTTTTTGAAATGTGAAGTGTGTGAATAGAAATTTTCATAAGAGTTTGATAATGATCCATGTACGGATGCGTAAAAAACTTGTGTTTGAAAATTGTTTGAAATTTGTGAAGTATTTGAAAAGTTTTTAAATAGTGAGCAAGTAACTATGAGGAACCTACCCTAAAGTTTAAGTCTTTCTGTTCTTGAATCCTTTAGATGGTAAGACTATCCCTATTATTAAGGAATAGGTAGTCATTACCTTGGATGTGTGGGACAAGTAAGGGACATCTGTTTATATAGGCAACTGTAGGGTGTATTAAGCAATTTTGGAAGGACGGTCATCTTTATTCGAAAGGGACAAGATCATTATGAAGGCAGCATTCGAAAGGGACTTGATATTTTATTGTTAAGGGACTAGATGACTTTACTTTGAGGGACTTTTTGCTTTATACACCTTACTTGACCTTTTTGATTAGGCAACATAAGAGGTAACCCTAGAAAGTGAGATGGCGATCAAAGATCGACTTACGTGTGTGAGTGTACAATTTTTAATATTTATCTTTAAATTAAGTGATCTAAATTAATTTTAAATAACATACATGTTACACTCCCTATTTACTAACCATGGCATAAAATAAATAATTTAAACATTATAAAATATTACATCCAGGAACAATTACAAAAAATAATAATAAAAGCAATTTAAAATAATAAGCAAAACAAATTAATAAGCAAAATAAATAAATAATAATAATAGGGTTAGTAGAAATAATAATAACAATTTAAAAATAAATGGGGTTAGTAATAATCATATAAACATAATTAATAATAATAATGAAATAAGCAAAAATATTATAATAAACAAAATTTAAAAGTTAATAAGAAAATACAAACAATCATATTAAAAATTAAATCAATTATGAACATATTATGAGAAATAAGTTATAATTATTAAATTTGCAAATTTTTTTAGAAATTATTTACATGCATAATTAATTATAAACAATTAGTGAATATTTTTATATAAAAAATTGAGCATTTTAATTTTTACACATATTTATGTACAAAATTTTAAATTATAAACAATTTATGTATTTAATAAAAATTAGATTAAATATAAATAATAATATTAAACAAAAATAGAAGAAAAAGAAACTAGGTTTTTAGAAATTATTATGATTAAATTAGGGTTTGTAGAAAAATATATTTTTAGGGTTTATAAAAATAAATTGAGTTTTATATACAAAAATGTCAAATATTAATCTAATTATTATAATGTATACATATTTTTAATATTTAATATATAATAATAAACTAGGTTTAGAATTAAAACAAATTACAAAATATTTACATATTATTTTTTCTAGAATTATTTAATCATACACTAAACATAATTATATCTAATTAATATTAATATAATTAACAAACAAATTAAATGAAACAAACAAAAAAAAAATTGGAACTTACCTGGCTGGGAATTGAACCCAGGACACCTTGCTTGCCAATACCCAGGCCAACAACACATACCACCAGGCCAGCGCGCGCAGGTGAAGAAAGAATGGGTCTAATTGTTTTTATGCCTTAAACCTGAAAAATCAAAAAAAAAAAAAAAGAACAAGCAAAAGGCCTGGGGGAATCGAACCCAGGACCTTGCAAGCAATCACACAAACACGTTACCATTCCTGCTGGGAGAGCGCACCTGCTGAAGTAATAACTTTAATTCATTATATTTTAAGACTGATGACTATATAGAAAAAATAAGAAAAAAAGGTGGTGAAGCCAGGATTCGATCCCTGGACATAGACATCACATGCGCATCCCTTGCCAACTGAGCTAACCAACGTTTGTGAAATAAAACAGAAGACAATTCATAATATTTTAAAACAAAAGTTCAAATTTGAAATTCGCGCGCAGGGATCTTCATCTTCTTCCTCTGGCCATACGAATTTTGCTGCGAAAACTATACGAATTTTCCTGCGATTTTCAAACTGCAGCAATCCCTACGAAATTCAAACACCAATGAAACAGCAAAATTTCATGAAATTGAAAACATCATTGAGTTCCTGACAACATTTGCAACCGTCCTGTGTCTTTAGAATTTATTTATGTTTGTCAAATGCTAAAACCCTAAATGGGGGCCGAAACCCTAATAATGGTGAAATTCATCTCAGGCATCCAAACTTCAATCAATTTGTCCAGACACAATCTAAAGCTCATCACAAACCAATAAATAACATCAAAATTCGTTAGTATTGCTTAAATATGAGAAATCGAAAACAAAAATATTAAGAACAAAATGCATTCGGTTCATGCCATATGAATAGTTTTGGATGCAAATGAGGGCTGGGATTGGTTTCTGGATGTCCAAAGAATCATTCTATGTCCTTGAATTACCTTCAAATGCACTGGAAGAGAGAAACCGAAATTGAAATTTGGTGTGGTTTTTGAAAATTTGGAACTTACACTTTTGAGCTGGAAATCCTCCCTAGTGCTTGCAGTGTCTTCAAGTATATATAATGATTGAATTAGGTTAAAAAGAATGGATCTTGTATCATGAAAATTGATTACTTGATTATGAAGAAATCTCTCATCCAAAAATATCAAAAAAATCCAATATATTCTTACTATTTTGGCCTAGCACGAATTTGGATGTTGATAATTGGTCTTGAATGGTGTTTATGACTTTCTAGAAGAAGAATCACCCTTAAATATTGATTTTTTGATTTTATTTTGATTTAATATGTATTTAAATGAATAAAATTCAAATAAATATTAAATAAAATAAAAAAAATCAGAAAATTACATGGGTGGGTCGTGCATGAGGTCTTGGTGTGGATTGGGTCATCATATGGCAAGCCCATTTAGAAAAAATTGGTTTTAGACCTCCATTTTCTTCATAAACCAACCAAAAATTTCCCAACTTTGCAAGGGCCCACATCCTTCAATTTTAATTCTATGAGGGTGTTCTTAGACATTTTGGAAATCTTGAAGAATCCTCTAACCAACCCCACTGGTTTCATGTTCATATCATTCACCATTCTCAAGTTATGCCCTTTTGAAGTTGTTGACTTTTTGTTGACTTTCAAAAGGACCTATAATGTCTTAGCTCATACCTTCCAAATGAAGCATTTTTGGGCTTGGCTTGTGAGACACAAAGTTGTAGAGAATTCAATTTCCTTCAAAATGAGCTTTGGATGGAGACTTGGTGATGAAGCATGTGAAAGTTATGGCTGGTCAAAGTTCAGTTGACTTTTACTGAGAAAACCCTAATTTAGAAACTCCTGACTCTTGATGATCTGAAATCTCCTTGATGAATCATGATCAACCCTTGATAAAATGATGAATTTTACTTCATATACTTGATGTTGGCAAAAAATCATGAATTTTGACTTTGGTTTGACCACAGTTGACCTCAGTTTGACCTTTTAACTGCTTTGACTGACTTTGACTGACTTTGACTTATCTGATCATTTGACTGAGCAAACCTTTGAGAAAAGTCTTGAAACTTGTCATGGGGATTCTTAGACACATATAAGATGTTATGAAGCTCATTTGAAGTCTTGGAAGTCCATTTAGCCTGATTAAAGTCAAAACCCTAGTTTTGGATGCACTGCTTAGGAGATGCATTGTCTGAGGGAGTTGTCAAATCTTCTGACCAATAGTGAACTTTGTGAACCTTGTGAACCATCATAAAATGTCTTGTGAACCTCATAAAGTGGCTTGTAGACTTCATGAACCTCATGAAAGGTCTTGTAAGCATTGTGAATCTTGTGAACCTTGTGAACCTCATAAAGTGGCTTGTAGACTTCATGAACCTCATGAAAGGTCTTGTAAGTATTGTGAATCTTGTGAACCTTGTGAACCTCATAAAGTGGCTTGTAGACTTCATGAACCTCATGAAAGGTCTTGTAAGTATTGTGAATCTTGTGAACCTTGTGAACCTTCTTAGCACACAAAGTCTTGTATTGTGAGGGCAAATTTTGGGGTGCAACAGCTGCCCCTGTTCAATTTTCTGAAACCTGAGGGGTTAGATTGGTATATTTGCCAGTCGTGACCTGGAAGGTTGAAGAGGATTGAACACAAAAGCCCAAAAATTTGCACTCACCAGTGCGTAGAGTGATACTGATGTTTGGGTTGTATATGCTTGAGTGGGCTTAAAGATGCCACTTGGAGAAAAGTTCTTCACATACATTTCTTGGAGGATAAAGCAGTCCAAAATATGAAGATATAATGATAGCTTTCAAGAGGATAAAGCAATCCTGAGGTAGTAATATGCTTTCAGGAGGATAAAGCAGTCCTGAGGTAGTGATATGCTTTCAGGAGGATAAAGCAGTCCTGAGGTAGTGATATGCTTTCAGGAGGATAAAGCAGTCCTGAGGTAATAATATGCTTTCAGGAGGATAAAGCAGTCCTGAGGTAATAATATGCTTTCAGGAGGATAAAGCAGTCCTGAGGGATTGATAATATTCTTTCAGGAGGATAAACAACATCCTGAGGTGATGATATGCTTTCAGAAAGATGAACAATGTTCTGAGGTATGAATATGCTTTCAGGAGGATAGAGCAGTCCTGAGGTAGGGGTAATAGCTTTCAGGAAGATAAACAACGTCCCGAGGAGATAATATGCTTTCAGGAGGATAAACAACGTCCTGAGGGATTGATAGCTTTCAGGAGGATAACAACGTCCTGAGGAAATGGTAACCTTTGGGAAGATAAACAATGGCCCAAGGTAATAATATGCTTTCAGAAGGATAAACAACATTCTGAGGAAGTGATGATAGCTTTCAGGAAGATAAACAACGTCCCGAGGAGATAATATGCTTTCAGGAGGATAAACAACATCCTGAGGTAATGATGATATACCCTTTGGGAAGATAAACAACGGCCCAAGGTAATGATATGTTTTCAGGAGGATAAAGCAGTCTTGAGGTGGTAATATGCTTTCAGAAGGATAAACAACATTCTGAGGAAATGATAAGCTTTCAGAAGGATAAACAACGTTCTGAGGGAATGATAATATGCTTTCAGGAGGATAAAGTAGTCCTGAGGTAATGATATAACCTTTGGGAAGATAAACAACGGCCCAAGGTAATGATACGCTTTCAGGAGGATAAAGCAGTCCTGGGGGAATGATATGCTTTCAGGAGGATAAAGCAGTCCTGAGGGAATGATATGCTTTCAGGAGGATGAATAACATCCTGAGGAAATGATATAACCTTTGGGAAGATAAACAACGGCCCAAAGTAATAATATGTTGATGAAGTCTGTCTGTTGGAGTATTAACCTGAAAACAAGGTAGCATTCTATATGGTAGTATTAGTTTATGCATTATGTATGCATGTATAATATGATGCACTTAAGTAATGTATTATGCATCCATGGATATGTATGTTATGGTATGATGTAAATGATGTATGTATGACATGTTGCTGCCGGAAGCGTTTGGATATCTTCGTATAACAACTGCTGGCCAGGGAAAATAAATCCCGATTCGTTGTTGAAGAATATGAGGAACTCATTCCCGTCTTGTTTGATAATATGTTATACATAACCTCCCGTCTGATGGGGATAGCAAGGTATACATAACCTCCCGTCTTCGTTCGATAGTAGGGTATCCATAGCCTCCTGTCTTCGTTCGTCGTACTCTTATTGGAACAATAAGTTCCCGGCTATCCGTATGAGGATAAAAGAGATGGATATAAATTCCAGGGGAGATGTGACTTGAAGTACTTACGAAGATAGATTTGCCCTACCGGGGGATTTGTAGCTGTCTTGTAGGGATGAACCGGTGAAGCTTCGTTGAAATCCTTCCCTCGTTCATCCTTAGTAAATACTATTACTGTATTTTCATGCATTTCTGGTAAACATCAATCATATTAAGCATTTATGCATTTCTAGTAAACATCAATCATACTCAAAAGCATACATACATTCAAACACAACCAATGGATGTTTCGCTTATGTAAATAGGGTAAAAGTAAATCTGGATCCAGAGGAAAAAGTAAAGTTGAACTTGAAAACAGAATCATTTCAATTTCGAGAGCGTATAACCAAATGGATTTAGAGCTCCTGAGATCCTTAACTTTCCTGAATACCTTCCCAGAAATCCTCATGGTTGGATCTGAAGATATGATACTGACACCATCTGATACTACTGGCGTAGACAATTAATTTCCACAATGGCTTCTGCTGAGAATCCAATATCAAGGTAATACGATGAGAGGAACGTGTCTTCAAATTGTGATGGACCATATACGCTCCGGATACTAGATTTGAAAAGAAAGCATTGCCCCTTGGTTGAGGATGAGTTATACCATAATGGAAGCATCTGAAATGAGCTACCTCAGGAGACACAAGCAGAATGCCCCACAAGCATATGCCCCTGGTATCATGAACTTCGTAATGTTACCCTTGGTAATTCAAATATATGAGGAAAACTGCCCCTGGCTATTAAGCACTGTTGAATCTGGGCCTGATTGCCCCGAAAGAATTGAACAGTAACTTGGTATGCCCCTTTGTATACATGGACTTTGATTCAGGAAGCAACTTTGTTTATCGGAAGGACTTTGGTTCATTGAACATTCATCTTGTAAGTTTCTCCATTTGTCAAACACTCAGGTATATGCAAACAAATGTATTCAAAAATGCAATGCTTATGTCTGTCTTGAAGTTTTTTGAAAAAGAATTAAAATTTTTTTTTTTTTTTTTTAGAAAATTGTGATATTAACTCAAGTTTTATAATAAGCCCTAAAGGAGTCAGGATACCTTTTTGTAGCAGTACGCTTTCAAACTAACCATGCTTCAGTTAGGACTTTTAAAGGGTTATAACGTGGCCTGGTTCATGGTTTAAGAAACAAAGGATAAAGGCTCAAATTTTATTTGTACCCAACCCAATCTTCATGATGTTCTTCAGCCCTATACTCAGTTAACTCATGCATTTGAGGCTCAAAGGAGTTTAGAATTGTAACACTGACATTTGTGATGGTTCAGAAACCCAAAATTTATTTGAACATTCAGTCATATTTCTTTGTTGAGGATTCATAGTGACCTCTTTTTTTTTGACTTTATTATCCCTTCTTTTTGCCTGAACTGCTTATTTCAAGGTTACAGTCAGCGGGATGTCTTAATGTTTTACTAAGTCTCCTTCATAGGTTTTGACTTAGCAAGACTGTTCTTTTGCTGGATATTGACTGTCAGATTTAATGATTACAGAGAACCATCATTAGTTGTGTACAACACAGATAATTTGGCATATTTGAGTTAACCGAGTAACTACCCTGCCCCGGGTTATGAATAAGGGTTTTAATTTGTGCGAGAATAAAAACTCCTACTTCATAGGCTCAAAAGGGTTGACTAGGGATTAACTTCCTTATATCTCCACTGTTTAGGAATTGAAACAATGCCTGTACATCGTCAGCATAATCTGTTCAAAAGCATACTGCCTAATATTATGGTATTGTTTTCGTCATCCTCCCTCTACAGGCTTATAGCTTTATCAGGAGTTAAATATCACAGGGTAGAAATAAGAAGCATAATTCAAAATATAGTGGAACGAATGGATTAATTCAAGACAAACATATGCAATGAAAACAAAAGTTTAACATAATAGTAAGTGTTCAAACAAATAAAAGAAATTACAAATGAAAATTCAAATGTTGTCCCATCCAGTTGGCTGAATGTCCTCAATTGCAATCTGTGAACCTTGAGGAGCAGTATACTTCACCATGAAATCAAATTTACCACTTGGATGTCCCAAGGTGCCCCATATTTCAACAGGAACAGGTAGGCTTTCTTTCTTGCAACCTTGGGCAACTTGTCTTGCAGCTTTGGTGTTTGATGGACGATAGTAGAATTCAACTTGACCATCTGGAGTAACCTCTAGGATTCCTTCGTCAATCAGGTCTTGGATCTTTTTCTTTAATGTCCAACAACTATTAGTATCATGTCCAGGACAGTTGGAGTGATACCCACACCTTGCCTTGGGATTATAGCGAGGAGAGGAGGTTTTAGGATTTTGAGGAGAACTTTTCAAAGAAATTAGTTCCATCTCCAACAAGCATTGCAGAACTTGTGACATTGGAGTGCTGAACTTGATAAACTGCCTTCTATATTTCTTGTGTTGAGGTGGATTAACTTTATCAGGTCTTTCTTCTTCAACTGAAGAACAATCAATGGCAACCTGTTTCTTACCTTCTTTTATCCTCATCTTCCTTTCAACCAAATCAGCTTGTTTTAACGGAGGTTGACTGACAATTAGATCCCTGACTCTATCACTTTGAAGTTTGTGGACAAAGGTTCTCAGCTCTTCTTGCCCCTGAGCTAAACTTTGAATAAGAGCCACCTGGTCATTCATCTGGGTCCTCATTCCTGTCATCTCAGCTTGTAGTTGTTTCAGGTGATCATCCTTGTTTTCCTCAGGATTCTTCTTCTTAGCCAGCGGTGTCTTTAATTCATCCTGCCCCTTGGACAAGTTCAGGATCAACTCTTGGAACTGGGCATTCTGAGCCTGGAGATCTTTGACCGTTTGTTCAAGAGCCATTGCTGAAATAAACAGCGAGAAGATAAGAAACCTGTGCACAAGAAACCTGTGATGCAATGCATATGCAATGTTTTTCAAGGACCGCAGGATTTAAATTTGCTTAAACAAACAAGAAGGTAAACTTTTATTAGTAATAAATTTGTTTTTCCTCTTGGGCTTACAGAAAATTAAATGACATAAATACAAGAGATGGGGTTTTAAGTCTCCCATGGACGTTTCCTCTTTGTGTTGAGGTATGAGTTGAGATTCCGTTCCTCATGAAGTTGCTTTGTTAGTTCTAGGATTCTTTCTTGGCTTGCTTTGTAATGAGCCTCGAAAGTATCCCTTTGCTCCTTCAGTTGGATCCAGGATCTCTGTAAGTCTTCCATGTCAGTAGGCATGTCTGGGTGAAGGATGGTATAAGAAGTATCTCTTTCAGCAACAGGTTCCATGGTAACTGGCAGGATAGCAGGATATGGCATCATGAGAGTCTGAGCACGAGATCGCACCCATCTGAGATAAGCCTCCATAGGAATAGTGTACTTAGGCTCCAGAGTCCTGCTGTCAACCTTGTTCACTTTTCCCCATGCTCGTATGAATCTCTGACGGTAACCTTGAAGATCGTTGTCATAGTCAAACACAATGCCTTGAATCAACATGTCATGTGGACCATCACTCCAAGCGTAACCAAACTGTCGTAATGCTAAGGAAGGGTTGTAAGTAATGCCTCCTCTTATGCCTAGAAGTGGCACATTAGGAAACTCCCCACAACGGTCAATGATAGTAACGTTTCCCATAGATCTGGAGCACCAATGGATATCTGAATGAGAGAGCGACATGATCCTTTTAGACCACCTGAACCCTTGTTCATTCTTCATCACTGAGCGAGGAAGGTGAGAAATAAACCACCTAGATAGCAAAGGTATGCAACACATCAGAGTTCCTCGTGCCTTTGTAGTACGAGTATGAAGAGAGTGCAGGATGTCTCCAAGCAATGTAGGCACTGGATTGTGACTCAGAAATATGTTGATGGCATGAACGTCTATGAACTGATCAGGATTGGGGAACAATACTAAGCCATAAATCAGCAAGGCTAAGATCTCCTCAAAAGCGTCATAGCTCATAGCCTTCAAGAACACTTGAGCCCTATCTATTAATACTTTAGCAAGAATACCCTTAACTCCGCTTCTCGTTTCTAGAACAATGTCGGATTTCTTCAGATGTAGAGCTGCAGCAATAACCTCTGGTTTAAGCTCCTTCTCCAAGCCTGTGAAGGGTCTTTGATCAAGAACAGGTATACCCAGAAGTTTAGATAATTCTTCCATTGTAGGAACCAGCTGATATTCAGGGAATGTGAAGCAATGGTGCTTAGGGTCAAAGAACTGAAATAGGACACTCATCATGTCTTCATTGAATCCAGAGGTGACTAGATCCAGTAGGTGACCATGTCTCTTGATGAACTGGGAATGATCAGACACTTGAGAAACCAACTCTTTAAGCTTAGCAGGTATGCCCACAAAGTTGATCCTGATGGTGTTTCTACGAGCAGAAGCCATGACCTGCAACCAAGAACAAAGATAAATCCTTTGGTCCTTGAAATGGTTAGTGAAAATGCTATGCTTATGATGCATGAAGATGTCATGATGTTATGTTCAATCACAAACATGTGGCACACACAAACAAGTCACTCAATAGCCCTAGGTTTAAAGGCTTGCATGAGGTTCAAAGGTAAGTACCCTCCCCTGAAGTTAGTTGGTTCATCCTATCCTACAAAAGTAACCAGGTTCTAAGGGATCTCAATATCATTGATCCTTCACAAGGGTGGTTGTTCAGTAGACAACTTACATGCCAACCAAAACCCTCCAAGTTTAAGATCTCAATGAGCGTAGTATCGAGTATCAACCAACTTCAGTCTGCACCAAAGTCGGTTATCTCACTACTTTTATAAAGGCCAAGATGGGATAACTAGGGTTCTAAAAGTTAGTTAGTGCATTGACAACATATGGCAGCCTCATATTATCCTCAACTTGACTTAAGGAACATAAGCACCAACAAGGAAGTCACACTAACTATGGCCACCAGATCAACCATATCGGCATACGCCGTACAGTTTCCTTGGTCTATTGCCATTTACCTAAGGTACACTAGATCCGGGTTAGGATCTTTCACACATAAGAGCCCAACAAGTAAGTATAAAGCAAACAAGGCAAACAATTTTAAAGTGATCTAATTCCTAAGGGTACCCCTCTTTTATTAAATCCCCAGCAGAGTCGCCAGTTCTGTAACACGGTGGGAGAACTGACTTTAGTTATGTTGCGGATAGCAAGAGTCGCCACCGACTTTTATTTTATCCAAAGGAAAGGCATAAAAGAACAGCAAAGACCTTATAAAAGATTTTTGGCTCCGGGGGGTAGGTTATGTAAAGGGAAGGTGTTAGCACCCTTTACATCCATGGTTATCCATGGGCTCTTAGTTACTTAGCTCACTTTGAATTGTTTATGAAATGTGAAGTGTGTGAATAGAAATTTTCATAAGAGTTTGATAATGATCCATGTACGGATGCGTAAAAAACTTGTGTTTGAAAATTGTTTGAAATTTGTGAAGTATTTGAAAAGTTTTTAAATAGTGAGCAAGTAACTATGAGGAACCTACCCTAAAGTTTAAGTCTTTCTGTTCTTGAATCCTTTAGATGGTAAGACTATCCCTATTATTAAGGAATAGGTAGTCATTACCTTGGATGTGTGGGACAAGTAAGGGACATCTGTTTATATAGGCAACTGTAGGGTGTATTAAGCAATTTTGGAAGGACGGTCATCTTTATTCGAAAGGGACAAGATCATTATGAAGGCAGCATTCGAAAGGGACTTGATCTTTTATTGTTAAGGGACTAGATGACTTTACTTTGAGGGACTTTTTGCTTTATACACCCTACTTGACCTTTTTGATTAGGCAACATGAGAGGTAACCCTAGAAAGTGAGATGGCGATCAAAGATCGACTTACGTGTGTGAGTGTACAATTTTTAATATTTATCTTTAAATTAAGTGATCTAAATTAATTTTAAATAACATACATGTTACACTCCCTATTTACTAACCATGGCATAAAATAAATAATTTAAACATTATAAAATATTACATCCAGGAACAATTACAAAAAATAATAATAAAAGCAATTTAAAATAATAAGCAAAACAAATTAATAAGCAAAATAAATAAATAATAATAATAGGGTTAGTAGAAATAATAATAACAATTTAAAAATAAATGGGGTCAGTAATAATCATATAAACATAATTAATAATAATAATGAAATAAGCAAAAATATTATAATAAACAAAATTTAAAATTTAATAAGAAAATACAAACAATCATATTAAAAATTAAATCAATTATGAACATATTATGAGAAATAAGTTATAATTATTAAATTTGCAAATTTTTTTAGAAATTATTTACATGCATAATTAATTATAAACAATTAGTGAATATTTTTATTAAAAAAAATTGAGCATTTTAATTTTTACACATATTTATGTACAAAATTTTAAATTATAAACAATTTATGTATTTAATAAAAATTAGATTAAATATAAATAATAATATTAAACAAAAATAGAAGAAAAAGAAACTAGGTTTTTAGAAATTATTATGATTAAATTAGGGTTTGTAGAAAAATATATTTTTAGGGTTTATAAAAATAAATTGAGTTTTATATACAAAAATGTCAAATATTAATCTAATTATTATAATGTATACATATTTTTAATTTTTAATATATAATAATAAACTAGGTTTAGAATTAAAACAAATTACAAAATATTTACATATTATTTTTTCTAGAATTATTTAATCATACACTAAACATAATTATATCTAATTAATATTAATATAATTAACAAACAAATTAAATGAAACAAAAAAAAAAATTGGAACTTACCTGGCTGGGAATTGAACCCAGGACACCTTGCTTGCCAATACCAAGGCCAACAACACATACCATCAGGCCAGCGCGCGCGCAGGTGAAGAAAGAATGGGTCTAATTGTTTTTATGCCTTAAACCTGAAAAATCAAAAAAAAGAAAGAACAAGCAAAAGGCCTGGGGGAATGGAACCCAGGACCTTGCAAGCAATCACACAAACACGTTACCATTCCTGCTGGGAGAGCGCACCTGCTGAAGTAATAACTTTAATTCATTATATTTTAAGACTGATGACTATATAGAAAAAATAAGAAAAAAAGGTGGTGAAGCCAGGATTCGATCCCTGGACATAGACATCACATGCGCATCCCTTGCCAACTGAGCTAACCAACGTTTGTGAAATAAAACAGAAGACAATTCATAATATTTTAAAACAAAAGTTCAAATTTGAAATTCGCGCGCAGGGATCTTCATCTTCTTCCTCTGGCCATACGAATTTTGCTGCGAAAACTATTACGAATTTTCCTGCGATTTTCAAACTGCAGCAATCCCTACGAAATTCAAACACCAATGAAACAACAAAATTTCATGAAATTGAAAACATCATTGAGTTCCTGACAACATTTGCAACCGTCCCGTGTCTTTAGAATTTATTTATGTTTGTCAAATGCTAAAACCCTAAATGGGGGCCGAAACCCTAATAATGGTGAAATTCATCTCAGGCATCCAAACTTCAATCAATTTGTCCAGACACAATCTAAAGCTCATCACAAACCAATAAATAACATCAAAATTCGTTAGTATTGCTTAAATATGAGAAATCGAAAACAAAAATATTAAGAACAAAATGCATTCGGTTCATGCCATATGAATAGTTTTGGATGCAAATGAGGGCTGGGATTGGTTTCTGGATGTCCAAAGAATCATTCTATGTCCTTGAATTACCTTCAAATGCACTGGAAGAGAGAAACCGAAATTGAAATTTGGTGTGGTTTTTGAAAATTTGGAACTTACACTTTTGAGCTGGAAATCCTCCCTAGTGCTTGCAGTGTCTTCAAGTATATATAATGATTGAATTAGGTTAAAAAGAATGGATCTTGTATCATGAAAATTGATTACTTGATTATGAAGAAATCTCTCATCCAAAAATATCAAAAAAACCCAATATATTCTTACTATTTTGGCCTAGCACGAATTTGGATGTTGATAATTGGTCTTGAATGGTGTTTATGACTTTCTAGAAGAAGAATCACCCTTAAATATTGATTTTTTGATTTTATTTTGATTTAATATGTATTTAAATGAATAAAATTCAAATAAATATTAAATAAAATAAAAAAAATCAGAAAATTACATGGTTGGGTCGTGCATGAGGTCTTGGTGTGGATTGGGTCATCATATGGCAAGCCCATTTAGAAAAAATTGGTTTTAGACCTCCATTTTCTTCATAAACCAACCAAAAATTTCCCAACTTTGCAAGGGCCCACATCCTTCAATTTTAATGCTATGAGGGTGTTCTTAGACATTTTGGAAATCTTGAAGAATCCTCTAACCAACCCCACTGGTTTCATGTTCATATCATTCACCATTCTCAAGTTATGCCCTTTTGAAGTTGTTGACTTTTTGTTGACTTTCAAAAGGACCTATAATGTCTTAGCTCATACCTTCCAAATGAAGCATTTTTGGGCTTGGCTTGTGAGACACAAAGTTGTAGAGAATTAAATTTCCTTCAAAATGAGCTTTGGATGGAGACTTGGTGATGAAGCATGTGAAAGTTATGGCTGGTCAAAGTTCAGTTGACTTTTACTGAGAAAACCCTAATTTAGAAACTCCTGACTCTTGATGATCTGAAATCTCCTTGATGAATCATGATCAACCCTTGATAAAATGATGAATTTTACTTAATATACTTGATTTTGGCAAAAAATCATGAATTTTGACTTTGGTTTGACCACAGTTGACCTCAGTTTGACCTTTTAACTGCTTTGACTGACTTTGACTTATCTGATCATTTGACTGAGCAAACCTTTGAGAAAAGTCTTGAAACTTGTCATGGGGATTCTTAGACACATATAAGATGTTATGAAGCTAATTTGAAGTCTTGGAAGTCCATTTAGCCTGATTAAAGTCAAAACCCTAGTTTTGGATGCACTGCTTAGGAGATGCATTATCTGAGGGAGTTGTCAAATCTTCTGACCAATAGTGAACTTTGTGAACCTTGTGAACCATCATAAAATGTCTTGTGAACCTCATAAAGTGGCTTGTAGACTTCATGAACCTCATGAAAGGTCTTGTAAGCATTGTGAATCTTGTGAACCTTGTGAACCTCATAAAGTGGCTTGTAGACTTCATGAACCTCATGAAAGGTCTTGTAAGTATTGTGAATCTTGTGAACCTTGTGAACCTCATAAAGTGGCTTGTAGACTTCATGAACCTCATGAAAGGTCTTGTAAGTATTGTGAATCTTGTGAACCTTGTGAACCTTCTTAGCACACAAAGTCTTGTATTGTGAGGGCAAATTTTGGGGTGCAACAACTTTTCCTATGAAAACCCTAATTTAGAAACTCCTGATTCTTGATGATCTGAAATCTCCTTGATGAATCATAATCAACCCTTGATCAAATGATGAATTTTACTTCATATAATTAATGTTGGCAAAATATCATGAAGTTTGACTTTGGTTTGACCACAGTTGACCTCAGTTTGACTTTTTAACTACTTTGACTAATTTAAACCTATCTGATCATCTGACTGAGCAAATCTTTTGGGAAAGTCTTGAAACTTGACATGGGGATTATTGAACACATATAGGATGCTATGAAGCTAATTTGAAGTCTTGGAAGTCCATTTAGCCTGATAAAAGTCAAAACCCTAGTTTAAGATGCATTGCTTAGGAGGATGCATTGTCTGAGGGAATTGTCAAACTTTCTGACCAATTGTGAATCTTGTGAACCTTGTGAACCTCATGATATGTCTTGTGAACCTTGTGAACTTTTTGAGCCTCTTAGTACACAATGTCTTGTCTTGTGGAGGGCAAATTTTGGGGTGCAACAGCTGCCCTTGTTCAATTTTCTGAAACCTGAGGGGTTAAATTGGTGTATGTGCCAGTCGTGACCTGGAAGGTTGAAGAGGATTGAACACAAAAGCCCAAAAATTTGCGCTCGTCGGGGCGTAAAATAACACTGATGATTAGTTGTATATGCTTGAGTGGGCTTAAAGATGCCACTTGGAAGAACTGGAGATGGGCTTAGAGATGTCATCTAAAGTATCAGGATGTGATGGTAGCTTTATGTTGATACTGAATATCAGTACTAGGTCTTTGTATAGACCGTCTCTGAATCGTTTATGCAACATAGTTTGAATTGTTGAACGGACCAATAGAAATAAATCTTCGTGATGATTATCTCTTCTGGAAGTATCTTGGATTAGGGAATGGATCTTTGTACAGACTGTTTGCCTATTCTCCAAGGTCAAAAGAACGTCAGGATTAGTTCTTTTGAAAAATATCTTGAACCAGGGAATGGATCTTTGTATAGATCGTTTGCCTACTATTCAAGGGCAAAAGAACGTCAGGATTAGTTCTTCTGAAAAATATCTTGAACCAGGGAATGAATCTTTGTATAGATCGTTTGCCTGTTATTCAAGGGCCAAAAGAACGTCAGGATTAGTTCTTCTGAAAAATATCTTGAACCAGGGAATGGATCTTTGTATAGACCGTTTTCCTGCTATTCAAGGGCCAAAAGAACGCCAGGATTAGTTCTTCTGAAAAATATCTTGAACTAGGGAATGGATCTTTGTATAGATCGTTTGCCTGCTATTCAAGGCCAGATAGATGAAATCTTCTGGAAATATCCTGGATTAGGGAATGAATCTTTTTACAGACCGTTTGCCTACTCTCCGAGGACGTCTTGAGTAATGTGGGGATCATTTCTGATCTGTTATGAATTGCTGATACTGTTTTATCTACATATAACTTTCCTGCAAGGAGAATGTTAGTTTATGCAATATGTATGCATGCATAGTATGATGCACCTATATAAATGTGTTATGCATTTATGGATATGTATGTTATGATATGATATAAATGATGTATGTATGAATCGTGCATCCTGAAGCGTCGGGATATCTTCGTATAACAACTACTGGCTAGGGAAAATAAATCCCGATTCGTTGCTGAAGAATATGAGGAACTTGTTCCCGTCTCCTTTGATAGTATAGTATTTATAACCTCCCGTCTTCGTTCGTCGTACTTCTATTGAAGGAATAAGTTCCTGAGTATCCCGACTGAGGATAAAAGAGATGGACATAAATTCAAGGGGAGATGTAACTTGAAGCATGGATTATTTGTTGTACTGGGGATTTGTAGTTATCTTGTGAGGATGAACCGGCGAAGCTTCGTTAAATTCCTTCCCTCGTTCGTCCTTAGTAAATACTATTACTGCATTTTTTATGCATTTCTGGTAAACATCAATCATATTCAAGCATTTTATGCATTTCTGGTAAACATCAATCATATTCAAAAGCATACATACATTCAAACACAACCAATGGACGTTTCGCTTATGTAAATAGGGTAAAAGTAAATCTGGATTCAAAGATGATATTTTATTTATATCACAAAATGACCTATACATAAGTAAGTTGGTACAAGGAGACAGAAATCCTAGTAAGAGGAATTTGTCATAAAAAATTTTACCAAACAAAGAAAACAAGCTATGTGGGAAACAATCCTATTGAGTTTCAATTCTACTATTGCCATTATCTTCAAGTATCTCATCTTCTGCTGTTGAGACGGAAACGATTGGATTGAGCTTTATCTGTTCGAGCTTGAATTAAGTAGCACAAATGGTTGGATTTTATATGGATGATCCAAACGAGACATAGTCATACGCTTTAATCCCTAACTTTTGCCTGGATTTCCCTTTCAGGTTTTTAATCCACCGGGATACCCTTTTTTGCCCAAGCCGCATTTTCAGGTTTTCGACTTGCCGGGTGTACATTTATATATATATATATCCCTAATTTTTGCCCGAACCCTTTTGGTTCGCCGGGATGCCCTTATTTTTGCCTAGGCCAATCAACCTAGCGGGTCTCTTTTTATACGTAGTATTTTTTAACTATGTATGCGTGTACAGGCTGTGGAAAGTCTTCACCATCCATAGTAGTAAGCATCATGGCACCCCCTGAGAATACTGTTTTGACCACAAATGGACCTTCATAAGTAGTAGTCTACTTGCCCCTAGGATCACCCTGTGGTAATATGATACACTTGATTACCAAATCACCAGCCTGATATACCTTTGGCTTAACCTTCTTATTAAAAGCTTTGATCATCCGTTTCTGGTACATCTGGCCATGACAAACAGCTGCTAACCTCTTCTCATCAATAAAATTTATCTGGTCAAGTCGAGTCTGAATCCACTCATCTTCATCCAAGCCTGCATCCTTCATGATTCTTAGGGAGGGTATCTGAACTTCAATGGGCAAAACTGCTTCCATGCCATAGACTAAGGAGAATGGGGTTGCCCCTGTTGAAGTACGTATTGTAGTACGATAACCATGAAGAGAAAATGGTAACATCTCATGCCAATCCTTATAAGTAACAATCATCTTCTGTAGAATCTTCTTAATGTTCTTGTTAGCAGCTTCTACTGCCCCATTCATCTTCGGACGATACGGAGAAGAGTTGTGATGCTTAATCTTGAACTGCGTGCAGAGATCAGTAATCATAATGTTGTTCAGATTAGAGCCATTGTCAATGATAATCCTCTCACGGATGCCATACCTACATATGAGATTATTCTTAATGAATCGAGCCACCACATTCTTGGTAACAGATGCAAATGAAGCTGCTTCCACCCACTTTGTAAAGTAGTCAATAGCAACCAGGATGGAACGATGCCCATTAGAAGCAGTAAGTTTGATCTCACCAATCATATCAATTCCCCACATAGCAAAAGGCCAAGGGGCAGTCAACACATTCAATGGTGATGGAGGTATATGTACTTTATCAGCATAGATTTGACACTTGTGACATATTCTGGAATGTTGATAGCAGTCAGCTTCTATGGTAGACCAATAGTAACCTGCTCTCAGTATCTTCTTTGCCATGGTATGACCACTAGAATGAGTGCCAAAGATCCCATCATGCATGTCTTCCATAATCTCAGTTGCTTCCTTCTTATCCACACAACGAAGCAAAGTTAAATCATGATTGCGCTTGTACAAAACCCCATTACTCAAAAAAGAATTTAGCAGATAACCTCTTCAGAAACTTCTTATCTTTGACAAATGCCCCTTAAGGGAACTCCTGAGCTTCAAGATACCTTTTTCACTTCATAGAACCAAGGCTTTTCCTCTGCTTCTTCAGTGTCAATCTCATTGCAGTATGCAGGCTTCTCAAATCTATCAATAGTAATCTTGGGAGCTTCATCATCCCAGCTAATCTCAAACATAGATGCCATGGTGGCTAATGCATCTGCCAACTGATTTTCTCTTCGTGGAATATGTCCAAAGGTAATCTCTTCAAAGTATGGGATCAAAGACAACACATGCTCTCTGTAAGGAATGAGATTATCATGCTTGGTATCCCAATCTCCTTTAATCTGACTTACTACCAGGGGTGAATCTCCATATACGTCCAGGAACTAAATCTTCATATCAATGGCAGCTTTGATACCCAGGATACATGCCTCATACTCAGCCATGTTATTGGTACAATAGAAACAAAGTCTTGCGGTAATCGGGGTATGACAACCTTCAGGGGAAATGATCACAACACCAACACCATTACCAAGTGCATTAGAAGCTCCATCAAAAACCATAGTCCATCGGGATCCTTGTTCAGGTCCGTCATATTGTCCAGGTTCTTTGGTAATAATCATAATGTCTTCATCAGGGAACTCAAAACTCATTGAGTGATAATCATCCACTGCTTGATGAGCCAAATGATCAGCTACAACACTTCCTTTAATGGCTTTCTGAGTAGTATACTGTATGTCATATTCTGTTAAGATCATTTGCCATCTTGCTATTCGTTCGGAGAGAGCAGGTTTCTCGAATATGTACTTGATTGGATCCATCTTCGAAATCAATAAGGTAGTATGAGTCAACATATATTGTCTTAGTCGGCGAGCAGCCCATGCCAAAGCGCAGCAAGGTTTCTCAAGCAGTGAGTATCTTGTTTCACAGTCGGTAAACTTTTTGCTAAGGTAGTATATTGCCTGCTCTTTTCGACCAGACTCGTCATGTTGCCCCAACACACACCCCATTGAGTTGTCTAACACTGTTAAGTACATAATCAAGGGTATTCCATCAACTGGTGGCATCAAAATTGGAGGTTCTAGAAGATATTTCTTGATTTCATCAAAGGCTGTCTGGCACTCATCATTCCATTCCATTACCTGATCTTTCTTCAACAACTTGAAGATTGGCTCACAGGTAGCAGTTAATTGGGAAATAAATCTTGCAATGTAATTCAATCGTCCCAAGAAACCTCTAACTTCCTTCTCAGTACGGGGAGCTGGCATTTCTTGTATAGCTTTCACTTTCGCAGGGTCTACTTCAATACCCTTTCCACTGACAATGAAACCCAAGAGTTTACCAGACCTAACTCCAAAAGTACACTTGTTTGGGTTCAATCTCAACTTGTACTTCTTCAACCTCTCAAACAACTTATGCAGATGATCAAGGTGTTGCTCTTCATTCTGGGACCTGGCTATCATATCATCCACATACACCTCTATCTCATGATGAATCATATCGTGAAACAAAGCCACCATAGCACGCTGATATGTTGCCCCGGCATTATTCAAACGAAATGGCATCACTTTATAACAAAAAGTGCCCCACTGTGTAACAAATGTTGTCTTCTCCATATCTTCAGGTGCCATCTTGATTTGATTGTAACCAGAGAAACTATCCATGAAAGATAATACTATATGCTGAGCAGTGTTGTCTACCAGAACATCAATATGAGGAAGTGGAAAGTCATCTTTGGGGCTGGCCTTGTTCAAATCCCTGTAATCTACACACATACATACCTTACCATCTTTCTTAGGCACTGGTACCACATTTGCAACCCACTGAGGATAAGAAGTCACAGCTAAGAACCCTGCATTAAACTGTTTCATCACCTCTGCTTTAATCTTCTCTGACATTTCAGGACGCATACGACGAACCTTCTGCTTCTTTGGACGACAGTCTTCTTTTACTGGTAAACGGTGAACCACAATGTCTGTATCCAACCCTGGCATATCTTCATAGGACCAAGCAAAGATCTCCACATAATCATGCAACATCTGAATTAATCTGCTCTTAACACCATCTTCTAATTCAGCCTCTATCTTGACCTCTTTCATGTTTTCTTCAGTTCCCAAATTCACAACTTCGATTGGCTCTTCATGTGGCTGTATAGCTTTCTCTTCTTGTTGTAACAACCTAGCAAGCTCTACAGGTACTTCACAATCCTCCTCCTTTCCATCTTCAGCTTGATAGATCGGATTCTCAAAATTATAATTGGCAATAGTAGAACTGTTATCAACAGGATCCAGAATGGATGAGGATATGCATTTTAGTGATGTGGGTGTGTGTAAGAACACATAGCTGATAAAACAAAAATAAAATAAAAGAAAGATAAGGAACACAATATTTACGAAAACGAAATGTCCACTGATTTTTATTGAATGAAGTATGCAAATGAAATGACATCCCGAAACAAGCATACCATTGTGCCCCGGGTAAGGCACAAGGCTTAAGAGTTCAATTGTTCAAAAATTACAAACTTAAAAATAACAACACAGTAATAGTATTTACTCTTGACTAAAGGAGATAGGAATAACGTCTTCAGTCTTCCAATTATTGAGCCCATCACCCACAGTAGGGAAAATCCAGTCATCCAAGTTGTAAGCTTCATCATAGTCACCCACAACATTGATCTGATCTTTCATAATCCCTTGATTGGTGATACGAACAACACGAGCACGACGAACAGCCTTCTGGGACTCTGCAGTGAAACCCAAACCAAACTTGTCAGACTTGTAAGGAATGTCAGGAAGCTGACCCCAAATAGTACAACCACCTTCTTCAACCACAACTCTAGCATCTTTGAGGGAAGCCATTGTAGGAGGTACTCTGGTAACCACAGGAACTCTTTTGACAACAGGAGGAGCTTCAACATTAGGAACAACCCAAGGAACTACTTCAAACGTCTGGCAAGGAGTTTCAACATATTCACCTTCCACTTCAAGATACTTGAAAGTATTCACATGGCTGACTATATATTCTTCCTCTACATAAACAGTAACAACCTTTCCCTTCACTGGATATCTCAACTTCTGATGTAACGTGGAGGTAACAGCACCTGCCCCATGGATCCAGGGGCGCCCAAGCAAACAAGAGTACGAAGGAAGAATATCCATTACATAGAAGGTTGAATTGAAGATCTGAGAACCTACTTTGATTGGGAGATCTATATCTCCGTGCACCACTCTTCTCGAACCATCAAAGGCCTTCACCACTATATTACTTGGACTCAACACAACATCTTCAGGACTAAGCTTGTTCAGAACTTCTTTGGGCAGCACATTCAGTGAAGAACCATTGTCTATCAATACATGAGACAGCGTAGTGCCCCTACACTCAATAGAGATATGTAAAGCTCTATTATGATTTCTTTTGGCAGGAGTCAAATCAGCATCAGAAAAACCTAACCCATTATCATAGGTCAAGTGTGCAACACAATTTTCAAACTGATCTACAGAAAACTCATTTGGTACATGAGTAGTCTTCAAAAATTTAATCAGGGCTTTGGCATGAGCCTCAGAACACAGCAACAAAGACAACATGGAAATCTTGGAAGGAGTATGTCCCAATTGATCAACAATATCATAATCACTCTTGCGAATGATCTTCAGTACTTCTTCCATCTACTTAGAAAGATTATCAGCAGTCGGTGCCTCAGCTTGCACAGGTTCAATAACAAGACCTTTGCCCCGAGCCTCAGTATTTGTCTCAGCAGTAGAGGTAGTAGTTGGAGTAACTGTATTCTTGGAGGTAGCCGGAGGAGAGAAAATTCTTCCACTTCTTGTGATCTTACTAGATCCAGCAATATTATCAACATCAAGGTTTTCATCAGCAACAGGTGTATCAGCTAAGGATTCCTGCTTAACACCATGGATATAAACATCAGAACCGTAATGCCACGGTATAGTTTTATCATAAGTATACGGAATAGGACCAGGAGTGGTAATAATCATAGGAGCCACTCTAGCTTCAGCAATAATCTTCACAGGGCCTTCAGCAGTAATCTTGATTGGACCCTTATGAGTAATCTTGACAGGGCCCTTGGAAGTAATCTTCACTGGCACTTTATCAACCATATCCACCTCTTCAACCTTCGCACCTTGAGTTATATGTTCAACCATACTCTCCACAAAAGGTGTCCTCTCAAACAATATGGTGTAATTGTCCATGAGGCGTTGAATACCATCCTTCAACTTCCAGCAGCTATCAGGTTTATAAGCACAATAAAAACAATCTTCATTACAACCTGGAAAGAACCCAGCTTGTACCAACTTCTTCTTAATAACAGACAATGGTGTAGTCACATCTGCAACTGAGGAAATATGTGAAACTTCATCAATGGCATTAACAGTCTTCTCATGATTTAGCATGGGAGCAGTAATCACATTTGGAGTACCATGAGGGTCAAACTCAATCTCTCCAGCATCAATCATATCTTGAATCTTGTTCTTCAATATCCAGCAATTATTGGTATCATGTCCCTGACAATTAGAATGATATGCACACCGTGCATTAGGATTGTACCTAGGAGAGGTAACATTAGGATTCTGAGGAGGGTCCTTCAAAGTAATGAGTTCCCCTTTCAACAAGTGTTGCAAGGCTTGGGCCAGTGACATATTGATCTTGGTGAACTGTCTTCTAGGCCTCTGCTGATTGCCTTGTGGTGGCTCTGGTGCTGCGGGAGTAGGATTGGAGATGTGAACTGCACTCACGGATTGGTGACTCCTATTACGACCAGGTTGACCATAAACAACATTTGACTCTTTCTTCCCACTAGGGGGCTTCTTTGCAGTACTTGATGAAGAAGCACCCACTTGTATCTTGCCACTCCTTATACCACTTTCCATACGCTCTCCCGTCATTATCAGCTCAGTGAAACCAGATGATGAGCTTCCAATGAGATGACTATAGAAAGGACCATTCAACGTACTCATGAACATATCCACTAGCTCCCTGTCAGTCAAAGGAGGTTGAACTCTGCCAACCAAGTCTCTCCACTTCTGGGCATACTCCTTGAAATTCTCTTTAGCACCCATTGACATGCTTTGTAGTTGCATGCGAGTTGGAGCTAAATCAGCATTGTATTGGTATTGCCTATAGAAGGCCTCAGCAAGATCATTCCAATCACGGATGTTGACACTCTCCAATTGATAGTACCATTCCAATTGAGCTCCAGACAAGCTTTCTTGGAAGAAATGAATCCACATCTTCTTATCAGCAGTATGAGGTTGAATCCTCCGGACATAGGACCTCAGATGCAGCTTGGGACACGAAACACCATCATATACTACAAAAGCAGGAACCTTGAAACCAATGGGTATCACCACTCCAGATATGAAACTCAGATCTTCAAAATCCAGCCCAGAAGACTTTTGCAATTCCATAGCATCCATTATATCCACCAGCATCTTGAACTTATCTTCATTAGGATCTTGATAGTAATTTGCTTCAGAATCAGAATCCCCCATAGTATTATGGAGACTGCCTCCCTCTTTCTCAGACTCTTCAGACTCATAATCTTCAACCTGTTCCTTAGTCTTGACAGGACCTCTAAACCTTCTTCCCATATTGATAAGGCCTCCTGATCTTCTAGTCTTCTTAGTCTTCTTAGCCAGCTGTGTCTTCAATTCATCCTGTCCCTTGGACAAGTTCAGGATCAGCTCCTGGAATTGTGCATTTTGTGCCTGGAGATCTTTGACTATTTGTTCAAGAGCCATTTCTGCTGAAATAAACAGCGAGAAGATAAGGTACCCGTACATAAGAAACCTGTGATGTAATGATATGGTGTATAAATGCGTATGCAATGTTTTCAAGGACCGCAGGATTTAAATTTGTGTAAACAACCAAAAAGTAAACTTTTATTAGTAATAAATTTGTTTGCCATTTGGGCTTACAATAAAAAATGAAATGAATACAAAAGATGGGGTTTTAAGTCTCCCATGGACGTCTCCTCTTTGTGTTGAGGTATGAGTTGAGATTCTGCTCCTCGTGAAGTTGTTTTGTTAGCTCCAGGATTCTTTCTTGACTTGCTTTGTAATGAGTCTCAAAAGTATCCCTTTGCTCCTTCAACTGGATCCAGGACCTCTGTAAGTCTTCCATGTCAGTGGGCATGTCTGGATGAAGGATGGTATAAGAAGTATCTCCTTCAGCAATAGGCTCCATAGTAACTGGCATGATGGCAGGATATGGCATCATAAGAGTCTGAGCACGAGATCGCACCCATCTGAGATAAGCTTCCATAGGAATAGTGTACTTAGGCTCCAGAGTCTTGCTGTCAACTTTGTTCACTTTTCCCCATGCTCGTATAAACCTTTGACGGTAACCTTGCAGATCGTTGTCGTAGTCAAACACAATACCCTGAATCAACATGTCATGAGGACCATCACTCCGAGCGTAACCAAACTGTCGTAAAGCTAAGGAAAGGTTGTAAGTAATGCCCCCTCTTATGCCTAGAAGTGGCACATTAGGGAACTCCCCACAACAGTCAATGATAGTAACATTCTCCATAGATCTAGAGCACCAATGAATATCTGAATGAGAGAGTGACATGATTCTCTCGGACCATCTGAACCCTTGTTCATTCTTCATCACTGATCGAGGAAGGTGAGAAATAAACCACCTAGATAGCAAAGGTATGCAGCACATCAGAGTTCCTCGTGCCTTCGTAGTACGAGTGTGAAGAGAGTGCAAGATGTCTCCAAGTAATGTAGGCACTGGATTGTGACTCAGAAATATGTTGATGGCGTGCACGTCTATGAACTGGTCTGGATTGGGGAACAACACTAAGCCATAAATCAACAAGGCTAAGATCTCCTCAAAAGCATCATAGCTCATAGCCTTCAAGAACACTTGAGCCTTCTCTATCAACACTTTAGCAAGAATACCCTTAACTCCACTCCTTGTTTCTAAGACAATGTCTGATTTCTTTAAATGTAGGGCTGCAACAATGACTTCAGGTTTAGGTTCTTTCTCTAAGCCTGTGAAGGGATTCTGATCAAGGATAGGTATACCTAGAAGTTTGGAGAACTCTTCCATTGTAGGAACCAGCTGATAGTCGGGGAACGTGAAACAATGATGTTTAGGATCAAAGAACTGAAACAGAACACTCATCATGTCTTCATTGAACCCTGAAGTAACCAGATCCAGTAGGTGACCATGCCTCTTGATAAACTGGGAGTTTTCAGAAACTTGAGAGACCAATTCCTTAAGCTTAGGAGGTATTCCTACAAATTTGATCCGGATAGTATTCCTATGAGCAGAAGCCATGACCTGCAACAAAGAACAAAGATAAATCCTTTGGTCCTTGAAATGGTTAGTGAAAATGCTATGCTTATGATGCATGATATCATGATGTTATGCTCAATCACAAACATGTGGCACACACAAACAAGTCACACAATAGCCCTAGGTTTGAAGGCTTGCATGAGGTTTAAAGGTAAGTATCCTCCCCTGAAGTTTAGGTGGTTCATCCTGTCCTATAAAGTAACCAGGTTCTAAGGGATCTCAATATCATTGATCCTTCACAAGGGTGGTTGTTCAGTAGGCAACTTACTTGCCAACCAAAACCCTCCAAGTTTAAGATCTCAATGAGTGTAGCATCGAGTATCAACCAACTTCAGTCTTCACTAAAGCCGGCTATCTCACTACTTTCTAAAGGCTAAGATGGGATGACTAGGGTTCTAAAAGTCAGTTAGTGTATTGACAACATATGGCAGCCTCATATTATCCTCAACTTGCTTAAGGAACATAAGCACCAACCAAGAAGTCACACTAACTATGGCCACCAGATCAACCATATCGGTATACGCCGTATAGTTTCCTTGGTCTATTGCCATTTACCTAAGGTACACTAGATTCTGGTTAGGATCTTTCACACATAAGAGCACCCAACAAGTAAAGTAAAGCAAACAAAGCAAACAAATTTAAAGTGATCTAATTCCTAAGGGTACCCCTCTTTTATTAAATCCCCAGCAGAGTCGCCAGTTCTGTAACACGGTGGGAGAACTGACTTTAGTTAAATGTTGCGGATAGCAAGAGTCGCCACCGACTTTTATTTTATCCAAAGGAAAGGGCATAAAAGAACAGGAAAGACCTTAAAAGAGTTTTGGGTTCGGGGGGTAGGTTATATAAAGGGAAGGTGTTAGCACCCTTTATATCCATGGTTATCCATGGGCTCTTAGTTACTTAGCTCACTTTAAACTGTTTTGAGAAGTGTAGTGTGTGATTGAAATTTTTCTTATGTATTTTATAATGATCCTTGTACGGATGTATATAAAGACTTTGTTTTGAAAATTGTTTCAAAATGTAAAGTGTTATGAAATGTTTTTGAAAGAGTGAGCAAGTATTAAGAGGAACCTACCCTAATTTGAATCTTTTCTGTTCTTAAATGTTCTTTCAATGGTAAGACTATCCCTATTATTAAGGAATAGGTAGTCATTACCTTGGATGTTGTAAGGGACATGTGAAGGGTCATCTGTGATTAGGCAAATGTAAGGTGTCTTAGCAATACGAAGGGAGTTATCATCTTTTATTCGAAAGGGACAAGATCATTATTTCGTGGGCAACATTCGAAGGGACTTGATCTTATAATCGTAAAGGGACTTGATGATATTTTAGGAGAAGGGACCTTGCTTTTAGACACCTTACTTGACCTTTTGGTTTAGGCAACATGAGGGATAACCCTTAAGAAGTGAGATGGCGATCAAAGATCGACTTACGTGTGTGCGTGTATTTATTCAAATATTTATCTTATTAAATTAGTGATCTAAATTAATTTTACAATACAAACATGTTATCACTCCTTATTTTACTAACCATAGCAATAAATTTATAAATAAACAATAAGAACTACAACTATTACATGACTTTTACAGTTACATTATAATAAAAAAACAATTTAAATAATAATAATAAAATAAAATAATAAACATAAGCAATAAATAAAAGGGTTAGTAATAAAATAATGACAAAAAATAAGTTAGCACAAAATATAAAATATATACAAGCTAATTAAAATTAAATAAACATTTTTTAGAATTTTTTGATATGAAAATAGAATAATAAAGATAATAATAATAAATCATATATTAATTTATTTACAAAATAAACATGATTAATATTTAATTATATATATATAAGTATTTATTAAGTACAAAATAATTAAAAGGAGAAATTAAAATTTTAAAAGAAATTAGGGTTTTTAGAAATTAGAAAATAAATTAGGGTTAATGATAATTAGGGTTTTAATTACATATAAAAAATATTAGGGTTTCTAATTTAATTTACAACATTATTAAATAAATATATACATATTTTAATTCAAATACATAATAAATAAAAAACTAGTTTTAGAATTTAGAAAATAATTTTAGAATTTTTTTAGAAAATATAAAATATTTACATGTTATTCTCCTAGAATTATTTATATATATATATATATATATATATATATATATATATATATATATATATATATATATATATATATATATATATATTAAACATGATTATTAACAATAAAATAATTAATAAAACAAGAAAATAAAACAAAACAAAAAAAATTGAAACTTACCTGAGCAGGGTTTGAACCCACGCCCTAGGCATTAACACCCTTAGACCAGCCTGCCTTCCACTGGACCAGCTGCGTGCTGGTGATAATGACTGGGTAGCATTCCTTTTATTTTTAACCTACGGAAATCAATGAAAATAAACAAAACAAAATGGCCTGGGGAGGTTTTGATCCCAGGACCATTCCCTTGCCAGCCAAACGCGCACACCAACTGAGTCAAGTGTTCTAGTTGTAATATAACATAACATAATTCAAAAAATATTAAAACAATAATTTGAATCCTTGCTGATGGCGCAAATCTTCTTCTTCTTCCTCCAGCCCTACAAAATTTCCTGCGAATTTTGTTGGGAGTTTTGCTGCGTTTTTACTTTCGCATGTAAACCTGCGAAACAAATAACATACAAATCCAGTACGATTCATCCAAATTGATTATGTGTTTTAAAACCCCACATCATGCCCGATCCAGCCATGGTCTTAGAAAGTTTTTAAATGGCCTAATGAGAGAGAGCCCAAATGGAAGGTCAAAACCCTAACAATGGCAGACCTTCATCCGTGTACCTAAAATCAAATCGATTCATCCAGAAAGACTCAAAGCATCATCACAAACACAAATATGAGATCAAATTCAAGGAATAATGACAGAATCATAAAAATCGAAAAAATTCAAATGTTGAATGAACACAGATTCGGTGTATGTAAATGAGAGTGTCTCATGTGCTTTTTATGATCCAAATATGTTATATGAACATCATAGAACGCATTGCAATGCTTAAAACTCTTTGAAATCCCCTCTACCTTGGAATCCGAATTGGAATTTTTTGAGTGATTTTGTGAAGTTTGAAGATGGTTTGTGAGACTCTGAATTCGTGATCTCTTGGCTGCTTAATGTTGTATATATACCACTTGATAAAATTAGGTCAAGACTTTGTACAAAACTATGGACTTTTGGACTTTTTAAGATTGAAAAAGATGTGATCTTAAATTTTGAAATATCTTGATCTAGCCTTGCTATTTTAAGATGTTCCTCATTATTCTTGTATCAATCAAGTCCAAATATAATTTATGAGCTTCTAGAAACCAAATCAATTTAAATATTCATCATTTTATATTTTATTTGAATTTAAAATGATTTTTAACATAAAAAATCATAATAAATAAAAACAAAATGAATAAAATTATGAATAAATTAATTTAATTTCGTGCATGATGTCATGGAACTAATTGGATCACAAAAAAGCAAGCCCATTTGGTGAATTATGGTTTTAAGACCCCATTTGCTTCATAAACCTCTCAAAAATTTCCCAAATTTGTAAGGACATAAATCCTTCAATTTTAATGCTATGAAGGTTTTCTAGGACATTTTGGAAAGCTTAAAGAGTCCTCTAACCAACATCTTTGGTATCATGTCCATATCTTTTACCATTCTCAAGTTATGCTCTTTGGAAGTTGTTGACTTTTTGTTGACTTTTAAAAGGACCTATAATGTCTTAGCTCATACCTTCCAAATGAAGCATTTTTGGGCTTGGCTTGTGAGACACAAAGTTGTAGAGAATTCAATTTCCTTCAAAATGAGCTTTGGATGGAAAAAATTTGATGAAGCATGTGAAAGTTATGGCTGGTCAAAGTTCAGTTGACTTTTCCTATGAAAACCCTAATTTAGAAACACCTGATTCTTGATGATCTGAAATCTCATTGATGAATCATGATCAACCCTTGATCAAATGATGAATTTTACTTCATATACTTGATTTTGGCAAAAAATCATGAAGTTTGACTTTGGTTTGACCACAGTTGACCTCAGTTTGACTTTTTAACTGCTTTGACTGATTTTAACTTATCTGATCATCTGACTGAGCAAATCTTTTGGGAAAGTCTTGAAACTTGACATGGGGATTCTTGAACAAATATATGATTCTATGAAGCTCATTTGAAGTGTTGGATGTCCATTTAGCCTGATAAAAGTCAAAACCCTAGTTTAAGATGCATTGCTTAGGAGGATGCATTGTCTGAGGGAATTGTCAAACTTTCTGACCAATTGTGAATCTTGTGAACCTTGTGAACCTCATGAGATGTCTTGTGAACCTTGTGAACTTTGTGAGCCTCTTAGCACACAATGTCTTGTCTTGTGGAGGGCAAATTTTGGGGTGCAACACAAAAGAGCAAATTAAGTTATTATTTATATAACAAGAATCATGATGCAATAAACTTAATATCTTAATAACATTATTAGAAAAATATTATTACCCAAATGGGAAGACACATAGTATATAATATATCCATGGTAAAAATTAATAGATAACAAACTAGTTAATATAATAAATTAATAGTAAAAGCAGTATGTAATCAACATTAATTTAGGTGGTAACTACTTGATCAAACAATGATATAGACCTGCAATCAACATTATGCCATAGATATTTCGTAAGTGAATATAACTCGCATGTTTAATGTTGTTGCATGGGGACACCTATATTATGGATGAAACTCTTACATGGAGAAACTATGCTATGCACCATCAATAGTGACATACATTTATTCCTCAAATTTTTAATATAAATATTTGATTTAATTCAACAGTAATAAAACAATTAACATAACATTTATTTCTCAATTTTTTATACATTTCAAACACATCTTAATTAACTAGTTTTCAAACAGGTTCTCCCCATCTATAAGAGATGCCAAAATGTTTGATTTTTTTCTCAAACATTAAGGAGACTAACAAATATTTTAAAATAATTAACTTGTACTTACATTATTGTTGTATGCATGTTCATTGACAAAAGAACCGTCTGATTTTTTATGAGAAATTGCATACATTTCACTTCTACTGTATGATCGTCCATCTCTCGATTCCTAATATTAAGAACAAATATTAATTATTTGTATTATCAAAAAATACAATAAAAAATATATAGATTTAGACATACCAACTCCTGTTGCTTCCTTGCAAGCGACTTAGATCCAAGTGTATGTGGAATCTTCAATTTTCCTCTATTTTGGGCATTTTGTTTTGCTATTTTCTACATTGGTAACAAAAAAAAACATGTGTTATAGATAAGGATAAGATACAATTCATTAATTATGTATTAAAAATAAAATTATACGGGTAAAACACTAATATTAAACGTTGAGAGGTTATTGTAGTTTGGTGGTGGGGTTGTTGTAGTTTGGATTGGAGGAGAGGTTATTGATGATTTTTGAGTTGTCGTTGAACGTGGGCGCTTCTTGTTTACTTCAAGCTCTCCAGGTTGTACAAACCTCGGACGACCCTTCACAGACTAATTAAAATGCATCAATGAAACATGATTATTAAAATGCATCAACGTTCTAGATTTATTAAATGTATCAAAATAAACACATCTCAAAGCTAATGATTTCATTTAGACACGTATCAAAAACCATATCCATCTGCCAATTTTCAAAACCATAGCAAACAATATAGTGAAACCAATAGCAACAATATAGTGAAACCAATATAGGCATAAATACATGGATTTTGAATGATTCTACAATTTCCCCATAACAACAATATAGTGAAACCAATATATCAGATAAACCATATACAAACAACTTTGCATTTGTTATTACAAAAATTACATGAAACAGAAACAGGTTTGTTTAAAGATATGGACAAATTTGTTTAAAGAACAAATAACTAATCGGTTTAAAGAACAAATTTGTTTAAGATTGGGACCAATTTTCAAATACATTCAAATATGAGAATTTATTACTAACCGGTCATGGTTTTAAAGAAGACGAAGATGATTTGTAAAGGGATTGAGAGAGTTTAGTAAGATTGAGAGCCCGCATCTTTTTCTGATTCTCTTCAGTTGTTTTGCAGCGAATATCCTCATATGATGAATTCATGATTTCACAACACACTTCAACTGCATGTATAGGTGATAAACTAGTCAGTACACTAAAATATAAATTATGACTACAACATTAATATATATATATATATATATATATATATATATATATATATATAACATAAAAATAAATAGTAACATAAATTATGAATACAAATTTAGAGTAATAATGTTCATATGGTACTTCATTTTTATAATGATGAATCAAAATAAAAAGTAAGAATCTAATACATTAATTAGGGATATAGAAACAAAAAACATAAGTCTCACACGAGTTACAAACAAGCTAGACTTCTTATAAATAAAAAACTATATCTTAATTATTGTCATCATTTTCCGCTGAAGTTTCTGGATCATCATTAGAAAAAATCAGTTCCAAATTTTGTGTTGGATATGACTCAATGGGTGTCATAATTTCATCATTTCCACCCATCTCATACAAGTCTCTTGGCTTCAAATGAAAAGGTATGCTCCATCCTTGTTCGCTCTCATCATCCACATAAAAAACCATTTGAGCTTCTGACGCTTGAATGTATGGTTTATTATCTTCATGTTCCCGAGTATGTAGCAGTCTTGCAAAGTTTATAGAGGTAAAACCCAACTTATCTTTCTTAATGCCTCTTGGATTTGTGGTATTAGCCCATTCACATTTAAACATGGGTACTGTGAAGCCATCATAGGAAAGCACAATAATATCTGTCAATCTTCCATAGTAAGGGACCCCTCCAAATCTCATTTGGGTATCACTATTGCTTGAATAACTTCGTTTCCCAAACATGCCAAAAACTCCATTGTTTTGAGTTTTTAAATGATTGTCTCGTTCCAATGTTCGAAACTTGAATCCATTGACATTAACGCGGTAAACCTTTTAACTATATCATAAGGGCCATGAGCAAGACTAATCAGAACATTTTTATCTGGTCCATCAATGTTGTCAAGATTGTTGCAAATCTATACACGATACAACATTCAATTAGTCTTGTTATTATTAAAAACCAATTCAATACAAACATCTATCTCTGTACGAAAACTCACACGATTGCGGAACCAATGAGCAAACTCTCTATGAACCTTCTTGTCTATCTCAACAACACTTGTTTGACTGCGCCTCATTTGTTTCTGAGTAATACTTCGGAACTGCCTATTTGGTTATTCGATATTAGATGTAAAAAATCCTAATACTGAAGATGAAACTACTTAAATGGAATAAAACTACTTACTTCAGATAGTCTTCAACTATTGGACAATTTGTTAAAACATGTCTATGAGCCTGCAACTTTTCAATTGTTGTTAAGGTGTAATAGGAAGATCCACCCACAGGTTTTCCAACTCTAGGAAATAATTCTGTTACACATGAACCTGTTTGCATATCACCAATAAGGTCATCATCTACACGTCTAGGTTGATTCCATCTAGTCTCAATGTTGTCTAGATATCTTGAACAAAATGTAAGAATTTCTTCGAAACGGTACCCTTCTGCAATAGACCCTTCTGGTTTTGCCTTATTACGTACATGCGATTTAAGTTTCCCCAAGTACCTATTATTGAACCACAATAGTATCGGTTATAAAAATATACTTTCTAAGTTAATATCATTACAACAAAATCACATAGCTTACCTTTCAATAGGATACATCCACCGATAATGAACATGACCTCCAACTTTAACTTCTTCAACAAGGTGAACAACCAAGTGAACCATAATAGTGAAGAACGAGAGAGGAAATAACATTTCCATGTGGCATAAAGTGAGGACAATTTGGTTTTGCAATTTTTCCAAGTCTTCAATTTTCAATACCTTACTACATATTTGTCTAAAGAATGAGCACAACTCAATCAATACTGTTGAAATCTCATGAGGTAATGTTGTGCGAATAGCTAATGGTAGAAGTTGTTCCATTAATATATGACAATCATGACTCTTCATCATTCCATTCACCTTGAGATTTACCAAGTCAATGCATCTAGAAATGTTGCTTGAATAACCATCAGGCACCCTAATATTCTTTAAAATTGTTAAAAAAATCCTTTTATCTTTACCCGTTAGACTAAAGGCTGAAGGAGAAATTCTACCATTTTCATCAGGCCAAAGATTAGGTCTTATGCCCATATTTTGAAGGTCTTCTCTAGCTTTAAAATGGTCTTTACTTTTTTGCCTATCATTTAGCAAAGTAAATAGGACATTATCGCACACATTTTTCTCAATATGCATCAGATCAAGATTATGGCGCAAAAGATTATCCTTCCAATATGGAAGTTCAAAAAATATGCTTCTCTTTTTCCATTGTTGAGGATTACCTTGTGTAGGATCACACTGTGAACTATCACCTTCTACAGGTTGTCCCTCACGTGTTCTTTTTACCGATTTTTCTTTCACTGGCTTTTTACCAAAGATGACTTCAATATCTTTAACCTGTTCGAAAACTTCATGTCCAGATAATGTTCTTGGTAGACTACACGTTTCTTGTTCACCATTAAAGCGGATCTTGTTCAATCTAAACCTGTGTCTACGATCAAGGAAACGACGATGACCCATAAAACACCACTTATGGCTGGCTTTAAGACGGATAGATGTAGTTTGAAAGTTACACGATGGACAAGCAAGTCCTGTGTATGTGTTCCACCCAGAAAGTGCACCCAAACCTGGAAAGTCACTAATTGTCCACATCAGATTTGCATGCAACTTGAACATCTATTTCTTGAAAGAATCGTATGTATCCACACCATTTGTCCATAACTCCTTCAGCTCTTTGACTAAGGGTTGTAAGTAGACATCAATATTATTTCCTGGTGCTTCTTTACCAGGAATTATCATTGACATTATAAATGATGTCTGCTTCATGCAAACCCATGGATGAGTGTTATATGGAATGAGAACAACTGGCCAAATACTATTGTTTGTACTCATCTCACCAAAAGGATTAAAACCATCACTAGCCAATGCAAGACGCACATTTCGCGGATCTGATGAAAACCAAGTATGTGTCAAGTCAAATTTCTTCCAAGCTTTTGAATCTCTAGGATGCCTCAACATTCCATCATTGTTAGTATCTGTTGCATGCCATCTCATATCCTCGACTATCTTTGATGACAAAAGTAATCTCTGTAATCGAGGTTTTAATGGAAAATAACGAAGAACCTTGGCAGGAATTTTCTTCTTTTTCTTGTTAACAGAGACCTCTTCATTTGTTTTCCATTTTGAAGTGTTGCAATTTTTGCAAGTCTCCCTTTCTTCATCTTCTCCCCAATAAAGCATACAACCATTTGGACATGCGGGTATCTTTACATAATTCAAACCAAGTTTTGTGATTGATTTCTTGGCTTCATAGAACGAACTTGGAATGTTCGCATATTCAAATGCATCTTTTATTATCTCTAAAATCATTGTCATTGCCTTCTCACTCAATCCACATAGACACTTTATATGGTACAACTTAACCAAAAAAGATAGTCTTGAATATTGTCTACACCCTTCATATAAAGGTTGTTCTCCTTCTCTAGCCAATTCATAGTACTCTTTGGCTTCATTTCTTTCTTGAGTTGCACTTGGCATCACATAATCTTCTTGTCCAATATCTAAATTTGATGCAGTTGGCATTTCATTAGCATGAATCCTATCAACTCCAAATGCATCGTTGATCATGTTCTGAATAGAATCTTCGACAATGATTGTATCTTCAACCATATTTAGAGTTGTATTAGGGGAGATAGTACTAGGTAGGCCAAAAGACTCTCCATGATGAATCCAAGTGGTGTATCCCTTCGGAAATGGTGACCATATTAAGTGGTCGAGCATTTCACTCTTACTCTTTGATTTTTTGAAACCACAATGTTTACAAGGGCATATTACTACGTCATTTTCCTTTGCACCTTTAAATGCAAAATCAATAAATTCTTGTACCCCTTGCTGATACGCGATTGATGATTGTGGTTTTGTAATCCATGACTTATCTATTTCTTCGTTAAAAAAATATAGATATTATATTATATGTTTAAGAGAGCATGTACTAATTAATATAAATCATGGTCAAGTTTTAATCCAAAAAAACACAAATAGAAGGATCATACCGTTGCTGGATTCCAAAAGATTTTCTAATTCCCTTGCACTAATCTCTTCTGGTGCAGAACATGAAGATCTGGAAAAAAAATATCCATAAAAAAATTGGTTAATATATGCTAATGGATGACAATTAACAACCAACATAAACAACCAACATAGACAGTAGATGAAAATAAAACGCTAATGAGAATTTTAAAAACAAGTATGTTTAAAACTATCTACACTTCTCCAGCTCTTCAAACCAGATAGTGAAATGATTGGAAAACTCATAAGACAAATTCAAAATTCTAAAATTATATGAAATTAAGAAATGGGAGGGGGGAAATTTCATTCAATTTAAGGTCTCAAGTCTTAACCTCGTTAAAAAAATGTGTATATACAGGTCAGGTGACTGCATAAAATATAGTCAAAACAAAGCAAACAAAAAGTAAAGGGTGTTGCTCCTGCATCATTTACATTACAAATGATGAAATAAGAATATGGGAGAGATCAAAAAGTTGAAATAGAGCAAAAGACCAGAAAAATATTAAACTAAATGCTGCTTCCAATTTAGCACTTGATCTTTTAAGAAAATACATCTAAACTTCACTAATTCCTTGGCCAAACCCATTAAATAATCATGTAAATCTATCTTAAAGCCAATTTTTTTACTCTAAGTTTTATGTTGAATTTGGTGAAGCATAGCTATTGATGTTTTGTGTTAATACAGACAAAAAAGGAATTGTTGGCCTAAGGTTCGTGGTGTGAAGCATAGCTATTGGTGAAGCATACCACAAATTTAGAGTAAAGAGGAATTGTTGGCCTAAGGTTCATGGTGTGTCTATGATTTTGCCACGGTACAGACAAAAAAAAAGAAGAAAATTAGAGACAAAATCCCTCTTAAATTCAATATTGTTATGATGTTAGAAAACAACAATACAAGCTTGTTACACTACAGCCTTCTAATATCACTGACTGTAGAAAAATGTTAATAAACTTGCTTATTTCTGAAGCATTCTTCTGAAACACTAGTTGATTGTCTACAGGCTTGAGAAGCTTGCCAAAGATCCCAGTGAAGGAAATGCATGGCATGCTGATCACATTGTTCTAGTATATAAAGGCAGAGGTATAATTTCTTTTGAAGTTTATTCCTACCTGCTTTTGGAAGAATTGCAGTATCAATTTTTTTTATTTTAGTGACCTGTATTTCTCAGAAATGAACATATTGATACTTACATCCCAATGTAAACTTCCAAAAGTTATTGAGATTTTTATATGTAGGCGTGATATTGCTACTGAGATTTTTATATGCATGCGTGAGATTTTCTTTCTTTCACAAAATGCTTACATCCCAATGTAAACTTCCAAAAGTTATTGACTTAGGACGAGGGGTGTAATTTACCATCTAGATTATTACTTTCATAATTTAAGATGAGTTCAAGGTTGAGTTCAAGGTTGAGTTCTTCAGGTTTAAGAAGCATGTCAGCACTCGGATTTCTGTAAAACATAAACTCACGCTCTCCGTCGGCAGTAAAACATAAACTCAATGCATGTATACATTTTCCAAAATTTTAGAGTAAAACATATTAGTTGAATGACACAAATAAAATGTGCCACTAAAATTGCATGTGGATCAAAGGTTTTGATGTACATAATTTCTAAAATATCAGACTGAAAAGAATTAGTTGAAAAAGAGACACAAATAAGATGTGGAACACATGAGATAAGCTTGGAACAACTGATGTGCTAGGTCAATTGTTTAAATCATGTAGTACAGTTGGGGTATTACATAATTTTTTCCCCTTAAACCAATTAGGTAAAGCGAGCCTTCTCAAATATAAACCAAAATGTCTCTAAATTTGGTAACATAAAGGTAAGAGGATAATATAGCAGAGTTCATAAATATAACAGAAAGGTAAGAGCACCTGAACAGAAACAAATAATACACCTAACACCAACTCAGAATCAAAGAGGCTTCAAATATCCTGAACAGGCGGTACCGAACATACGATATGAATAAAGCTCCAAAATAAGATATGAACGAAATACGATATGACTGAAATAAAGCTCCAAAATACGATATGAATAAAGGTCTGAATAAAGCTTACAGCCCAACCTCAACGCTGATGTGGTACCGAACATACAATATGACCGAAATAATACTCCAAAATCTAGCAACAACTATAAGTTCTTGATCATAGGAATGAGCACAAATGATCACCAGCAAACGGGTAGCAGACGTAAAACTCCTTCCATTAAACTAGAAATTTCATGACTATATGTGAGACGTGACTATGAAGTGTGCATACTTATTTAACAACACTGATATCTGAACTTGCAATAAAGAAGTACTGTCAATAGCAAATGGTAGATTGCAGCGACCAACCAAAAACTAACCATATAAAACTTTCTAAGGCAGATAATTTTTGTGGACAATATGTAAGAAGAGAAAGTTTATGCCGAATCAAACATGAAAACATCATACACAACAACAAAAACAACATGCATTCAAACACTGGATTTGTACATCATATCACAAAAATGACCTTCTACACTTCATCACGAAAATAATAAATAAAAAACAACAGTAGGATGCTATGGGGAAAAACACCAATCAATCTTATTCAAAATAGTTAGGATTAGTTAGGAACAACCATACAAGGCAAGTACATTGTGCAACTAGTGCACAATAGCTACAATAGGAAGGAGTTATGTTATATTAGCTCCTTTAATACCCTCACAAGCTAAACAGAGGGGATATACAAGAATCTCAGTCAGTTAGCTTGGTTCTAAATTCTACAAACTTTGTGGGAGGACATCAACACATTAATGGTGACCTCAAATGTGTAAAACTTGGAGCTGCTTATTGAAAAATAGTCCAAGATTTCTACTATGCTTTCCTAAAAGTTCATCACCTAGTTCAACTTCATCACTTGCTGCTTCTGCTTGTGCCTTTTCTTCTACTAATGCAGAGCAAAACTAGAAAGACTCCAAACATGTCCTGCTATAATGCGAGTGCGATTCACCACACCGATAACGCACTTTGAAAAAACTAAATGAACTTGATGAACCAAAATCCTACATGACTGAGACATCACAACCTCCACAAGAATATATGCGAACCGCCCCCGACCCAACTTAACTACTACAACAGAATACTCCAACCCCAATAAAAAAAGCCAACTAAACAATGCTAAGCTTGAGACACCTACCCTTAAGAAAAACTGAACCACTTAAGACCTTCACCAAAGATCTGAATATTACTGAAACTAAAGACTCTGATATTGCAACATACCCATGACGATTGCCTCGTAACGAAAAATAGAAACACTACCAAGAGACCCTAACACCAGTTCCACAACATAACACTTTTAAAAAAAATTTAAAATCAATTATAAGATCACCAAGATAGACAACATAACAGACTTCAAATTAGGCCCTACACAAATCCACTGAGCACCATTACAGAGTTCAAACATCTTAAAACTTTTAATTTTTTGCAACAAACTTCAAACATCTTAAAACTCATTAACTACAACCGACAAACCAATATAACTTTATCTGCTAAAGTTACATATACAAAACAAAAAAGGGAAAAAAAAAAGGTAACAAAGACAAAAGTAATTTTGAGAAAAAACACAATCTAGAAAATTTCAAAGTCAAAATGAGCAAAGTATCTCCCTGTATACAGGAAACCAAACCATCACCAAAGTTATTCAAAATTATACCAATATTTCTCGTGATGTTAAGTCCCTATCACTAAACACTATTATTGGATTTTGATTTTCATACCATTAAAGAGAAGTTTATGTAAAATATTTAAGATCTAACCTAATTAGATACCACCAACCAGGTCAAATCATATTGATATTGCTATTATGATTTTCTTACATTACAGATAGATATAGAATATTTAGGGTTGAAAACTACATGAATCACTATAAAGAGAAAGACAATAGGAATCAGGGTCATGGACATAAACACACAAAAGCGATTTAGGGTTTTTGAACTAACATGTTAGGAGTGGTTCCAACAGAGATACGGCACCGTGTAGATTGGTCTCGTGCTTTCTGATTCTGAATAGAAGGAGTGAAGCTCTGAAAGATGGAATAGAAGAGAAAAAATTTTCGTGTATTTTGAGCGGTTCATGAATTTTTAATGGGCGGCGGTTCATATTTGTCGCTGTTTTCAATTGGGCTAAACAAGAGGACGGTTGGTCAGAACCGTCGCAGTCCATAAGATTGTTTTAGGTGTTTGGCATAAAAAATAGAAGAGTAATGGTGGTTAAGACAGTCGCAATCCATGATTTACGGAGGTTGGGCTTGGAACCGTCGCAATCTTTATATTTAAAAAAAAAGAAAAGTTAAGGACGGTTACAAAAACCGCCGTAATATTCACATGACAACGGTTTTTAATGAATTGTCGCAACCTAAGTGTCGTAAAATGTCAACTTAATGTAAATTTTTATGTATGTTAAATTATAAATGATATAAAATATTGAATTAAAATGTTTACTATTTTGATTAAAAAAAAGTTAAGTATGTTTAAAAAAATTGCTAGAGTTTTTCAAAGTTTCTACAATTACTTATTCTTTGAACTCTAAATTATATTTTATTTGGTAGGTTAAATTTTGTTGATTTTTTTTTACTAAACTTAATTTTGATTAATATGATATATGAGTTTTAGCGCAAAAGATGAATTTATGGAGGAAAACGGATGAAATCACCATCGCGACCTTTTAACAAGAGTGTGAAGGGTATAGGGTGGTGACAATATATAGGTTCACTGTCGTGACCTTTAGTAAATTTTCAGTAATAGAGGCCGGTGGTTGGTTCACGATCGTGACCTTTAGTGAGATTTTCAAATTTGCTAAGATGGTAGCGTGTGTGTTACTAGGTTTAGGGGGAAACTGTTGAACTACCGTCGTGACATAGAATTTAGGGCGGTTCTTGAGACAGTCGTGAACTTATTTGTAAGGAGATTTAATGATAGCAATCATAATATTTATTATTTTTAAGTTTAGGCTATTTTTTAGAAAAATATGGTATTTTTTAAGAAGAAAAATTGATTACAATTACTTATAAAATAAAAAGTTAAGTAAAAAACATATTAAGGACGATTTTGTGATAACTGTCGTGACAACCGTCGCAGTCCAGTCCCTAACTGTCGTGACAACCGCCGCAGTCCAAGAATAAGGACGATTTTGTGATAACTGTCGCAAAAAATCTATGACAGTTGACCTTAATTGTCGTGACAACTGTCGCAATCCAAGAATAAAGACGGTTTTGTGATAACTGTCACAACTCAAGTGTCGTAAATCTCCTTTTTTCTTGTAGTGAAAGGCCAATGATTAGCATTATAGGCAATGGGTAAGAAATTTAGTATTCAAAAGGATTTCTCCATCTAATATTCATGTTTGGAATTGTTATTAATTTATTATTAGATGATATACTCCCTCTAATATTCATGTCCCTCTAATATTCATGTTCAAATTACAATCTTTCAATTTCTTAATACTGCAGGTTAGCTCCGAGCGATGTTGTTGCTGCAGCTATTAGAAAAGTTTTAATACATAATTATTGTGGAAATTTCATGAGATATAGTGAGCTGAAACTCAAAGCACGTGGTAGAAGAGATGATATAGAGGAATACTTTAAGATGTTTAAAGTAAGACGTAATTTCTTTTTTTACCTTTAAGATGTTTACAGGAATATTTTAAGATTACTTATTATATTCAAAACTAATCCTATTTCTTTAATTAGGATCTTGTTCAGTGGGAGCCGTGTGATGAAGGCAAAATGCGAGATTTGTTTCATAAAGCTTGTGGTAAAAGAATAGTTGATATATCTGGTAAGATTAGGAAGAGTGGGAAAAAGCCGTCTTGGTTGGGTGAAAAGTATTATGCATATCTTCTTGACGGGTGGAAAACTGAAGAATTCAAAAAACTCTCTCAACAAAACAAGACTAATCGAGCATCAACTAGAGGTGGGGCGGTCTATACCACAGGACATAGAGCTCATCATGATGTTGCTTTAGAATTGATATGTATTCTATTTGTAATCCAATTATATTATTATGTTGCTCTAGAATTTTTTGTATGAACCCTTTTTGTGTTTAGCTAAATTGGTGTTGGTGTTAAACAGAACGGACACGCCAATTTGCTACCCTACCTCCAAACAAATAAATGATAATGTCATTATAGTGAAAAATATATTAAAGATAATTTTAAAGTGACTACTTAGATGTTTAACCTATGCTTAATTTTTTCCTTTAATTGTTAGAATACAGTTTAATTTTATATACAGAGAAGGTGGAAGGACCCATGAGAGACACAGTTAACAACAAAAAACACTAACATTAAACAAAACAATACAAAAAAAGACATGACAAAAATCAAGGACCTTTGTAACATATTTATGATCTTAGTTCACTGTCACATTCAATAAATCTTCATTCTTTTCATGTTCCTCTGTCTAGTATACAAATACAAAGAAAACCCAATTCAATTTTGCGATGAATCATCATTATGATTAGGATTAGGATTATTCAGATTGAGTTTAGAAGCAGGAAACTCCATTTTCATGGAAGCTGCAACAACAGTAGATTGTTTCATATTGAAACTTGAATTTATATCACTTGATTTTATTGGAGCCATCTAAAACCTTTTTTCTTTTACGGAATCTAAGACTTGAATATATACAAATATGGTTTATATGCGATTTCATATTTAATTAATTTTTGTTTCTTTTAAATGTTAAATCAATAGTTATAAATCATAGTTTCTATAACGTATTTGAAAGATATCAATTTTTAGGTGTTTGAAATAACACCCTTCTAAAAAAAAGTTTAAATGGTTTGTTATTAGTAAAATAAAAACAGTAAAACAACAAGGGACTGTTGATGTAATTGTGCTAGAGACGGTTGATGTAATTGGTAGGCCTGACATTTGACTAGTAAAAACAACTCATGAGTTAAGTTGAAAACTAAATAAAAAATTATAAGTCAACTTAACTCCTTCACAATGTAGTGCCTATAAATAATGTCTCTAAGTTTGCATATGATTCAGCCAGCTTTTGTGGGTTCTAAGACACTCGGGGATTGATGATGGTGGTTTCTCTGTAGAGCATTGGCCTTGTTTAGGACTTGGTATATCACCATGTCTTATGAATCGTTTTCGTTTAAGGGTTGTTCTGTTTGGGATTGGGATGATAAAACCATGGCTCTGTGTTACTCTGTTTTGCTCTGTTTTTTTTTTGAGTTTATTTTCTGTCTTTTTGGCAAATGTGGGGTAGTAGAATACTATGTGGCTTAGAGGAGAATACAATGGGGTAATAGAATTATAGATGATCATACATTATTTATTTATCCTTTATTCTGTTAGGAAAAGAGGTTAAGTTGAGTGGCAAGGGTAAGAGAGGTAGTTGTTGGATTGGTGGGATGATGAAAGGGAAATGTGGTTTCATAGAAAACGAAACAGTAAGAGAGATATTGTTATCTTTCATACCATATTAAGTAATACTTAAAACTTTATTATCAATAATTAGAAAAAAAAATTGTATCATTATTTATACAATGCTTAATAACAGTAATCTTTAATTATTAGGATGACCAACTACATAAACTACAAATTCTTGATCAAAATCCTACGAAAATTGATGGATTTTTTAATGATATAGCAGGAATATATTTATAGAAAATAAACTGTTTTTGTTGTTGTTTAGAAGTTGGCTCATATTTAGAAGTTGGCTCATTAATTAGAAAATAATCTGTTGTTGTTGTTTCATGAAATTGTAGGAGAAGAAATTAGGTCGACCGCCAAATCCTGACGAGTTCTTCATGGCCACCCATAAAAAGAAGAATGGACAGTGGGTTGACCGTCATGCAGAAAAAATACATGTAAGTCCTCACAAAATACATACTGTCGTTGTTGTATCTTTAGTTTAAAGTATGATTTCTTATTATTAGTTTAAAGTATCTTTAGTTGAATTAGTGGTTTGAATTAAAATTATTGGTAGTGAAAGTGTGTTAAATTAGTATGTATGCTGCTAGGTAGTACATCAAATTAAAATGTTAGTATGTATGCTGCTAAGTGGAACTTGTTAAAATGTTAGTATGTATGCTGCTAAGTGAAAGTGTGTTGAATTAAAATTATTGGTAGTGAAAGTGTGTTGAATTAGTATGTATGCTGCTAGATAGTACATCAAATTAAAATTATTTATTAGAGATATGCTCACTGTTATGAATTAGTGGTTTGAATTGTTTATGCTCACTGTTATGAATTAGTGGTTTGAATTGTTTATGCTCACTACATGTGATTTTATGTGTGTTATGTTTTACAGGAAGATTATGTGAATTGTTTGACTCAAGCCACTCAAACTGATAATAACGTGGATGGGTCAGAGAAGTTACAAATTTGGAAAGAAGTTGTTGGCGGTAAGACACGTGGTCGTTGCTATGGAACTGCCCAAATGGCGGTTAACATACAATATGGTGTGTCTTATTTGACACAACTGGCTTTTAATCATAATAGAGAGGTGAAAAGCCAAGCGATTGAGGCGGCTAGAGCTGAGTCTGCCATGACACGTGAAGAGGTTGCATTAGCTAATGCACGTGCAGATAGAGCTATAGCCGAGACAAAAGAATTGAAAAGAAAGTTTGAAGAATTTCAGAAAGAGATATTTGCTTGGAAGTCGACTCAGGCGGGTCCTTCCACTGCTCTTGCTTCTAGTGTCCATCCTAATACTCATGGGAATTACGATGATGACTTTGATGAGCACTCATTGGATCTAGAAGATATGAGTGATTGATGTTAGTCATATGTATTCTCTTTTTCTTTGTTTTGGGATCGACTTAGATCATCAAATTACTGTTGGATCTAAAAGATATGATTATTATTTTGGGACTTGATATTTTGTGTTGGTCTTGGTGTCATACCCCAAATTTGTCCTACCCATTTTAGTTTTTTTTACTGTCTAACCATTATTCAAAATATATTGCTTTTCTGTCTGATAAAAAAAAAGCATTTTATTTCTTTTTCTAATTAAAATTTTGAATTCTCTTTTCATTCCATCTTTATTATTTGGTTCATTATCAAAAACACAAAAATTTTATTGTCTATTTTATTCTGGTGATTTCCATTTTTTTTATTATTATTTAGTTCTATTAGTGTTATTATTATTTCTAATTTTTGTTTAGCACCATTCTTATTATTAATAATTTTATAGTTTATTATCATAAGTTTAACATTACTATTATTCCATTATTACTCGTTTTATTTTTTATTTTATTTATTTATTTATTTATTATTACTTTACTATTATTATTATAATTATTATTATTATCATAAACAAACCCACTTTTATTATTTATCCAAATCTATTAACCTTTATCCAAAGTTCAAAAAAATCTATTTATATTGCTTTTTCTTATTATCATTGTTATCACTATTTTTAATTATTTATGCAAAATTATAAAATAAAAAAAACTCCATTTGTATTATTATTACTTTTTATCTTTACTTCCTATTTCATTTATAATTATCTTATTATTATTGTTATTGTTTTGTCATTATTATTATCTCATTTTATTATTATTAGATCTATTGTTATTATTGTTTTTATTTTATTACCAACTTTTGTACCCAGTAAAGAAAAATCAAAACAAAAAAAAGCATCCAAATGGTACCAGCCTGTCCCACTCCAATTCAAAAAACCCCAACTTCCGTACCACCCACATGACACAATAAAATGCAACAACTCATCACAACAATTTTCCACTCACTTTCTGCAACAAACAACGATTTGCATTGCTTCAATTTTATCCTCAAAGATTCTTCTCAACTTTATCCCCAAGTCACCCAATAATACCCCTTCATAACCCTATAAACTCAGCCTCTCATTCATTCCAAATAAAAAGCTTGGACAACATATCAAATTGCTGCAAAAATCCTACAATAAACAAGCTTCAAGAACACCAAAAAAATCAAAAAAATAAATTTATAGATCCATACAACCAATCCTCTCCTACCTCTGTTTTCCACCTATTATCCTTCTTAATAACACAACAAAAGTCATAAACACAAACATTTTCATCATTTCACTACTACCTTCCACTGCTTTAAACCAAAAGAGTGAGAAACAGAAACAAACATTCACCTTCATAAATCCACCCAAAATCCAAACTTCAAAAAAAAATATATATTAAAAAAAGTATTCCAAAAATCTGCAAAAATCACCACACATTTCTTCTTCAAAGCTACCATAACCACATACCCAACCATCGTTCGAATCTAACCCGCAGCAATCCAAACCGACCCACTATCACCACAGCAAGCAAACCATCATTAAAAAAAATCATAAACACCACCATCCGCCGCTCACAGCTGCGATTCAAAACGAAAACTCACTGAACCATTTCCACCCCAATCGAAGCCTTCATTTACCATTCAACCTCATACAGCCGCGGCCACCGAACACGAATCCGCAAACCCAGAATCCGTCGCCGCAAAACCATCCGCAAACCGCCGCTGACAACAAAAAAAAAGCCGGCCGAAACACTCAAACCTTTTCCTCTCAAACACTCCGCCGTGAATCGACCTCCGAAACCCACAACCCACCGCTCAGCCGCGCAACCACCGAAAAAACCCATCCCTGCGCGAAATCCAGAACGCGAACGTGAGAGGGAAAGGCAGATCTGCGAACAAAGTGGCGTGATTGAAAGGGAGGTCGAATCCGTGAGATTGAGCCAAGAGCGACGAGAGAGAGAAGCAGAAATCCGTTGAATCGCGCGAAGACGGAGACGAGCCGGAGAGAAAGACGGAGACCCGCCGAACTTCAAAGCCGCCGCGAGGACCACAGTAGTGGTGAGTTGTTTTTTTTTTCTTTTTCTCTCTACTGATGTTACAAGATGTTGTGTGAGCTGTATCTTTTGAGAATTTTGTTACCTTTACCTGTTATATAAAACTAGTATTTGATTTGTTTTAATATTTTAAATGAGTTGATTTTCCAATATTAAATTCATGTTCCCAAAGATAAAAGTAGCAGGAAAAGCATAGGGTAACTTGTATGTGACCGTTGATACCTTTTTCTTTTTACTTTAGTTTTTTTTTTAGACATTATTTTATCATATCTTTTATTTGTTTTCGGTGTTGTTAGGTCGAATTCTAAAGATCACCATTGATACAGGTGTATACCACAGCGCCTCTCTCTCTGTTTTCTTTAAAATCATTTTTTGTTTTTTTTATTATTTTGTTTGTTTATGAATTAGGATACTTTACTTTTTTACTTTATTATTATTATTATAACTTCCTCATTTTCTAACCCTCAATATAATTTACTTTTATTAAATATCTAAAACATGCTCAAAAATTAGGGAATCACTTGTTTTTTAATTTAATTTTATTTCTTTACTCTTTCGGGCCGATGATATAGTAAAAGGCCGTTTTTCGCCCGATTACATTTAATCGGTGATGAGTGGTCAATATGAGGCCCTCTTTTTATTTTATTCTATTATTTTTATTCTGAACAAAAACTTGTAATTTAATTCGTTTTATTCATTATTTAATTTATTCAGTTATTCAATTTATTATTCTATTTAATATTTCGCAATTTAATTTATTCATTTAATTTCGCATTTCAAATTACGATTCGACTCCTCATAGAACGATTTCATTAAATCGGCTCTAAGGCAGTAAACGAACCAAATTTCGCCGCGTCCCGAAAAGGTCCAACGCCTTCGAATAGTTGCGCTCGATTAAAAGGTCCAACGCCTTCGAATAGTTGTGTCCCGATCATACAGGCCGAACGCCTTCGAATAGTTCGAAAACACTGCACACACGCTTCCTCTTGGGCTAACTACAACGAGACCTCTTTATTTCTCGCAATCCCCTGTATTTATTTTGTACCCCTCTCCCATTACTTTGTACGCATTTTATTTTCCGCATTTTATTTAAATTCTGAATCCTTGGTCCAACGCCAAGCGATCTCACTTGCACACTTGCACTTTATTTTCCAGTATCATTTCATTTATTAGGATCCACCTTTCCTTGCGAGCCGAACGCTTCGTGCCTCGCTAACAAAACCACAAAAATAAACCTCCAATTGCATTTACCTTTAACCTAAAAAAAACCAAAACGTTTCGATTAGATCCAAACCCTTGATCCAACGTCAAGCGGTCTTAGGAAATAAAACATTCTAATAATATGAGAAGATCTGTACGCCACGAGCCTTAAGCGGTAGAAAGGAGGATAACGAGCTCTCGTTACTCGCTCCGATTATTTTGATGCAAGACGCTCGTCTTGTTGGGCGAGATAAACTATCCATAGTCTTTAGTACACTCGACTCCTAAACCCTTTCATCGAAGAAAGGTAATAAAATCAACAACCCTTACCCTTAGTAGGCCGAACTACGAGGCTCTGACTTTCCCATTGCACACGGGAGCACGTAGGCACGAGGATCTCAATCCTTGCCGAGCACCTAGGTTCAATCTAACTTATAATTCAACTCATTTCCCTCTAGCAAGCAATTCGTTTAAGCATAGACATCCTTTCTCGCGCGTTAACTTAGATGGTTCCCATCGAGTACGATGGATGTAGGGGGTGCTAATACCTTCCCCCTGCATAACCGACTCCCGAACCCAGGCAATGGTTCCGTTGACCTTTGTCCTCGTCCTTCTCTCCCCGGGTTGTATCTATATCTCCCCTTTCCCTCTTCGGGAATAAATAGAATTAGGTGGCGACTCTTCAGTCCGTCCGGCGCGCGGCTCCGTCCATTTCGGATCGCGTAAGGTCGTATTTTTCGGGGTACGACATCTGGCGACTCTGCTGGGGATTGGTTCACCCCTATGCGAGTCAAGCCTAGTCTAGGTTCCCGTGTTTGTTTGGATGTTTTCTTTTATGCCTTGCTTGTTATTTTTATCACTTTCTTTATCGCATTCCATCTTATATATCTTGTGGCTCCTTGGTACTATAATTTGGATCGATACTTTGCAAAAGAACTTGAGGGAAAATCTCTATACCCGGGCTTACGAGTACAAATTTAAGTTAGCGAGGTTGTGTAGTATGGGCTCCCGAGAGAACCTCTCTCGTGGGTTGTCGATACGAAAACCTCACTTGGAGTAGATTTTAATGAGAATACTGACAACCGTCAAGGCCTTGACGTGTGTGCTCAGTTGCTTTCATTAGGGTCGTTAACTCTGAGGACCTTTAGAACCTTTTGGGTTAAAACATCGGTTGATGGTTGCGTAGTATGGGGCACTAGGGTTCGCCCTCGCGTGGCTCGATACGAAAACCTCACTTGGAATAGACTTACTCAATGGAGTTGATTGACTGTCAAGAATGTATGAAATTGACACGTGCATCAAACAGTTGAGAAAGTTCCATAACTCCAGGACTTTGTTTAAACCTTGTGTCGGTGATCACGTAGTATAGGCTCCCGAGAAAATTTTCTCTCGTGGGTTGTCGATACGAAGATCTCACCCAAAATAGATTCATATGGCGGAGTCAATCAACCGTCATGCTTATGGCGTGTGTGATGAACAGCCATATGAATTGATAACTTTGGGATCCCTAAAACTTTAGAGTCTACCCAGTGAGTTCCTGATCAGAGTATCCTCCATTTGTACCTTGGACTCGTGAGACCCTGATCTTGTGATCCTGGATTCTGACATTGCATATCATCTCATTTGCATTTATTTGTTCATATTGCATTTCATTCCAAATCCAAAAACTTATTTTCATGTTCCTCCATCTTCAGTAAATCAAGCTGGTTTCCCGACGCCCGTATCGAGCTAGACGACCGTATTTAACTAGAGCCAACACTAGAAGACTGATGGATGTGATTCAAGAAGAACAAGCTGCCATGAGGGAAGAGATTGACTCGGTCAAGAGCAAGATTGACCAGATTTATGAGACTTTGCAATCTTTGGCAAGAATGGAAGAACGTCGAGAAGCTGCTGCCGCAATGAACAATGCTCAAGTGCAAGGATCTACCTCACGAGCAATGCCTTCAGTTCCCGTTCCAAATCCTTTGGTCTACGGTTTGCCTCCAGGCTTCACTCCTGTTGTTGAAGAGGTCACTTCCCAACCAATACCTGCTTCTGGTGTCACTATTGGTGCTATTCCTCAAGCTCAACCTATTCCAACTCAAGTCCAGTTTCCTCAAACTGAAGAAAATCATCAAGTTGAGTATGAGATGCATACTGCTGTTCCAATCACCAATCCTCATGCTGTTCAAGAGTCTGAAGCTATGAAGATGTGCCGCGAGTTAGCTGAAAAACTCCGAATCATGGAAAGACACAACTCAAACTCTCTGAGTGCTGCAGACATGTGCTTAGTTCCAGATGTTGTGATCCCCGCTAAGTTCAAACTGCCAGAATTCGAGAAATACAAAGGCCTCAGCTGCCCTAAGCTTCATTTGAGGATGTATTGTAGGAAAATGGCCGCTCATGCCAAAGATGATAAGCTTATGATCCATTGCTTCCAAGACAGCCTATCTGGAGCGTCTCTAGAATGGTACATGCAGCTCGAGCGCAACAATGTTCGTACTTGGCTTGAACTATCTGATGCATTCAAAAAGCAGTATAAGTACAACACTGACTTAGCTCCTAACCGTACTCAGCTTCAGAGTATGTCTCAAAAAGAGAGCGAATCCTTTAAAGAGTACGCCCAACGCTGGAGGGAGTTAGCTGCCAGAGTTCATCCGCCGTTGGTTGACCGTGAATTGATCGATATCTTCATGGGTACCCTACAGGGGCAATACTACGAGAAGCTGATCAGCAGCGTATCTTCTGGATTTTCGGACATGGTGATGGTCGGAGAAAGAATCGAAGAAGGCTTGAAAAGTGGAAAGATCCAAGGGGGTTCTAGCAGCCAATCTGGAGCCAAGAAGCCTTTCAACGGGTACAAAAAGGGCGAAACAAATGCCGTCTCTGCTGCAAGTGGGAGTTTTCAACAGAGTGCACCTGCACCAGTTCCCTACTATCAGTATCCCTATGTTGCTGCTGCACAATATGCTCCTATGCCATATCAGCCAGCTCCTCCAATGCCTTATCAGCAGGCCTTTCAAGCTCTATTTCTGCCTCAAATGGTTCATCAACCACGTCATATGGTTGCAGCTGCACAGTATGCGCCCAATCCATACCAGCAACCGGCTTATCCACCACGGCCTGGTCAACAACAACAACGCGCTCCTCAACAGCGTCCACCATATCAACAAAGAGGATATGATAGGCACATTGATCCCCTGCCTATGTCATACACCGAAATCTTTAAGGGGCTAATGGCAAAAGGAACTCTTGTGTTGAAAGATATGCCACCTCCGACTGGCAATTCCCGGAACTATGATGCCAATGCTCGCTGTGAGTATCACAAAGGCGCTCCAGGTCACACCATTGAGAATTGCCATGCCTTCAAACATCTGATTCAGGATATGATCAATTCTAAGGACCTCACTCTCACTCCGAGAAATCCAAATGTCCAGAACGATCCATTGCCACCGCACGGTGCCAACAAGTGAAGACATTTGAAGGGGTTTTTGAAGACCAAGCTGAGTAGTCTCCCACTTTGAAGCATTCAATCAAGAGAAGTTCAATTCCTCAAATAAAGGCAGCCAGAGCCATTTATTATTCTGCATTCCTGTTGTTTTGTAATGTTTGTTTAAGTACTATTTTCTCTGAACATTGTTATCTGTACTTGGTTATGTTAATGTTATGTTTATGCATGTTTTGAATCAATCTACTCGCATTCGCTCATTATTTATCATTTATCACAAAATCACAAAAATATTTCCTCACTTCACTTTAGCAAATATTTGAGGGAGGATGATGAAAACGAAATACCCATAACTGTTGCGGTATGCTTTCGGATAAAACCTCGTCAATGATGTACAGGCATTTGTTCAAATCCCCAAACACTGGAGATATAAGGAGTTAATCCCTAGTCAACCACTTCGAGCCTAGAAGTAGGAGTTTCTTTCGGATACAAACCCTTACATTTAACCCGGGGCAGGGTAGTTGTTCAGTTAACCTGATTATACTTTCAAATCGCAAGATGAGACATCCCGTCAGAGGACCATCAACAAATGACTTGGCAGTCACACCATTCATACAAAAATAGAAAAGAAAACTGCTAAGTTGAGCACCCGAAGGGAGACTTAGTCGGAAAAAAAAATCAAAAGAGGAACTCAAATCCTCAACAAAAACAAAAACAAATATCAGTGACCACTAAATCAAGAATCAAAGGGTCACCAGCAAAATAAGATGACTGCCATTTTCGAGCAAACTTTAAAGCTTCATTTTCATTCTTGCAAAGTCAAAACAAATACGCATGTAGATTTAATTGAACGTAGGACTGGAGAACATCACGAAGAAGGGATGGGTACAAATCAAACTTTGAGCCTAATATTCTTTGTTTCTCAAAACCATTAACCAGACCACATTACAACCCTCGAAAGTCCTAATTGAGGCGCGGTTTATTCTGAAAGCATACTACCAACAAGGTTGCGTAAATTGACTCCCATATATTTGCTAATATTCAATCTTAATTGATCATTATTCTTGCTGCATCTTTTTACGCACTTTCTGAATCAGCACCTCGTTTGGACTAACGGTCCATTCGTCACACTATCACAATCATTCAAATAAATCGACTTTTTCAAAACTTACATGAATTTTACATTAACACTACCATTTGTGTATGAACAATTTAATTGCAATTCAGTGCTTGACATCAGTACAATCCCAACAAGGGACGATCAAAAAGGAACATGAATCAATACTTCTTCAAAATTAGCCCAATCAGGGGCAATTTATTTCAAAATCAGCTCAATCAGGGGCAAGTCACCTTCAAAAGCTCAGTCAGGGGCAGGTCATGTCATGGCCATTGTCAAAGTTTCCCCATCAATTTTATTTTGGATACCCTACAGGCAGGGGCAAGCAAACAAGGAGCAAATCTTCCTATCTCTTCTCCCCAGCTAATCAAGCATATCTTGCTAGACATTGGCAATCATTCAAAGCAAAATCAGTCTGCATGTGTCAATTAAGTCGCTTCGCTCATCAGCAGATAATCAGACTTGGAGTTGTCAGATCCATCTTCTGATCATACATCGTTGAAGATCGAGTGTCGGGAAATCAAGCCCTCCACCCACCCAAAGTCCAATCATTATTGGCAACTACCAGACCAAAAGTCCACCAAGCTGGCACCTTCCAATCACTCATATGCATCATTATGCATCATCAAACGTCATAAGCATCATTTACATCAATCATTTACAACATGTGCATCATATGCATACCTTAAATAAATCAATTCTTTTATTTTCCCCAACAGTTTTAACTTACATCTTAGTGCATAAACATTTGCATTGTATCTCCATCCTTATGGAGTACCATCTCAAATAATCAAGCATATTTGCATAATTCAGGATCCAAGATCAATCCAAGTTTCCAGTCCTTTCCCCAGCGGAGGATCATGTCAATCAAAGATTCTGGGCATCCTCTTAGCAGATTCAATAGCCGTGTTTAAATTTCAGTCCCTTTGCCTTATCATCCTCTGGTGATAAGTGATTTTATTTCCAATCCATTTGCCTTATCTTCCTCTGTTGATAAGTGAATTTATTTTTCTGTCTATTGCCTTATCTTCCTCTGTTGATAAGTGAGTTTATTTTTCTGTCTATTGCCTTATCTTCCTCTGTTGATAAGTGAGTTTATTTTTCTGTCTATTGCCTTATCTTCCTCTGTTGATAAGTGAGTTTATTTTTCTGTCTATTGCCTTATCTTCCTCTGTTGATAAGTGAGTTTATTTTTCAGTCTATTGCCTTATCTTCCTCTGTTGATAAGTGAGTTTATTTTTCAGTCTATTGCCTTATCTTCCTCTGTTGATAAGTGATTTTATTTTCAGTCTGTTGCCTTATCATCCTCTGATGATAAGTGAGTTTATTTTCAGTTATTTGCCTTATCATCCTCTGGTGATAAGTTGATTTATTTTGTCAATTGTTTTTGCTGTGTCACCCATTATGTCCAATTTATTTCATTTGTCATTTTCACAAATTTATTTCTTTGTCGGACAAATTTGGAGTCTGTTAGTATCTAATTATCTTAAACCTTGAAAGACTGAACGCGAGCTAGTCCATCTTACTCGGTCTAAGCCAATTCGATAGGGGCATCAGTCATACCCCAAATTTGTCCTACCCATTTTAGTTTTTTTACTGTCTAACCATTATTCAAAATATATTGCTTTTTTGTCTGATAAAAAAAAAAGCATTTTATTTCTTTTTCTAATTAAAAATTTGAATTCTCTTTTCATTCCATCTTTATTATTTGGTTCATTATCAAAAACACAAAAATTTTATTGTCTATTTTATTCTGGTGATTTCCATTTTTTTTATTATTATTTAGTTCTATTAGTGTTATTATTATTTCTAATTTTTGTTTAGCACCATTCTTATTATTAATAATTTTATAGTTTATTATCATAAGTTTAACATTACTATTATTCCATTATTACTCGTTTTATTTTTTATTTTATTTATTTATTTATTATTACTTTACTATTATTATTATAATTATTATTATTATCATAAACAAACCCACTTTTATTATTTATCCAAATCTATTAACCTTTATCCAAAGTTCAAAAAAATCTATTTATATTGCTTTTTCTTATTATCATTGTTATCACTATTTTTAATTATTTATGCAAAATTATAAAATAAAAAAAACTCCATTTGTATTATTATTACTTTTTATCTTTACTTCCTATTTCATTTATAATTATCTTATTATTATTGTTATTGTTTTGTCATTATTATTATCTCATTTTATTATTATTAGATCTATTGTTATTATTGTTTTTATTTTATTACCAACTTTTGTACCCAGTAAAGAAAAATCAAAACAAAAAAAGCATCCAAATGGTACCAGCCTGTCCCACTCCAATTCAAGAAACCCCAACTTCCGTACCACCCACATGACACAATAAAATGCAACAACTCATCACAACAATTTTTCACTCATTTTCTGCAACAAACAACGATTTGCATTGCTTCAATTTTATCCTCAAAGATTCTTCTCAACTTTATCCCCAAGTCACCCAATAATACCCCTTCATAACCCTATAAACTCAGCCTCTCATTCATTCCAAATAAAAAGCTTGGACAACATATCAAATTGCTGCAAAAATCCTACAATAAACAAGCTTCAAGAACACCAAAAAAATCAAAAAAATAAATTTATAGATCCATACAACCAATCCTCTCCTACCTCTGTTTTCCACCTATTATCCTTCTTAATAACACAACAAAAGTCATAAACACAAACATTTTCATCATTTCACTACTACCTTCCACTGCTTTAAACCAAAAGAGTGAGAAACAGAAACAAACATTCACCTTCATAAATCCACCCAAAATCCAAACTTCAAAAAAAAATATATATTAAAAAAAGTATTCCAAAAATCTGCAAAAATCACCACACATTTCTTCTTCAAAGCTACCATAACCACATACCCAACCATCGTTCGAATCTAACCCGCAGCAATCCAAACCGACCCACTATCACCACAGCAAGCAAACCATCATTAAAAAAAATCATAAACACCACCATCCGCCGCTCACAGCTGCGATTCAAAACGAAAACTCACTGAACCATTTCCACCCCAATCGAAGCCTTCATTTACCATTCAACCTCATACAGCCGCGGCCACCGAACACGAATCCGCAAACCCAGAATCCGTCGCCGCACAACCATCCGCAAACCGCCGCTGACAACAAAAAAAAGCCGGCCGAAACACTCAAACCTTTTCCTCTCAAACACTCCGCCGTGAATCGACCTCCGAAACCCACAACCCACCGCTCAGCCGTGCAACCACCGAAAAAACCCATCCCTGCGCGAAATCCAGAACGCGAACGTGAGAGGGAAAGGCAGATCTGCGAACAAAGTGGCGTGATTGAAAGGGAGGTCGAATCCGTGAGATTGAGCCAAGAGCGACGAGAGAGAGAAGCAGAAATCCGTTGAATCGCGCGAAGACGGAGACGAGCCAGAGAGAAAGACGGAGACCCGCCGAACTTCAAAGCCGCCGCGAGGACCACAGTAGTGGTGAGTTGTTTTTTTTCTTTTTCTCTCTACTGATGTTACAAGATGTTGTGTGAGCTGTATCTTTTGAGAATTTTGTTACCTTTACCTGTTATATAAAACTAGTATTTGATTTGTTTTAATATTTTAAATGAGTTGATTTTCCAATATTAAATTCATGTTCCCAAAGATAAAAGTAGCAGGAAAAGCATAGGGTAACTTGTATGTGACCGTTGATACCTTTTTCTTTTTACTTTAGTTTTTTTTTTAGACATTATTTTATCATATCTTTTATTTGTTTTCGGTGTTGTTAGGTCGAATTCTAAAGATCACCATTGATACAGGTGTATACCACAGCGCCTCTCTCTCTGTTTTCTTTAAAATCATTTTTTGTTTTTTTTATTATTTTGTTTGTTTATGAATTAGGATACTTTACTTTTTTACTTTATTATTATTATTATAACTTCCTCATTTTCTAACCCTCAATATATTTTACTTTTATTAAATATCTAAAACATGTTCAAAAATTAGGGAATCACTTGTTTTTTAATTTAATTTTATTTCTTTACTCTTTCGGGCCGATGATATAGTAAAAGGCCGTTTTTCGCCCGATTACATTTAATCGGTGATGAGTGGTCAATATGAGGCCCTCTTTTTATTTTATTCTATTATTTTTATTCTGAACAAAAACTTGTAATTTAATTCGTTTTATTCATTATTTAATTTATTCAGTTATTCAATTTATTATTCTATTTAATATTTCGCAATTTAATTTATTCATTTAATTTCGCATTTCAAATTACGATTCGACTCCTCATAGAACGATTTCATTAAATCGGCTCTAAGGCAGTAAACGAACCAAATTTCGCCGCGTCCCGAAAAGGTCCAACGCCTTCGAATAGTTGCGCTCGATTAAAAGGTCCAACGCCTTCGAATAGTTGTGTCCCGATCAAACAGGCCGAACGCCTTCAAATAGTTCGAAAACACTGCACACACGCTTCCTCTTGGGCTAACTACAACGAGACCTCTTTATTTCTCGCAATCCCCTGTATTTATTTTGTACCCCTCTCCCATTACTTTGTACGCATTTTATTTTCCGCATTTTATTTAAATTCTGAATCCTTGGTCCAACTCCAAGCGATCTCACTTGCACACTTGCACTTTATTTTCCAGTATCATTTCGTTTATTAGGATCCACCTTTCCTTGCGAGCCGAACGCTTCGTGCCTCGCTAACAAAACCACAAAAATAAACCTCCAATTGCATTTACCTTTAACCTAAAAAAAACCAAAACGTTTCGATTAGATCCAAACCCTTGATCCAACGTCAAGAGGTCTTAGGAAATAAAACATTCTAATAATACGAGAAGATCTGTACGCCACGAGCCTTAAGCGGTAGAAAGGAGGATAACGAGCTCTCGTTACTCGCTCCGATTATTTTGATGCAAGACGCTCGTCTTGTTGGGCGAGATAAACTATCCATAGTCTTTAGTACACTCTACTCCTAAACCCTTTCATCGAAGAAAGGTAATAAAATCAACAACCCTTACCCTTAGTAGGCCGAACTACGAGGCTCTGACTTTCCCATTGCACACGGGAGTACGTAGGCACGAGGATCTCAATCCTTGCCGAGCACCTAGGTTCAATGTAACTTATAATTCAACTCATTTCCCTCTAGCAAGCAATTCGTTTAAGCATAGACATCCTTTCTCGCGCGTTAACTTAGATGGTTCCCATCGAGTACGGTGGATGTAAGGGGTGCTAATACCTTCCCCCTGCATAACCCACTCCCGAACCCAGGCAATGGTTCCGTTGACCTTTGTCCTCGTCCTTCTCTCCCCGGGTTGTATCTATATCTCCCCTTTCCCTCTTCGGGAATAAATAGAATTAGGTGGCGACTCTTCAGTCCGTCCGGCGCGCGGCTCCGTCCATTTCGGATCGCGTAAGGTCGTATTTTTCGGGGCACGACACTTGGACATTTTTATGTAGTAATATATTGTCAATATTTTGATGTAAATTTGACATCTTAAAGTTTGTTATCTTGTGTTAGAATTATGATGTGATAATATATATATGGATAGTTTGACATAAAAAATAGCAAATATATTTGATTTTAAACAGAAACAAATTTAAAAAAAAATTTAAAATAAATATTTAAAAAAAAAATTATTTAAAAAAAATATATTTAAAAAAAAAACAAAAAAATTATTAGCATCGGTTGAGGCCGACGGTAGGCATATATATATATATATATATATATATATATATATATATATATATATATATATATATATATATATATATATATATAAGTTTAGTGGCAATTAAAACCGACGCTAGAATGAATATATAAATCATGTAAATATATTAGCGACGGTTAAAAGGAACGCTAACAAACGCGAAATATAACAGGTAGCGACGACTAAAGGAGACGCCAACACTTTGGGATATATGTTTAAGTGTTGTTTCTAACCGCCGCTAGTATATCTTTGTGTCGATATAAGTCGCCGCTAATGTTAAAAGAAAATTGTAGGTTAGCGTCGGCTTTAGTGTTTTCACCGTCGTCTTAGCGGTGCTTATAACCGACGCTATAGTAGCGACGACTCATAGCTATGCTTTGCTACCACCTTTAGAATGTCCGCCCTGACCCCGACGCTAGGCCAACGCTAACACGTTGTAGCGTCGGTTTTTTACCTGTTAGCGAGGGCTTTTGGCCTACGCTATTACACTGTTTTCTTGTAGTGGATGAAGAAGTTAATGTGCATCAATCCCCTGGTTTTGAAAACCCAAAACATTCAGAATATGTTTATAAACATAAGAAATCGTTATATGGTCTGAAACAAGCTCCCAGAGCTTGGTATGAAAGACTAAGTAACTTTTTCTTAGAAAATGATTTTACCAGAGGGAAGGTGGACAAAACTCTATTTTGTAAAAAATTTAAAAACGATATTTTGATTTGCCAAATATACGTAGTTGATATAATTTTCGGATCTATTAAGAGCTCTATGGGCAAAGAATTTGCTAAGTCTATCCAGACAGAATTTGAAATGAGCTTGATGGGCGAACTCAAGTTCTTTCTAGGTATCCAAATCAATCAAAAATCACAAGGAACCTTCATACATCAAAGCAAGTATGTTAAAGAACTTCTGAAGAAATTTGATATGTTAGAAAATAAACCATCCAAAACTCTAATGCATCCTACATGCATTCTGGAAAATGAAGAGGTAAGTAAAAAAGTAGATCAGAAGCTCTACAGAGGTATGATTGGCTCTCTCCTATACTTAACTGCCTCGAGACCTGATATTCTCTATAGTGTTTGTCTCTGTGCCAGATTCCAATCAAATCCTAGAGAATCGCACTTAACAATAGTTAAGAAAATTTTCAAATATCTGAAAGGTACTACCAATCTTGGCCTTCGCTATAGAAAATCCAGAGAATACAAACTTGTAGGGTACTGCGATGTTAACTTTGCTGGAGATAGAATAGAAAAAAAAATTACTTCTGGAAGTTGTCAATTTCTGGGAGACAACTTAATCTCTTGGTCCAGCAAAAGACAATCAACATTTGCACTTTCAAATACTGAAGCTGAATATATAGCAGCAGCTGGATGCAACACTCAGATGCTCTAGATGAAGAATAACCTAGAGGATTTCAACATTTATGAGAGTAACATCACTATCCTATATGATAATACTTTGGTTATTTGTCTTTCTAAAAATCCTATTTTACATTCTAGAGCTAAACATATAGAAATTAAAGATCATTTCATTAGGGACTATACTCAGAAGGGCATCTTATCTTTAAAATTTATAGACACAGACCATCAATGGGCTAATGTTTTCATAAAAACCCTTGCTGAAGATAGGTTTAATTTCATTCTGAAACACCTTAGTATGTAATTATGTCCAGAATGAATATGTTATTTCTATATATTTAACTCTTAGAACTTATTTTCTTTTGAACTTCTGACCAATATTTCTTATGAAGTAAGAAGGAGAATTGTATCAGAATATATCCAGAAAAATCTGAAAGTTTGTCTCTGAGAACCTTTCATTTCAAGGACAGAACATGCAGTTCATAACATCAACAACTGTCAACCTAAGCTCCAGGTGTCCTCTGAGGCTGAACACGTGTTTAAACTCTGAGAAACTGAAATGACTGAGTTGATAAAGTTGAGGCGCTAGTCACATCGATAATTGTTCAAAAATCATTTACGCCACCCCCTTGTCAGAAATCATTACTGTTTTTAATCATTTTCTTTTTTTGTTTAATTGCTCATTAATTATGTCTTTATATACGTTAAAACCTTTATATATATATATATATATATATATATATATATATATATATATATATATATATATATGTGTGTGTGTGTGTGTGTGTGTGTGTGTGTGTGTTTCTTCTCACTTCACAAACACCTTCACATTCTCACCTTCACTTTCACTCTCTTCTTGCTTTTCTTGCCTTCTTTGTTTTCTCTTGCTTTATGTGTTTCTGTTTCCTGTTTTTCTTGTTACAAAACCTTCTTGTGAACAATGGCCTCATCTTCTAAACAAGCTCAAGCTTCTTCATATTCTCAACAAGCTCAAGCTTTTGCAAGTCAAGCATCTGAAGAAAATATTGTTGCTCCCATCTGAAATCTTCTTACTCCGATTAAAAATCTAGAAGTTCTTTGTGAACTGTTTGTGGATTTTGATATCATGAAGGAGAACGACTATGACCTAACACCGGAAGATGAATTTAAAGGGTGGGCCAATTACTTTGATCGTATCATGGGTCCTATCTTCCCTAAACTTGTTAAAGAATTTTGGATTTTTGTTACAGTTTCAAACAATCAAGTTACTTCATATGTCATGGGGAAGAAAATTATCATCACGAAAGATCTCATTGAGAGACTAATTGAATCTGATTGAAACAGGATAAAGTGCAGTGATATGAAAAAGAACTCTGACCTAACAACTATTTCTAGAGATATTTTAACTTTTGGGCAACACTCAAACAAAATAAAGGATCTCAAATACCGTCAGAGAATCTGGAAAATCCTTTTGGAGTGCATAAGTCATAGAAAACCTACAAGTTCTCCAGACTACATCAACATTGATTAGCAGTACCTCATCTACTTCATCTCAACCAACAAGAAAGTCAATCTTGCACACAACATGTTTAATCTTCTGAAGAATAACATCAAAGAAACAAGATAATATGAAAAGCCAGAGAGATTGGATACCTCTAGGAAGACTAATTTTAGATATTCTAACAGAAAACAAACTGATAGAACATCTTATTGAAGCCTAGTAGGTTGATAATATGGAAGAAGTTTGCTGGAAGACCCATCAATGCCAAGAATCTCAAGAAAATGAAATTCATTTATAACATCAAGAAGGACCCAGTTATTCATTCAAGGGAAGTGATTACCACCAGGAAGATCCCTCTGAAAGATTTTCCACTTTTCTCAGTCGATACTCATCCTGAAGTCATTGTAAGGTATCTGGATGCTTCCAAGCAATATGGCACTACTCCTGAGATCAACCCAGGAGATCTCAATAAACCATCTCCAGAAGTTGCTCTCAAGAAGACAAAGAAAAGGATAGCTTCTGCAGGAACTTCTCAAAAGACACCAAAAGTGGCTAAAAAGAAAGGTAGTCCATTCGCTTTCATTTCTGTCATTGAGTCAGTACTGGGCACAACATCTGAAAACCCTCCTTCTATTCCTCCTTCTGAAAACCCTACTTCTGAAATACCTACTTCTGAAAACCCTCCTTCTGAAAACATTCATATTCTCCAAAACCCTCTGATCACCATACCCTCAAACTCTTGATGACTTTGACATTCCAATTGACACGAATCCTCCATATGATCTAAACCCTACACCTTTTGTTGAAACCCAACCAGAACTTGCTCAAGTTCTTTCTGATATTGATCGGTTTCAACCTTACTTTGAAACTTCTCAATTAAACACCCTTAATCTACCTTCTGCCACCACACCGGCCATCCCAGGCATCACTTGCCCCCTTAACTCTTACCACTAATTATCTTTAACATACCAACACCAGACGATTATCCATCATCTTACAATTCAACCCCTACAAAATCCCCCACCTTCATTACAATACCAGATAGACCAACACCTACAAACACACTAGAAGACCCTCTCTGAACCATCATAGACATAGAAGCTCTAGAAAAACTAGCCTCGACCTCCAAGAAAATTGACATTCCAAATCCGAAACCTAAACCAACCAAATCAGATGTTTGGTACTTTGTTATTGGCTTTAGAAGCATAAATGCAGGAATGGGTGAATTCCTTGAAGTTGGCTTGTTTAGATAATCTGAATCCTGCTGCGTCTGACCATCTATGGACTCAGTTCAGAAAATGGTTCAATACTGAATCTAAGAAATTTAAGGATCTCAGATATGACATAGCTCAACAGAACTTCTGTGATAAGTTGAATATCTTCAAAGAACAATTTCTTAGCTGTTGGGAGATGAAAACTCTCTATCTTTTAGACGCAATTCCTTGGATAAACCAAGAGGTTTCAACAATTAAGGATTCTTCTTATGAACTTCAAGAAATAATTGTTTCTGAAGACAAAGGCAAAAAAGCTGTAACCTCTCCAAAGGAAAATACCGCAACAGGTTATGAGAAAATGGTAACTTCTGCTGAGGACACAACTTCATCCTCTCTTGTGCTGAAAACTCTAAAAGAGTTGAAAAAAGAGAATGAAGCTCTTAAGAATAGGCTGGATAAACAAGATGAAACAAATTCAAAACTAAAGGAAATGATAGGTCAGTAAGTGGAATCCACTACTCAGATCAAAAGTCTTCTGGAGGCATTGTTCACAAGACTTCCTCCTTCTCCATAACCCTAGTTTTTGATTGTTTTTTCTTTGTTTTCCTTCTAGATTTTGATTAAGTTGCTTATGTGTTATCATGATTATCTTTAATGAAGCTCTTTATGTTCTATTTAAGTGTGTTTTTCTCTAATCTTCGATCATTACTTTTTTATTCATGACAAAAAGGGGGATAACGTAAAATATTTTGATTAATAACAGTTCACCAGGACTAAGTCTCAAACACTCTCTAAATATTTTGATATTTCTAATGTGCTCTTAAGTATACATGAAAAGGTTCTAACTCAGGGGGGGAGTTTCTCCATAAGAACTTCCAACCAAAGCTCTGGGGAAACACATTCAGGGAAGTTTATGACTCAAGGGGAGTTTCCTCTCTATCTTATGCTCTTAACTATCCATCAAAATATAAGAGTTTTGTCATCATAAAAAAGGGGAGATTGTTAGAACAAGAATTGATTCTACAATCTATTTAGTTTTGATGATAACAAACATCATATTTATTTAAAGAATAAATATGCTTCTTAAAAATATTAGTTTTGATGTGCAAGAAATTTTGATACATAGCAAGAAGTTTTTTCTTTGATAGAAGTTCTGATGCTCCAACAAGGAATCCTTACGCAAATCTAATCTAGATATTCTGATTGGTTAATCAAACTTTTAGCACCAACTGCTATGTTGTTTAAACTTTAATATTCTCATGCAAAGCAAACTCTGATTCAGAATAATCCTCATTAAATGAGTATTAACGTTTAATGGCTATCAGACAAAGAATCTCTATTTTTGGAAATATCTTTAAACATCATATATCATAATCCAAAAATAAATCTTGGTGTCTCAAGAAAATCTCTATACCTCACCTATATATAAAGAAGCAATCTTGAAGAAATGGCTAACTCACTCGCGCGCATATACAATCTATTTCAATAGCCTAAATCAAATTTATGTTTTAATCTTGTGTAAAAATCACAATTGTGATTATAGCTTTTTAGAAGCAACCTTATACACATTTGTAATCTAAATTAATCTTGATTTCCTTGAGTGACTAAAAATGTTAGTCATTAGACTCAAGAAGACATTGATAGTAGGTCTTTGTGATTGTATTCAAATACTGAATAGTGGATTAAGACCTCGCTTGAGAGAGGCAAAATCACCTTGGCGGCTGGACTGGAGTAGTTTGAGTTCAAATGAACAAGGATAAACCAAATGTGTGCATTGCATTATTTTTTGATAAACTTCATTCAAACCCCCTTTCTTGTGTTTTTCGCTCCAACAAGAAAGTGAAAGGACATTTGAAAACCACACCGAAAAATTACTTATATTGTTAGGCCGCCTCTTTTCCATCATCATCATACCAATATCCCTGTACTTAGCCTTCAAGATTTGAAACCACAAGTCCCTTGATTTGTGCTTAATTATCCACCTCCATTTATAAATTAAGGCTTCATTAAACACATAAATTCTCTTCAATCCTAACCCTCCTTTATTTATAGGTAAACAAAGGAAGTCCCACTTCACCTAATGTATCAGACTCTTTTCCTTCGAACCTCCCCAAAGAAATTTACTTTGGATCTTCAGTTCCTTACAAATGTGCACCGAAGCCTTGTAAAAGGATAGATGAAAAATGAAAAAACTACTTAAAGCCGATTTCAAGAGGGTCATCCTACCACCGAAACTTAATAACCTCTTTTTCCAACTAGAAAATCTCTTTTTAAACATTGATAACAAAGAAGCCCACGAGCCAATCCTTCTAGGGTTGAAACCTATAGGGATATCGAGAAAATTAAAAATATGAGATTCCCTTTTACAAGAAAGGAGAATAGTCGCCGCCTCGATAAAACTCTCGTTGGTATTAATGCCAACTAACTTGCTCTTATGGAAATTGATTCATAAACCTGAAACCAATTCAAAGGCCCTAAAAACCACTTTAATAGCCCACATATGATTCCAACTACCATCTCCAACTAAAAGCGTATCGTCCACAGTTTGAAGAACATCAATAAAACATTTCCCATTAATGTTCAATCCCACAAAATCTCCTAAGAGCTTAAAATTATGAATCAACCTCAATAATTCCTCCGCCACCAAAACAAAGAGAAAAGGAGATAAAGGTTCTCCTTATCTCAATCCTCTCTCTACCACAAACTCCTTCGTTGGACTTCCATTAACCAAAACATACATTTTCCTAGAGAAGATCATCGCTTCTATCCACAACATCCAAATATCGTTAAACCTCATCCTCCTAATCATATATCTAAGGAAACCTCACGATACATTATCGTAAGCCTTCTCAAAATCAACTTGGAAGTGAGTACAATCTTTCTTCTCCTTAATCGCAAAATCCATCACCTCATTAGCCACCAAAACTCCATCAAGTAATTGTCTACCCGGAACAAAAGCGGTTTGGCAAGGGGAAATGATGATGTTTAACACTAATTTCAATCTAGATGCCAAAAGCTTGAACAAGGCCTTATATAGACAATCAACAAGACATATAGGCGTATAATCATTAAGTCCCAACGGGTTATCACACTTTGGAATAAGCTTCAAGAAATAGGAGATGATAGTCTTAGATAAAGTAGACCCTCGATGAAAATCCACAAAGAACTGGACAAAATCTTCTTTCAAAAAATACCAAAAATTATTTATAAACATAAAAGAATACCCATCTGGACCCAGGCTCTTCGATCTGTCACACCCCCACACCGCCTCTTTGATTTTTTCTTCCGAGAAAGAAGATTCTAAAGCACTTCTCTCCAAATTGGAAAGCACATTGAAAGAAACCCCTTCCAAAGTAGGCATATGAAAATCGGTTTCTATGAATTTCCGAACAAAATGATTGAGAACATATTCCTTAACTCCATCAACTGTATTCACTAAACCACCATCCGTATTAATGGAACCTATAAAGTTTCGACATCTCCTCTCCTTCATCGCACAATCGAAAAATGGGCTATTATTATCTCCTTCGTTAAGCCACCTCAACTTCGCCTTTTGAATAAGCATGTTTTTCTTAATTCTCAAATTCGTCCAAAAGCGAATCGTAGCCTCTTTTTGATCGCCAACAATATTATCTAATAGAGACCTAATAAAAAAGGATAACACATCACCCCCTTAATTAATATCCTTCACCCTCTCTTCCATTTCCAAATTGATTTTTCCGAACACCTCCTCATTCCACCTACGATGATGAGAATTAAGAAGCCTAAGTTTTTCTTTAAGTATAAAGTCACTCCTCCCATGAATAATCAATCCTTTCCACTCTTTTTCAACAAAAGTAATGAATATATTGTCCATAAACCATTCGTTATTGAAAAGGAAAGGTTTCGGACCCCAAACTAGGCAATGATCAGAAACATCCCTTAATCCAACAAATTGACCAACGACCTTCCACTTGGAGATAACACCTTCCGAAAACAATATCCGATCAATTCTACTCATAAAATGCCCATCTCCACTAAACCAAGTGATTTTCTTACCTTTTCAAGGTAATTTAATTAAGTCACACTCGCAATTAAATTCCGAGAAATCCTTCATCTCTATCGATCTACCTCCCAAACCTCTACCCTTCCACTCTCCCGGGTTAACAATAACATTGAAATCTCTCCCAACACACCAATCACCGTCGGGAAACCTAGCTTTCAAATCCAATAAGTTATTCCAAATAATTCTCTTTAAACCTCTATAACAAGGAGAATACACATTAACAATGTAAAAAACAGAATTCTTCCAAAGAACATTCACCCCTACAAAATCGTCACCTTTAAAACTGCACAAAACGTCGACACTTCTGATTTTCCATAAAATAATCATGCCACCGGAAAAACCATTAGATATAGAAAACTCCACCCAATTCTTCTTTAGCCCATAAACTCTTAGCAATCCCCTCCGAAACTATACTTAAATTCGATTCTTGAATAAAAAAAGATCAATTTTTCCTCTACAAATAATCTGACTAATGTGCTTCCTCTTCAACAAACTCCCACCCCTCTAATATTTAATGATCCTTTAATCAATGAAATATATTGATGTTCTCTTTCAATCCCACCTTCATAATATTATCACCTATTTCCAATTTAGATATCTTCAAAATACATTCTTTCTTTGTATCTTTTGTCAATAAACCGAGTTTAGCTACTGCCTGCCATAGTTTAACTCCGACATTTGAATTTAAGTTTTCCCACTACCTGAAATTTTCTCTAATAAACTATGATTCTTCTGAATGAATTCCATGATATTGCGACGAGGCAGAGCTACATTTATTTTGCATGCAACCTCCCAAATTTGACTTAGGATGAAGATAATTTCTCGTGAGAGAAATAGAATCAGACGCATGAGAGTAAGCATTTTGTTTCTTTTTTCCTTTCAAACTTCTCATATTACCTCCCATGGTCCCCACACCTCATTTTTTTATATTTAACTTTCTTCCAAGTTGTTCCTTTTGTAACATTACAAAATCTGATAGAATTACACTTTTAAAGGACCTCACCAGTACAGTCGGCGCCTTTGTCTATGGAGAAACATACTATCTCCTCATTCGTCGCCATCACCTGAAATTTTTTCTGAAAAGGAACCTCTTTTCTCTATGCTACTTAACAAAAAAACAAAAGGTGAACCTTTTGCCTTTAACACCGTTTCATCAACAGGACCAATGGAATTATGGTAAGGTTCCCCCTTTTCCTTTTCAGAACTGCTCCATGCTCTGCTATTCTCTGTTGTTTCACCTTCCCTATCTGCACATCTCCTATTATCATTTTCCTCACCCTGTACACCGGAGAACACCTTCGCCTGAGTCGAAGCAAATGCAAAGAAAAAATCCCTTCTCTGATGAAACAGTATGTTCATTATCAACGCCCTTTGCCAAGTTCGAAGCAAAAAGGATGAATCAGATACTAGATAGTTGTTTATCTCTAGATCTAAAGATACATGAGCCGGGTCAAAAGTGTCTTCCCTGAGGATTATCACAAACTCCTTTCCATCTATTAGCACCCTCATTTTTTCTTGCAGAACAAACAATGAGGGAACCCTCACCATGAACCTAGCAAGGTCCATGTTAGTTCCCTTCGCAGTGTTTTTGACTGAGCAAATATAAGTCTCAATGCAGTTAGCTAAACTTTCGAAGAAATTAAAATTCCACACATGACAAGGCCACCTCATATGCTCTTATCCAAGACACCCTTTCATCATCCACGTCTTCAGCTCTCCATTTTCTAATATGGCTAAGCCATTGGCTCCGCCATGAGCATCATTCTTTTATGAAATCTTCTAAAGCTACATTCCCCAATTCTTCCAAAAGGCACAACTTTGATCCTAAAGGGGTGAATTTCAAATAGAAAACGCCTTCTAAAGCAAAACACCATTGAACATTATACGACATACCTGGTGCATGAGTGATTCCCACGTAAGCCTTCAACAATCTATCTCTGTCTGCCTGTTCCGAGACATAAGATAAATCTACTGCTTTAGTTCCTTGTGCAACCTTGTTTAAAACAATGTCCGCATAAGAAAACATTCATCCCTGTACTCCTAAAGACGAATGCGCATTTTCTCTGAGATGCTGCACTTGAGAACTCTTAACGTTATAGTTAGTAAATGACAGAGCTTGAAAATATTGTTAAGCAATAAAAAAGAGTAGGATACTAATTTCAAATGTATTTTACAAACATGTATGGATATACTAATAGTATTTATTATAATTAGTATATACTAATAATGTTCATTATTATTAATATATTATTGGTTAGAGTGTTCTATTTTAATTGGAAATAATAACTATATATAAAAATGAATGTCAAAGATATTTATATTAGACATATAAAGTACCAAAAATTAGAGAAATATATGCATTCTTATTGTCAAAACAATATTAATACTTATAACCCTCATTCTTCTCCAAACTTCTCTCTCAGCTTGCGTTCTTCAAACTTCTCTCATCCTCCAATCTTCTCTCAACCGCTTGTGATTCTTCTCAAACTCTATTTTCTGCCCTAACTCTTCACAAATCGGTAAGTTCACTTCTCATACTCTATTATTTTTGTTTTGTTTTCAAAACCCTAATTTTATAACTTTTCTTTCTAATTTAACAAGTCGATTTCTTGTTATTATTATCAATATTTGATATTGTTATTGTTAGTTGTTATTGTTGCATCATTTGCTTTTGTAAATATCTACAGGAAAACAAAAATACCATCAGTATTAGCATCAATGTTTCTTATTAATGAAGTCTGTTATTCCAATGGTTATTTTATTTTATTTTATTTTAATATAATATATATTGTATATGATGTGAGGGGCTAAAAAGTAGATATAACTCGATTTAAGAAAGAGAGTGAAGTGAGATGAGAAATGAGTTTTATGTTTCCTTTGATGTTACAGTTTAAGAGACCAAGGTGGTTAAGTTTCGTGAGATTTTGAAGACCTAAAGGTAAAGTGTTAGGTTGTTGTCGGAAAGGTTGAGGATATTTCGACAATCACATTATATTTTGATTGAACATGTTTAATGTTTTGTTTGAGCTTGTTTACATCAAACTTGTTGAATTGAATGTTTTTGAGATCTGATTGATATTAAGGTTGGACTTTTGGTTTGAGATTTTTTGTTGAATGGTTATACATGATTTTCTTGTTCTTCTGTTCTGCATTTAGATTTGAATTGTGGATTCTGGAATCCGTAATCTCAATGCATTTGTGTAGTTTATGATATTTTTATTCTTAGCGGATTCAAATTTCCTGCTGAAAATTGTGTATTTTTTATTTTTCTTTTACAAAATTATTTAACTTGTTTTTCATTGATGATTTCTTGTATGTAATGTATAGTTCTTCCTTTGAATTCAGTATTGAAAATAGTAAAGAAATGGATTTTTTTTGTCGTTGTTGTTGTTGTAACTTTGCTAGAAGACTATAATATATAATATATCTTCTGAAATTTAAATGAGATACTATTTGAAAATTTAAAGAAATGGTTTTCTGGAATTTAAATGAGATACTATTTGGAAAAAAATATTCACAAATTTTGTTGAATGGTTATATATACCCGAGCAAACATAAAAAATATTTAAGAATAAGATTTATTGATCAAATATTGGTATATTTGATTAAAAAAATTATAATTCTACAGAGGGCTTAATCGTCAGTAAAGTTATACCAAAAATCGAGTAACTTATCGAAGGCTTAGTCCTCGCTAAATTTACTGACGACTTAGTCGTGGATAATATAAGACAAAAAATTTGATGTTTAATCACCTATTACCCGCAAACTACTCACGGTTTAGCCGTGGATAATATTGTGGGTTTATATAGTCGTCGATAGACATTACCGATGAGCGAATTACCGAGGGCCCCGTACTCGTTGGTAAGCCCTCGATAATTTACTTTTACTCACTTCTTTTTCTTGATACCGAGGGTTTTTGTCCCTGGGTATTAACAAATTTTCTTGTAGTGAGAGGAATAGAATCAGACGCATGAGACTAAGCATTTTGTTTGTTTTTTCCTTTCAAACTTCTCATCTTACCTCCCATGGTCCCCACACCTTTTTTTTTATATTTAACTTTCTTCAAAGTTGTTCCTTTTGTAACATTAGAAAAGTTGATAGAATTTCACTTTTTAAGGACCTCACCAGTACAATCTGCACCTTTGTCTATGGAGAAACATACTATCTCCTCATTCGTCACCATCACTTGAAAAAATTTCTGAATAGGAACCTCTTTTCTCTCTGCTACTTAACAAAGGTGAACCTTTTGCCTTCAACACCGCTTCATCAACAAGCACAACTTTGATCCTTTGCACGACGTTTACATATAAACCGCCACTATTTTCCTTGCGGCATCAAAATATACGTCGATTTTGAAAACGTCGTAATTGTTAATTGTGGCAGTTCAAACCGCCATAATCTTCTAGAAATAACCGCCACAATTTACACAATTTTTTGTAGTGTGACTTTCAAATAGAAAACACCTTCTAAAGCAAAACACCGTTGAACATTATACGACATACCTCGTGTATGAGTGATTCCCACGTAAGCCTTCAACAATCTATCTTTGTCTGCCTGCTCCGAGACATAAGACAAATCTTCTGCTTTAGTTCCTTCTGCAACCTTGTTTGAAACTATGTCCGCATAAGAAAACATCCCTCCTTGTACTCCTAAAGACGAATGCACATTTTCTCTGAGATGTTGCACTTGAGAACTCTTAACGTTATAGTTAGTAAATGACAGAGCTTGAAAATATTGTTAAGCAATAAAAAAGATTAGGATACTAATTTCAAATATATTTTACAAAAAGAAAAAAGTATTTCAAAGTGTTAAAATGATTAACCACCTTCTCATAAATGCTTGAAAATGTAAAAAAAAAATATTTAAAAATTATTTCTGAAAAAATACAGGAATTAAAATTTAAACAAGTCAATTTACATGGACTAATTGATTTTATTTAAGACAAAATAATTTTAAACTCTTTATATGATATATGAGACTACTTAATGTTATAGCACCCTCATTTTTTCTTGCAGAACAAACAATGAAGGAACCCTCACCATGAACCTAGCAAGGTCCATGTTAGTTCCCTTCACAGTGTTTTTGACTGAGCAAATATAAGTCTCAATGCAGTTAGCTAAACTTTCGAAGAAATTAAAATTCCACACATGACAAGGCCACCTCATATGCTCTTATCCAAGACACCCTTTCATCATCCACGTCTTCAGCTCTCCATTTTCTAATATGGCTAAGCCATTGGCTCCGCCATGAGCATCATTCTTTTATGAAATCTTCTAAAGCTACATTCCCCAATTCTTCCAAAAGGCACAACTTTGATCCTAAAGGGGTGAATTTCAAATAGAAAACGCCTTCTAAAGCAAAACACCATTGAACATTATACGACATACCTGGTGCATGAGTGATTCCCACGTAAGCCTTCAACAATCTATCTCTGTCTGCCTGTTCCGAGACATAAGATAAATCTACTGCTTTAGTTCCTTGTGCAACCTTGTTTAAAACAATGTCCGCATAAGAAAACATTCATCCCTGTACTCCTAAAGACGAATGCGCATTTTCTCTGAGATGCTGCACTTGAGAACTCTTAACGTTATAGTTAGTAAATGACAGAGCTTGAAAATATTGTTAAGCAATAAAAAAGAGTAGGATACTAATTTCAAATGTATTTTACAAACATGTATGGATATACTAATAGTATTTATTATAATTAGTATATACTAATAATGTTCATTATTATTAATATATTATTGGTTAGAGTGTTCTATTTTAATTGGAAATAATAACTATATATAAAAATGAATGTCAAAGATATTTATATTAGACATATAAAGTACCAAAAATTAGAGAAATATATGCATTCTTATTGTCAAAACAATATTAATACTTATAACCCTCATTCTTCTCCAAACTTCTCTCTCAGCTTGCGTTCTTCAAACTTCTCTCATCCTCCAATCTTCTCTCAACCGCTTGTGATTCTTCTCAAACTCTATTTTCTGCCCTAACTCTTCACAAATCGGTAAGTTCACTTCTCAGACTCTATTATTTTTGTTTTATTTTCAAAACCCTAATTTTATAACTTTTCTTTCTAATTTAACAAGTCGATTTCTTGTTATTATTATCAATATTTGATATTGTTATTGTTAGTTGTTATTGTTGCATCATTTGCTTTTGTAAATATCTACAGGAAAACAAAAATACCATCAGTATTAGCATCAATGTTTCTTATTAATGAAGTCTGTTATTCCAATGGTTATTTTATTTTATTTTATTTTAATAGAATATATATTGTATATGATGTGAGGGGCTAAAAAGTAGATATAACTAGGTTTAAGAAAGAGAGTGAAGTGAGATGAGAAATGAGTTTTATGTTTCCTTTGATGTTACAGTTCAAGAGACCAAGGTGGTTAAGTTTCGTGAGATTTTGAAGACCTAAAGGTAAAGTGTTAGGTTGTTGTCGGAAAGGTTGAGGATATTTCGACAATCACATTATATTTTGATTGAACCTGTTTAATGTTTTGTTTGAGCTTGTTTACATCAAACTTGTTGAATTGAATGTTTTTGAGATCTGATTGATATTAAGGTTGGACTTTTGGTTTGAGATTTTTTGTTGAATGGTTATACATGATTTTCTTGTTCTTCTGTTCTGCATTTAGATTTGAATTGTGGATTCTGGAATCCGTAATCTCAATGCATTTGTGTAGTTTATGATATTTTTATTCTTAGCGGATTCAAATTTCCTACTGAAAATTGTGTATTTTTTATTTTTCTTTTACAAAATTATTTAACTTGTTTTTCATTGATGATTTCTTGTATGTAATGTATAGTTCTTCCTTTGAATTCAGTATTGAAAATAGTAAAGAAATGGATTTTTTTTTGTCGTTGTTGTTGTTGTAACTTTGCTAGAAGACTATAATATATAATATATCTTCTGAAATTTAAATGAGATACTATTTGAAAATTTAAAGAAATGGTTTTCTGGAATTTAAATGAGATACTATTTGGAAAAAAATATTCACAAATTTTGTTGAATGGTTATATATACCCGAGCAAACATAAAAAATATTTAAGAATAAGATTTATTGATCAAATATTGGTATATTTGATTAAAAAAATTATAATTCTACAGAGGGCTTAACCGTCAGTAAAGTTATACCAAAAATCGAGTAACTTATCGAAGGCTTAGTCCTCACTAAATTTACTGACGACTTAGTCGTGGATAATATAAGACAAAAAATTTGATGTTTAATCACCTATTACCCGCAAACTACTCACGGTTTAGCCGTGGATAATATTGTGGGTTTATATAGCCGTCGATAGACATTACCGATGAGCGAATTACCGAGGGCCCCGTAGTCGTTGGTAAGCCCTCGATAATTTACTCTTACTCACGTCTTTTTCTTGTTACCGAGGGTTTTTGTCCCTGGGTATTAACAAATTTTCTTGTAGTGAGAGGAATAGAATCAGACGCATGAGACTAAGCATTTTGTTTGTTTTTTCCTTTCAAACTTCTCATCTTACCTCCCATGGTCCCCACACCTTTTTTTTTATATTTAACTTTCTTCAAAGTTGTTCCTTTTGTAACATTAGAAAAGTTGATAGAATTGCACTTCTTAAGGACCTCACCAGTACAGTCTGCACCTTTGTCTATGGAGAAACATACTATCTCCTCATTCGTCACCATCACTTGAAAAAATTTCTGAATAGGAACCTCTTTTCTCTCTGCTACTTAACAAAGGTGAACCTTTTGCCTTCAACACCGCTTCATCAACAAGCACAACTTTAATCCTTTGCACGACGTTTACATATAAACCACCACTATTTTCCTTGCGGCATCAAAATATACGTCGATTTTGAAAACGTCGTAATTGTTAATTGTGGCAGTTCAAACCGCCATAATCTTCTAGAAATAACCGCCACAATTTACACAATTTTTTGTAGTGTGACTTTCAAATAGAAAACACCTTCTAAAGCAAAACACCGTTGAACATTATACGACATACCTCGTGTATGAGTGATTCCCACGTAAGCCTTCAACAATCTATCTTTGTCTGCCTGCTCCGAGACATAAGACAAATCTTCTGCTTTAATTACTTCTGCAACCTTGTTTGAAACTATGTCCGCATAAGAAAACATCCCTCCTTGTACTCCTAAAGACGAATGCACATTTTCTCTGAGATGTTGCACTTGAGAACTCTTAACGTTATAGTTAGTAAATGACAGAGCTTGAAAATATTGTTAAGCAATAAAAAAGATTAGGATACTAATTTCAAATATATTTTACAAAAAGAAAAAAGTATTTCAAAGTGTTAAAATGATTAACCACCTTCTCATAAATGCTTGAAAATGTAAAAAAAAAAATATTTAAAAATTATTTCTTAAAAAATACAGGAATTAAAATTTAAACAAGTCAATTTACATGGACTAATTGATTATATTTAAGACAAAATAATTTTAAACTCTTTATATGATATATGAGACTACTTAATGTTATAGTTTTTAAGAAATAAAATAATAAAAAGAAAGATGAATAATTACCTTATCTGTAATGACATAAGAGCTTACGTCTAAGTGTAGATATTCATTCATGTGATGATACTCCAACATATATGTGGTGCTAGTAACTCCTAATTGTATCATCAACATCTATTAAATTTTGAGTTTTGGCACTTGGTATCAGAAAACCAAAAATGGCACCCTTATCCCTTGTTATGTTGATAGTGTTACTAATACTCATAATATTCTCATCCAACAAAGTGTGTGGTGATGAACAACAACTACAACAAGAGTCATGTTCTACAAGGTGCGGTGTTCATAACATCAGCCACCCTTTCCGCTTGAAAAACAGTCCAGAAAACTGTGGTGACAAAAGTTACACCTTATCATGTGAGGACAACAACCAATTGATTTTGTACTCAGAATTTGGAAAATACTATGTACAATCAATTCATTACAACAACTTCACTATACGACTATTGGATTTCGATTTTCGTTCTAACAATTCTCTCACTCCTTATTATTCTTTAGAACGCTACAATTTCAGTTCTTACCCATATCCCTACCTAGCGTATTATCCATACAGAAGTCGGCTTGGTTATTTTTTACAAATACAATTCTCTCACTCCTTGTTATTTGTGAGTTGTCCAAGTCGGATGGAATATTCGTACGTTGGTAACTGTATGAATATTAGTTCAAACCCACTGTATAAGAATCTTTACTATGTTGGTATTCATTCCAAATCTTTCTCAGAATTGGGGTTGGGAAACGGATGTCATATAGAGTTTATGTATATCACTTCTTTGGATTTACAAGATGGAAACAACATTTCTTGCACGGACATCCGTCGTGTGATGCTTTATGGATTTGAACTTACTTGGTTCAAAGGTTGTAAAGATGGACGGTTTTCATACCTCGATGAGAATTACAACCTTATCTGCGAACAATCTTACGGTACGTTGTTAAAAACTACCCGACCTTTCTCAAAGTTGAATTTATCTTTTCTTTTTCTCCTAATATTTTGAAACCCTACCATAAGTAAACTTTCTCAAAAACACAACGAAGAAGAGTTTCACATGAATATAATATATATATATATATATATATATATATATATATATATATATATATATATATATATATATATATATATATATATAATTTAATTGGAATACGCCGACCGTGTAAAACAATTTTATACTGTTAGTGAATGATAATCGTCAGATTTAAAATTATATTTCACTTTTATTTTAATTATATTTAAAATAATAATTATGAATGATTGTGATGGATTCACAATGCATAACAATTAATTCCTATAATATATATAATTGTGTGGTTAAAAAAATATTAAACTTTTTCTTATATATTTTATTTGTGGATGTAATACAATGTGAATAAATTGCAATTGTGTAATTTTTAACTATTTTTTAAATTTTAATTCCATAATTTTTCTTCTATTTAGAATTACTCTTATTCAAATGGCTTTCACGCCTTAAGAGTGTGTTTGGATGAGGTAATTGAGAATTTTCAAAGAATTCAAAATTCTAGGTAATTCAAATGATTTAATTAGAATCCATTCAATTTCAAATTCTTTTGTTTGGGTAAAGTATTAAAATGATTCATTGTAAAAAATTAAGGTAATTTTCAGAATTTTTAAAACTTTTAGGTCAAATTTAAAATATGAATAATAGGGACCAATTTATAATTTTTAAATTTTGAAGGACCAATTTATAAAATTTGAAAATTACTAGAGACTTATTGACAATTTTTGAAAATTTTGGGGATTAATTTGAAATTTTTATAAAATATGAGGACCATCTTGCAAAGTTTGAAATATAATAAATAATTTAACATTCATATTATATAGAATGACAAAACAATTTAAAATTCTTTACTTTTCAGTGTCATTTTAAATTCCTTAAATTTAGCACGAATAAATTACTCCATAAATTTACATCATTTTAACAATTTTTCATATTTTTTATCAAAACAATGGATTTTGGTCAAATCATTTCAAATTTTCTCAAAAAGTTATTTTTTCTAATTAAAATGTTTTATCCAAACACACTCTGTTAAAGATATTCATTCTAGGATTGTCTTTTATATATACTCACTCTTTTATAAAATAAAATCCTTACTCGACCAATTTGTTTGTTAACAATGTTTTGTATGCGTTCTTGCAGGATTCGGGCTCAATTTGGCTTATATGGTTGTAGCATTATTAATATACACAGGTAAGACCTCACATTCTCTAAAGTAAGTGGAAGGCATCCCAAGCAAAATGTGAGACTTTAAACAATGTTCAGAAAATATTTCTTTTATTTTCTAAAATATATTTAGGAGTCTTGTTATTAGTATGATGGGTATTTTGTCAGCAAGAGGTCTTTACAATAATATTATAATTTAATATTCATAATATAAATCGTTTATATAAGATTTTTTATATACTTGTCTATATAAGATTTTTTATATACTTAACTCATAATTTCACGATATCCTAAACAAATCCCTCAACATATAAAAACATCAAAAAATCAAATATAAAAATTATTAAGGACAAAAGACAACCTAAATAACCTAAAAATGATATACCATTACACACACCACACGAAATACATCATGAATAGAGAATGATATGATCATCGTATCTAAATATCACATGATGCCCTTCGCCTAGAAAATCAAAATCTACTGCCATTTACCTTGCAAAGCTATATTAACCAAGTGAAGGTCATGAACATCGAATCTACCTTTTTGTTTAGACTAACATATATTAGACTATTTAACACAAGAAATCTCATATTATCCTTCTACCCAAAGGAATCTTCTTTGGATCCTAACTATCCTCTTCCACGTCTTAACAAACATTTTCAAAAAGGACAAGAAGAAAATACATACTCCCCTCATCTCACAATAGATGTTATTTTTGAAAATTTCACACTTTTTAAGATAATGATTAGTTGTGTTGATTTCAATAATAAAAAAAATATAATTTACTAATATAAACTTATTAATAATAGGTAGTTGGAAGAGATGTCAAGCGATAGAATTGACCAAACAAAATAGCCATATCACATCTAAGGAGTTGTTAGAACCTCTTAAAAAAAGAAAGTTAAAATCATCCAAACAATAGTTCTTATTCCCATCAACTAAGGACCTCTATATCAGCTTCAATAACTAAAAAGATGAGAAGATAAGGCAATATTACCAACCACTGAATGAGATCGAAACGCCACCCATCGAAATAATGTCAATCAACTAGGGGTTCTCGAAAGTGATGTGAAAAACAACTCACACCTTCTACCCAATCACCAATTCTCTCACTATAATAACAAGAAGAATTAAAATCCTCCATAACACACCAAACATTATCCCAAGATGACCTTTACGAAGTAGAAGGTCTTCCCACATGGCTATCTTATCCAGTAAGGCACACTTAGAATAAACATCGACTACAAAACAAAGATATTTCAACATCGTCACTCATGGCAAACACCAAGAATATCTAAACCAAGAAAAAAAACTTAGAGATTGCCTTCAAACTACACAAAATAATTATAATACCCTCTTTATTACTAACAACATGACCAAAATTTCCCTCAAAGAAAGAATTATACTATAAATAATGGCAAAGGAAATACATGTCTCGTTGAGCTTTGTCTCTTGAATTGCCACAAACATGAAGGATTTGGACAAGATAAACTTCATCACATTAATATTTTCAATCCTAATTCCCGTTGAAAAATGTTAAAAGAACATATTAACATTAAACACAAAGTCTATACACCCTTGCAAACTTTTCAGAGTTATCTCTTTCTTCCAAAGATACTAACATATCAACCACTTTCATATCACTTAATTTAAAAGTACACTGTAATTGTTTATCTAAGTTTAAAATTTTTATATCTTTTTTGTGCTTGAGATCAACAAAAAAATACCAGAGGACATGAGAACATGACGCTCTTAATGTGTAACAATACCTAAATCTTGATATTTTTTTATATGAGCACTTTCTAAGAAACTAGACAAGTTAAACCCCTCTAATACTAATGACATCCTTCGGAAAAATATAAGGAACATTATCCTGGAAAAAAATAGAAGCAAAAGGTGTAACAATACCTAAATCTTGATATTTTTTCGGATTTTAAAAAGTTGTGTTTTTTTGGATTTTTGGAATTTTTTTTTGTTTTCTCGGATTTTTTACCATAATATCCATTACGGTTTTTTATGTTATTGAAAATTTGTGTGTTTTTCGGATTTTTGGAAATTTTTAAGTTTTCACTGGATTTTTTTAAAAAATCTACGACTGTTTACCGGATTTTTAAAAAACTATGAGAAATTAATTTTGATTTTCTAAATATTATATGATTTTATCGGGTTTTATCATAAATGAACTACAAGTGTTTTCAAAAAATTCAAAAATTCCAAAAGATACCGAATTTTTAGAAAACACTACCATATTTTTTTTTCATACCAAATATTTTAATTGAACTACCTAATTTCTCGTCCGCTCTTTTTTAGAAAGGGTATTTTGGGTAATATGAAAATATATGGGGGTGCTCGGTCAAATTTTAGGGGTGACAAGATAAAAATTAAATCCTTATAAAGGTATGAAAAAAATTAGAGTAAGCCTAATGTCCACCACAAACAACATCACCTCATACTATACCAAAAAATGACTCAACTTCACCAAAAAAAAACTTGAAAAATGGGCAGGTTAAATGAGTAGGTGGATGAATCTTTCTGCCACCCCTAAGTTGTATCTGGAACCCCCAAAGGAATTGTGATTATGCTTTTGCATTTTCTAAAAATTATCATATTTTAAATAAAAAATTGTTAAAATCTGAATTTTTCATGCAGTTATAAGATATTTTGTAAAATTTCCCGTTTGGAAGTAGAATTAACAGGTTTATAGAAAATTTACCAGATATTTTACAAAAGTATGCATAAATGTTGGACATTTGCAAAATTGTCGGTAAAAAAGTAAGATTTTAGGGAATTTTTTTTTGAAGAACTTCCGCAAAGCAGTTACCAAATATTTGAAGAAAAAAAACATAAACAAAATAAACCTACCAGATATTTTCAAAAATCCGGTATAAATCAAAAGTTCAAAAAATTTGAAAAGTCCGATAGGCAGTAATAAAATTTTTGAAAAACAGTTTTTGACTTTTTTTAACAAAGTTAAGAGGATAAAGCATATACATATAATGCAAAAGTGTTATCATATAATTACAAAACAAATTATGTTGACTTACTAGATACTTTTTCCCAATGCCTAATACGCGCCACATATGTTGATTCTCATGCTCTTACCACTCCACTACAATTTTGTTTCCATCGGTCAGTGACAGGAGGCAAATGACAATTTGGTTTCAACTTGACCTACACCCAATGGTTTTTGTTAATAAAACCAACTACAATTTTTTTGTGTCTACTTGAAGCAATGAATGGAGCTATCATTAATGGGAAGAATATGGTGTTAAGGTTCATGGACAACAAGACCGATATAACATTGTTTATAGAAGCAATAGGGTAACCCATATCAGGAATCATCATCCATTTCTTATGATCCTCCACACCAAAGTCATCAACCCGCAATGCACTTCTAACTTCTGGCACCATGTCATAGAAAAAATTGGAATATAGTTGATGGTGTTGATATACTCCAGTATCTAACTACATCTGAGTCAAAGGCCAAGACTCTTCGCCCCATCCAAGTAAAGCTGCAATAGCCCGAAAACCACAATTTCCTTTGTCTTCCACATCAACTATGTCATTAATATACTGATGCAAGAAAATAGGAAATTGAGACAAATATTGTAGTTTTGAAGACACGGTACACGATTGACTTTAAATTGGTTTTGTACATGATTTCTTCGTACTCTGACTTCCAAGCGACCCCTCAACATACTCCCATTATGAAGGATCACGATGAACATCACTCTCTTCGCCCATTTTACTCTTCTTATTTCCCTTATTTGGTTTGTACTTCACTGGTGGTGGACACATGGAAGTTGTGGACGGATATGTTAGTTCTCACACTTTCTTGTTCATCGCCCTCTAGCCTACAATATCCAGTGTAACGAAATACTTCTTTAGCTCTTCACACTCTTCTTCTAAATAGAGTTGTGTCTCACTATCTTCTTTAGTGACCTCATGCTCATCAATAAATGATTTTTTTCTTCAAAATACATGTATTGGGTCTAACGGAATAAGAACTCCTTTTATTTGATACCCTGCAATTTCACTTGCACAAGGTAACCCATGGTTTTTATGAATGAAGAAACCTCATGCAGTTTTGTCACAACCAACAAATTTTATCCTTTCTAGCTCATTTCCAATGTGTTGTATACACTATCTTAAAATAAAGTAGTGCAATATGAAGTAAAATAGAGTGTTATACTGATGCTCAATGTTGCATACATTTTTTTTGAAATGGCACTCTAATTGAACCTAATTGCAGCTTCAACATGGTGTTAACATCGTCCCAACTTCTACATAAATCTTCCCTGCTACTTGACAACATAACTTTCATTTCCAATGAGCAGATTCAACCCTAAAAAACACAAACAGAACAAAAGGTCATTATTTGATAATTACTAATGTAACTATATTCATTTTAACATCAATGTACATGTTGGTTATTGTGTTCCCTATATGAGTGACTCTCTTAGTCCAAGCAATACCAAATCTTTCTTTATATGATGTTAGCCAAATTTCATGCACATACTAAACAAATTTTGGAATATCAGTACATACAACTTCAAAATACTTTAGGTGTACCACAAAATCTGCCTCAGTATTCGAATATATATATATATATATATATATATATATATATATATATATATATATATATATATATATATATATATGATGTTATTCCACATATCTATGACATGCTCATGCCCACTTGATTCAACATAATTCTTACACTTCATACTAATTTTTTTTTAAATATGGAATAGACACAGCAAACGAGTTGAGTTGAGTTTGGAAACGTAACTTCCACATCATTCATAAACATCAGTTCACGATCAGTAACCAAAACATTTGGTAGCATCTTCTCAAAAGAAAACACCTTTTTTAACTTTTGAAGTGCCCACGTGAATTTTCCTCCCTTTCATGTTCCAGATATGCAAAACCAACTGAAAATATTAAATTTGTGGAAGTTACACCAACAAACTCAAGTAGTGGTAATTAGAACCTATTTGTTTTGTACGTACATTAAATTATCAAGAACCCCTAACAACTTCGAAACAATTAAATTAAAATATAAGCATTTGGCATAATAAGTACCTGTTTGTTTTGTATGTGCAATAAAAATCAACATAAGATGAAATATGTTCAACAACTTCACTGAATCAGGGTGTGCCCAAAAGATATCATCAATAACATTGGAAGAGTCCATGTTTCTTGTTGAGTATATTTATTTATCTTCATGAATAAGACTCGGTAGATATGTTCCATCTAAGTCAACTAACCTCTCTTGCTCGCATTGTATGTAGACCTAGGTAACACTCGTTAGGTTTTTTGGATTTCTATCTTTCAAAGCAGCAAGTATGTATCTGGGAGCCATATTGTATTTGGTCATGTCATTCACAAACTTTATTTCATGATCTTTTAAATAGCCTAATATGTCATTCCCATTTAAGTCCTTAGCTAGCATATGATTATGAAACCCACACCTGCTCGTAACCTTCCAGTTGTTTCCACTTGGCACGAATCTCAGCATAAATGGATATTTCACTTTCATAGTATAATTCCCTGCAACCACATTCTTCTTCTTGTAATTTTCCCCCTCTCACAACCCATAATCAACTTATCTTTCCTCTTTCCCATCCCATTTGTGGTATCAGAACGAAAAGTAACAACAACAATATCGTGTTGTTTACCAACGAACTGCGCCCATGCCAAAAACGTTAGCCCGAGAGAAGAATATTTGACATTTGCATCATACACAAAATAAATTATCAATGTATAAAATATAAAATATAAGGAATGCACAATTATGTAAATAGTAAACATTTATGTAAAATATACCACATTAGTGGTAAAAAAACACTGTGTAAAATCCACTTGGGAAACATAAGAAATAGGACCACACAATTGGAGCATACAAAACTACCAGTTTTTTTGTCAATGCAAAAAATCAGGTATACCATACTTTCCAAAATATCCAGTATTCAACACGTTTTTCAGATTTTTCAAAATCTCTGGTAAAACCTTTACATATTTCGGACTTCTCGAAATATTTGGTAAGATTACAAAAGATCCCAAATGTTTCTCAAAATAAGGAAAAATTCAAGGTATTTTCGAATTTTTCAAAAAACCTGGCAAAACTTATAGGAATTTCCAGTTTTTTAGAAAAATTATGATAAAACTACATAAAAATTCAGAGTATTTCTCAAAAATATGGTAAGACTTCTACGTATTTTTGGATATTTGAAAATAATCTGATAAAACATCATGCTAGATTTTTAAATGTACATTAAAAATGCATAAAAATCCAACTTCGTCGAATTTTTTGTACCAAATATTTTAAAATAACTACCGAATATTATATTCTACCAAATTTTTATAGATATTTTTTTTACTACAATGTGAAAATTTGGAAGATAAAATAATAAGAAGTATAATTTCTCATAATGAAAAAATGTAGGCGTACCAGATACAATTTGGGCATGGCAGAAAAATTCCTTAAGTAATTGATATTTTGAATGTTGGTTCGGTCCATCATGTAATCAATCATTGTTATATCATATATTTATATTGATTTGGTTTGAATTTTTCCTATGGTATTGTTGTGAATTGGATACCTTAGAAATAAAGTATAATAGGTTTCTTTATGATCAAGAAATCCATAAGGGTTAGGGTTTAGGGTTACCAAAGATAACAAACAACAAGGATTGGTTATAAACTGCTATTCTTTCCTTTCTCTTCAAACAAGATTACAAGTATACAAGAATAGCAAATAACCTTTCTTACTTTTGAATTAAGGTTTTATCTTCCTATTTTCCCTAATACAAAATATGAGAGACTAGTATGTTATTTATAATAGAACTAACATACTAACCTAATGAGCTTTTTAACAATTACCTATTACAAGCTAACTTAGGGTACAAGCTAACTTAAACAATTTGATCCATAACACAAGGCCCAATTAAACAATAACATGTGAACAGACTTCGACAACATGTTATTCATACAATGATTTGTTCCAATATTCCATAAATCACCACCTTGGAACGCACCTTATACCAACAAGAAACAAACTAGCTTTCTTCGTGCAGCTTTATCAAATGCATATAGTGGAAAAACTTGCAACTGGGCAACGTCTTGATTATCATATCAACAGCATTATAATCTGTCGAAGCCTTCAACACTTGGACTTCTCCATGCTCGATTACCCCTCTGACGAAATGCAGCCTCACATCAATGTGCTTGGTTCTCTCATGATAGGCTGAGTTCTTCGATATGTATATTGCACTTTGACTTCTCCATGCTCGATTACCCCTCTGACGAAATGCAGTCTCACATCAATGTGCTTGGTTCGCTCATGATAGGCTGAGTTCTTCGATATGTATATTGCACTTTGACTATCACATTTAACAGTGATACTTCGACCTTGATGTGTCATCTCCTTTGCAAAACCTTCAAGCCACAATGCTTCCTTTACAACTCCATTTCTTCTTTAGTGGTTGATAAGGCAACAATCTTCTGAAGTGTCGCTTTCCAAATAATTGTTGTGCCAAACATAGTGAAAACATATCCTGAAATAGATTTTCTAGAATCCATACAACCTGCATAGTCAGAGTTGACATATCCTTTGATTGCTTCTTTACTATCTTCACCCAAGGCTCCACCATAAATTATGACTCTATTCAGAGACCCATTTATGTACCCTAGAATCCACTTCAATGCTTGCCAGTGAGCCTTTCCAGGATTCGACATGTACCTGCTTACAAGACTTACTGCATATGTTATGTTGGATCTAGTACAGACCATATCATACATCAAAGAACCTACTATATTAGGATATGTAATGTTATTCATATAAGCTCTTTCGACATCAGTATTGGGACACTGATCTATACTCAGCTTGAATTGAGGGTTTGTTGGAGTCACAACAGGCTTTGAATTCGACATACCAAGCTTATCAAGAATCTTCTTCAGTTATGCCTCTTGAGGTGAGCATAATCTCGATTGCTTTTTATCTCTCCAGATGTCAATCCCAAGAATCCTGGATGCAGCTCTCAAATCCTTCATATTAAACTCCTTATTGAGTTTAGCCTTCACCATCATTACATCTTCGACATTGTTGCTTTCTGTTAGAATATCATCCACATAATGCAACAAAATAACAAATGAATTACCAGGTCAAAATCTGAAGTAAACACAGTGGTCAAACTGACTTTTGATGAAACTCATGCGTTCCATGAACTTGTCAAATCTCTTATTCCACTTTCGAGGAGATTGTTTCAGCCCATATAAGGATCTATTCAATTTTCACACTTACTCTTCTTTCCCCTCTTCGACATACCCTTCATGTTGCCTCATTAGGATTGTTTCATCAAGATCACCATACAAGAACACAGTCTTCACATCCATTTGTTCCAGTTCAAGATCGAATTGTGCCACCATTTCAAGCAACATTCGAATGGACATATGCTTCACAAGAGGAGAGAACACATCATTGAAGTCTACACCTTCTTTCTGAGTGAACCCCTTGCAACCAACCTTGCCTTGTATCTCTTCGACGCCACTACTTCGATACCTTCATTAACTTTGAAAATCCATTTACAACTGACTAACCTGGCTCCAACAGGTTTCTTGATTAGTTCCCAAGTATTGTCATCATGAAGAGATTTCATCTCATCATCCATGACCTTCAGCCATTTAGTCTTATCTTGACTCCTGATAACTTCCTTATAGTCTCTAGGTTCTTCGTCTAGAACCTCACTTGCAGAGATTAAGGCATAAGCTATAAGATCTGCATACCCAAGTCACTGAGGTGGCTTGATGACTCTTCTCGACATGTCTTTTGCCAACATGTAGTCATTATCAGTCTCCTCATCTTCGACAGCAGTTTCTGCTTCTTCTTCGACTTCATCTGGGTTATGCAATTCAGCATCACTATGCTTCATCTCAACTGGAATTTCTCCCTGTTCCAGCTCTTCGACAACATTGTCAGTTTTCTTGAAAGTTATCTCAACTTCATTGAAAACTACATCTCGACTGGTGATACACCTCCTGTGACCTGGCTCTAGGCACCATAGCCTATAAGCTTTGACTTCTTTAGGATATCCCATGAACATGCATTTCAGAGCTCTAGGTTCGACCTTGTCTTGCCTAATGTGAGCATAGGCTACACATCAAAATACTCTCAGTTTGTCGAGATCTGGTAGATGTCCAGAACAAACTTCTTCAGATGTCTTCATATCTAACACAGTTGAAGGACATCTGTTTATCTGATATGTTGCTGTCGAAAATACCTCAGTCTAAAACACCTTCTTCATTCCAGCACTAACCAACATGCATCTAACCCTTTCGAGGATTATTCGATTGAATCTCTCAGCTAGACCATTTTGCTGAGGGATACCTGCTACAGTCTTATGCCTTGCAATCCCATACTCGACATAGTAACTGTCGAAAGCTTCATTGTAGAATTCAAGGCCATTATCAGTTCTCAACCTCTTGACCTTTCTTCCAGTTTGGGTTTCGACCAGAACCTTAGAACTCTTGAAATTCTCAAAAGTTTCATCCTTTTTCTTCTGAATGAATACCCATAAATTTCTGGAATAGTCATCAACTATGGATAAAAAATATCTTGCACCTGAATGTGAAGGATTCCTTGCAGGCCCCCAAATATTAGCATGGATGTAATCAAGGGATCCATGTGTTCTTTGTTTACCTTTGTTAAACTTCACCCTACATGATTTACCGAATACACAAGGTTCACAAAACTCCAACTTCTCGACTTTGTCACCACCTAGCTGGTTCTGTTTCCCCAGTTCGACCAAGCCTCTCTCGCTGACATGGCACAATCTCATGTGCCATAATTTTGTCTTCGACAACATTTTCGTGGATGCAAAATTTGTCGAACCACTTGCAACTTCAGCCTCAAGGGTATACAAGCCTTATTTCTTCACGCCTCTCAAGACTTCCTTCTTCCCCTTCATGACTCTTAGGATACTTTTCTCTCCTTGAAAGACATATCCCTTCTTTCCGAATTCACCAAGAGAAATCAAATTTCTCTTCAAGTCAAGTACAAACCTAACTTTAGTCAATAGTCTTATTGACTCGTCATGGAGCTTGAATCTCACACATTCAATACCTATAATTTTGCAAGCTTTGTTGTTTCCCAGCAACACTGATCCACTATCTTGATCACATAATTCCTCAAACAAGTCTTTATTTGGAGTCATGTGCCAAGTGCAACCTGAATACATAATCCACTTTTTTCTTGAGTCGCCGCTCGAAATCAAAAGAACATCAGATGAGTCAAAATCATCTTGAACAATGGCAGCATTTCCATTATCATTACCTCCATTCTCTTTTAGGCATTCAGGGAACACCTTTCGAATGTGACCCTCCTTCTTACAATGATAGCATGGAACACCAGATGCTTCACCACTATAAGAATTTTGCTGACTTTTACCCTTCTTCTTGTCGAACTTACCATCCTTTCGCAAGAATTTCGCCTTAATGTCCAAACCTTTACCAATCGTCGAAGGTTTATGCTCCTTTCATTCGTTCAAGTCCTTAGAGTACAAGGCAAATTGAACATCTTCAAAGGTCAGGGACTCTATTCCATATAAGAGGGTTTCTTTGAAGTGAGCACGTGTTCTGGGAAAAGCGCATAATAGCAACAGGGTTTGATCTTCATCATCGATCTTCACATATATATTTTCAAGATCAAGAATAAGCTTCTTGAACATATCCAACTGCTCAGCCAACACTTTGTCTTCACTCATCTTGAATGAATACAAGGCTTGCTTTAGGTAGATTCGATTCACCAATAATTTGTTCATGTATAAACCTTCAAGTTTCAACCATAACCCTAACGTCATTATCTCCTTTGGTACCTGTCGAAGAACCTTATCACCAAGGCTCAACAATATTGCATTGTGTGCTTTCTCAATCATGGCCGTCTTTTCAGCTGCCATCAACGCATCATTCATGGTCGTCTCTCCCTTGAACGCTTCCAAACAACCCTGCTAAACAAGTAGGGCTTTCATCTTCAAGCGCCACAGACCGAAATCATTCATTCCAGTGAACTTTTCAATCTCATACTTTGTTGAAGGCATCTTCTCCATGCTTACCGCATCACTTTGTTATGAATTGGATACCTTAGAAATAAAGTATAATAGGTCTTTTTTATGATCAAGAAACCTACAAGGATTAGGTTTTATGGTTACCAAAGATAACAAACAACAAGGATTGGTTATAAACTGTTATTCTTTCCTTTCTCTTCAAATAAGACTACAAGTATACAAGAATAACAAATAACCTCTCTCACTTTTGAATTAGGGTTTTATCTTCCTATTTTCCCTTATACAAAATATGAGGGACTAGTATTCCATTTATAATAGAACTAACATACTAACCTAATGGGATTTTTAACAATTACCCACTACAAGCTAACTTAGGGTACAAGATAACTTAAACAATTAGATTCATAACACAAGGCCCAATTAAACAATAACATGTGAACAGACTTCGACGACATGTTATTCGTACAAGGGTTTGTTCCAATATTCCACAGGTATCAAAACAAACACTAAAATACCAAAGAATTTATTATAAGTTAAAGAAAATTTGTTTTATTATTGGTATAGATATTTTAAAACCCATATCACAATTTACTTGTTTCTCTAGAAAAATATACCAACGTGAAAATAAAGAATTTTATCAATTATAAGGATAATATTTTTTTAATCAAGACGTGTATTAGATCAAATGAGTACAAATGGTACTTCACCTGAATACAAAGAGGAGGCTGAAGATAAGCTCGCCTATACAAAAAGATATTACTAACCAAATTGCACTAAGACAAGAAAAACAAGGGGTCTTTGTCAAATTCGTACAAGTTACAATTGGGATGAGTAAATTTCCCCATTAAAGTCCATTTCCTAATAGAGGTCTTAACCTTCCAAACTTTATCTAAAATATTCCATTTTGAATTGAAAAATATGATGTCATTCTTAACCACCCAGATGTTCCAACAAACCGCCAACCAAACAATATCTTCCCTTCCTTTCATGACTTTCCCGGATTTAAAAAAATTGAACCAACCTAAAAAAAAACTCTCTTTAATATCATTGACACCTTCATCCTTGAAGTCCAACCAATCTGAGATATCCTTCCAAACTAATCTAACGACAATCCAATTCAATAAAATGTGATTAATAGTCTTTGGATCCACCGTACAAAACAGACAAGCCAAATTACTTGCGACCACATAAACGCCTCTACAAGACAAAGCGACTTTTGTAGGTAGTCTGCTCAAAAAAATCTGCCATTTGAATGCTTTGATTTTCTAAGGAACCAACATTTTCCACACCAAATCAAAAGCCACATGATTCCGATTGGGGGGCCTAACAGAATGTGTTGGAAAAGAGCCAAACGATAATAGGATTTGATCAAGAACCTTCCATCCACCCCACCCTTCCAAAATACTAAGTCTTTCTCGTCAAATTGCGGCCAAAACGAAGCTAAATATATCTGCATGTCCCGTTTCTCGACTGCCAAACCAGAAGGCGCATCAGGCCCTGGAACAAAAACAAAACCAGGAGCTACAGCAGGCCCTGGGACTATTGCAGAAACAAAAGCCAAACCAGAAACATCCTGCAGAATTGAAGCTGTGAAAACATTGGGGAAAAGACGCGAAAAAGGACCCCTACCGGTCCAGTCATCCTTCCAAAAGGAGGAGTCAAATCCATTTCCTATTACAACTATACAATTATCCGTCAAAAAATCATCGGCAATTGAATCAGTTAAAGAAATTAAATCCAAAAAACAATTAGAGAACGACGATCCTTTATTGTAAAAGGAACTTCCACTCCACATCATTAACCGGACATCACAGTATTTCGCCTTTAAAACCCGAAACCAAAGATCATTCAACCCGACTATAATCCTCCATCTCCATTTACTAAGGAGAGCCTCATTAAAAACATCAAATCTCTTCAAGTTCAAACCACCGTGAATGTACGGCAAACAAAGAGCTTTCCAATTTATCCAATGAATCCTTCTTTTCAAATCTGAAGTCCCCCAAAAGAAACTAAATTGAATCCTTATCATCTCCTTCCAAACTTTCACCGGAGCTTTGAAAAAGGAAAGATGAAAAATGGACAAGCTACTAAGAACCGATTTAATCAAAGTAATTCTACCACCAAAAGACAAAAACCGCTCTTCCCAAGACAAAAGTTTTTTCGAAATTCATAAATCAAAGAAGACTAGGATGCAATCTTCCTAGGATTAGAACCAATAGGAATCCCGAGAAAAGTAAATTGGTGAGATTATATTTTGCACGCAAGAAAAGTAGCCGCCACCTCCAAAAAACTATCCAAAAAATTGATCCCGATGATTTTTCTTTTGTGAAAATTAATGTCGAGACCTGAAACCAATTAAAAAGCTCTAAGAACCGCCTTTATAGCCCACACATGTCTCCATCTTAAATCTCTCACCAAAAGGGTGTCATGCACATATTGTAAGACATCAACACGACACCTTTGATTAATGGTGCAACCAGCAAAATCTCCCGTTCAAATGGAGTTCCGAACCAGCTCCAACAATCCTTCCATAACTAATACGAATAAAAACGGAGATAACAGATCTCCTTGCCTTAAACCCCTTTCCACAACAAACTCCTTAGTCGGAGACCCGTTGACTAGAACGTATATCTTGCTAGAGAACACCAAAACTTCCATCCAACCCATCCACACATCACCAAACCCCATCCTCCTCAACATATATCTAAGGAAACTCCAAGAAACCTTGACATAAGCCTTTCCGAAATCAACTTTGAAAATAGTACATTGTCTCTTATCCTTGACCACAAAATCCACTAATTCATTAGCTACAAGGACTCAATCAAGAAGTTGACGATACATAACAAATGCCATTTGGCAAGGAGCAACAATAGATTTAAGAACCGTCTTCAATGTAGAAGCTAAAAGTTTATACAATGCCTTGTAAAGGTATCCCAAAATACAAATCGGTCTATAATCGTCTAGACCCAACGGATTATCACATTTCGGGATCAAAGTGAGAAACATCGAAACAATAGATTTGGATAAAATGGCACTACGATGAAAATCCGAGAAAAAAACGAAAGAAGTCTTCTTTAAGAAAATACCATTTTTTGATGAAAGTGAAAGAATAACCATCTGGACCCGGACTCTTAGAACCCCCACAACTCCAAACCACTTCCTTCATTTCCTCCTCCGAGAAAGGTTCCTCCAAAAACTCCGTCTCCAAAGGCGTGATGTTGTTAAAAGAAACCCCATCTAAATTGGGTCTACTAAACTCGAGCTCAACAAACGTCTTCGCAAAATGATCAAAAACCTCCCTCTTCACACCCTCCACCGAATCCACCAAACCCTCAACCGTATTAATTGAACCCAAAAAATTCTGCCTCCTCCTCTCTTTTATAACACTATGGAAAAATTTAGAACTATCATCACCGTCATTCAACCACTTCAATCTAGCCTTTTGAATGAGCATGTTTTCTTTAATTCTCAAATTCAACCAAAATCTCCTAGAAGCCTCCTTTCGCTTATCGAAAAAACCTCCACTTGATCAACACCACAAAAATCTAACTCTCCATCTCCTTCATTAATATCCTTGACCCAAATTCTCCTCCAAATCATATTTCTTGAACACCTTTATGTTCCACCAACGAAGGCTAGCTTTGAGTAACTGAAACTTTTCTTTTATAACATAATCACTCCTTCCTTTCACTTGTAAGATTTTCCACTCTTTTTTGACAAAAGTAACAAATTTTTTGTCACCAAACTATTCATTATTCACGTCAAACAATTTAGGCCCCCAATCGGAGGAATCTGACACTAACCAAACCAGACTATGATCTGATATGTCCTTCATTCCAATCAATTGGCCCACAATTCCCCATCTAAGAATAGATCTTTCCGAAACAAGAAAATGATCAAACCTACTCATTGAATAACCATCTCCGCTGTACCACGAAAATTTCTTGCTTTTACAAGGGACATCCACCAAATCACAACCGAAAATGAACTCCGAAAAGTCCCTCATCTCCGTCATTCCGTAATCCGCCCTCATTCCCTCTCGCTCTCCAATATTTGAAATAACATTAAAGTCCCCTCCAATACACCACTCTCCGTCATTAAACCTGGATTTAAAAAAAACTAAATCTCTCCATAATTTCCTCTTCAATGTCGAATCACACAAAGAATAAACATTGATTATGCAATAAAGATCTCGCTTCCACTTCACCTTCACTCCAACATAACCATCCCCTCTAAAACTACTTAAAACTTCGACTTTGGAATTCCACAAAATAATCAAACCAGAGGAAAATCCATTGAACTAGAGTAAGTCCATCCAACATCATCATTCCAAAGACTTTTTGTAGTCTCTTCGGACACACAACACAACTTAGATTCTTGAATTAGAAAAATATCAGCATTTCCTTTCATGATAGTCTGGCTAATTCGTTTTCTCTTCACCCGACTACCACCCCGTCTAATATTCAAGGTAATTAATCGCCAACCCTCCATCCTTGGTCACCATATCAGCTCTTTCTAACTCATTCAGTTTTGTGACACAATCTAACTTCGATTTTGAAACTGCTACTCCAAGGTTAAGAATAACTTCCCAAAGTTTTTCCCCCACCATATAACTCATGTTATTCCATATTTTAGCATTGCTCCTACTAATCCCAGCCTCCTCTGAATCAAAACCATAATAAACTCAATGAGAGGAAAAGACGATTTTGAAAAATCACTAGAGTTGCAAATAGGATCAGAACATCGCGTGGAGCACATCCCATTCTTTCTCCTGTACCTCTTTTTCTATTGCTTCTTCTAAGGCCAATTAAACTCTCCATCTTTTTAAATTTAATTTTTTAAAACAAGATTTTTTACTTTTATGACTTTTGTGGCCCCCACCTATGTACTGAGCATCGGTACCTACCAGTATTGCGTTCTTCATCTTTTCATTATTTTCCATATGATCACTTTTAAATAAAGGTTGTTGATCATCGCATGTGCCACTTCTATGTATAGATATCCTCTGCCCTTCTTTTATCTTGAAAAACGCATCATCGAACCTTCCCACCTCTTTAGTGAAAATATTATCCACTGTGTTGATTATGCCACTAGCAGACTTTAGAGTAAAACCTCCTCCCCCTACTATATTAGCTGAAATTTCCTGCTCATCCCTTTCACTAACTTTTGTGCTCTCCTCGATAGAACAACCTTTTGACAGGGGAACTGTGTCAACAGACTCGTCCTCCATCCCCATACCTTCACTGCCCCCCTAAAATCTACCCAAGTCTGATTCACATGAAGAAGATTCATCCTCCGCTATAATGGTTGGATCTGCTGCCATTGTTAGACGCATGGGACCATAAGAGTCCTCTCTCATTTGCAAGAAAAAATATTTCCCATCTATACTCGCCATATATTTTTCTTGAAGAACAAAGGATATAGATACCCTAACCAACACCTTGGCTATGTACTTATTAACCCCCTTTCCTGTATTCTCATCACAACAAATGAAGCTACTGAATGAGTTTGCAAGTTTTTCCAAGAAATCATCGCACCAGGCGTAACAAGGGACGCCATACATCCATACCCACATCACCATATCTTCATCAATATCTTCCTCTCTCCATTCTCTAATGGAACTAAACCATTGGTTCCACCAAAAACTTGCATCGTTTATTATATCCTTCATAGCTCCCGCTTCCATTTCCTCTAATAAACATAAACTTGATCCCAACGGAGTAACTTTGATGTATAAAATACCTTTCGTCTCAAAGATCATCTTCATGTTATAAGTCATTCCAGAGAGATGAGTGACACCTACATAGGTGCTCTTCATCTTCTCTAAAACCTCAGTACTTGAAGAAAAACTAAACCGACAACTAGATGGAGTCGCTAACCCCGCCTGTTTGTTTTTCACCGCATCAGCAAATGATAAAGATTTGTTTAATGTATTCATGACTGTGTTCCTACCTTGTGAAGTCGAAGCTGCATAATCTTCCGACCAAACACCACGATTAAAACCAGTGTTCACTCTATTTCTTTCTTTCACCTTCCTCTCAAACCTTAGAGGATTAGCATGGATTTTCCTTCCATCACCACATTATCAAGCTTGATTCCCAACAACCGACCGTCTTCCACCTCACGAAATCTCGCGAAACCAAAATGTTTTCCTATCTTGTTTCTATGTGGTGAAATCACCACTTCCGTTACATTTCCAATAAAACCATACAGTACAAAAAAATCTCTCGCAATAATCCTATTCGAAAACTCGGAAATGAAAAAAGAGACTACGCCCTTCAACTCGTCTCCCGTAGGACCTCCACCAAATGGAAAACATCCCATTTCGAAACCTTCATAGAAGCCTTCCTCCCCAAAACCTTTGTCCACGCCATACACTGAATCGCTCTTGTCCTTTATATTCCCCTAGAAAGATGAAAGAATATGAATCGCCACACTACCCAGAACAAATAAGGAAAAAGAGAAAGGTCAAAGAGAGAGAAGACATAGCCTCTCTCTCTAACATGTTTTTCCCAATAACACCCATGGATAATATATAATAATTATTCTCCATTAAGCGGGGTTCAAATTTCTCTTAATTAGACACTTTCTTCCTAAAGTGATGATTATGTAAGTGGATAATCTATAATAAGTATTTTTCTGCTATAAAAAATAGGAGACAATATTAAATGGGTGTGAATTTATTTATCTTAAGTAACCAATATTTATTTTTATTGTTTTTTATCATATTATCCCAATTAAATATCATTTTTAATTATGATTTATTTTTTAGACTAATAAATTCTTTTCTTTGCAGCTTTACTAGTCGGATTTAAATTCTTGTTTGGAGTGCCATTTATAATTGTATTATTAGTCTACAAATGGCAACAGAAACATTTATCTGTATACGATAATGTTGAAGATTTTCTACAAAGTGACAATAACATTATACCTATAAGATACTCTTATAAAGACATAAAAAGAATGACAAAACAATTCAACATAAAACTTGGTAATGGAGGTTATGGATCTGTTTTCAAAGGAAAGCTTCGAAGTGGTCGTCTTGTTGCTGTCAAATTATTGGACAGAGGCAAGACCAATGGCCAAGATTTTATCAATGAAGTTTCTACAATCGGTAGGATTCACCATGTTAATGTGGTTCAACTCATTGGTTTTTGTGTGGAGGGGTCAAAACGTGCTCTTATATATGAATTCATGCCAAATGGATCACTTGAAAAATACATATTTTCTACCGAAGAGAGTTATTCTTTGAGTTGTGAAAAGTTGTATGATGTTTCTTTGGGAGTGGCTCGGGGAATTGAGTACTTACATAATGGATGCAATATGAAAATTCTCCACTTTGACATAAAGCCTCATAACATCCTTCTTGACGAGAATTTTAATCCGAAAATTTCTGATTTTGGACTAGCTAGACTTTGTCCTACAGATAAAAGCATTGTGACTTTAACTGCAATAAGAGGAACCATTGGATATATGGCCCCTGAACTGTTCTACCGGAATGTTGGCACAATATCTTACAAAGTTGATGTCTATAGCTTTGGGATGTTGTTAATGGAGATGGCAAGTAGAAGAAAGAACCTGAATGCATTGGTCGAGCAATCTAGTCAAATTTATTTTCCTTTCTGGATTTATGATCAGTTATATGCTGGAAGGGAAGTAACAATTGATAATGAAACAGATCAAGAGATGAAATTGGCCAAGAAAATGATGATTGTGGCTTTGTGGTGTATACAGACGAAACCTGAAGACCGTCCTTCAATGATTAAAGTGTTGGAGATGCTTGAAGAAGAAGATGGAGAGAAGCAAATTCCTAATAAGCCTTACTTTTGTCTACAAGATCAACCAGTTGCAGATGTTAGAGATGATAATATTGGAAGTTCATGGAGTTCATATGATATACAACAGTAGGTAATACTATATATGCGGGAATGGTGACAGAAAAGTGCCATGTTATTATTAAATAGTATATATTATTACTAGATATAGAAAATCAACAAACAAAATTTTGTCTTAATATACCAATTCTACAGGGAGCTTAAAGCTAGATTGGACCTTCATTCAATTGTAAAATGCAAGGTATTAAAGGTGAGAGTGGATACTTTAGCAAGGCAACTTAGACACAACAAGTTACTGAATGGAATACACACACGACCATGAGATCTCGAGTTTAAACTCGAGTGATGTCGTCCAATTAAACAATGAAAAGAACTAACATTCCATCATACCCTGCATGTAAATTACCTGAAAATTGTTCACCGCGGGTGTAAGGTTGTAGCAACAGATTGTTTTATGCTTTTACATTAGCAAATTCAACTTTGACATTTGTTATTCTTTTACATTGGTACTCCATTGTTTTAGTGATGATACCAGTGAATGTAATTACTTTAACATGAATGACTAGCAGTTGCAAAAGATTCAAATAGGTGTTTTCAAAGTGTTTTTCAGTTCGGTTACGACTACTGCATAATATACATACATACAATCAAACCTCTTTTTAGTTGTGGTGATACCAACCAGGCAAACTTGGTTTTGTGACAGAAAACAAAATATTTGTAGATATTTGTCACAGAAAAAGCATCAATCTGTTAAAAGACTAAAATAAGACAGAACTTTTATGAGTCTCCAACGTAATTCTGTGAAACTATGCAAGTGCAATCCATTGTAGCCTATAAAATGAACAAGGGTCAAAATACATAAAAACCCAACAACTACCAAAGATATATATAGTAATAATCCACCTTAATTTGCTTAATGCAGTGTTCCATACTAATGTCTATTTGACGAGATCAATAGAACAAAAGAAAGTAAAGATAAAGTAACACATATTTCACAATTGCAGCTTATTCTAACTCTTCAATTACATCTAATTCTTGTGTTAGCTGTCTGGTAATTGCAATTGAACCATTTCCCCTAGGTCGTCTAGATTGAGAAGCAAAAGGATTCGGAGGTATTGGTGTTTTGTCTTCGTCTCCCTCCAGCATTTGAACCACCATTTGCATTGATGGTCGATCCATAGCATGCCATTGAATGCACCAAAGTCCCACAATCCCCATTTTTCTTGCAATTTTTTCATCCCCTTCATCGTCAACATGGATTCTCATTTCCTCTTGATTGTCTAAAAGGTTATGAATCCATTCCGGATAGTGAATGTGACTAGTGTTTTTCTCTATATCCTCTGTGATCTTCTTTCCTCCTATTGTCTCAAGCAACATCATTCCATAACTATAAACATCTGATTTATAAGACACATTTCCAAAGTTCCTTGAAAAAACTTCAGGAGCAATGTAACCCAAAGTTCCTCTAGCCGTTGTCATTGACACTATGCTCTGATCCCTAGAACATAATTTAGCTAGACCAAAATCAGATATTTTTGGAATAAAGTTATGGTCAAGCAACACATTTTGTGGTTTGATATCAAAATGGAGGATGCGTTGATCACAACCTTGATGAAGATACTCAATTCCTTTAGCTATTCCTAAAGCAATTTCGTGCATCTTTTTCCAACCAAGAAAGTTTTTCTTATTGTCGGGTGAATTTATGAACTTTTGCAGTGAGCCGTTTGGCAAAAACTCATAAACAAGAGCTCTTTTAAACCCATCGGCGCAAAAACCGATCAATCGAGCAATATTAACATGGTGGATTCTACCCATTGTACCAACTTCATTGAGAAAGTCCTGCCCATTTCCTTGAGAAAAGTTTAGTATTTTCACAGCAACAGTAATCTCTTTTGAAATGCTTCCTTTATAGACACTTCCATAGGCTCCTTCTCCTAACTTGTCTCCAAAGTTATTTGTGATTCTCTTAATTTCTACATAAGAGTATCTAGTAGGCTTAAGAGCTCTATAGTCATCCAAAAACCTTTCGATAATCGCTTGTTTTGCTTTCTTTAGTATGTAAATGTCATAAATATGGTACACTGCACCAGTCAACAAGATGAAAAACAACGATCCAAGAATCGACCCTGCATTCATGAACACTAGTATAAGAAAAAATGATGATTTTCTTACAAGGTAGAGTGAAGATTATGCAAATATAAACTTCAAATCTAACCTGTGGTGAGTAAAGCCGTTGACGAACCTGCAAAACCATACTAGCAAAACTTAGTTTATCTATTTAGACACGATTACCTCAAAATAAATACAACAGGCAAATTAAATAACCTTTGGCGAAACAATCGATTTCTTTGGGGTGTGTGGTATTCTTCCAGCCGCACCTGTTTCCTTTTGATTCACAGTGTTTACAATCAGGCTTAGACCACATCAAACGAACAGAATCAGAAGGTTTGAATGAAAAGTTATACATTTTGGTGCAGAAAGAGAGAGGAAGATCATCAATGAGTGTATAAGAAGGGATAACATATGCTTGAGAGGTTGAAGTGCTTAGACATGGAACCAAATAGGAATCTAACTCATTTCTAATCAAAAGTGAACAATTGAAAAAGTGATAGTCACGAAAATCATCATAATCACGTTTCAAGTAGTTGAACTGAGTGGATGAAATATCGAGGTTTTTGATCTGTTTGTAAAGACAAGTGTGTGGATCGGAAAGTCGAATAGTTTGGTGTTTGTAGTCAATGTTATCAACATTGAGTTTCACATTATGAGGAAGTTGAATCATAGTTTGGTTTGATGAACAAATCAAATCAAAGGCAGGGTAGCCACAGGATGATGGTTGATGATGGTTTATGATTCTGAAAGGGAACCTGATAGCTTGATTTCCGCAAAAGAAATCTGTACAGTTAATTGGTGTGGCTATGGTTGTTCCAACAAGAAAGGAAACCATGAACAACAACAATCCCACAACATAATAACAACTCTTCATTGTCTTGTTTCAAACTCACTTTGACTATAGCTTCCTAAGAATTGAATGTATATAAAACTTGAAATGAAAATTGATATTTAGAAAAGAAAGGAAAGGAGTAGAGAGGTTATTTCAAGTCTTGTAGGTAGCTTCCGCGACACTACGTTTAAGACTTTGTTGTACATGGAAACAAGAACTGTTATTATGATGTAGATATAAATGACAAGGTTTAATATGTGCTCCACTTTGAAAATGAGTAGATGATTCAAATATCACTTATTTGTAGATAAGAAGTGAACTTCACGGTACAACTCTGAAAAGATATTACAAGGTTTAATGTGTGCTCCACTTTGAAAATGAGTAGATGATTCAAATATCACTTGAGTCAACTCTAGCTAAGAAGTGAACTTCACGGTAAACTATTTGTTGAAACAATGTGTTCATGAGTAAATTGATTTTTAATTTTTTAAAGTATATTGATTAGTTTTCAATATTATGTAAGGAAATATTATGTTTATTTAAAAAATAAATAAATCTTAAGGCATCTTATATATTACGATTTTTTTTAAATAACACACAACAAATCACAATTTTTTTATTAATTAAAAAATAAAAATAAAATTTTTCGGTGGGCGCTTTAACATCTTCAAAATATATTTGATCTTGAAATCGTCGCTTCCAACTCTAACATAACTTTTGTTTTGAAACGAAAATATGTATTCCACATAGCCCTAATATTTGCATTTGTCTTGAGCTCTGATGACTTTTTGGCAAGTGTACCGATAATATCACAGTAATAAAAAGATCGAACCCACAAGGATTGTGCTTGAACAAGACAATGATTTGTGCAATTTAAAAAAAAACAGTAAAATGGGGGAATTTTGCAAGTTTCAGTGCAAAAAGTATATGAACGAGAAAACAATAACACGAAAGCGGTGAGATTGTGTTTTAAAATCCCCTTATCCCCCCTTGTTGGTGTATAATGCCTTGTATGAATGATCTTATCCATATAATCCCACAGGGAATTAACAAAACCGTTATAACCAGTCCCCCACGAAATAACTCACTAACAAAACCGTTAGGAGATGTACAAACCATTAATTCTCTATGCTACTTTTGGGCTCTCATATCCCTATTCAACCATTGTAAGTAGAACAATTGTCATAGGTCCAACACATAGGCTATGGGTCAAGAATCCCTATGTGTATAACAACATATTAACAAAGTATCTCAAATAAAAACCATTAAGCATAAGCAAAAATTGAATAAAATTATAATTCAAAATATTCATACAAAGTCAAAGCAACATATAATGCCAACAAGATTGAATAAGGTTCATTATCACACAACCACCTAAGAAAATTTAGTTACACATTATTCAAAGAAAAATACTACAATCGGTAGATAAAAATAACATGATAAGTCCCTAGAAAAGATGGCCTCCAATGGCTTAAAATGTCCTAAAAATCTCCTTTTGTGCTCCCAAAATCGTGCTCTAGTCTCCAAAATTCGTAACCCTCGTGAAAAACAGCAAATTCCCTTTTAAAGATGTCAGAACGTGTCAGAAAAAATCCAAAAAAAGCAACCATTGTGCACATTTTGAAAGTATCGCGTGCGCGATGCATCCTTTTCACCTCTATCGTGCACGTGTTGGCACGCGATGGTGCACATGATTATTCTAGTAGTTGTGTTGAAAATCATCCTTTTGCACCAGAATTTTCACTAAGTCTCATTCTTCCATACTTGGCTGTTTTTCACTCATTCTTGAGACTTTCTTCATCATTTCAGATCCTTTTTCGATCGTTTTTTCCTCCGATTCTTCGACTAATTCACTCATTTTGAAGGAAATTGAATTCTCTACAACTTTGTTTAGATGTAACGACAAACTTTCATCAAGCTCAAAGATATTGAACTCAATATTCCCTTCGTTGTCAATCGACAATGAATGATACTCAAGCTTCACAATTTTTTGATTGTCTCCGTAAGGTAGAAGTCGACAGACTTCATATTTCAGATATGCGAGAAAAGAGTACTTGGTGAGCATAAACTTTCACTCGAGTGTCACGCTAGAGAAGAAGGAATTTGCGACATACCGGGTGATGTTTATTTGTGACATTTGAGATATTTTGTGTTTGTGTGAAATAAAAAAACCAGATCCCATAAATTTATAGAAGTTGCAGATAAATACAAACCATTCAAAACCTGACATGATAATTCCGAAGATATATCTAGGGTTCCACAACCTATTATCTTGTTCTGGAGATGCATCTCCAGAACCTCTCCTGAACAGGTTTGAAAACATAACCTTTTTTCTTACAAATGAACAAATCTTGTTATTGGAAAGATAAAAATTGCATTAAGACACAATATGACAAATTGAATATATTACACTTTATTATTGAGACACAATTTCATACACTTATTTTTCAGGCTAAACACGAAATTAAAACGAATAGAAACATTTATCGTCGACTAAATCTATGGTTGATACCCCCTTTAACTTTTGTGCATTTCATTCTCTTTCAATATTGCTCAATTTTTAAACTCCTGCATCTTTTCCATTAAATGGTTCGTTTAAGTCTCGACTTTAGTTGTTGAATGATCCATCCACTCCAGCCATATAAGTGGTATATGGCCTACCGTTTCAATACTTGAACATAATATCGTGATTTTGAAAACCGCCCAATACACATAATACGATCATTTGGATTTTGAGGTGGGGCGATACGAAATAGGAAAACGGTTTCCGAAAAACCATATTGTGTAAGATCAACACACACCCTATCATACACACATGCTATGAGATAATCCTTTTTAGGTAAGTACATCCATTTTGCCTCCGGCGATGGTCCACTTAGGTAAGGAACAAGAGACTCATAAACGTCATCAAAGCGTTCTTTCTTTCTGTATAACTGTGTGTATGATTCTTTATGAGTGCTCTACTATTGGATAAGTTAATGGTTGACAAATGTATAATTATCTTCTCCTTTAACGAGTAAATTTGAAATAGCTAGATATCCACAATTACCGTCTGTTGAATCGTAATATTAAGGGGATTTTGTATATCGTCTCCACAAAGATTGTTCTGATATATGATGCTTGTCGTTCTATAGTTTATAAGGTTGTAAGTAAGGGTTTTCAAAGTTGGTTTGTTTTGGATAATAAATTTGTCACAATTTTTGGTAGCAAAGATTAAATTTTAATGATGTTTGTTAACAAAGTATATCAAAGATAAGTTTCATCAACCCTAACTTGTATATATTCGACTAATCTTGCATGTGAAGTTGAATCTGATTAATATCATCACATACTCTTTCAATACGTCTATGTCTAGAGCAGTTTCGTGAGAAATTCCGTATTTATCGCTAGATGATGTCTCGTGCTAACAACCAATACAATAAGCTTAAAGATCAAAACAAAGAAAATATCAACCATAAATCTATGTCTAGAGTCTATGAATTTATAAATGAATATTTTAGATCAAGTTTTATAAGATCTATGTCTAGAGTCTTACAAATCAAGAATGGATCTTAAAGAACAAATATATTCACCATATATTAATCATCACTTGTTCACATATAAGGCCAATTAAAATAAATACATACAAGCTAAGGTAAACTACCACTACCTTTGATATAAATGGATTTAGCTACCCATCACCATGATATCTTGCTTCACAAGAAATGAAAGAAGATGAATGAACATCCACAATGAGGAATCAGTCTCGGATGCGAATCCAGCTTCTACTTACAAAATATTTCTTCTTGATGAAGAAATGAAAAACTTAGGGTTTTTCAACCTAAGAAAATGTTTCTATCTTGCAAAATAAGGTTTTCTAGGTTATGAGTCCCCAAAAGTGTAAAAAGTACATATATAGTGTCATACCCTAAAATTTGACCAAAAATTTTCAATTTTTTGTTCATTTTCTGACGCATTTTGTTGATATATCGAAAATCAAGTATTTTTGCATTTTTAGGTTAAACGTATCATTAATCACTAATCTTTGCATTTTCTATTCATTTAACCATTTAATGTCATTTTAATTTCGTTCTTGATTTTTTTTTAGAATTTCATTAGAATTTTTATCTCACTTTTTTTGTTATTCATTTTTATTTAAATGTTATTAGATTATCTTAATCAATTTATTTATTTTAATTAATTACAATTTAATTTAATTAGATTTAGTTTAATTCTTTAGTTTTAGTTTATATTTTATGTTATGTTTTTAATTTTAATTTAGATTGATTTAGAAATAGTTTTTTAATTCATTTTATTATTATTATTATTATTATTATTTTATTTATTATTATTTATTTTTTTAGTTTAATTAAATTTAGTTTAACATTTTAATTAGTATAATATTTATTATCTTAATATTTAATTAGATTTATAAATTATTATTCTTAAAATAATATGGAAGTTTGTTTTGTCTCAGTCAACATCTTTTTTTTTTCCAAAGACCCTACCCACAACATAGCCTACACAGTCTGTTACAATAGCAACACCACACTCCAAATTTCTGCACATCAACAGCTCCAAAATTTCACCAAAATGTGCATATTCAAACCTGCATACAAAAAAGGTGAAAAGGAGACCAATCAGAAAAAATAATAACAGACAAAAAGATAGTTGTCACTTGGGAAAGCTGAACGAGCTACACAAACCAGTGGAGGGAAAATTTCATAAAAAAAACATCACTTGAGGGAGGGGGGTCCATTTCAAAAGGAAGAACACCTTCACATTTTGAAAAAAAACAGAACAAGAACGGTCTCTCACTTACCACATAGCTCACAACAAGTACTGCAACTACATCTCTGTCTTGTTATATAGCCACCACTGAGAAAATAAAAAAAGAGGAACGACCTGCAAAATCTTTCTCAAAAAAATAATAATAAAAAAACCTTCATCAACCAAATATCATATTCATCAACACCATAACCTTCCTCACTGACATTCAAACCAGAGAAAACTATAAACCTCACCTTCAAACATCATTGAACCACCACAAAACCAAAATACCAAAACTAAATTCGAAAAGCAAACATAGCGAGAATGAGAAACTCACCGAGAAAATCAGAACAGAGAATGAGATTCGAAACTCACGAATTCGAGACACACAAGCTTCAGCGTACCACACACCACCACCGACCGCCGTTGAAATCGCCCTCAACCACCTCAGAAACTGCAAAACCAAATGGAAATCCGTCCGCCCACCGACGAAAACCGTCCCCTACCTTCATCACAAACCCATCCGTCGTTCACCCACAAAACTCACAAACCACCCTCCGAAACCACGCATCAATGAACCGCGGACGACAAAACTTAGAAACCGATATGACAACCTTCAATCACCACCGTAAAGAACCCTTAAACCGCCGTCTGTGAGCGAATGAAGAGAGAAGTCGCTGCCGTCAAGGGATCGCGAATCGAAGCCTCCATGCGAACAGGGTAAGCTAAATCAGAAGCCGTGAGAGAGAGGTTGAGACGGAGCAGATTCAAACATCGTGAGAGTGAGAAGGTTGCCGCTGTCTTCTGGATTTATGTGAGAGGGTAACACTTTGAGACTGAAACCCACATTTTTTCTTGTATCCACTTTTTATTTTTTTTAATTTATTATTTTGAGTTTAGACTGTGGAATATGCTACGATGATGACGTGTTGTTGTTAAAAAACCTTGTTTCTTTTCTTTCATTCCTTAAGAAAACTTTTTTTTTTCTTGTGTTATTATGATGAAATGGGATTGGCCTGTCTGGTTTTATGTATTCACTCTTACACACACTAATTCACGGATTACACCTCCCCTGGCCAAGTTTGTGTATCTCTTTGGGCCTGAGTTGCAAAGCCCACCTGGACTGGTTTACTCACTACACTCACTTAAATCAGCGTTGCATTCCCCTTTGATTCATTTATTTATTTATTTTTCTTACTTATAAATTCATAGTTTGGTAATTTATACTTTTGTTAGATCTTTATTTGTATTTAGTTTAATATCTCATTTATTTTATTACGGCCAATGATATAACAAAGTCACGATAAATCGTTTCTGATTAATCGTGACCGATATGAGGCCATTTGTTTATTTATTTAATTTCCATTTTATTTAATTTATTCTATTTTACAATTTATTTTACTTTATTTAGTCTATTTATTTATTTTATTCATTTTTTTGCACTATTTATACAATATTTAATACTAACGGTTCCGATTAATTTGTACACTGCACACACGCTTCCTCTTGGGCAAAATACAACGATAGCTTTTATTTCTTCGCAAATCTTATGTAAATTATCGTGTATCCCTTTCCCGTTTATTTTCGAACGCAATTTATTTTTCGCCTTTATTTTACGATTTAGTATTATTAGGAACGCCTTTAGGGTCTAGAAACCGAATCCACTTAATAAATCAATTAAACAAAACATTCTCGCCTACATTTGTACACACGTAAGTCGGTCACTTGTGATCGCCGTCTGCACGACATTATGTGTCTAATAAATTAACGTAAGAACTAAACTCAGGAATCTAGCATTGCTCAGGTTTTTGAATTGAATTACTGTTAGGGCTAGCCCCCAATTTGTAATTCATTCGCTCTTTCATTTTCAAAGCAATCACGTCTTAATTCACAAATCAAATAACGAGTAACTGAACTCCGGAGTCTAGCACTCCGCACGTTCTTGAATTAAATCACTCCTGGGCTAGCCCCACACGATGTGGTTTATTCACCCCCTCGTTCCTAAAACACGTAAACCTTTAAATAAATTATACGAAGAACTGAACTCAGGAATCTAACATTCCTCGGGTGCTTGAACTGAATTACTCTTGAGGCCAGCCTTCGATTTGTAATTCATTCACTCTTTTGTATTCAAAACAATTCAACAACCGTAAAGGATTAGACATGGTTCATCTCCATAGGAAAGATGTTCCTCCTATCAACCACAAACACAAATCAAATCTTACAAACAATTTTTCTCAAAGGAAGAATGTGGCATTGCTTGTCGATACTCATATCTAAGTTTAAAGCTTCTTCCGATTTTTATTTATTCTCAAAAGAAGAATGTGACATTGCTTGTTGATCATTATATCCAAGTGTTAAGCTTCTTCCGATTTTATTTCTCAAAGAAAGAATGTGGCATTGCTTTTCGATCCTCGTATCCAAGTTTAAAGCTTCTTTCGATTTCTCATTCCTCAAATGTTTGTGGTGGATTAGGCGGGATACCTCCCCTTAAAGATGACGACATTTCTCTTTCTTTTCAAATACAATTTAAAACTTACCAACCAACACAAACTATTTTCCATAATTAATCAGCGAGTAACTGAACTCCGGAGTCTAGCACTTCGCACGTTCTTGAATGCAATCACTCCTGGGCTAGCCCCACGCGTTGTGGTTCATTTTCCCTCACGTTTAAAACACTTTGACAAAAGATCAAACATCTTTTCTCAAAACGAACATTGTTTAAATCTTTCTATCTCGCAAACAAGCTAGCGCTTTAGCCTCCCATCGCGAGCAGATAAGCCAACACTTAGCAGTAGAAAGCATTTCAAACAATCGTTCAGTTAAAAAACACAAACCGTAGTCGCACGAACTACGAAGCTCTGACTTTCCCATTGCACAGGGGAATACGTAGGCACGGGGATTTTAATCCTTCGCGAGCACAATAATAAAAAAACTTAATCATTTCTTTGTCACAAATCACAATAATAAAAAAACTTAATCATTTCTTTGTCACAAATCACAATAATAAAAAAATTCAATCTTTTCTCCGTCACAATAATAAAAAACTTAACCTTTCTCCGTAATAAATAATAACTTTATTTTCCCTTTTAATAAGCAATCTTAGTAACTTTAATCATTAAAAGAAGACAATAATAATAAGTTAGCATTTTAAGCACAAATTAAACTAAGAGGTTCCCGTTGAGTACAACGGACGTGAGGGGTGCTTAATACCTTCCCTTCGCGTAACTGACTCCCGAACTTAGATTAGTGGTTTTGTTGACCATTTCCTATCCCATTTAGGTTGTGTATATATTTCCCTTTTCTCTCGTAGAATAAATAGAATTAGGTGGCGACTCTGTTGTTTGTTTTAGGATCGTATTTTTTGAGATACGACAGCTGGCGACTCTGCTGGGGATTATTGCCTTGAGCATAAAAGAGTCGAGCCTAGCTTAGGATAGTTTGCGTTTATTTGCTGACTTGTTTGATTGTCTTCTTTATTTACTGTTGATATTTTATCTATTTCTTTCTTCTTCATTATTATTTTCTCATTATATTTTCCTGTTGGATCTCGGGACATCACGGGTATGAATTTGTACTTGAGTTTTGAAAAAGAAGAGGGAACACCTAAGTTAGAATTGGATTTTATTAGTGTTAGTCTCCAAGGACTCGCTCCTTGCCAGCCTAGCATGAAAGCTCCCCCATATAGTTAGACTTTTCGTAGATCTTATCACAACGCAGCTAGCCTGTCGGGTGACCTGATTCACGGAAGGGCTGTGATTCTGGGTCCCCTTAGAACCAGTTTTGAAATTGGAAGTTGTGTAGTGTTAGTCTCCAAGGGCTCGCCTCTTGAGGTCCTAGCATGAGAACTCCACTCAAGGTAGACCTTATCGTCATTATCGTCACATTGCAACTAACCTGCGGCGGGGCGTTAGTAAGAGAAACGTCCGTGACCTTGAGTATCCTTATACCATCACCATAGAAGCTACCCTGTGAGTGGGCTTTATGGGTAAAAAATTTAGAACTCTTCACTTAAGGCTTACCAGTTAGGAGATTCCGAGTTATTTGTACCTTGGATCCAACATCTTGCCTTCAGGCTGGAACTAATTGTATTTGTGATTCTGAACTTTGCATTCATTCGCATATCATTTGCATTTGCATTGCACATCATCTCCCAAGAATCCAACTCACACATGTCTTATTCTCCTTCAGTCAACTGTACTCGACCAGTCACCAAAGAAAGATAGACCAACTTGAGCAAGAAAACAGAGAGCTTAGAGATGAAGTCACTACTTTGAGAAACCGTATGAGAATATTCTCAACTACGATGAAGACCATAGTAGACAACCTTGTGCATGAGAATAATGAACTCCAAGAAGATATTCACAACTTGAAAATTGGTAAAGGACAACTGATTTCTTTGATCCAAGATCTGGTCATTTCTCAGCGTCAGCCAAATTTTACTCTTCAGCGACGTCAGAATCAGCGGAGATCTCCAAACAGTCCTGAAGGAGCAACCCACCAGTTTGACCCAATCCCAATGACTTACAGTCAATTGTGGTCTTTGTAACACGGTGGGAGAACTGACTTTAGTTATGTTGCGGATAGCAAGAGTCGCCACCGACTTTTATTTTATCCAAAGAAAAGGCATAAAAGAACAGGAAAGACCTTTTAAAAGATTTTTGGGTCCGGGGGATAGGTTATGTAAAGGGAAGGTGCTAGCACCCTTTACATCCATGGTTATCCATGGGCTCTTAGTTACTTAGCTCACTTTAAAATGTTTTTGAAATGTGTAGTGTGTGTTTAGAAATTTTCTTAAGTATTTTATAATGATCCATGTACGGATGTATATAAAACCTTTGTTTTGAAAATTGTTTGAAATATATGAAGTGTTTGAATTGTTTTGAAGAGTGAGCAAGTATCTAAGAGGAACCTACCCTAAGTTTAAGTCTTTTCTGTTCTTGAATCCTTTAAGTGGTAAGACTATCCCTATTATTAAGGAATAGGTAGTCATTACCTTGGATGTGTTAGGGACAAGTGAAGGGACATCTGTTATTTAGGCAACTGTGGGGTGTATAAGCAATTCGAAGGGAATTATCATCTTTATTCGGAAGGGACAAGATCATTACGAAGGCAACATTCGAAGGGACTTGATCTTTTTATCTGCTAAGGGACTAGATGATATAAGATGAGGGACTTTGCTTTATACACCCTACTTGACCTTTTATTTAGGCAACATGAGAGGTAACCCTAGAAAGTGAGATGACGATCAAAGATCGACTTACGTGTGTGATTGTACAATTTTAAATATTTATCTTTTAAATTAGTGATCTAAATCAATTTTAAATACAAATACGTTTCACTCCCTATTTTACTAACCATGGCATTTAAAATAAATATTAAACATTACTATTAAAATATTACATAAAGGAGACAATTACATAATAATAATAATTAAACCAAATTAAATAAATAAGCAAAATAAATAATAATAAATAATTGGGTTAGTAACAATAATCACAATATATATATATATATATATATATATATATATATATATATATATATATATATATATATATATATATATATATATATATATATATATATATATATATATATATATATATAAATGAGGTTAGTAATAATATATGAAAATAAATAGAATTAATAATAAAATAAACAAGAACATTAGCATAATAAATAAAAGTTCAATTTTTTTTATAAACACTTATTTTTTAAGATTAATAAGACAATATAAACAATTATATACTAATTATTATAAAGTTTTAAATTATATACATGTTATAAAAAATTAGGTGAATTATAAACATATTATGAAAATAAATTATATTTACAAAATTAAATTAGCAAATTTTAATTATTTTTAAGCATATACTAAAAATTATTTACATACAAGAATTAAATAATAATTACAAACAAGTTATAAAAAAAAATATATACATTAAAGTTTATTAAAAGTTACAATTAACAAATTAATTAACATTTATAATTAGGGTTTATAAGAAACAATAATTAGTTTTTTTTTTAAAAATATTTTAGGGTTTTAGAAAATATTAGGGTTATGAATTGTAGAAAATAGAATTAGGATTTATGGTTTAATTTACAATATTAATTTGACTATTAAAAAAAAGAAATAAACATATAATAATATATACATATTTTAATTTAAATATAAACTAGAATTTAAATTTATAGAGAATAAATTAGAGCTCCTTTTTTGAAAATGTCAAATTAATATAAATATTTACCTATTATTATTTTTATTATAATTAAAATTAATTATGAAACAATAATATTAAAACAGAATAATTGAAGAAAATAAAAACCAAAACTTACCTGGGGCAGGGATTGAACCCACGCCCTAGGCTTTGCCATCCCCTGGACGCATAAGGCTACCACCAGGCTGCGCGCGCGTTTGTGATAGTGATCAGGTAGCAATTGTTTTGTTGTTTAACCTGCGAAAACATGGAAAATAAAAATAAAACCAAAATGGCCTGGGGGTGGTTTGAACCCAGGACCATTCGTTTACCAGCAAGACATACAAACCAACTGAACCAAACGCGCTAGTTGACATATAACATAAACAAATTCGTTTTAAGCCCTGTATCAAATTCAAATAAGATTTTCGCGCGCATGGTCATCTTCTTCCTCAGTCCGTCGTCTTAGCCTTTACCTACGACTCGTCCGTCACTAGAAGCTTTAGTGACGAATTTTGACTGTCACTAAAGTCCAATTATCCCATTAATTTGAGATAAAATCGCCTGTAACCCAATGTCCCCAATTCCAAACTTCTGAACCCTAACTATGGCATATGATGGTTGCGGCTTCGAATTTCACAATAAAACGTCCAGAATCAATCTAAGAACCATTCTAAACAATAATCAACAGTCAAAAACAAGTTAGAAGGCATAATCATGATAAATCAAAAAATTAAAGTTTAATGAAATATGATGATTCAGTTAGAGGTCCATGTGATGTTTTGAATGATGAAAATGATCCAAATACGTTCAATAAGCATCATAGAATGCATTGCAACCTTTATAAAGCTTTGAAATTGCCTCAATCTCAAAATCCGAATTCAACTTTTTTTAAAGAATTTTTGAACTTTGAAAGTTGTTCTGGAGGCAGCAAGAATCGTTCCCTATGCTTGTGTTCTCTTTGTCTATATATGGTGGATTGAATTAGGTCAAAAAATAGACTCTCTCTTTGGGCTTTTTGGATACCTTAGTGATGAAGAAATCCCTTTCCAATTTTGGCCAAAAATCAAATCTCTTCATGCTTCAAAGGGTGAGCACGAATTTGGATAGTGTGGATTCATGTTAAATATCTTTTATGATTTTCTAGAAGAAGAATCACACTTAAATATTGATTTTTTGATTTTATTTTGATTTAATATGTATTTAAATGAATAAAATTCAAATAAATATTAAATAAAAAAAAATCAGAAATTACATGGGTTGGGTCGTGCTTGGTGTTATGTTGAAGTTTGGATCACAAGATTGCAAGCCCATTTGGAAGAAATTGATTTTAAAGCCCTATTTGCTTCATAAACCACCCAAAAATTTCCCAACTTTGCAAGGGCACACATCCTTCAATTTTAATGCTATGAGGGTGTTCTTGGACATTTTGGAAAGCTTGAAGATTCCTATAACCAACCCCATTGGTTTCATGTCCATATCATTTACCATTCTCAAGTTATGCCCTTTTGTAGTTGACTTTTTGTTGACTTTCAAAAGGACCTATAATGTCTTAGCTCATACCTTCCAAATGAAGCATTTTTGGGCTTGGCTTGTGAGACACAAAGTTGTAGAGAATTCAATTTCCTTCAAAATGAGCTTTTAATGGGAAAAATTTGATGAAGCATGTGAAAGTTATGGCTGGTCAAAGTTCAGTTGACTTTTCCTAAGGAAACCCTAATTTAGAAACCTCTGATTCTTGATGATCTGAAATATCCTTGATGAATCATGATCAACCCTTGATCAAATGATGAAGTTTACTTCATATACTTGATGTTGACAAAAAATCATGAAGTTTGACTTTGGTTTGACCACAGTTGACCTCAGTTTGACTTTTTAACTACTTTGATTGACTTTGACTTATCTGATCATTTGACTGAGCAAATCTTTGAGAAAAGTTCTGAAATTTGTCATGGGGATTCTTAGACACATATAGGATGTTATGAAGCTCACTTGAAGTCTTGGAAATCCATTTATCCTGATTAAAGTCAAAACCCTAGTTTTGGATGCACTGCTTAGGAGAATGCCTTGCCTGAGGGATTTGTCAAATCTTCTGACCCATGATGAACTTTGTGAACCTTGTGAACCTCATAAGATGTCTTGTGAACCTTGTGAACCTCATGAAAGGTCTTGTGAACCTTGTGAACCTCATAAAGTGTCTTGTGAACCTTGTGAACCTTGTGAACCTCATGAAAGGTCTTGTGAACCTTGTGAACCTCATAAAGTGTCTTGTGAACCTTGTGAACCTCATAAAGTGTATTGTAGACTTCATGAACCTCATGAAAGGTCTTGTGAACCTTGTGAACCTCTTAGCACACAAGGTCTTGTATTGTGAGGGCAAATTTTGGGGTGCAACAGTCTTATTTTTCCCGGAACTCAATAATGACACCCAGAAAGACCAGAGCCATGAGGTCTCTCCCTCGTTGGTTCAATCCAAATACCAGTTGTGAGTTTCATGATGGAGTACTGGGACATCCGATTGAAGAGTGAAATGTTTTCCAGGAAAAGGTTCAAGAGATGATCGACTACGGGGTGTTGACCTTCAATGAAGGAAGCCCATTTGTGGACGGAGTGCCTTTGTGCTGATGAAAACTCAAGAGAGTCCTGTCCAAATCAGTTTGTTACTGGAGCCTGGAACCAGTTCCTCAGTACACGTGATCGTTTGTTTCTTTGGAGCTATCCTCTCAGATGTTTAGCTCGTTCGCTGCTTTTCATATGTATTTTTCTTTGTTTATCAATGCATTTGTTTTTGGCATGTAAGAACTTATTTGTTTTGAATGATTAATGCAATGAATATGTTTGTCTTGAAGTAATCCATTCGTATTCACTCATAATACTTTTTCTACTTTTATAATGCCACCATTATCTCATCTCTTGCCTAGGCAGAGAATTGGAGGGAGGATGACGAAATTAGAACACAAATTCTCTAGCGGATTGCTTTTGATTAAAACCCTACTAATGATGTACATGCATTGTTTCAAATTCCCAAACACTGGAGAAATAAGGAGTTAATCCCTAGTCAACCACTTCGAGCCTAGAAGTAGGAGTTTCTTTTGGATAATTCAAAACCTTTACACTTAACCTGGGGCAGGGTAGTGTTCAGTTAATCTGGTTACACATTCAAATCATAAGATGAAACATCCCATCAGGGAATTCACTACAATCAATAACTTGGCAGTCATAACTTTCAGCCTTCCAAAAAAGAAAAAAAGAAAAGAAAATCCCGCTAAGTCAAACCTACAAAAAGACTTAGACACAAAAAAACATCAATAGAATGAGTCAATCATGAGAGGTCCTCAAATCCTCAACTTCAAATCCATAAGATTTAGTGACCACCATATCAAAGTCAAAGGGGTCACTAATATCCATGAAGGACAAATAAGATGACTGTCATTTCAAGCGAACCTTGGATCATCATCTTCATTTATACACTAACAAGACAAATGTATATGTCAATTTAGCTGAACCTAGGATTGGAGAACATCACGGAGAATGGGTGGGCACCAAATAAACTTTGAGCCTTTATCCTTTGTTTCTAAGAACCGTGAACCAAACCACATTAAAACCCTCAAAAGTCCTAATTGAAGTTGGGTTTATTTCGAAAGCATACTCAATGAGATAGTGTTTCCTGACTCCTATGAGCTATGTTTCAAAATTTGTGTTGGCTTTATAAAAATGAATATCACATCCTAGCTAGTGATTCGGTCACCGGCTATTGTGAAAATCTTTTCGAAAACATAAAAAAATTCGAGACAAACATGTGTGTTGCATTAGTAGTCTCAACATTAACATTTTGCTTGTTAACATTTGCTTGACATCATAGAAGCCTATGTATGAGCACTAGTGATGAGCTTAATCTCTTGAGATTTGAAACTCTGATGAGTAGTTGAACAACCATTTCAGAGAATGATCTTCCCCAGGGGCATGTTGCTTGAAGACTTTGCCAGACAGGGGCAGTTTGCTTGAAGACTTTGCCAGACAGGTGCAGGTTTCTTGAAGACTTTGCCAGACAGGGGCAGGTTGCTTGAAGACTTTGCTAGACAGGGGAAATTTGTTTCCCAATTTATTACCTACACATTCTGATCATTCCTAAAATACAAATATTGAAGACTCATTTGTGCCAAACACTGTTAATCTGAGGCAGTGACGTCGAGATTCGACAAAATCTCTCCAAGAGTTTGAAGACACTGGGGCATTTTGAATGTCAATACTTCTATAAAATTCTCTTGAGATAATCTCTTCTCACAAACCATTTCATGGGTGCATGACCACGTTTTTCCCTAAGTAAGATGCACTTGTGATCTACCTTGCAAGTATCTCCAGATGATGGGGTCCTTACACAAAGTTGCCATGATGTGTCAGGGGCATGACTCAGTATTTTCTGGTGGATGTCTTTTACTACTTAGTGCTTCCAGTGAGATACTAAGGCTGGTATCCCCAATTGAGCTTTGATTCAAGCTTCTCCAGCTGAATGTGATATTCTCCCCCCCAACATAGTACAAATTTACTTCATCCTAAGCAAACATAGTTTGTATGTTGGTTTCCTTCTGATGGACATTGAAGTTAGAAGATTTGCTTGGGTCTATTTCCCGATTGAAGTATCTTTCTCTCCTCAAGGAAATTTGAGCCTTGTATCAGGACTTGTTCCATGGATGTCTCTTTACCCTATCCTCAGTGTTTGCGTACATTTTTAACGAGATTGGTCGAGTACCCGTTTTTTGTGATGTTTATTTCGTCACCAGTTTATCTCTTGTGTCTGTTTTGTCTGTTTGTCAGCATAAACATAACACATATACATACATGTACGTCATAATTGAATTCATATTCATGTTGCATTGATTGATGCATACTTCATTCACTTATGTCGTGTTTATCCCCAAGTGATGTGTCTCTCTCCAAATAGATTTGTCAACCTTAAGCAGAAAATATACGATCTTTCTAATTCCCTTTTGAGTTTTTACCCCCGTGGAAGATTTTTGCTTTAGTTCTCCTTTCCACACTTGGATAGGATAAATCCCCAGTTTAGTTCATTCTTCATGGGTTAGTGTCTTGTTTGACAGTTTCTCTCCAGCTCTTTCCTGGATTGAATTTGGTCTTTGACAATTTTTGATAATTGGATTTCCAAATGGAAAGTGCATTTATTTTGCACCTTTGAATACTTTGTCTCCTAGAAGGAATTTATTGAAGGCTTCCATTAAAGACAAACTTTGTTTTCCAGCAGTGTTATTGCAACATTCTCTAGGAATACTTACACCTGACAACAAGTGGCAATCTCTTTATTCGAGAAGCTTATTTCGTCCTTGAACTTCTAAGTGGAATCAACAAGTGGCAGTCTCTTTATTGGAGAAGCTTGTTCTTATCCCTGGACCTCTAAGCGGAATCAACAAGTGGTCGTCTCCTTATTTGAGAAGCTTGTTCCTTATCCATGGATTTCCCAGTAAATTAACAGATGGCATTCTCTTTTCGAGCAATTTGTTCATCCTCAGCAAGGTTTATGTTCTATCAAATGGCATCTCCCCTGTTCAGCGGAGAATTTTGGTATGAATCTCCTTTTTCCAACAAAAGGCTATCTCTTCCAGACAAGTTGAGAAGTTTGTTGTGAATTTCCAATTTCCGTCAAATGGCTATCTCTTCCAGACAAGTTGAGAAGTTTGAGCGTGAAGTTGTTTCTCCATCATATGGCTGTCTCTTTCAGAAGAAGGGAAGTATGGTGAAAGTTCTATCAAATGGCATCTCTCCAATACACGTTGAGAAGTTTGGTATGAATCTCTTTATTTTTCCAACAAATGGCATCTCATCCAGACAAGGTGAGAAGTTTGTTGTAATTTTCCAATTTCCGTCAAATGGCTATCTCTTCCAGACAAGTTGAGAAGTTTGAGCATGAAGTTGTTCTCCATCATATGGCTGTCTCTTTCAGAAGAAGGGAAGTATGGTGAAACTTCTATCAAATGGTATCTCTCCAATACACGTTGAGAAGTTTGGTATGAATCTCTTTATTTTTCGAACAAATGGCATCTCATCCAGACAAGGTGAGAAGTTTGTTGAAATTTTCCAATTTCCGTCAAATGGCTATCTCTTCCAGACAAGTTGAGAAGTTTGAGCGTGAAGTTATTCTCCATCATACGGCTGTCTCTTTCAGAAGAAGGGAAGTATGGTGAAAGTTCTATCAAATGGCATCTCTCCAATACACGTTGAGAAGTTTGGTATGAATCTCTTTATTTTTCCAACAAATGGCATCTCATCCAGACAAGGTGAGAAGTTTGTTGTAATTTTCCAATTTCCGTCAAATGGCTATCTCTTCCAGACAAGTTGAGAAGTTTGAGCGTGAAGTTGTTCTCCATCATATGGCTATCTCTTTCAGAAGAAGGGAAGTATGGTGAAAGTTCTATCAAATGGCATCTCTCCAATACACGTTGAGAAGTTTGGTATGAATCTCTTTATTTTTCCAACAAATGGCATCTCATCCAGACAAGGTGAGAAGTTTGTAGTAATTTTCCAATTTCCGTCAAATGGCTATCTCTTCCAGACAAGTTGAGAAGTTTGAGCGTGAAGTTGTTCTCCATCATATGGCTGTCTCTTTCAGAAGAAGGGAAGTATGGTGAAAGTTCTATCAAATGGTATCTCTCCAATACACGTTGAGAAGTTTGGTATGAATCTCTTTATTTTTTGAACAAATGGCATCTCATCCAGACAAGGTGAGAAGTTTGTTGAAATTTTCCAATTTCCGTCAAATGGCTATCTCTTCCAGACAAGTTGAGAAGTTTGAGCGTGAAGTTGTTCTCCATCATATGGCTGTCTCTTTCAGAAGAAGGGAAGTATGGTGAAAGTTCTATCAAATGGCATCTCTCCAATACACGTTGAGAAGTTTGGTATGAATCTTTTTATTTTTCCAACAAATGGCATCTCATCCAGACAAGGTGAGAAGTTTGTTGTAATTTTCCAATTTCCGTCAAATGGCTATCTCTTCCAGACAAGTTGAGAAGTTTGAGCGTGAAGTTGTTCTCCATCATATGGCTATCTCTTTCATAAGAAGGGAAGTATGGTGAAAGTTCTATCAAATGGCATCTCTCCAATACATGTTGAGAAGTTTGGTATGAATCTCTTTATTTTTCCAACAAATGGCATCTCATCCAGACAAGGTGAGAAGTTTGTAGTAATTTTCCAATTTTCGTCAAATGGCTATCTCTTCCAGACAAGTTGAGAAGTTTGAGCGTGAAGTTGTTCTCCATCATATGGCTGTCTCTTTCAGAAGAAGGGAAGTATGGTGAAATTTCTATCAAATGGTATCTCTCCAATACACGTTGAGAAGTTTGGTATGAATCTCTTTATTTTTCCAACAAATGGCATCTCATCTAGACAAGGTGAGAAGTTTGTTGTAATTTTCCAATTTCCGTCAAATGGCTATCTCTTCCAGACAAGTTGAGAAGTTTGAGCGTGAAGTTGTTCTCCATCATATGGCTGTCTCTTTCAGAAGAAGGGAAGTATGATGAAAGTTCTATCAAATGGCATCTCTCCAATACAAGTTGAGAAGTTTGGTATGAATCTCTTTATTTTTCCAAACAAATGGCATCTCATCCAGACAAGGTGAGAAGTTTGTTGTAATTTTCCAATTTCCGTCAAATGGCTATCTCTTCCAGACAAATTGAGAAGTTTGAGGGTGAAATTGTTCTCCATCATATGGCTGTCTCTTTCAAAAGAAGGGGAGTATGGTGAGAGTTCTATTCAATAGCATCCTTAGTTAAATCTCGGCAGAAGATTTGGCGACAGGTGTATTCTCAGTTAATCCTCGGCAGTAGGAATTTCATAGTATACCTCGGCAGAAGGTATCTCATTCTTATTTTCTGGAAAGTCTCGGCATAAGATTTCCAGTCTACCTAGGCAGAAGGTATTTACTTTTTATGATCTCGACAATGGCATCCTTAGTTAAATCTCGGCAGAAGATTTGGCGACAGGTGTATTCTCAGTTAATCCTCGGCAGTAGGAATTTCATAGTGTACCTCGGCAGAAGGTATTCCATTCTTAGATTCTCCCGAAAGTCTCGGTAGTAGACTTCCAGTAGATTTCGACAAAATTTGTTTTTCTTTCCAAGATCTCAGCAGTAGATTTTTGGTTCATTTTGATACCTCGACATAAGTTATTTATTTCTTAGATTCTCTGGAAAGTCTCGACAGTAGATCTCCAGTAGACTTCGGTAGAAGATGTTTTCTTTCCAAGATCTCGGCAGTAGATTTTTGGTTCATTTTGATACTTCGGCAGAAGGTATTTATTTCTTAGATTCTCTGGTAGTCTCGGCAGTAGACTTTCAGTAGATTTCGACAAAATTTGTTTTTCTTTCCAAGATCTCGGCAGTAGATTTTTGGTTCATTTTGATACCTCGACAGAAGGTATTTATTTCTTAGATTCTCTGGAAAGTCTCGACAGTAGATATCTAGTAGACTTTTGTAGAAGATGTTTTCTTTCCAGAATCTCGGCATTAGATTTTTGGTTCATTTTGATACCTCGGCAGAAGGTATTTCTTTCTTAGATTCTCTGGTAGTCTTGACAGTAGATCTCCAGTAGACTTCAGTAAAAGATGTTTTCTTTCCAGAATCTCGGCAGTAGATTTTTGGTTCATTTTGATACCTCGGCAGAAGGTATTTCTTTCTTAGATTCTCTGGTAATCTCGGCAGTAGATCTCCAGTAAACTTCAACAGAAGATGCTTTCTTTCCAAAATCTCGGCAGTAGATTTCTGTTTCATTTTGATACCTCAACAGAAGGTATTTCCAAATGAGGTTTTAAATCTCGGCAGTAGATTCCACAAAGTGGAATTTTGTTCAAAGATTTCAAGTTATCTTAGGACTTGTGGACAGTTGTCGTCTGACTTCGCTCAAAAAAGAAAATTCCTCATGTGGATTGTACTCCGGTCATGTGTGTCTATTTCCCAGTAATGTCTTTTTTCTTTCCCAACAACGTTACAACCCTTGTCTTGCATTTTGCATTGCATATCATTCCATCTGCATTTCCGGCCAAAATTTTAGGTATTCTGTTATTTAATCCTCTTTCACCTTGAATTTTCAAAAAAAACTTTGTTACTCATACATTCAGGTTCAAGATGATTAAATAGGGGCAGCTGTCATACCCTAAAATTTGACCAGAAATTTTCAGATTTTTGTTCTTTTTCTGACGCATTTTGTCGATATATCGAAAATCAAGTATTTTTGCATTTTTAGGTTAAACGTATCATTAATCAATAATCTTTGCATTTTCTATTCATTTAACCATTTAATGTCATTTTAATTTCGTTCTTGATTTTTTTTAGAATTTTATTAGAATTTTTATCTCACTTTTTTTGTTATTTATTTTTATTTAAATGTTATTAGATTATCTTAATCAATTTATTTATTTTAATTAATTACAATTTAATTTAATTAGATTTAGTTTAATTCTTTAGTTTAAGTTTATATTTTATGTTATTTTTTTAATTTTAATTTAGATTGATTTAGAAATAGTTTTTTAATTCATTTTATTATTAATATTATTTATTTATTTATTTATTATTTATTTATAGTTTAATTAGATTTAGTTTAACATTTTAATTAGTATAATATTTATTATCTTAATATTTAATTAGATTTATTAATTATTATTCTTAAAATAATATGGAAGTTTGTTTTGTCTCAGTCAACATTTTTTTTCTTCCAAAAACCCTACCCACAACATAGCCTACACAGTCTGTTACAATAGCAACACCACACTCCAAATTTCTGCACATCAATAGCTCCAGAATTTCACCAAAATGTGCATATTCAAATCTGCATACAAAAAAGGTGAAAAGGATACCAATCAAAAAAAATAATAACAGATAAAAAGATAGCTGCCACTTGGGAAAGCTGAACGAGCTACACAAACTAGTGGATGGAAAATTTCATAAAAAAAACATCACTTGAGGGAGGGGGGTCCTCTTCAAACGGAAGAACACCTTCACATTTAAAAAAAAACAGAACAAGAACAATCTCTCACTCACCACATAGCTCACATCAAGTACTACAACTACATCCCTGTCTTGTTATATAGCCACCACTGAGAAAATAAAAAAAGAGGAACGACCTGCAAAATCTTTCTAAAAATAAAAAAATAAAAAAACCTTCATCAACCAAATATCATATTCATCAACACCATAACCTTCCTCACTGACATTCAAACCAGAGAATACTATAAACCTCACCTTCAAACATCATTGAACCACCACTAAACCAAAATACCAAAACTAAATTCGAAAAGCAAACACAGTGAGAATGAGAAACTCACCGAGAAAATCAGAACATAGAATGAGATTCGAAACTCACGGATTCGAGACACACGAATGCAAACCGTAAATCATACGAGAAAAAGCAAACAAACAAGCTTCATCGTACCACACACCACCACCGACCGCCGTTGAAATCTCCCTCAACCACCTCAGAAACTGCAAAACCAAACGGAAATCCGTCCGCCCACCGACGAAAACCGTCCCTTACCTTCATCACAAACCCATCCGTCATTCACCCACAAAACTCACAAACCACCCTCCGAAACCACGCATCATTGAACCGCAGATGACAAAACTCAGAAACCGATATGACAACCTTCAATCACCACCGTAAAGAACCCTTAAACCGCCGTCTGTGAGCGAATGAAGAGAGAAGTCGCTGCCTTCAAGGGACCGCGAATCGAAGCCTCCATGCGAACAGGGTAAGCTAAATCAGAAGCCGTGAGAGAGAGGTTGAGACGGAGCAGATTCAAACATCGTGAGAGTGAGAAGGTTGCCGCTGTCTTCTGGATTTATGTGAGAGGGTAACACTTTGAGACTGAAACCCACATTTTTTCTTGTATCCACTTTTTATTTTTTTTAATTTATTATTTTGAGTTTAAACTGTGGAATATGCTACGATGATGACGTGTTGTTGTTAAAAAACCTTGTTTCTTTTCTTTCATTCCTTAAGAAAACTTTTTTTTTTCTTGTGTTATTATGATGAAATGGGATTGGCCTGTCTGGTTTTATGTATTCACTCTTACACACACTAATTCACGGATTACACCTCCCCTGGCCAAGTTTGTGTATCTCTTTGGGCCTGAGTTGCAAAGCCCACCTGGACTGGTTTACTCACTACACTCACTTAAATCAGTGTTGCATTCCCCTTTGATTCATTCATTTATTTATTTTTCTTACTTATAAATTCATAGTTTGGTAATTTATTCTTTTGTTTGACTTTTGTTAGATCTTTATTTCTATTTAGTTTAATATCTCATTTATTTTATTACGGCCGATGATATAACAAAGTCACGATAAATCGTTTCCGATTAATCGTGACCGATATGAGGCCATTCGTTTATTTATTTAATTTTCATTTTATTTAATTTATTCTATTTTACAATTTATTTTACTTAATTTAGTCTATTTATTTATTTTATTCATTTTTTTTCACTCTTTATACAATATTTAATACTAACGGTTCCGATTAATTTGTACACTGCACACACGCTTCCTCTTGGGCAAAACACAATGATACCTTTTATTTCTTCGCAAATCTTATGTAAATTATCGTGTATCCCTTTCCCGTTTATTTTTGAACGCAATTTATTTTTCGCCTTTATTTTACGATTTAGTATTATTAGGAACGCCTTTAGGGTCTAGAAACCGAATCCACTTAATAAATCAATTAAACAAAACATTCTCGCCTACATTTGTACACACGTAAGTCGGTCACTTGTGATCACCGTCTGCACGAAATTACGCGTCTAATAAATTAACGTAAGAACTAAACTCAGGAATCTAGCATTCCTCGGGTTTTTGAATTGAATTACTGTTAGGGCTAGCCCCCGATTTGTAATTCATTCGCTCTTTCGTTTTCAAAGCAATCACGTCTTAATTCACAAATCAAATAACGAGTAACTGAACTCCGGAGTCTAGCACTCCTCACGTTCTTGAATTAAATCACTCCTGGGCTAGCCCCACGCGATGTGATTTATTCACCCTCTCGTTCCTAAAACATGTAAACCTTTAAATAAATTATACGAAGAACTGAACTCAGGAATCTAGCATTCCTCGGGTGCTTGAACTGAATTACTCTTGAGGCCAACCATCGATTTGTAATTCATTCACTCTTTCGTATTCAAAACAATTCAACAACCGTAAAGGATTAGACATGGTTCATCTCCATAGGAAAGATGTTCCTCTTATCAAACACAAACACAAATCAAATCTTACAAATAATTTTTCTCAAAGGAAGAATGTGGCATTGCTTGTCGATACTCATATCCAAGTTTAAAGCTTCTTCCGAATTTTATTTATTCTCAAAAGAAGAATGTGACATTGCTTGTTGATCATTATATCCAAGCTTAAAGCTTCTTCCGATTTTATTTCTGATGGGCGAAGACGTGATGTGTCTAACAGTTCTAAACTTCAAGTGCACAGCCTATCGCAATAGTAATAAAAAGATGTCGAACCCACATGGACTTTGTAATCACTCTAGTGCTAGAAAGTTTGCTAGTTTAGCTAAGGCGTAAATTTGTCACGGTTATGGTTGTAAGGATTAAAAACGGGAACTAAACTTAATTAAGGAAATAATGATAAGGCGGTCGGTACGTAATAATATTAACCTATGCGGGTCAATCTAGTCTAAGCTTATAAAGATGTTTCACTTAAATAATTCTGTAGAGATTACCAGTTTAAAAACCCTCGACTCACAATCTCGTGGTTTTATCTCGGATCATACTCCTAAAGCCCTATGTCTGCTCTCGCTAGCCCATAAGTGTTTAGAAAATAATTTTTGAAAACTTAATAAGTCTAATTCGTTTTAAAGCGCTCTCGCTGTATTTAAATCGAATGCCTAACTTTAGCTATCCGGTTAAAATCTCACACTCTCGTGGTCTCGACCTAACCTATTTCACTTCTCTTACTCTCATAACAAAAATCTTGATTTTAATTATAAAAAGTCACAGCCAGAATATAAGTTCGTAAATTTTTTTAGCTTAGATTCGATTCATCCGTTTTGGTTGCTTTATTACATACCGACTCAATTAATTTAGCTGCTCATATTAATTAAAACAACAGACAAACACAAAATGAAATCAATAAATATTAAAACATGCATTATATAATGATAACAGAAACTTAACATAAATAAATAAACTTAATATTAATTGCAAAATAAAAACCTGAACAGATAAATTCTTCGGCTCCTTCTTCCACAATCTGGCAAGCTTGGAGCGTCGGAATCGAAATAAAAGAAATGAAATCTGAGGCTTACAGAAATCTAATTAAGATAACAATTTCCTAATGTTGGAAATTGTTATTAAAGGGTTTGGAAATTAAAAAGAAAACAGCAAGAACAAAAGCTGGAAATAAAACTGGGTTGTAAAAACGGCAGAGCTTTCGCATAAAATTTGCAATCAAAAACTCCGTCCTTTCTTCATCTGATTCTTTGATATTTATTGAAGAGAAATTTGACAGTTGAAGAATAGGAACGTGGGCTTCGGTTCTTCAGTTTTGAGAAAATCCAGGAGACTGAGCGTTGTTGAGGTTGAGAGAAAATAGGAGTCTCTGAAGACTCTTTCTATTCGTTGGCACGTCTTCATATATATATTCAAATAAATTTAATAAAGCTTGTCACGGTCGTAACATTAGTGTAACAGACAGATTTCTCATATTTAGCGCGTCACGGTCGTGAGACCATTGTGACGATCGTAACACATCAAAAAAGGCGCGTCACGGTCGTGGTACCCTTGTGACGACCGTGACAACAACAAATTATGCAGTTTTTAGCAGAATTGAGTTTTTCTCTTTTCTTTCATGCTAAATTTTTTTCCTTTGATTTTTTTCCATAATTTTGGCACTAGACATATTGTACCTGCAATGTGGCATAAAAATTCGAAACAATCGGGAGTTAAAAGGACTAATGTATGATAAAGCGGACTAAAAACATAGTAATAATACGATGTGATTTCTCGTTATCAAACTCCCCCATACTTAAACCTTTGCTTGTCCTCAAGCAAATAATCAATTGAAAAATGATCGGACAACTTTCATCAGACACATACACATAACATACCATACGAGAAGTCATTTAGTTAGATAGACCGATACTAGAGTAGAACACTAACGATACACTAATGACACAAGCAACAAGCTAAGTCGTCGACTTACCTTTAAACGAAACATTCAGTAATTCTGTTGTGATTCTACCTAGAGTCCTTCGTTCTTATTTTACCCGGTTCCGTTCTAGCGCAATCACATTAAGCCCTTTGTCTTAGCATGCACGTAGTGGAGTAGCCGGTTAGTGACTTTGATCCTTTATTAGCACGGGGTCTGGTACACGAATGTGGAAACCCTTTACATATTATCCAAATTGGAGGTTGTGGGGGATCGAGCCGTAGCACGCCCTACCAAGTTCAAAACCAGATACCTCTGAACCAACCAACAATGGACTCCTTCTTATATTACTCATCTCTTATATGCGACCGTGTACTTTGGTGCAATTTCTCTTTTTATGGCAGCGAGATATGAAGGATTGTTTATAGATTAGGCATCAAACACTTATGTTCATCGGCTCCCCACGTGGTTTGTGTCTAGACGGTGCTGACTGCTAGTATAAACTACTAGGGGTTACTCTAGAACTAAGACTTAAGGTGTAGTCATAACAATTATCGAAATGGAATGCTTAAGTAGGAAGTCTAAGGTGTCAAGACTGTATTGATCTTGTTGGATCTTTCTCAGCTTCCTAACTAAGATTTCATAGGTATGTCGAGTTATGCGAAGATAAAGCAAAAAAATTTTGGTGTGGCTAAATAAAGCGGGGAAGAATTGAAACTTAAGAAATAGCATAAATATTACTTGTTCAATTGAAAATGCGAAAAGGGAAAATACAATGAATGGAAAACGGGAAAGGTACCTCTCCCACACTATATCAGACATTGTCCTCAATGTTGTGATATAATAGCAGGGAAATACGTTACAAAAACAGAATGCAAAAACAAAAAGAAAATCTAATGCTACTGACGACCACGGCCTCTGCTTCTGGTGCGGGAACGTCTGGTAGGAGTGGCTTCCTCATCAGAACCAGTGACAGTAAGAGCGGTGACGTCCATCCGCAAAGCTTCTAACTCGCTGAAGATCTCACCTAACTTTTCATCCGTTGCTTCCTGGTTTTTGACAACAGTGGCAAGGAGTGCATCTTACTGCTCCCGCTGCTTCCTCTCAAGTGCGGCATTCATCTGGTTTTGCTGGTGAATGGCACGGAGGATGACTTCAAGGGTGATCTCAGCAGAAGGCGGCTGCCTGGTAGAAGTCTCAGGTATGTCCTGAACTGGTTCAGCACGATCCATCGCATCTTGCATCTCATCCACAGGTGCATCAGGCTGGTCGTCAACAATCGGAACATGGCCTGTGGGAGCTGGTAAATCAAATAGCCAGTTGGCTCTGTTTGATGGGTCAATTCGGTTCCTGCAAGGCAAAACGATGTTATAATAAATGGTGCCTTGTATCACAGGGTTGAACCTGCCATCCTCACGCTGAGAGATCATGTGAGCAGACTTGCAGTAGTTCATTGAAAGCAGCTCCGGTTCCCTATAAGGCAGATTAGTGAGGTGGTCACCAAGATTCAACTGTATAGCTAGGGAAGTGACAATCCCGCCAATATAGAAGGGTGCGGCGCCTCTTTGTGCTGCGGATTGAATGTGGGCCAGTAGAAATGGATCGGCGTTGATGCGCTCTTCATTCAGAGCCCAATGCAAGAACAGGAGCTCCTTAGAATTTAGCTTATGGTTGCTCTCTCTTGCGAAGATGTTGCAGATGATACGATGGAAGTACCGTATCGCTGGATTATGAATGTGAGTGGCGTTGAGACTTTGATAGGCGGAAGCACAGCTATTTGTGATGTTGTACCACAAAGTAAAAGCTGCTTCATTGAAGTTGTCGGGCACACGAAGGTGGGCACCGTCACCGTGACTGAAGCCTAAAAGTTCTGCGACTCTGGTTTGTGTGAGTTCGAACTCTCTGCCAAGCATTCGGAATTTTGCGATACCTGTGAGTTGGTTCGTGGACCCAGAGGGTGTGATGTATTGGAAGGAACTCAGGAACTCCAGAGTGAGGTTTGCAAAGGTTGGTTGCGGTTGGCTGCATAAGTCCCATAAGCCTACTTTTTTAAGAAGTAGCTTCACTCCGTCGAACAAGCCTAACTCTCTCAGACAACCGAGGTCGACGTACCGAGTCGTTTGGATCCCACTGTAACACGGTGGGAGAACTGACTTTAGTTATGTTGCGAATAGCAAGAGTCGCCACCGACTTTTATTTTATCCAAAGGAAAGGCATAAAAGAACAGGAAAGACCTTTTAAAAGATTTTTGGGTCCGGGGGGTAGGTTATGTAAAGGGAAGGTGTTAGCACCCTTTACATCCATGGTTATCCATGGGCTCTTAGTTACTTAGCTCACTTTAAAATGTTTTTGAAATGTGAAGTGTGTGAATAAAAATTTTCATAAGAGTTTAATAATGATCCATGTACGGATGCGTAAAAAACCTTTGTTTGGAAAATTTGTTTGAAAGTGTGAAGTGTTTGAAAAGTTTTGAAGAGTGAGCAAGTAACTATGAGGAACCTACCCTAAATTGGAGTCTTTTCTGTTCTTGAATCCTTTAAATGGTAAGACTATCCCTATTATTAAGGAATAGGTAGTCATCACCTTGGATGTGAGGGACAAGTAAGGGACATCTGTTAATGTAGGCAACTGTGGGGTGTATAAGCAATTTTGGAGGGACTGTCATCTTTATTCGGAAGGGACAAGATCATTACGAAGGCAACATTCGAAAGGGACTTGATCTTTTATCTGTTAAGGGACTAGATGACTTTATTTTTGAGGGACTTTTGCTTTATACACCCCACTTAACCTTTTGATTAGGCAACAAGAGAGGTAACCCTAGAAAGTGAGATGGCGATCAAAGATCGACTTACGTGTGTGAGTGTACAATTTTAATATTTATCTTTAAATTAAATGATCTAAATTAATTTTAAATAACATACATGTTACACTCCCTATTTACTAACCATGACATAAAATAAATAATTTAAACATTATAAAATATTACATCCAGGAGCAATTACAATAATAATAATAAAAGCAATTTAAATAAATAAGCAAAATAAATAAATAAGCAAAATAAATAAGCAATTATAATTGGGTTAGTGAAAATAATAATAATAATAATAAAAATACCAAATTAAATGGGGTTAGTAATAATCATATAAACATAATTAATAATAATAATAATGAAATAAGCAAAAATATTATAATAAACAAAAATTTTAAAGGTTAATAAGAAAATATGAACAATTATATTAATTATTATAAAATTTGAAATTATATGTAAATTATAAAAATTAAATCAATTATGAACATATTATGAAAAATAAATTATAATTATAAAAATTAAATTAGCAATTTTTACATATTTTTAAACATATAATAAAAATTATTTACATGCAAAAATTGAAATATAAACAATTAGAGAATATTTTCATATTATAAAAAATAAATTAAGCATTTTAATTTTAAATTATACTTACATACAAAAATTTGAGTTATAAACAATTTATATATTAACAAATATTAATTCAAGGATTTTAATGAAGTTTAAGAATATAAATAAAAGAAGAAAATTAGTGTTTTGAAAAGAATATATTTTTTAGGGTTTTAAAAATAAATTAGGTTTTATAAAAAAAATGTTAAATGTTAAATATTAATTTAATAAATAAATTATAATATATACATATTAATAAAAGAAAACAATTTATTTTAAAACAATTTATTAGGATTAAATTAAGATTATAATTTTAATTAATTAACATTAATAATAATCAAAACAAATAGAAAACAAAAAGAAAAAGAAAACTTACCTGGCTGGGATTTGAACCCAGCACCTCTTGCCTTCATGCACTCAAACCAGCAACATCCACCACCAGGCTACCAGTGCGCGGGTGACAAGGAAAGGAGAGGAATTTGTTTTATGCCTTAAACTTGAAAATCAGAAAAAAGAAAGAAAAAGCAAAAGGCCTGGGGGGAATCGAACCCAGGACCTTCAAGCAATCACACAAACACCTTAACCAATCCAGCTGGGAGAGCGCACCTGTACATAACCTCACCATAATTCATAATATATTAAAATGGCTAAATATCTGGAAAAATAAGCAAAAGGGGTTGAAGCCAGGATTCGAACTCCTGCCCTCCTACAATATACGCGCATGCTTCACCACTGGGACAAACGCAAGCTTGTGAAATAAAAACAGACACAATTCATAATATTTTAAAACAAAAGTTTAAATTTGAAATTCGCGCGCAGGGGTCTTCATCTTCTTCATGATACCTGCGAAAATTGATACAACTTTTCCTGCGAAATTTCATGCAAGTTCTTCTATGTTCATGTCCTGCGAAATTCAAACATCAAGCAAATGGTACAATTACATCAAATTGTTTATACCAATGAATTCCTTATGATTCATACAATCAATCCACGTTGTTAGAATTTATTTATATTGTCTAAATCGTAAAACCCTAAATTGGCCATTCAAACCCTAACAATGGTGAAATACGATTGGGGGTACCAAACTTCAAGATAGCTGTCCAGAAACATTCCTAGCTTCATCACAAACATCAAACAATCATCAAATTTCATTTAAATCAAGCAAACATGTGAAATCGAAAAACTCATATTCAAGAACAAAGCTTGATTCGGTTTATGCCATATGAGTGGTTTTGAATGCAAATGATCATTGATACACATTCAGTGAAGCCTAGGGATCATTGCTGTGTCTTTAGAATACCTTCAAATGCCCTCAAATGAAGAACCCGAAAATTGATTTTTGGATGATTTTTGGTTTTTGAAACTTACTCTTGGGAGGCAGGAATTCGTGTGCTCTTGTTAGGGTTACCTCATGTACTTATAGTATGATCAATTAGGTCTGAAAAGATCAATGCTTGTGTGAAAAATTTGATCAAAAAAGATTCAAAAAGATAAGCTTTGAAAATCAAATATTTTTTCATAAACACTTGCTATTTTAGGCCAATCATCATGATCCTCTTACCTCTTTGATTCCAATCATATTTATGAATTTCTAGAAGCTTAATCTTTTTTACATCTTAGACTTTTATATTTTATTTTAATTTAAAATGATTTTTAATGAATTAAATCAAAATAAATAAAAATAAAATGATAAAAAATCTGATTTTTGTTGACTTGGGTCGTGCATGAGGTCATAGTATGGATTGGGTCATCATATAGCAAGCCCATTTAGAAGAAATTAGTTTTAGACCTCCATTTTCTTCATAAACCAACCAAAAATTTCCCAACTTTGCAAGGGCACACATACTTCAATTTTAATGCTATGAGGGTGTTCTTAGACATTTTGGAAATCTTGAAGAGTCCTCTAACCAACCCCACTGGTTTCATGTTCATATCATTCACCATTCTCAAGTTATGCCCTTTTGAAGTTGTTGACTTTTTGTTCACTTTCAAAAGGACCTATAATGTCTTAGCTCATACCTTCCAAATGAAGCATTTTTGGGCTTGGCTTGTGAGACACAAAGTTGTATAGAATTCAATTTCCTTAAAAATGAGCTTTGGATGGAAACTTGGTGATGAAGCATGTGAAAGTTATGGCTGGTCAAAGTTCAGTTGACTTTTACTGAGGAAACCCTAATTTAGAAACTCCTGATTCTTGATGATCTGAAATCTCCTTGATGAGTCATGATCAACCCTTGATCAAATGATGAATTTTACTTCATATACTTGATGTTGGCAAAAAATCATGAAGTTTGACCTTGGTTTGACCACAGTTGACCTCAGTTTGACTTTTTAACTGCTTTGATTGATTTTGACTTATCTGATCATCTGACTGAGCAAACTTTTGAGAAAAGTCTTGAAACTTGTCATGGGGGTTCTTACACACATATAAGATGTTATGAAGCTCACTTGAAGTCTTGTAAGTCCATTTAGCCTGATTAAAGTCAAAACCCTAGTTTTGGATGCACTGCTTAGGAGGTGCATTGTCTGAGGGGATTGTCAACTCTTCTGACCAATTGTGAACTTTGTGAACCTTGTGAACCATCATAAGATGTCTTGTGAACCTTTTGAACCTCATGGGAGGTCTTGTTAACCTCATGGGAGGTCTTGTGAACCTTGTGAACCTCATAAAGTGACTTGTAGACTCCATGAACCTCATGAAAGGTCTTGTAAGTATTGTGAATCTTGTGAACCTTGTGAACCTCATAAAGTGACTTGTAGACTTCATGAACTTCATGAAAGGTCTTGTGAACCTTGTGAACCTTCTTAGCACACAAAGTCTTGTATTGTGAGGGCAAATTTTGGGGTGCAACAGCTGCCCCTGTTCAATTTTCTGAAACCTGAGGGGTTAGATTGGTATATTTGCCAGTCGTGACCTGGAAGGTTGAAGGGGATTGAACACAAAAGCCCAAAAATTTGCACTCACCGGTGCGTAGAATGATATTGATGATTGTTTGTATATGCTTGAGTGGGCTTAAAGATGCCACTTGGAGAAAAATTCTTCAGGTACATTTCTTGGAGGATAAAGCAGTCCAAAATATGAAGGTAAAATGATAGCTTTCAGGAGGATAAAGCAGTCCTGAGGTAATAATATGCTTTCAGGAGAATAAAGCAATCCTGAGGGAATGATATGCTTTCAGAAAGATAAACAACGTTCTGAGGTAATAATATGCTTTCAGGAGGATAAACAACGTCCTGAGGTAGGGGTTATAGCTTTCAGGAAGATAAATAACGTCCCGAGGAGATAATATGCTTTCAGGAGGATAAAAACGTCCTGAGGAAGTGGTAACCTTTGGGAAGATAACAACGGCACAAAGTAATAATATGCTTTCAGGAGGATAACAATGTCCTGAGGAAGTGATGATAGCTTTCAGGAAGATAAACAACGTCCCGAGGAGATAATATGCTTTCAGGAGGATAACAACGTCCTGAGGTATAAGAAGCTTTCAGGAGGATAAAGCAGTCCTGAGGGAATGATAATCTTCAGGAGGATAAAGCAGTCCTGATAGTCACAAGTCTGTTTGCTGGAGAATTAACCTGACAACAAGGTAGCATTTTGTATGATAATATTAGTTTATGTATTGTGTATGCATGTATAATATGATGCACTTAAGTAATGTATTATGTATCTATGGATATGTATGTTATGGTATGATGTAAATGATGTATGTATGATATGATGCTGCCGGAAGCGTCTGGACATCTTCGTATAACAACTGCTGGACAGGGAAAATAAATCCCGGTTTGTTGCTGAAGAATATGAGGAACTCGTTCCCGTCTTATTTGATAATAAGGCATATATAACCTCCCGTCTGCTGGGGATAGCAAGGTATACATAACCTCCCGTCTTCGTTTGATAGTAGGGTATATATATAACCTCCCGTCTTCGTTCGTCGTACTCCTATTGGAAAGTAAATTCCCGAATATCCGTATGAGGATAAAAGAGATGGATATAAATTCCAGGGGAGATGTGACTTTATGAAGATGGATTTGTCCTACTGAGGGTTTGTAGCTATTTTGTAGAGATGAACCGGCGAAGCTTCATTGAAATCCTTCCCTCGTTCGTCCTTAGTAAATACTATTACTGCATTTTTATGCATTTCTGGTAAACATCAATCATATTAAGCATCCATGCATTTCTGGTAAACATGAATCATATTCAAAAGCATACATACATTCAAACACAACCAATGGATGTTTCGCTTATGTAAATAGGGTAAAAGTAAATCAGGATTTAAAAATGGAATTTTATTTATATCAAAAAGTGACCCATACATGGGTAAGTTTGTACAAGGAAACATAAACCCTAGTAAGAGGATTTTGTCATAAAATTTTACAAAACAAGGAGAATCAACTATGTGGGAAATAATCCTATTGAGTTTCAATTCTACTATTGCCATTATCTTCAAGTATCTCATCTTCTGCTGTTGAGACGAAAACGATTGGATTGAGCTTTATCCGTTCGAACTTGAGTAAGTAACACAACTGGTTGCAGTTTCATGGGTGATCCAAACGAGACATAGTCATACGCTTTAATCCCTAACTTTTGCCCGGGTTGCCCTTTCAGGTTTTCAATCCACCAGGATACCCTTTTTTGCCCAAGCCGCCTTTTCAGGTTTTCGACTTGCCGGGTGTACATCTTTTTATATATATCCTTAATTTTTGCCCAAACCCTTTTGGTTTGCCGGGATGCCCTTATTTTTGCCTAGGCCTGTCAACCTAGCGGGTCTCTTTTCATGCGTAGTATTTTTTAACTATGTCTGCGTTTACAGGCTGTGGGAAGTCTTCACCATTCATAGTAGTGAGTATCATGGCACCTCCTGAGAATACTGTCTTGACTACAAATGGTCCTTCATATGTAGGAGTCCACTTGCCCCTAGGATCACCCTGTGGTAATATGATACGTTTGATTACCAAGTCACCAGCCTGATATACCTTTGGCTTAACCTTCTTGTTAAAAGCTTTGATCATTCGTTTCTGGTACATCTGGCCATGACAAACTGCTGCTAGCCTCTTCTCATCAATCAGGTTTATCTGGTCAAGTCGAGTCTGAATCCACTCATCTTCATCCAAGCCTGCATCCTTCATAATTCTTAAGGAGGGGATCTGAACTTCAATGGGCAGAACTGCTTCCATACCATAGACTAAGGAGAATGAGGTTGCCCCTGTTGAAGTACGTATTGTGGTACGATAACCATGAAGAGCAAATGGTAACATCTCATGCCAATCCTTGTAAGTAACAGTCATCTTTTGTATAATCTTCTTATTAGCAGCTTCAACTGCCCCATTCATCTTCGGGCGATACGAAGAAGAGTTGTGATGCTTAATCTTGAACTGCGTGCAGAGATCAGTAATCATAGTGTTGTTCAGATTAGAGCCATTGTCAGTGATAATCCTTTCAGGGATGCCATACCTACATATGAGATTATTCTTAATGAATCGAGCCACCACATTCTTAGTAACAGATGCAAATGAAGCTGCCTCTACCCACTTCGTGAAGTAATCAATAGCAACCAGGATGAAACGATGCCCATTAGAAGCAGTAGGCTTGATCTCACCAATCATATCAATGCCCCACATGGCAAAAGGCCAAGGAGCAATTAACACATTCAAGGGTGATGGAGGTATATGTACTTTATCATCATAAATTTGACACTTGTGACAAGTTCTGGAGTGTTGATAGCAATCAGCTTCCATGGTAGACCAATAATAACCTGCTCTCAATATCTTCTTTGCCATGGTATGACCACTAGAATGAGTGCCAAAGATCCCATCATGCATATCTTCCATAATTTCTGTTGCTTCCTTCTTATCCACACACCGAAGCATAGTTGAATCATGATTGCGCTTGTACAAAATCCCATTACTCAAAAAGAACTTAGCAGAGAACCTTCTCAGAAACTTCCTATCTTTGACAGATGTCCCTTCAGGGAACTCCTGAGCTTCAAGATATCTTTTCACTTCATAGAACCAAGGTTTCTCCTCTGCTTCTTCAGTACCAATCTCATTGCAGTATGCAGGCTTTTCAAATCTATCAATAGTAATCTTAGGAGCTTCATTATCCCAACTAATCTCAAACATGGATGCCATGGTGGCTAAGGCATCTGCCAACTGATTCTCTCTCCGTGGAATATGCCCAAAGGTAATCTCTTTAAAATGTGGGATTAAAGACAACACATGCTCTCTGTAAGGAATGAGATTATCATGCTTGGTATCCCAATCTCCTTTGATCTGACTAACTACCAGGGCTGAATCTCCATACACATCAAGGAACTGAATCTTCATATCAATAGCAGCTTTAATACCCAGGATACATGCCTCATACTCAGCCATGTTATTAGTACAATAGAAACAAAGTCTGGCAGTGATCGGGGTATGGCAACCTTCAGGGGAACTAATCACAACACCAACACCATTACCAAGTGCATTAGAGGCACCATCAAAAACCATAGTCCATCGGGATCCTTGTTCAGGTCCGTCATATTGTCCAGGTTCTTTGGTAATAATCATAATGTCTTCATCGGGGAACTCAAAACTCATTGACTGGTAATCATCCACTGCTTGATGAGCCAAATGATCTGCCACAACACTTCCTTTAATGGCCTTCTGAGTAGTATACTGTATGTCATATTCTGTCAAGATCATTTGCCATCTTGCAATTCTTCCGGAGAGAGCAGGTTTCTCAAATATGTATTTGATTGGATCCATCTTCGAAATCAAATGGGTCGTATGGGTCAACATATACTGTCTTAGTCGGCGAGCAGCCCATGCCAAAGCGTAGCAAGTTTTCTCGAGCAGTGAGTATCTTGTTTCACAGTCGGTAAACTTTTTGCTAAGGTAGTATATTGCCTGCTCTTTTCGACCAGACTCGTCATGTTTCCCCAACACACACCCCATTGAGTTGTCTAACACTGTTAAGTACATAATCAAGGGTCTTCCATCAACCGGTGGCATCAAAATTGGAGGTTCTAGCAGATATCTCTTGATTTCATCAAAGGCAGTCTGGCACTCATCATTCCATTCCATCACCTGATCTTTCTTTAACAACTTGAAGATTGGCTCACAGATGGCAGTTAATTGGGAAATAAATCTTGCAATGTAGTTCATTCGTCCCAAGAAACCTATGACCTCCTTCTCAGTACGGGGAGCTGGCATCTCTCGCATAGCTTTCACTTTTGCAGGATCCACTTCAATACCTTTTCCACTGACAATGAAACCCAGGAGCTTACCAGATCTAACCCCAAAAGTACACTTGTTTGGATTTAATCTCAACTTGTATTTCTTCAACCTCTCAAATAATTTATGCAAATGATCAAGATGTTGCTCTTCATTCTGGGACCTGGCTATCATATCATCCACATATACCTCTATCTCATGATGAATCATATCATGAAACAAAGCCACCATAGCACGCTGATATGTTGCCCTTGCATTCTTCAAACCAAATGGCATCACCTTATAGCAAAAGGTGCCCCACTGTGTAACAAATGTTGTCTTCTCCATGTCTTCAGGAGCCATCTTGATTTGATTGTAACCAGAGAAACCATCCATAAAAGAGAATACCTTATGCTGAGCAGTGTTGTCTACCAGAACATCAATATGAGGAAGTGGAAAGTCATCTTTGGGGCTGGCCTTGTTCAAATCCCTGTAGTCTACACACATACGTACCTTACCATCTTTCCTAGGAACTGGTACCACATTTGCAACCCACTGAGGATAAGAAGTCACAGCTAAGAACCCTGCATCAAACTGTTTCATTACCTCTGCTTTGATCTTCTCTGACATTTCAGGACGCATACGACGAACCTTCTGTTTCTTTGGACGACAATCTTCTTTTACTGGTAAACGGTGAACCACAATGTCTGTATCTAACCCTGGCATATCTTCATAGGACCAAGCAAAGATCTCCACATAGTCACGTAACATCTGAATCAACCTGTTCTTGACACTATCCTCTAATTCAGCCCCTATCTTGACCTCTTTCCTGTTTTCTTCAGTTCCCAGATTCACAACTTCGACTGGCTCTTCATGTGGCTGTATAGCTTTCTCTTCTTGTTGTAACAACCTAGCAAGCTCTACAGGTACTTCACAATCGTCCTCATTTCCGTCTTCAGTTTGATAGATCGGATTCTCGAAATTATAATTGGCAATAGTAGAACTGTTATCAACAGGATCCAGAGTGGATGAGGATCTGCATTTTAGTGATGTGGGTGTGTGTAAGAACACATAGCTGATAAAACAAAAATAAAAGAAAAGAAAGACAAAGAACACAATATTTACGAAAACAAAACGTCCACTGATTTTTATTGAATGAAGTATGCAAATGAAATGACATCCCGTAACAAGCACACCATTGTGCCCCGGGCAAGGCACAAGGCTTAAGAGTTCAATTGTTCAGGAAATTACAAACTTAAAAAACAACAACACAGTAATAGTATTTACTCCTGACTAAAGGAGATAGGGATAACATCTTCAGCTTTCCAATTATTGAGCCCAACACCCACAGTAGGAAAGATCCAAGCATCCAAGTTGTAGTCTTCATCATAGTCACCCACAACATTGATCTGATCTTTCATAACCCCTTGATTGGTGATACGAACAACACGAGCACGACGAACAGCCTTCTGGGACTCTTCATCCACCACAGCTCTAGCATCTTTAAGGGAGGCCATTGTTGGAGGTATTCTGGTGACCACAGGAATTTTCTTGACAACTGGAGGAGCTACATAATCATTAACAATCCAAGGAACCACTTCAAATGTCTGACACGGAGTTTCAACGTATTCACCTTCCACTTCCAGATACTTGAAGGTATTCACATGGCTGACAAAATATTCTTCCTCTCCATAGACAGTAACAACCTTTCCTTCTACCGAATATCTCAGCTTCTGGTGTAATGTAGAGGTTACAGCACCTGCCCCATGGATCCAGGGACGACCAAGAAGACAAGAGTACGAAGGACGAATATCCATCACATAAAATGTAGCATTAAAAACCTGAGAACCAACTTTGATTGGGAGATCAATTTCTCCATGCACCACTCTTCTCGAACCATCAAAAGCCTTTACCACTATACTACTGGGCTTCAGCACAACATCTTCAGGACTTAGCTTATTCAGGACTTCTTTGGGCAACACATTCAGAGAGGAACCATTGTCTATCAATACATGTGACAGGGTAGTGCCCCTGCATTCAATTGAGATATGCAGAGCCCTGTTATGATCCCTCTTGGCAGGGGTCAAATCAGCATCAGAAAATCCTAACCCATTATCAGAGGTCAGGTGGGAAACACAATTCTCAAACTGGTCAACATAAATTGCATTGGGTACATGAGCAGTCTTCAGAAACTTGATCAAAGCTTTTGCATGAGCTTCAGAACATAACAACAAAGACAACATAGAAATCTTGGAGGGAGTATGTCCCAACTGATCAACAATGTCATAATCACTCTTACGAATGATCTTTAATACTTCTTCCATCTGCTTAGCAAGATCATCAACAGCTGGTACATCAGTAGGTACAGGTTCAATAACAGGACCTTTGCCCCAAGCATCAGTGGTGGAGGTAGCAGCAGGAGTAACTGCATTCTTGGAAGTCACTGGAGGAGAGAAGACCCTTCCACTTCGTGTGATCTTACTAGACCCAGCAATATTATCAACATCAACAGGCACATCAGCTAAGGGTTCTTTCTTAACACCATGGATGTAAACATCAAACCCATAATGCCAAGGCACAACTTTATCAGACGTATACGGAATAGGACCAGGAGTAGTAATGACCATAGGAGCCACTCTGGCTTCAGCAACAACCTTCACAGGGCCTTCAGCAGTAATCTTGATTGGACCCTTATGAGTGATTTTAACAGGTCCTTTTGAAGTGATCCTTACTGGTACTCTATCAACCATGTCAACCTCTTCAGCCCTCCTACCTTTAGTAATATGATCCACCATACTCTCCACAGACGATGGAGTCCTCTCAAACACTATGGTATATTTATCCATGAGACTTTGGATTCCATCTCTCAATCTCCAACAACTATCCGGCTTATAGGTACAATACAAACAGTCTTCACGACAACCTGGAAAGAATCCAGCTTGCACTAACTTCTTCTTGATAACAGACAATGGTGTGGTCAACTCTGCAACTGAATAGATATGTAAATCTTCATCAATGGCATTGACAGTCTTCTCATGATTTGGCATGGGAGCAGTAATCACATTTGGAGTACCCGGAGGGTCAAACTCAATTTTTCCAGCCTCAATCATGTCTTGAATTTTGTTCTTCAAGACCCAGCAGCTATTAGTATCATGTCCCTGACAGTTTGAATGATATGCACATCGTGCATTGGGATTGTACCTGTGAGAGGTAACATTGGGATTCTGAGGAGCCTCTTTCAGAGTAATAAGTTCAACCTTCAACAAGTGTTGCAATGCCTGAGCCATTGACATGTTGATCTTTGTGAACTGCCTTCTAGCCCTTTGTTGGTTGCCCTGTGGCTGCTCCGGTGTTGGATTGGAAATATGAACTGCACTCACAGACTGATGTCTTCTATTACGATCAGGTTGACCATAAACATCATTAGATTCTTTCTTCCCAGTGGGAGGCTTCTTTGCAGCACCTGATGAAGAAGTACCCACTTGGATCTTGCCACTCTTTATACCATTTTCCACTCGCTCTCCTGTCATTATCAACTCAGTGAAGCTAGATGATGAGCTTCCAATGAGGTGACTGTAAAAAGGACCATTCAGCGTACACATGAACATATCAACCAATTCTCTGTCAGTTAAAGGGGGTTGAACTCTTCCAGCTAAATCTCTCCACTTCTGAGCATACTCCTTGAAACTTTCTTTGGCACCCATAAACATGCTTTGCAGCTGCATGCGAGTGGGAGCTAAGTCAGCATTGTATTGATACTGCTTATAGAAAGCTTCAGCAAGATCATTCCAATCCCTGATGTTGACACTTTCCAATTGATAATACCACTCCAATTGAGCTCCAGATAAGCTCTCTTGGAAAAAAATGGATCCACAACTTCTTATCAGTAGTGTGAGGTTGGATTCTTCTGACATAAGACCTCAGATGCAGCTTGGGACAAGAGACCCTATCATAAACAACAAAGGTAGGAACCTTGAAACCAACGGGTATGACTACCCCAGATATTAGACTCAAATCTTCAAAATCCAGCCCGGAAGATTTCTGCAACTCCATAGCATTCATTCTATCCACCAGCATCTTGAATTTGTCTTCATTAGGCTCATGGTAGTAATTAGCCTCAGAATCAGAGTCCCCCATAGTGTTGTGGAGACTGCCTCCCTCTTTTTCAGACTCTTCAGACTCATAATCTTCAACTGGTTCCTTGGTCTTGGCAAGACCTTTGAACCTTCTTCCCATGTTGATCAGGCCACCTGACCTTCTAGTCTTCTTATTCTTCTTGGCCAGCAGTGTCTTCAATTCATCCTGCCCCTTGGTCAGGTTCAGGATCAGCTCTTGGAACTGTGCATTTTGTGCCTGGAGATCCTTAACTGTTTGTTCAAGAGCCATTGCTGAAATAAACAGCGAGAAGGTGAGAAACCTGTGCACAATTATAAACCTGTAATGCAATGAAATGATATGTGAATGCATATGCAATGTTTTCAAGGACCGCAGGATTTAAATTTGCTTAAACAAACACGAAGGTAAACTTTTAGTAATAATTTGTTTTGCCTCTTGGGCTTACAAAAATGAAATGAAATAAATACAAGAGGTGGGGTTTTAAGTCTCCCATGGACGTTTCCTCTTTGTGTTGAGGTACGAGTTAAGATTCCGTTCCTCGTGAAGTTGCTTTGTTAGTTCCAGGATTCTTTCTTGGCTTGCTTTGTAATGAGCCTCGAAAGTATCCCTTTGCTCCTTCAACTGGATCCAGGATCTCTGTAAGTCTTCCATGTCAGTAGGCATGTCTGGGTGAAGGATAGTATAAGCAGTGTCTCCTTCAGCAACAAGTTCCATGGTAACTAGCAGGATAGCAGGATATGGCATCATGAGAGTCTGAGCACGAGATCGCACCCATCTGAGATAAGCTTCCATAGGAATAGTGTACTTAGGCTCCAGTGTCTTGCTGTCAACCTTGTTCACTTTTCCCCATGCTCGTATGAATCTCTGACGGTAACCTTGAAGATCGTTGTCATAGTCAAACACAATGCCCTGAATCAACATGTCATGTGGGCCATCACTCTGAGCGTAACCAAACTGTCGTAAAGCTAGAGAGGGGTTGTAGGTGATGCCTCCTCTTATGCCTAGAAGTGGAACATTAGGAAACTCCCCACAACGGTCACTAATAGTGACATTCTCCATAGATCTGGAGCACCAATGAATATCTGAATGCGAGAGTGACATAATCCTTTTGGACCATCTGAACCCTTGCTCATTCTTCATTACTGAGCGAGGAAGGTGAGAAATAAACCACCTAGAAAGCAAAGGTATGCAGCACATCAAAGTTCCTCTTGCCCTTGTAGTACGGGTATGAAGAGAATGTAGGATGTCTCCAAGCAATGTAGGTACTGGATTGTGACTCAGGAATATGTTGATGGCATGAACATCTATGAACTGATCTGGATTGGGGAACAATACTAAGCCATATATCAGCAAGGCTAAGATCTCCTCAAAAGCATCATAGCTCATAGTTTTCAAGAACACTTGAGCTTTATCCATTAATACCTTAGCAAGAATACCCTTAACTCCGCTTCTCGTTTCTAGAACAATGTCAGACTTCTTCAGATGTAGAGCTGCAGCAATAACCTCAGGTTTAGGCTCTTTTTCCAAGTCTGTGAATGGTTTTTGATCAAGAACAGGTATACCCAGAAGTTTAGAGAACTCTTCCATTGTAGGAACCAGCTGATAGTCAGGGAATGTAAAGCAATGGTGCTTAGGGTCAAAGAACTGAAACAGAACACTCATCATGTCTTCATTGAACCCTGAAGTGACTAGATCCAGTAGGTGACCATGTCTCTTGATAAACTGGGAGTGATCAGACACTTGAGAAGCCAACTCTTTAAGCTTAGCAGGTATGCCCACAAAGTTGATCCTGATTGTGTTTCTACGAGCAGAAGCCATGACCTGCAACAAAGAACAAAGATAAATCCTTTGGTCCTTGAAATGGTTAGTGCAAATGCTATGCTTATGATGCATGATGATGTCATGATGTTATGTTCAAACACAAACATGTGGCACACACAAGCAAGTCACACAATAGCCCTAGGTTTAAAGGCTTGCATGAGGTTCAAAGGTAAGTACCCTCCCCTGAAGTTAGATGGTTCATCCTGTCCTACAAAAGTAACCAGGTTCTAAGGGATCTCAATATCATTGATCCTTCACAAGGGTGGTTGTTCAGTAGGCAACTTACTTGCCAACCAAAACCCTCCAAGTTTAAGATCTCAATGAGTGTAGCATCGAGTATCAACCAACTTCAGTCTTCACCAAAGCCGGTTATCTCACTACTTTCTAAAGGCCAAGATGGGATGATTAGGGTTCTAAAAGTTAGTTAGTGCATTGACAACATATGGCAGCCTCATATTATCCTCAACTTGACTTAAGGAACATAAGCACCAACCAAGAAGTCACACTAACTATGGGCACCAGATCAACCATATCGGTATACGCCGTACAGTTTCCTTGGTCTATTGCCATTTACCTAAGGTACACTAGATCCGGGTTAGGATCTTTCACACATAAGAGCACCCAACAAGTAAATATAAAGCAAACAAAGCAAACAAGTTTAAAGTGATCTAATTCCTAAGGGTACCCCTCTTTAATTTAAGTCCCCAGCAGAGTCGCCAGTTCTGTAACACGGTGGGAGAACTGACTTTAGTTATGTTGCGGATAGCAAGAGTCGCCACCGACTTTTATTTTATCCAAAGGAAAGGCATAAAAGAACAGGAAAGACCTTTTAAAAGAGTTTTGGGTCCGGGGGGTAGGTTATGTAAAGGGAAGGTGTTAGCACCCTTTACATCCATGGTTATCCATGGGCTCTTAGTTACTTAGCTCACTTTAAAATGTTTTTGAAATGTGAAGTGTGTGAATACAATTTTTCATAAGAGTTTAATAATGATCCATGTACGGATGCGTAAAAAACCTTTGTTTGGAAAATTTGTTTGAAAGTGTGAAGTGTTTGAAAAGTTTTGAAGAGTGAGCAAGTAACTATGAGGAACCTACCCTAAATTGGAGTCTTTTCTGTTCTTGAATCCTTTAAATGGTAAGACTATCCCTATTATTAAGGAATAGGTAGTCATCACCTTGGATGTGAGGGACAAGTAAGGGACATCTGTTGATGTAGGCAACTGTGGGGTGTATAAGCAATTTTGGAGGGACTGTCATCTTTATTCGGAAGGGACAAGATCATTACGAAGACAACATTCGAAAGGGACTTGATCTTTTATCTGTTAAGGGACTAGATGACTTTATTTTTGAGGGACTTTTGCTTTATACACCCCACTTAACCTTTTGATTAGGCAACAGGAGAGGTAACCCTAGAAAGTGAGATGGCGATCAAAGATCGACTTACGTGTGTGAGTGTACAATTTTAATATTTATCTTTAAATTAAATGATCTAAATTAATTTTAAATAACATACATGTTACACTCCCTATTTACTAACCATGGCATAAAATAAATAATTTAAACATTATAAAATATTACATCCAGGAGCAATTACAATAATAATAATAAAAGCAATTTAAATAAATAAGCAAAATAAATAAATAAGCAAAATAAATAAGCAATTATAATTGGGTTAGTGAAAATAATAATAATAATAAAAATACCAAATTAAATGGGGTTAGTAATAATCATATAAACATAATTAATAATAATAATAATGAAATAAGCAAAAATATTATAATAAACAAAAATTTTAAAGGTTAATAAGAAAATATGAACAATTATATTAATTATTATAAAATTTGAAATTATATGTAAATTATAAAAATTAAATCAATTATGAACATATTATGAAAAATAAATTATAATTATAAAAATTAAATTAGCAATTTTTACATATTTTTAAACATATAATAAAAATTATTTACATGCAAAAATTGAAATATAAACAATTAGAGAATATTTTCATATTATAAAAAATAAATTAAGCATTTTAATTTTAAATTATACTTACATACAAAAATTTGAGTTATAAACAATTTATATATTAACAAATATTAATTCAAGGATTTTAATGAAGTTTAAGAATATAAATAAAAGAAGAAAATTAGGGTTTTGAAAAGAATATATTTTTTAGGGTTTTAAAAATAAATTAGGTTTTATAAAAAAAATGTTAAATGTTAAATATTAATTTAATTAAATAAATTATAATATATACATATTAATAAAAGAAAACAATTTATTTTAAAACATATTATTAGGATTAAATTAAGATTATAATTTTAATTAATTAACATTAATAATAATCAAAACAAATAGAAAACAAAAAGAAAAAGAAAACTTACCTGGCTGGGATTTGAACCCAGCACCTCTTGCCTTCATGCACTCAAACCAGCAACATCCACCACCAGGCTACCAGCGCGCGGGTGACAAGGAAAGGAGAGGAATTTGTTTTATGCCTTAAACCTGAAAATCAGAAAAAAGAAAGAAAAAGCAAAAGGCCTGGGGGGAATCGAACCCAGGACCTTCAAGCAATCACACAAACACCTTAACCAATCCAGCTGGGAGAGCGCACCTGTACATAACCTCACCATAATTCATAATATATTAAAATGGCTAAATATCTAGAAAAATAAGAAAAAGGGGTTGAAGCCAGGATTCGAACTCCTGCCCTCCTACAATATACGCGCATGCTTCACCACTGGGACAAGCGCAAGCTTGTGAAATAAAAACAGACACAATTCATAATATTTTAAAACAAAAGTTTAAATTTGAAATTCGCGCGCAGGGGTCTTCATCTTCTTCATGATACCTGCGAAAATTGATACAACTTTTCTTGCGAAATTTCATGCAAGTTCTTCTATGTTCATGTCCTGCGAAATTCAAACATCAAGCAAATGGTACAATTACATCAAATTGTTTATACCAATGAATTCCTTATGATTCATACAATCAATCCACGTTGTTAGAATTTATTTATATTGTCTAAATCGTAAAACCCTAAATTGGCCATTCAAACCCTAACAATGGTGAAATACGATTGGGGGTACCAAACTTCAAGATAGCTGTCCAGAAACATTCCTAGCTTCATCACAAACATCAAACAATCATCAAATTTCATTTAAATCAAGCAAACATGTGAAATCGAAAAACTCATATTCAAGAACAAAGCTTGATTCGGTTTATGCCATATGAGTGGTTTTGAATGCAAATGATCATTGATACACATTCAGTGAAGCCTAGGGATCATTGCTGTGTCTTTAGAATACCTTCAAATGCCCTCAAATGAAGAACCCGAAAATTGATTTTTGGATGATTTTTGGTTTTTGAAACTTACTCTTGGGAGGCAGGAATTCGTGTGCTCTTGTTAGGGTTACCTCATGTACTTATAGTATGATCAATTAGGTCAGAAAAGATCAATGCTTGTGTGAAAAATTTGATCAAAAAAGATTCAAAAAGATAAGCTTTGAAAATCAAATATTTTTGCATAAACACTTGCTATTTTAGGCCAATCATCATGATCCTCTTACCTCTTTGATTCCAATCATATTTATGAATTTCTAGAAGCTTAATCTTTTTTACATCTTAGACTTTTATATTTTATTTTAATTTAAAATGATTTTTAATGAATTAAATCAAAATAAATAAAAATAAAATGATAAAAAATATGATTTTTGTTGACTTGGGTCGTGCATGAGGTCATAGTATGGATTGGGTCATCATATAGCAAGCCTATTTAGAAGAAATTAGTTTTAGACCTCCATTTTCTTCATAAACCAACCAAAAATTTCCCAACTTTGCAAGGGAACACATCCTTCAATTTTAATGCTATGAGGGTGTTCTTGGACATTTTGGAAATATTGAAGAGTCCTCTAACCAACCCCACTGGTTTCATGTTCATATCATTCACCATTCTCAAGTTATGCCCTTTTGAAGTTGTTGACTTTTTGTTCACTTTCAAAAGGACCTATAATGTCTTAGCTCATACCTTCCAAATGAAGCATTTTTGGGCTTGGCTTGTGAGACAAAAAGTTGTATAGAATTAAATTTCCTTAAAAATGATCTTTGTATGGAAACTTGGTGATGAAGCATGTGAAAGTTATGGCTGGTCAAAGTTCAGTTGACTTTTACTGAGGAAACCCTAATTTAGAAACTCCTGATTCTTGATGATCTGAAATCTCCTTGATGAATCATGATCAACCCTTGATCAAATGATGAATTTTACTTCATATACTTGATGTTGGAAAAAAATCATGAAGTTTGACCTTGGTTTGACCACAGTTGACCTCAGTTTGACTTTTTAACTGCTTTGACTGATTTTGACTTATCTGATCATCTGACTGAGCAAACTTTTGAGAAAAGTCTTAAAACTTGTCATGGGGGTTCTTACACACATATAAGATGTTATGAAGCTCACTTGAAGTCTTGGAAGTTCATTTAGCCTGATTAAAGTCAAAACCCTAGTTTTGGATGCACTGCTTAGGAGGTGCATTGTCTGAGGGGATTGTCAACTCTTCTGACCAATTGTGAACTTTGTGAACCTTGTGAACCATCATAAGATGTCTTGTGAACCTTGTTAACCTCATGGAAGGTCTTGTGAACCTTGTGAACCTCATGGGAGGTCTTGTGAACCTTGTGAACCTCATAAAGTGACTTGTAGACTCCATGAACCTCATGAAAGGTCTTGTAAGTATTGTGAATCTTGTGAACCTTGTGAACCTCATAAAGTGACTTGTAGACTTCATGAACTTCATGAAAGGTCTTGTGAACCTTGTGAACCTTCTTAGCACACAAAGTCTTGTATTGTGAGGGCAAATTTTGGGGTGCAACACCCACGGGTTTGAAACTTTTCAAACTTCGCTCTCTGTGCTGCTCCTTGTTCTCCCTCTCTAAATTGAATGTTTTCCATTGCATGCAAGGGGATATGAGCGTGAGATAGTGTTTTGAGGATTTGTGATGAAAAATGTGAAGAAGGTGGATTAATTTATAGTGGAGTGAAAGGAATTTGTGGAGTTGGGATTAAATGGGGAAGTGGAATGGAGTGGATGTATTAATGGTGAATAATGAGTGGTTACGGGAGAGAAAGGGGTAATGGGCGGTTAGAGTGTTTTAGGAAATAGAAGTGGAGAACGAAGAAGAACGGCCTATGTAACTCAGAGGTCGTTCATTTCAGATCATCACGATCGTGAGGGGATAGGTTACGGTCGTGACGCACTTAATTGCCCGTTACAATCGTGAGGGATAGGTTACGACCGTGATGTTCACAAAATTTGAAATTTCACAGAATGTTCTCCTCATTTCAATCCAATTATAATTCTTATTACATTAAATAATTAATTCCAACATAACACATACCAATGAATCAATATATGACATCATTAAATTTCATCACACACATTCATCAAAATATCCAGCAATCAATTTGAGATATGAAGTATCAGTATAGATTCTTACTGATAGTAACAAATAGCACACAGTACTAATCAAACATGCAAATGGAATTTTGGTAAATGCACTAAATTATGAAAACACGTAAATAGACTGAATGAAAAATTGCATTAATTGAAATACTTTGTTTTTGACAGAACAAAAAGAAATTGCAGTAATAAAAGTGAACTATGAAATGTTGCAAAAATTTAAAACTAACTAGAAACAAGAAAGCAAAAAGTAAAATTAATCAAATTACTACAGCTCATCAAAGTCGTTTCTTCAGGTCTTCAAGTGCGGAATTTATATGGTAAAACTGTTCACATGTTAAATCAGTTAAGCCTATAATGTCCAATCTCATGCTCTTAAATTCATCCTTAACAACATTAATGTCAGCTTGGTATACTTCAAGAGTCGTCAAAATTTTGTTCAAGCTTTCAGCATATCCTACTTTGTTGATTTCAGGGGTCTCAATATCTTCATCAATGTGGTTGATGTTATGGTAACCAAGAGGGGTCTCAGGGTCACTCTCTTCATCAGTCATCATATCATCCCTAATTTGGTAGGATTGTGGTGTTTCAGGTGTTGTTGGATGGTCAGGAGGAGTAAGCTCATAAAGCCAATTATCTCTGTTGTGAACGCTGACTTTAGCATGGTTCGGCAAGGTGAACAAGGTTACGATTTCATTCTTAATCAGGTACTCGAATGGTGGTTGTCCTATGTTTCCTATTATTCGGCGGTTAAAGCAGAAATCCAAATTCATAGGGCGAATGGTACCAAAACGGGTGCACTTGTGTAACTGATATCTAAGTCTGAGGGCGTTAGCAATCATGGTGACTAGGCCTCCTACCATTATTGGTAGATTAGGTTCCTCCTGGATGCGGGTAAAGGTCTGCATCATGAAGGGTACAACATTTACGGGTTTGCCTTTGGTCAAACAGTTCATTATGAATATCTCGTCCTTAGATACTTCAGTAAGGTTCTCTTCGTTTCCAAAGAAGGTATGGGCAAGGATTTTGTGAAAATAGCGGATAACGAGGTTGTGTATTTCATTATTTTCCATGCTATCCGGCTCAGGGTGGTAGTTTCCTGTTAAAGTTCCCCAGAAGAAATCTAGCTCAATATCCATCAGTTCTACCTGGGTGGTAGTAAAAGCAAAAGGTCCGCTAGGAAATCCTAGTAGGTCAGCTAGTTCCTTGTGGTTATAGACATATTCGATACAGAACAGTCGGAAACTAATAAATCCTTTCCGTAATCCAAATCCGCGCTCAGGTAGGTAAACTAGGGAGCTTAAAAATTCAAGGGTGAGCTCGCGGTAAGTGACAAACTTATATTTTATGAGAGCTTTCTCCCATCCAAGCTGGTTAAACATATATAGGATGCTATCATTGATACCTAAGGTTTCCATAGTTTGTTCATCATAATACAGAGTCAAGTCCATGTGTCTCTGTGATAATTCTTCAAATTTCCTCCTTTGGTTCCTACCTCTAAATATGGTTTCCATGAAGTTCCTTGGTTGGTTAGCCATAGTTAGTGTTAAAGCGGGAGAAACAAATCAGGGGAGAAAAAGGTAAGGTAGAAAAGACTTTAGAAAATCTGTAGCAAGGTAAATTTAAAAATGATTTAGAAAATGAAAAATAAAGAAAATAAGGAAATAAATAGATAAATAAATTCAATAATAAAAATGAAATAAAACAATAAAATGGGTTGCCTCCCACTAAGCGTTGTTTTTATCGTCATAAGCCTGACGTAGTGCTTTGTGCTAGATTAATCAGGGAAGTTAGTGGACAACTCTAAAAGTTTTAAATTATACGCATAATCTCTGTTTTCAATATTATGGTAATGTTTTAATCGTTGTCCGTTTACTGTGAACGGTTCACTATTCCTACCCTTAATTTCTATTGCTCCGCTTGGGAACACTCTAGTAATTTCAAAGGGTCCAGACCATCTAGATTTTAGTTTTCCAGGAAAGAGCCTAAGTCTTGAATTGAAGAGGAGCACAACGTCTCCCACACTAAATTCTTTCCTAGACAGGCACTTATCGTGCCAACGCTTGGCTCTTTCTTTGTATATCTTAGCATTCTCGTATGCATCCAACCTTAATTCTTCCAATTCATTAATGTCGAGGATCCGCTTCTCTCCAGCGGCAGTGTAGTTTATATTGAGTGTTTTAATCGCCCAATATGCTTTGTGTTCTAGTTCAACCGGGAGATGACATGCCTTCCCATACACTAGTTTGAAGGGTGTAGTTCCTATGGGTGTCTTGTAGGCTGTCCTATAAGCCCATAAAGCTTCATTAAGTTTAGATGACCAATCCTTCCTAGATATGGCAACAGTCTTCTCTAGAATTTGTTTTATTTCTCTGTTCGAGACTTTGACCTGTCCACTTGTTTGCGGATGATACGGTGTTGCTACACGATGTCCGACTCCATACTTAGATAGTAATTTGTCGAATATTTTCGAAATGAAATGTGAGCCACCGTCACTAATGACAAGTCTAGGCACACCAAATCTTGGAAAGATTATATTCTTGAAAAGCTTAATTACTACTCGTGTGTCATTTGTATGAGAAGCTATAGCCTCGATCCATTTTGAAACATAATCGACAACTACGAGTATGTACTTGTTACCGAAAGAGGATGGGAATGGTCCCATGAAATCGATTCCCCAGACATCAAAGACTTCTACTTCTAATATTCCTCTTTGAGGCATTTCATCTCGTCTTGAAATATTACCGGTGCGTTGACACCGATCGCAATTTATAACAGCGATGTGGACATCTTTCCATAGATTAGGCCAAAATAGGCCGACTTGTAAGATTTTTGCACAAGTCTTGGAAGTGCTTGCGTGTCCACCATAAGGAGATGAATGACAATGAGCAATGACATCTTCTATTTCTTCTTCGGGTATGCACCGACGGAAGATTCTGTCAGGTCCTCTCTTAAACAATAATGGTTCGTCCCAATAGTAATACTTGAGATTGTGGAAGAATTTCTTTTTCTGCTGATAGGTTAAGTCCGGTGGAAGTGCTCCTGCAGCTAAGTAGTTGACAATGTCAGCGTACCATGGCAGTCCTACGGTTGTTTGGATTGTTTCCACGACTTTTGGTTCATTTATGTCTAACCGAGCTGGGTCGCTTCTTATTTGTGCTATCAGCTGTTCATACGAAAAATCGTCGTTAATCGGCACTTGTTCGGGTTTAATACCTTCTATTCTAGATAAATGGTCTTCTACGACGTTTTCAGTGCCTTTCTTATCTTTGATTTCGAGATCAAACTCTTGTAAGAGTAAGATCCATCTCAAGAGTCTTGGTTTAGCATCTTTCTTGGTTAGTAAATATCTGATAGCAGCGTGGTCTGTGTAGATGATTATTTTTGCTCCTACTAGGTAGGAACGGAATTTATCAAGCACGAAGACAACTGCTAACAACTCTTTTTCAGTAGTGGCGTAGTTCAATTGAGCAGAATCTAAAGTTCTACTGGCATAGTAAATTGCGTGAAGTTTCTTGTCCTTCCTTTGTCCTAGAACTGCGCCTACAGCATAGTCACTCGCATCGCACATGATTTCGAAAGGTAATCTCCAGTCAGGTGGTTGCATGATTGGTGCGGTGATGAGGGCTGTTTTTAGAGTTTCGAATGCTTTAAGACAATCTTTATCGAATATGAACTCAGCGTCTTTCATTAATAAACCGGTAAGAGGTTTAGTGATTTTCGAGAAATCTTTGATGAATCGTCGGTAGAAACCGGCGTGTCCTAAAAAGCTTCGTATTTCTCAAACGGTCTTAGGCGGTTGAAGATCTTTTATGAATTCTATATTAGCTTTATCAACTTCAATTCCCTTATCAGATATAACGTGTCCTAGTACGATTCCTTCTCTGACCATAAAATGACATTTTTCCCAGTTAAGTACGAGGTTTACTTTTACACATCTTTCTAACACCATTTCTAAATTTGATAGACATCCTTCAAAACTTTGCCCGCATACAGAGAAGTCTTCCATGAACACTTCCATGATGTTATCTATGAAATCTGCGAAGATTGACATCATACATCTTAAAAAGGTTGCAGGAGCGTTACATAATCCAAAGGGCATTCGTCTATAAGCGAATGTTCCATAAGGACATGTGAATGTAGTCTTCTCTTGATCATCTGGGTGGATAGGGATTTGGAAAAATCCTGAGTAACCATCTAGATAACAGAAATACGAGTGTTTGGCTAATCGTGCTAACATTTGATCTATAAAAGGTAGTGGGAAATGATCTTTTTGAGTGGCTTTGTTTAGTTTTTGATATTCGATGCACACTCTATGTCCGGTCACTACTCTTTGTGATATCGATTCGCCTTTAGAGTTTTTCACAACAGTGATACCTCCTTTCTTTGGTACTACATGTACTGGACTAACCCATTGACTATCAGAGATTGGATATATTATTCCAGCGTCTAGTAGTTTCTTAACTTCATCTTTTACTACAGTGCTAAGGATTGGGTTAATTCTTCTTTGAGATTCTCTAGAGGTTTTGCAATCTTCTTCTAGCATAATACGATGCATACAGATTGAAGGACATATTCCTTTGAGATCAGATATGTTATATCCTAATGCAGTTGGGTATTTCTTTAAGACATCTAAAAGTTTCTTCGTTTGTTCCTAAACTGGAATTGATTATAACTGGTCGCGTACATTCAATGTCTAGGAATTCGTATCTTAGGTTCTTAGGTAAGGTTTTTAACTCTAATGTAGGTTTCTTCTTACTTGGCATGGGATCCGGTGTAAGTGCTAAACTTTCGCTTAGACTATCATCCTAATACGGTTCACGCCAATTGTCATCTTCGAAAATCAGAGGGATTTGAATTTTCATAATTTCAGAATAAGTAGTTTCTTTCATTCCCATCTCTCTTACACACTCGTCAATGACATCTAATAAATAGTATGTGTCCTCTATAGCTGGTGATTGTAAGAATTGTGTTAAAATAAATTCAACTCTCTCTTCACCTACTTCAAAGGTTAGCTTTCCTTTCTTTACATCTATAATAGCTCCAGTTGTAGCTAAGAATGGTCTTCCTAGTATGATAGGTGTAGTGGAGTCTTCAGTGATGTCCATGATTATAAAATCAGTAGGAATGTAGAATTGACCTATCCGTACTGGGACATTCTCTAGTATGCCTACAGGATATTTAATAGAGCGGTCGGCTAGTTGAACAGACATTTTAGTAGGTCTTAATTCTCCCATATCTAGCCTTTTGCAAATTGTTAAGGGCATAACATTGATACTGGCTCCTAAATCGCATAGAGCTTTGCAATGACGAATTTTCCAATTACACAGGGTATAGAGAAACTACCTGGATCTTTTAGCTTAGGAGGCATGTTATTTTGAATTATTGCGCTACACTCAGCAGTAAGTGTAACGGTTCCGTTATCCTCTATCTTCTTCTTATTGGATAAGATTTCCTTTAGAAATTTAGCATACGAGGGCATTTGAGTGATAGCTTCTGTAAACGGAATAGTAATATTTAACTATTTCAGAAGTTCAACAAATTTCTTAAACTGGCCCATCGTCTTGGAATTGGTTAATCTCTGAGGGTACGAAATCTGTGGTTTATAAGGTGGTGGAGGCACATAAGGCTTCTCTTTCTCCACTGCCTCTTGATTATTATCTTCCTTTTCTTCTGGTTCATTCTCCTTTTCAGTCGGCTTATCCTGCTTTTGGCACATGGATGGATTGTCAAGTCTTTGATCGGCAGGTCCGTCAAGTTCTTTGCCACTTCTTAGTATCACAGCATTGGCCTGTCCTTTTGGGTTAGGTTGGGGTTGTCCAGGAAATAATCCAGCTGGGGCAGCGGTAGGTGCTTGTTGTTGAGCTACTTGTGAAATCTGAGTTTCAAGCATTTTGTTATGTGTAGCTAACGCATCTACCTTGCTCACCAATTGCTTAATCTGCTCGCTAGTGTGTATGTTTTAGTTCAAGAATTCCTTGTTTGTTTGAGATTGGGTAGCTATGAAGTTCTCCATCATTAATTCAAGGTTTAATTTTCTAGGAACATTAGGAGCAGTCTTTTGATATCCTGGTGGTGTAGCTGGCGCTTGACCTGGTGCGTATAAAGCATTGTTGTTCTTATAAGAGAAGTTCGGATGATTCTTCCAACCTGGGTTGTATGTGTTCGAGTACGGGTTTCCTTGAGCATAATTTACTTGATCTGTGGGAATTCCTGCTAATAGTTGACAATTAGGGACAGCATGTCCTGGAACTCCACATAACTCACAATTAGGTGTTACCGCAGTCACGGTGGCTGTTGGTGTTATGGCCAAGTTGTCGATCTTTTGATTAGGTTGGTCAAACTTTGCATTGACTTGGTCCATACTACTCACTTCGTACATACCTCCCTTTTTTGGTTTCTCAGTTGCAACTCTCTCGCTTCCCCATTGGTAGTGATTCTGAGCGATACTCTTGATAAGTGCATAAGCATCATTATATTCTTTGTCCATTAGTGCGCCGCCTGCGGCAGCGTCAATCGTCATTCTTGTGTTGTACAAGAGTCCATTGTAGAAAGTATGGATGACCATCCATTCTACTAATCCGTGATGTGGACAAAGTCTCAGCATATCTTTGTAGCGTTCCCAAACTTCGAAAAGTGATTCGTTTTCCTTTTGCTTAAATCCGTTGATTTGAGCTCTTAGCATAGCTGTCTTGCTAGGTGGGAAATATCTTGTCAAGAAGACTCTCTTTAACTCCTCCCACGTAGTTACTGAATTCGAGGGTAGAGATTGAAGCCAGGATCTTGCTCTATCTCGCAATGAGAAAGGAAAAAGGCGTAATCTGATTGCTTCTTGGGTGACTCCATTAGCTTTTACTGTATCTGCGTACTGCACAAATATCGAAAGATGAAGGTTCGGATCCTGGGTAGGATTTCCGGCGAATTGGTTTTGTTGCACGGCTAATATCAGCGAAGGTTTCAACTCGAAATCGTTTCGGTTGATAGCTGGCGCGGCAATGCTGGAATGCGGCTCAGCTTGTGAAGGACTAGCGTAATACTTGAGCGGATGATTTGGTTCTTCAGCCATTCCTGCGTCCTTCGATGTTCCAACTGGTTTAGGTGGATCAACTTGAAGATCTGGAATGTTGTATTTTCGTTGGTATTCGAATATTTGTCTTCTTAAATGTAAGAAGTGTTCTAATTCAAGGACTGGAGGTTGCAAGTCTTTACCTTGAGAGCGAGTACTTGGCATACACTCGGTAAATTAGATTAGGGAAAATAAATTGTTACCTTAGTCTAGACAGTGCTACTCTAATAGTGCACTAGTGACTAAATCAAGGTCCCCGGCAACGGCGCCAAAAACTTGATGGGCGAAAACGTGATGTGTCTAACGGTATCTAAACTGCAAGTGCACAGCCTATCGCAATAGTAACAAAAAGATGTCGAACCCACAGGGACTTTGTAATCACTCTAGTGCTAGAAAGTTTGCTAGTTTAGCTAAGGCGGAAATTTGTCACGGTTATGGTTTTAAGGATTAAAAACGGGAACTAAACTTAATTAAGGAAATAATGATAAGGCGGTCGGTACGTAATAATATTAACCTATGCGGCTCAATCTAGTCTAAGCTTATAAAGATGTTTCACTTAAATAATTCTGTAGAGATTACCAGTTTAAAAACCCTCGACTCACACTCTCGTGGTTTTATCTCGGATCATACTCCTAAAGCCCTATGTCTGCTCTCGCTAGCCCATAAGTGTTTAGAAAATAATTTTTGAAAACTTAATAAGTCTAATTCGTTTTAAAGCGCTCTCGCTGTATTTAAATCGAATGCCTAACTTTAGCTATCCGGTTAAAATCTCACACTCTCGTGGTCTCGACCTAACCTATTTCACTTCTCTTACTCTCGTAACAAAAAGCTTGATTTTAATTATAAAAAGTCACAGCCAGAATATAAGTTCGTAAATTTTTTTAGCTTAGATTCGATTCATCCGTTTTCGTTGCTTTATTACATACCGACTCAATTAATTTAGCTGCTCATATTAATTAAAACAACAGACAAACACAAAATGAAATCAATAAATATTAAAACATGCATTATATAATGATAACAAAAACTTAACATAAATAAATAAACTTGATATTAATTGCAAAATAAAAACCTGAACAGATAAATTCTTCGGCTCCTTCTTCCACAATCTGGCAAGCTTGGAGCATCGGAATCGAAATAAAAGAAACGAAATCTGAGGCTTAAAGAAATCTAATTAAGATAACAATTTCCTAATGTTGGAAATTGTTATTAAAGGGTTTGGAAATTAAAAAGAAAACAGCAAGAACAAAAGCTGGAAATAAAACTGGGTTGTAAAAACGGCAGAGCTTTCGCATAAAATTTGCAATAAAAAACTCCGTCCTTTCTTCATCTGATTCTTTGATATTTATAGAAGAGAAATTTGACAGTTGAAGAATAGGAACGTGGGCTTAGGTTCTTCAGTTTTGAGAAAATCCAGGAGACTTAGCGTTGTTGAGGTTGAGAGAAAATAGGAGTCTCTGAAGACTCTTTCTATTCGTTGGCACGTCTTCATATATATATTCAAATAAATTTAATAAAGCTTGTCACGGTCGTAACATTGGTGTAACGGGCAGATTTCTCATATTTAGCGCGTCACGGTCATGATACCATTGTGACGATCGTAACACATCAAAAAAGGCGCGTCACGGTCGTGGTACCCTTGTGACGACCGTGACAACAACAAATTATGCAGTTTTTAGCAGAATTGAGTTCTTCTCTTTTTTTTCATGCTAAATTTTGTTCCTTTGATCTTTTTCCATAATTTTGGCTCTAGACATATTGTACCTGCAATGTGGCATAAAAACTCGAAACAATCGGGAGTTAAAAGGACTAATGTATGATAAAACGGACTAAAAACATAGTAATAATACGATGTGATTTCTCGTTATCAATTTCTCAAAGAAAGAATGTGGCATTGCTTGTCGATCCTCGAAACCAAGTTTAAAGCTTCTTTCGATTTCTCATTCATCAAATGTTTGTGGTGGATTAGGCGGGATACCTCCCCTTAAAGATGACAACTTGTCTCTTTCTTTTCAAATACAATTTAAAACTTACCAACCAACACAAACTATTTTCCATAATTAATCAGTGAGTAATTGAACTCCGGAGTCTAGCACTCAGCACATTCTTGAATGCAATCACTCCTGGGCTAGCCCCACGCGTTGTGGTTCATTCGCCCTCTCGTTTAAAACACTTTAACAAAAGATCAAACATCTTTTCTCAAAACGAACATTATTTAAATCTTTCTATCTCGCAAACAAGCTAGTGCTCCAGCCTCCCATCGCGAGCAGATAAGCCAACGCTTAGCAGTAGAAAGCATTTCAAACAATCGTTCAGTTAAAAAACACAAACCGTAGTCGCACGAACTATGAAGCTCTGACTTTCCCATTGCACAGGGGAATACGTAGGCACGAGGATTTTAATCCTTCGCGAGCACAATAATAAAAAAACTTAATCATTTCTTTGTCACAAATCACAATAATAAAAAAACTTAATCATTTCTTTGTCACAAATCACAATAATAAAAAAATTCAATCTTTTCTCCGTCATAATAATAAAAAACTTAAACTTTCTCCGTAATAAATAATAATTTTATTTTCCCTTTTAATAAGCAATCTTAGTAACTTTAATCATTAAAAGAAGACAATAATAATAAGTTAGCATTTTAAGCGCAAATTAAACTAAGAGGTTCCCGTTGAGTACAACGGACGTGAGGGGTGCTTAATATCTTCCTTTCGCGTAACTGACTCCCGAACTTAGATTAGTGGTTTTGTTGACCATTTCCTATCCCATTTAGATTGTGTCTATATCTCCCTTTTCTCTCGTAGAATAAATAGAATTAGGTGGCGACTCTGTTGTTTGTTTTAGGATCATATTTTTCGAGGTACGACATATAGTACAATAAAAATATGTCTTGTTCGCTTTGAGAACTCATTCTTCGCACTGCGAAATCCACTTATAGGCATATGAAAACCTTTGAACAGTTAAAATACCCTTGAGAAATATCTAAACTTTGCAGTGTGAGCTATTCTTCGTAATGCGAACTTCTTCGCTCAGGCTTCGCACTATGAACTTTTGGTCCTTTTCCTAATGCGACCCAACATTTTCAGTTCGCCTTGGCCTCGCTTTGAGATCACATTGCGAGCTCACCTTGACTTCACTTCTTGTTTGCACTACACACTTGCTGAATTCTTCATAAGTTTTTGGCTTCCTTGTCCAACCATTTGTGCCTTAAATTATGATGTTTTATGCCTAAATCCTGCACAATAACACACATATCAAAACATCCAAAGGTAATTGCAATACGATTGAAGAATCACATGAAAACATGGCATAAATCCATTGAAGCATATAAAAATGAGTTGAAAAATGCCAAGAATAATGGATCAAAATAAGAAATATTTGGCATTCAACACCGTCCCCTCAACATTCATGGTATGCTCGATGTATTTGTGCATAAAAATTGGCATCTCGTTAATGAATGGAATTTAGGTGGTGGAGGCGGCGTAATAGGTGGTTTGCTAATACGAGCTCCTTTGAAAACACTTTTAAGAGATTTTGGAGTTGGTGAGTCCGGAAAAACATTGTCAAATTATTCAAAATATAAAGAAAACTACATCGTTGAATTGTCACTCGATATAGGCTTGAGATTTTTTGAAGCACCTTTTCTTTTTAGCAGTTGAGAGGGTGGCTTAAAGTCAATGGTTTCTAAATAAACAATCTCCTCAATTGTTCTTTGGTGTAGAGTTTCATGTTGTCACCTACTTTCAAAAATCTCTCTTGTATAACTTCCCATTCGATCATGATAGAGATATTCGATTTATCGTCTTTCACGATACCACCATCATCAAAATTAAGCCTCTTCCAGTGAGTGAAAACCTTGTCCATTTTTATTGGGCTACTAAGTTTCACATATTTTTCAATAACACAAGCACATGGGAGACCATATGTTTTTGTACATCTACACTTTGCGCTATCGAAGCCTACATTATTAGCTCGTTTAGCCTCACGAAAAATATAACTCAAACCCGCTCGAGATATATTTCCGACCAACTAAGAATAAATATTTTTATCATTAAAACCGTGTTCCAAATCTATGATGCTCCAACCAAATGATGTTTGTATCTCATTATACTGGTTCTGAATCATTTGGTTAACGGAGACCCAATCTTTACACAAAACCTTACTATTTACAAACCAATTCTTTAATGTATCAATATGATACTCCAACCAAATGATCTCTCTTCTTCGTACTCCTTTTGTTGTATATCACCATTGTTGAAAAAGTTTCACACTCCATATGTCGTCGAATCGGGAAACTCCATCCTCAAAAATGAAATTGGGAGCAACTACCAACTCAAGCATGTCTTCTAATGGAAGAATCAATATGAAATATGGTCTTGATATCTCCATGAAGTTATTTATTTCAAAGTCTAGTGAAAATCTAGAGATAAAATACTGGAAATGAAAATGCTAGGGGATTAGTTTTCTAATTGATTCCATTATTCTTCTCTATGTGCTCTTTATTATTATTCTCTATGATTTGCAAAATTCAGTTTCTTTATGTAGAAAGACGAAGATTGTGAATTATTTCATTAGGAGGATGAGTATTTTGGTATAATTGAAAGAAAAACAACTCCACAAGGGGATGGTAGATGTAATAGATAAGATAATATGATAGAGTACATGATGGTTTAATTTGAACATTAATTGTGTAAGTAAGAGATTGAGGAGATGAAGATAAAGATGGTAAGGCTGAGGAAGAAGATGAAATTTCTCATAGTTGTTGTAATTAGTTCTTGGGCTTACTTTTTTTTGAAGGAACGTGTAAAAATGTATTTGCTATAAGAATGTGAGTTCATTAGACAATGGAAGTTGATGTGTAACTTATCTGATTTTGATGAATGAAAACCAAGTTTTTGAATTATGTTGTTATAATTTGAATGTAAGTTATTTGTTTGTATCATGTTTGTTCCAAAATTGGACATAAAATTGGCAAATCAAATCTATTCCAAAATTTGACATAAGATGGAGATAGCCTGCAATTTAGATACTAATTTGGACAAAATTGGACAAAACGTAACATAGCTTATAAGTGATAACATCGACTGTTTAAATGTCATCTGATACAATACCTGACAAAATGGGGCAAAACATATCATAACCTATAATTGATAACATAAATTTGACAGTAATGTTACAAAATATAGCCTATAATTTAACTTGTTTCAAAATGAGCACAACATTGTGCATTACAAAATGTTAAAAAATAGTTACCCCTAAATTCCCCCGCTTAATTTAATCGAATGGTTAGAGTAAAATAATACAATTCATAAATAAAGGGCATTACTTTCAACAAAGCTTGCTCATTTTTAAGACATGTAACATATGAAAAGAAATAACGTAAATCAATACCAATTTAATCTAACAAAATAACCTTTAATACGAAGTGGAAATTAATCATTTCAAATATAAAACATAACAATTTCAAATGACCAAAATATTAATTTTCGAAAACAGTAAAGGCAACGAAGTTCCTTAACAAATAAAATCAAGAATAAAAGTGTTCCCGACTCCTAATGTTACATATCAGAGCAGACGTCAACTAAAGTGAAGCACCTCGTCTTCATCGTCCACAACTTCCACACTACTCCTGATCACCTGCACGTTAGTGTAGCAGCGATTTTGGGGTTCGCGGGCTTTAATCACATTGGTATCGCATTTACTACTTTCTGATTTCAATTTTTATCTTGTGAAGGTGGTTAAGGAAGGGAAATAAGTATCTCAAACCCACCATACTTGCAAGTTTCATCCGGAGGGGTCCTACCCATATGGATCTTTTCGAAAAGTGCTATTTGTTTGGGTCCCTGTTTTTTGGTTATTTTGTCTAATAGAGTTCCCTAGGAATATACTACTATCTTATCCTGTTGTAAATGCTTCTGCTTGAATCTGGCGGTTAGGTGAGGTTTTCGGTGATGGATATGGGTGATTTTTTAATTATTTTTGTTGATGAGAGGGGTCTGAGGACCTGGTTGGGTTTGTTTTGTGTTTGCTCGAAAAGATCTTACGATCCCATGCCTATGTATCCTCAAAAAGAGAATTGAGAGATCAAAGCGAACATAGTTCCTCCTAAATCTAAGGGTAGAAGGATATTTGGTCGTGTCTTGATCAAAGCCCAAGATTGAAGCTAAAATGGTTTATTTTGTATCTTGATCAAAGCCCAACATTGAAGCTAAAAGGTTGTTTGCATCTTGATCAAAGCCCAAGATTGAAGCTGAAATGTTGTTGTTGCCTCGATAAACTGGCAAGATTTTAAGTTGGGAGTTTTACTCCAAATGGTACCACATGCATATACATAAGTTGAGTCGCATTATATATATATATATATATATATATATATATATATATATATATATATATATATATATATATATATATATATATATATATATATATATATATATATATGTGTGTGTGTGTGTGTGTGTGTGTGTGTGTGTGTGTGTGTTATTAATCGTTGTTGATTGAAGTTGTATGTTGATGTTGCCTGTTGTGTAAAGTGGTGTGATTGTATGATTCCTCGTTTACGTATTGATTATCATAATCTTGTTATACTAGGAAGCAGAGTCCTAATATCTTGGGGAAGGGATTTCAAAAAGTTTTTATTTATTGTATCCTCTTTGATAATTATAAGTGTTTTATTATGAAGATTGCGAAAAGATTGAGAAAGATTAAGAATTGTACGTCAGCAGCGGTCCGTCAGCGGGGATCCGTCAGTGGGAAAAGAGAATGAGAATGAGATTGAAAAGGGGGGATGGGACTTAAACTTGACTAATAGTCCCAAATTCATTTTGAAAATATTGGGAGAGAAATTGTTGGGACTTGTACCACAAGGATGCCCAGATGAATTTCTCTGCAAAAGGTGATTGCGCCAAAAATTTTGAAAACAGATGGGGGAATTTGAAACCCTAATCTAATATATTTACAAATTGGAATGAGTCATACACTCTATTAGAGGCACAAAAATGATCTGTGATTTGAATTTTGAGGGTGAAAACATAGAAACCCTAATTTTGATTTAAAATATATTTTTAAATGAATAAAAATCAATTAAATCAATGAAAATTATCAAACATGTGCAAAAAATAAGGTGTGACCTTGAATTTATGTTTGAAAAATCAAGTTTGATTTATACAAAAGTTTTGAAACTCATTTGTATTGAAAAATCAAGAGAAATAATATTTTTAAATGTTAAACAAAACAAATAAAAGAAATTCATTTAAATATATAAAATTATATCAAATAATAAATCTTTTTTATGAAAATAATTATTTAAATATATGTTTGACAAGTGTGCAAAATATCATTCAAAAATAATTAAATTTGAGTGCAAAAATAATTATTTGAAGATAATATATAAAAATATATATTAAAATGTGAAAAATGTGAAGAAAATCAAAATAAAACACATTTTGGCAAAGGGCAGGGGGGTGTCAAACCCACGCCCTTTGGGAGAGAGAGACATGAAAACGCTTGCAGCTACCACTGGGATGGTGATACGTCCGTTAATTTAAATGAAATGGTAAATATATGTTATAAGTTTGATATTAAGTTATGTAAATGGCATGCCATGGCCATCTTATTCCTCAAGCTAGCACGCAAATTGTAAAACCTACTTTATCTCTTTCAATACGTAACCATTTTGAATGAAATAAAGATGAAAATTGTGTGTTTTGATCCCACAAACTCAATGGTACAAATTAATTTCATTTATTTTTAACGTGCATCAAGATATATGGGCATGAGTGTATGAACCCTAATTATACAAAAGCAACTACACAGTCGTGTTTATGAGAGTTATGATTCAATTTTTTGAGGGGAAACAACTAACATGTGATTATGAACAATTGGAAAAATTATTGTGCAATAAAATAGGCATGTATCATGGAGTTAGAGTTTTAACTTTATTGAAAGAGAAGTTGGAACTTTGCTTTAGTGGTGTTACAGAAAGCAAGTGATGATCCCTGCAACTTCACTTGATGATGTTGAGTGGATTGCAAGCTTTGGAATGTTTTGAAACTCCTTGGATTGGATGGTGGTATCTCAACTGCAGATTGGCTGAGTTAAAGAGTGAGATTTTGATGCTGGTGTTTCAGAAGTGGTTTGAGGGTTTATATCACTTCTATAACTCATATGTGATGTGTTAGAAGTGTTGGTTTGAGTTGCTTTGCTCTGCAACTCAAAACTCAATAGCCACTTCAAAAAATAATAGAGTTTTGGAGCTTGAGGAAGGAAAGAATGAAAGCATATAATTATGGTGTTTTGGTGTGATTTGAAGAGTGGAATATTCACTTTATTTATAGGAAAAGATGTTTCTCTAAAGTTTCCAACTTGTTGCTTAAGGGATACGTTTTGGCTTCTTGATTATAACTTGTGAAATATCTTCTTACACAAGTCTTTATTAATTGTTCAAATAGCTCAACTATGATCTGAGAAAATTCACATTATGGAGTGTTTCTATTGGCTGATAAATAGAGCATCTTGACCATAGTTGGAAGGAATCTTGAGTGTGCACTATTTGCTCATTATTGCACATTGGATTCCAAGCATATTCACTTATGCTTTTTTTTTGCAAATACTCCTATTGGCTGGCCTTGAACTAAATTCGTAGGTGGTGTAGAGCTTGTGATCATCAAAATGAGTGTAGCATTCCTTCTGATCATTGATCTCTTGGTCCAAATCGAACTTAACAAGTTATGCTAACCAAATTTGTCATGAAACTATTGTGGCAAGGGGTGTTTTGGCAAGCATTTCTCTTGGCTCAATTTGAATCAATTCATGCCAATAAGTTATTTGAGTTCTTGGTGACATTTGCAACAACATTGATGTTTAGATTTGTAATTGATTTCACTTGCAACCATGTGAAAAAGTCTTGCAAGTTTTGGTGTTTTCAACAAAATCTATCTTGGACATAATTTTGTCTAAGTATTGGAACTTTTCTATTTTTTTTTTGTAATTTTAATCATCCTCTAACTTGAAATCCATGAAGAATTGGAATGATGTGTAGTTGAATATTTTGTAGTATGTGAGAAGATCTGTCATTCAAGCTTTGGTTCACAAATATATGATGCTTGTATCAGAAGTTATGATGCTTGGAAGTAGGGTTGTAAACACCCCAAATTTGCCCTCACCCATTCACACCATGGCTTGTGATCATTTCATATGCATAAACACAATCATATCACCTCATATTACATTTTTGGTTCATTGCATAGTTTCTAAGTCATCTGCATCTAGGGTTTGTGATCTGAACAATCCAAGAGCCTCTTGAGCCACTCCAAGGGTCATCAATCACTTCAAGGGGGTCCATGTGTGTTCAAGCATCATATTATATCCTCTCAAAGTCAAGAATTCCAAGGAATCACAAGAACTGGGATTGGTATGGAAGCAGAGCCAAGTTTGACTGCACAGTTGACCTAAAATTAGGGTTTTGGTTTCAGAGGCCATAACTCCAATTTTTTTGGTCATTCTTGTTTCCATTGGTCTCTATATGGTATAAGGGGTATGCATATCAATTTTCATGAAGAAATTCCATGGGGAAGTCATCTGATCAAGGGTTGACTTTCTGGACAAGTCAGTGCAAAATCAGGGCATCTGAGGCCCCCAATGACCCAACCAAGGGGTGATCTTCATCATCTTGAGTGTATATGATCTTTATTTGATCATTTAAGAAGATTGAAGTTCACAAAATTCAAGAATTTGAAGTTTTTGCAAAGTTGACTTTTTAGGGCATGGTTGACTTTTAAAGAATATGTCATTTTATGCCACTTTTCAAGCCTTGCTTTTTGATCCAAAAATGCTTCAAATGGAAAAACTTTGGTCATGAAAGTGGTAGATTAGATATTTCCCTTTTCAAAAAGTACAAGAACATGATCTAATTCATTTTGGATCAAAAGTTATGGTGTGTTAAAGTTGGCAAAAATCACTAATTTTCAAGTTATGCACTAAAAGGGAAACTTGCAATTTCATGAAACAAACATTCTTGTGACTTCTAATTGGCATCAAACCATCACATAAACATTACATGTGACCTAAAAATCAGATTTGAACCAAAACTTCTCATGTTTCATGGCTTGTGTAGCAAGATAGTTACATGTGAACCAAAGAGGAACCAACTTGCAAAACCATCATGACACCTCCTACCACTTGCTGCATTGGCCCTTGAACCACCCTAGCTTCACTCACTCACCTTGCTGCGCAGCCCATGCCTTTTGTACCAAGCTAGAACTTAGCCCATGCCTTCCTTACAACAAAGTGGACTTTTTGCAAAAGTAAACATCCCAATCACAGCAGGCCAAGTCACATCCTCTGGCCATTTGGAATTGTTTATACTATCCACTTACAAGCTAAACATAACATCAAGCCAGCCTGAAGCAAGCCCTAAGACAGCATACACAAACTCACCCCATTTTGCATTTCTCTTCGAATCTGGTTCCACAAGCTACAAACATTCAAGCAAGTCTCACCAACATCCTCACCTTGTCTCACTGAACCTAAACCAACAAAGAAACAAGCCAGAAGCACACTAGAACATAGCATACCACAAAACCTGCAGAAACTCTTTCCTCTTCGAATCTCATTTTCCAGCCATCAAACACCCCATTTCTCTTCACCAACAAGTCAGAAACATTCAAAGGAGCAAGAATCCACCATTGGAATAGCTTAAAACCTCAAGAATCCTGACTGTGCAATCTGCTACATCAGAACTCTTCCTCTCAAATCATCCATCCACAAGGACTCTGGAGCTTCTCTTTGAGTTCAAGGGAGTCAAAGAAGTTCATTTGCACGCAAAAGAGGCTCTGGAAGCTCAGTATTGAAGCTTTCCAGCTCAGGTATGAACATGAACATTTTCTCCCAAAGCTTGCATTTTAAGTTATAAATCAATTGCTTATGCTTTGCTGGTCATGGGGATGGTTTTAGAATTAGAAATGAGTGAGAAATGAGGGTTTACCAGGGCTCTGAAACTTTGCCCGTGAAACTTCATGGCTTCTATTCCCTTAGTTTAAGCATGAGAAATTCATTTTGAGAGTTGATTCGAGTAAGGTTTGAGTAGAGGAATGTTTCCCTGGCTTTGATTTGAGGAATGGTTGCCTGAATCGTATTTTAGGGTTTTGGGGTCGCCGGGGAAGATGACCGGAGCTCCCCTCCGGTCACCTGAATTTGTTTTGCCCTAATCTCAGGTCATTAAGTTCATTTGAATATTGAGCGTTGGATTGCTTGACTTCGTTGACCTCCCGCGTCCATGAATGGCCCAGATCCTTTTGTTTTGCCCTAATCACCTTTAATTAGTTTAATTAATCTTAATTAAATTAATTTAATCAGAACCAACCACAGCCATTGGATGACGCGCTGGTCAATGTTTTCAAACCCAGTTCAAATCTCCACCATTGGATCTGAATACTTTTCATTTATTTTCATTTTTATTTCATTTCTTTTCATTTAATTTGCATAATTTATTTAAAATAGTAAAAATTGTTTAAAAATTATGAAACTTTTTCTCAAGAGTTTCATTAATTTTTATGACACAAAAATATTTTTATTTTCATTTTTAGCATTTAAAAAGTATTTTAAAATATTTAAAAGTTTATTTTTAATTGATTAATGAAAATTAATTTATTAAAAATACTTTTAGGTATTTAAAAATCACCAAAAAATTCATGAAATGTTCTAAGACATTTAGAAACATTGTACAACCTCCAAACCAAATTTATTTTTTGATCTTGATGCATTTTAAGAATTTTCCATTGAATAAAAATCATTTTTATGCATTAATTTGATCCAAAGTTCCAAAAATCATTTCTGCCTATCCATGAAGAGTTGGACATTGATTCTTTTTGCATTGCATTGTGTTTAGCATGTAGTTTGTGAGATTAAATGGCCATGTTTTGATCTTTCATTTTCAATTTGATTGGTAATTTTCTTGTTTAGAAACCCTAAAACCCTAGGAAACTTGTAAAATTCATAACTTGAGATTGGTGAAGAGTTGAAACCTCTCCTTTGGACATTGGGTTAGTATAGGATTAGGGGTCCTTTGAGTGCATTTTCAATTTTTTATAATGTTGTTTGCTTCTGGTTTTGGTTTTTGTTTGTTGCATTAATCATAAACCCTAATTTGGGTTCCCATTTGCATCCATCTTGCATCCTCTTGCATAACATGACTTGCCATGACATTTCAAGCATCCATTTGATTCATTTGACATCATAAGACATATTGAAAGCATGTTTGATCATTGCATCATGTGTTTGCCATGTTGTATGCCATGTACACTTCACAACTTTTCATGTATGTCCATGCTCCTTAACTTGCTTCATTTGCATTCATGAACTTGTATGATCATTTCCATGTGCTGCCTCATGTTTGTAGCACCTCATAGCATCATTAGCATCATGTATATGCTTCTGGTTTTGTTTCTCATCATGTCATCTCATCCCATTTGGCATTGCATTGCATTTCTTTTCTAACCTTTCAGGTGGTAAGTGACTTTGAGAAGTGAATTTGCCTTCACTTCTCATAACTTTTATTTTCATCTCCCTTGCATCCATTGCTGCATTTTTGTTTGTTTTTGAGATTGAGCTTGCTCATTCTTCTTCTTCCCACTTTCTTTCTTCAAGTGACTTGACTTCTTGAATGAAGCAAGTTACTTTGCTTCTCTTGGCTCCTTTCATCTGCTTCCTGGTGGTTCCATTGAAGATTCCTCTTGAAAACCTCACAAACCTTAGGGACAACCAAGCATGACAATGATTAGGGTTTTGATTAGTCCCCCATTTAGTTTTGCCTTTGTGTCATCATTGAGTCTTCTCTTCTCATCTCATAATCAGGGACTAAACCCTAAAGGCTTTAAGGCTTTGTGATTAAGTTTATGCCTGCATCCTTCTATTAGGATGGAGTGTATAACTTTAATCCTAAGTGTTAAACCCTTAATGTGTTTAAATCCTTTAATAAATCCATTTAATAATCATCAAGACATCAAGCTTGTAACTTGGGCCTTGCATTAGGGTTCTAATTCTTCCTTAATTGGTTAAGAAGGACTAACCCTAGTGTTAATGGACAAATCCCCCTCAAGTTGTCTTACCAATCATAAAATCCACTTCTTAATCTCACCATTAACTAAAATCCACTTAATAAAGGCTTTGTTTTGTCATGAGGTTAATCCCTAATCATGGATTAAGTTGAGGAGTCTTTCTCAGCTTAAATGTTTTCATCTATTATCCTTCTATTAGGATGGTGTAATGGGTCCATTTAATTCTTGATTATGGCTTAAACTCATTACTTAACACTAAACAAAAACAACAAAAACATCTAAATAATCACAAGTAGGTTAATGATCTTAATCCTACACCAAAGGTGGTTAAGTGTGAGAATCTGACTTCACACTTAAGGTATTCTCATTACCCCTAATCAGAGGGAAGATGTGATGAGTTTACTAAATCCATTGGTTTAGGCTTAAGCTCATTAACTTATGACAAACTTCAAAAAGCAATAAAAGACTGAAAACACAAAAACAAACAATAATCGTCTCCTCCGGGATTCTTTTCTCATCTCATTCACTCACAAACAAGAACTTGCCTCTTCCGTCTAATGCAAGACAGTTTGCATCTGTGCCAGACAGATCATACACTTGAGCATAGACAAGCAAGCAGTTCACCAGTCAATTCATCTTTCAGTCTCTTTGGGTCGAACTACGGTGTTCTGACTTGCTCATTGCACGAGAGGATACGTAGGCATAACTTAATAGTTATCGAACAAAAGTCTCTGTATATTCCCCCTCTTTCCAGCTGTATTCTTTAAGCCTCATACTCCTGAGCATTTCATTCTTGTTCCAGCACTGACACTGTATATATCACACTTTGCACTTCTCTTGCACTGACACCTGTACATCTTTTCCAGCTATTTTTATACACAAATTGCACTGACACTACCCCTTTAAAACACAAATCTTTTAAGCGTGGATCCCGTCGAGTACGACGGACAATCTGGGTGCTAATACCTTCCCAGGTTGTAACCAACCCCCTTTCTCAGTCTCTCTGGTTCGCAACCGTCTTATCCATCTCTTTCTAGGCCTATGCAGCATTGCCTTTCCTCCGGGATAAAAATGCCTAGCTGGCGACTCTATTCATCTCCAGTGAGTTCACGGCTGTGTGTTCTCACTGTTCCCTTCGCCGACCGTTCGCGTCTATACCCCTTTTGACCCGGTGTCATTTGGTGGGAGCGACAGCTTGGCGACTCTGCTGGGGACCCTTATACTGCAACCAGGGCTTCTGGTTCTTTTTTTGGGTTCCTCCTAGCGCTTGATTGATTTGTTTTTACTGGTGTGTTATGTGCTTATTTGTGTTTGTATATTTGTATTTATTTTGCTTTATGTACAGTTGCTTTACTGTTTTCTTTATAGCTTTGCATATTATCATATTGTCATATTGTACTGCTGGCTGGATCTGTTGTTTGCTTTGGTGGGTGGGTGTTCCATTGAGAGTTAAGGTCCTATACCTGGGACCTGAGTGACACCTAGGCTAGAGTGAATCATATTCTTTCCCACTCCATTTCGGTCTGGTGCGGGAATATGAAACACGGTTCAAATATGGGTTTCTTCTTGAGAACTCTGTGTTGCAGATTTCCTGCAATGCTAGGGCTATCTGGGAAGCCTGCTAAGTCTGGATGACCTTTTAGTATTGACCTTCAGAAACTGAGGTGAATTAGAGGAGGAACTTTTATGGTTATTGTAAACACTGTACCTCCGGGTTAGAAGTGTTTACACTTCTCATAACTGATCCAAGTCTGAGGATCCTTGTTCTAGAACACCACCTGTGAGAGGGTTGGGCTGTTTACAGGTTTGCAGGTACCTTGACCTCAGAATACCCTGTTACTTTGATTAAGAATACTCCATGTTGGAACAGTTCTTGTGATTCTAAAACCCTGGACACGTGGCTCTTTATTTGAGCCCCCCACCTTGGTTACTGGATTTATAGACCCCCATCTGGAATTCTTGAACACACATGGACCTATATCAGAGCAGTTGATCAGATCCAGCTCAGTCACAAACCCTTGCATATCATTTGCATACATAACCATTGCATCATATTGACATTTGCTTATTTGTGTTTCAGGGTATCCATCTTCATTTGGTTTTGGTTTTGACCCTGAAATTCTGTAATGAGATGTCCTAAGAGATGTCCCAACACTTAATAGGACATTTGACAAATTTAACCAAAACTTAAACAGCAAGAAAAGTAAACACACAGAAGTTTGTTAACCCAGTTCAGTGTATAACCACACCTACATATGGAGGCTACCAAGCCAGGAGGAAATCCACTATTAGTAATATTAATTCTAGACTTAAACCACCCTGTTTAATCTATCACTTAATACTTACCCAATGCAATTTCTACCTAAGACTCACTTAGATAAGAGTACCCTACTCACTCCCCCTCAATCACCCAGTGATCAAGATTACAAGTTTACAGAAATTGAAGACATCCTTCAAACAATACAGCTTGATCTTACTTCACAGTTTCAATCAAGTCACAAATGCACTTTTGCTTAAAAGCTCATAAAGTGGTACAATTAAAAACAACCTGCTATTTAAAACACTAGACACCCTATTTGATCTTCTCAAAATTCGTACTCAATTCTATGAGTTTCTGTTGTTTAAATAGGTCTCTGAATTTTGGGCTTTCTGTAGAATGATCCAGCCCTAATGTGCAGCAGCTGACACCTTGAATTTAGGGTTTGTTACCTCCTATATTCTAGGTGCATTAGGTCTTCTGTTTTAATCTGAATCTTCAATTTAAAACTCCCTACAGATGCGCCTTGTTCTGTTTTATATCCATCATTAATTAATTCCAGATAATTCTCCTTAAATATCTCTGATCTGTTAATCAATAATTAATTCTGGAAGCAGGTCTGAGATGTCTCAACATCTGTTGGGACATCCTGAAAAACTGAACTTAAGTTATTTACACAATGTCCCAACATCTGGTAGGACATCCTGAAATAAGTTCACATACTCTGTTTGATAATGTCCCAACATCTGATAGGACATTCTGAACTGAATTTAACATTTCTTGTTTGGTCAAAAATTCTGCCAATTCTTAAACATCTACAAACTCCCCCTTTGGCTAATTTTTGGCTAACATCTTTTCTGGATTTCAGAGTGCAGCAGAAGTTCTTTTTATCAGAGTATAGCATTACTTTTCTGTTGATTCTTATTTGAGATTACTCCCCCTCAAGCATATATAAGTCCAGCCTTGTTGCAACAGAAATATTCACACTTATTCAGTTCAGGCAGAAACAAACAGATTTCATTCATTTAAACAGCAATTACATTTGATGTTGTTCTCCCCCTTGGTAGACACAAAATTAGGGGCCAAAGAACTATTATCCAGAATTACAAATCATTGTTGTCATTACAAATGCCTCACATACAAAGATCACTCAGATTTATTACTCTCAGTATCCTCCTCCACTTCAGTGTCTTCTTCATTCTCCAACCTTTGAATTATTTCCTCAAGCTTCAACTTCCTTGATTCAAGCTCCTTGCATGTGCACTTTAGCTCAGCAATTAACTCTTTCTTGGAGATTGAAGTCTTAGCAGTTGAGGGACCAGCAGATGTCCCAGAAGGTGCTTCAACATCTGCAGCATGGTGACTGAGAAATAATTTGTAGTGAAAAGCCAGGGGGCTCTCTCTCTTGCAGACAATGTCCTTCTCATTTAAAATCCCAGGGTATTGACTTAGAACAATACCACACAGCAAGGAGGGAAAAGCTATGGGCATCTTTGTTGCAGAGGAGTTGGTATGCTTCATAGTTTGATCAAAAATATAAGCTCCATAATCCATCTTGGTTTGAGTTCCCACAGCATAGATGAATCTGGCCAGACCAGTTGAGATTGAGGAAGTGTGATTGGTAGGCACCCAATTAGCAGTTCCAATTCTGTTCAGCATGGCATACTTTCTGGTAAGCATGCTCACAGAAAGCTTTCCCTTCACAGGCCATGCCTTGACCTGGTTTGCAGTGATCACCTTGCATACTTGATTATCTGTTTTACCTAGCTCATTGGGTCCATCTGTTTCTCTTCCTAGGTATTCATTTATGATTTGGGGAGAAAACTTTACACATTTACCTCTAACATAAACTTTGTGAAACTCAGAGGACTTACCATTGGAGCAATCCTCCTGAAGATTCACAATGAACTCTTTGACAAGAAGTTCATAGCAGGGAGAGAACTCTGAGACTGTCTCGAATAGTCCTGCAGCAGAGATTAGGTCAATGAGTTCTGTGCACTCAAGTGCATTACTGCTCAGTTTTCTTTCCAAGGCAATCCTTCTTTGGTACACATATTTCCATCTATTGACACTGGAGACATGATGGAAGGATATGTTGTCCAAGGGAGCTTCTGGAACCACAGTTGAAGCTCTAGCTGGTGCTGGTTTCTTCTTGGGAGGAGATGTTGGGACATCTGATCCAACATCTGAATCTGATGGTGTTGCAGCTTTTCTCTTCTGGGATTGGACTTTGCTCCATGGTTTTGCTGGACCAAAGGTGGCTTTAGCCTTGCCTTTCTTTGGACTAGCCTTCTTCTTCTCAGGAATGACAGGTTCAACTTGCATTTTTCCTTTCCTGGACCTTAGCCTTTTGACAATGCTTGGTTTCACAGATGATATGATCTCTGCATCAGAATCCTGCTCCAGATTGACCACTGGAGGAGATTGAGCATCCTCCTCTTCAGCTGGTTGATCAGCAGGGATTTGATCGTCATTTGAGTCTTTAGCCTGTTCCCCAGAAACTTCTTTATCACTTTCACTTGAGGCCTCTTTCTGGTCCTCAGTCTGTTCAGTATCAGCACCAGATGATTTTGCTTTCTCATCTACAGATGTTCCAACATTTGTTGGGACATCTTGTTTTGCAGCAGTGTGCTCTGTATCTTGAGCTTGTTCTTCTTGAGGTGCAGGAATGGTGTTCAAAGGAACAGAGATCCCTCTCACCACTCTTTGTTCAGAAAAAACTTGATTGACAATCTCCTTGATGGAATCATCAACATATTTGGAGTATTTAACATGAGAGGGAATGTCTTTAGCTTTGCTTCTGATTTGATCTTTACCTCTTTTTGGTGTTCTTGCCTTTTTAGTGTGAGAGGCGCTTCCCCTGAGCTCGTCTAATGGTGTTGATTACATTGGTACCACAGAGATAGGAGTGGCATGCACCACGTCTTCCTGGTTGAGAACTTCTTCAGCTGTTTTAGGGTTTTGAGACATTGTTGAAGAAGATGAATGTGCAGCTTTAGGGTTTATGATTTCTGAAGGATTGCTAGTTAATGTGATTCGCTTGTGATGGTGTGATGAGACTCTTGATAGCTGATTATAAGGAGTTACTAAAAATGTAGCCGTTACAGTCCAAATGATTAGGGATGGAATTCCCAAGGATCTAGACCAAGCTAGCTTTGCCATCTGGAACTTATGCCATGCAATGTCATATGACATGTTGGCACATCTCATTAATTGCTAGATATCACATAAGCAGATTCCAAGTTTGCCCCTTAAGTTCTCAAATTGTGTAGCATCCAATGCCTTGGTAAAGATATCAGCTAATTGCAGATCTGTAGCCACATGCTCCAATGAAATCACCTTTTCTTCTACAAGATCTCTGATGAAATGATGTCTGATATCAATATGCTTTGTCCTGCTGTGTTGGATAGGATTCTTAGATATGTTGATTGCACTTAAGTTGTCACAGTACAATGTCATGACATCCTGTGGGACATTGTACTTAGTGAGCATTTGCTTCATCCAGACCAACTGAGAACAACTGCTACCTGCTGCTATGTACTCAGCTTCAGCTGTAGATAAGGATACACAATTCTGTTTCTTACTGAACCAAGAAATCAGATTGTTTCCAAGGAAGAAGCATCCTCCTGAAGTGCTTTTTCTGTCATCAGCACTTCCTGCCCAATCAGCATCACAGAAGCCAGTGAGAATTGGTTTGCACCCATGAAAGTACATTATGCCATAGTCACAAGTACCATTAACATATTTAAGGATTCTCTTGACTTGATTGAGATGACTGACTTTTGGATCAGCTTGATATCTTGCACAAACTCCTACTGCAAATGCAATGTCTGGTCTGCTAGCAGTCAAGTATAACAAGCTTCCAATCATGCTTCTATATAAACTTTGATCTACATTCTCACCCTTTTCATCTTTAGTCAGCTTTAAATGAGTGGGAGCAGGAGTTCTTTTATGAGAAGCATTTTCCATTCCAAATTTCTTCACTATGTTCTTGGAGTACTTACTTTGGGAAATAAACATTGAGTCTTCCATTTGCTTTACTTGCAGACCAAGAAAGTAGGTTAATTCACCTACTAGACTCATTTCAAATTCAGATTCCATCTGCTTAACAAAATGTTTGACCATCTTATCAGACATCCCACCAAACACAATGTCATCAACATATATTTGTGCAATCATGACATTTCCTTCTTCATCTTTAACAAATAGGGTTTTATCAATCCCACCTTTTCTGTATCCTTGCTTGATAAGAAATGTGGTCAGTCTTTCATACCATGCCCTTGGAGCTTGCTTCAGACCATAAAGTGCTTTCTTTAATTTGTATACATGATTTGGACAGCTTGGATCAACAAATCCTTTAGGCTGTTCTACATATACTTCTTCATTAAGATAACCATTAAGAAAGGCACTTTTCACATCCATTTGAAATAGCTTGAACTTTAAGATACAAGCAATTCCCAACAGTAGTCTTATTGATTCAAGCCTTGCTACTGGTGCAAAGGTTTCATCAAAGTCTACCCCTTCAATTTGAGTGTATCCTTGAGCCACAAGTCTAGCTTTGTTCTTTGTAACAATTCCTTGTTCATTTGACTTGTTCTTATACACCCATTTTGTACCAATCACATTTATGTCATCAGGTCTAGGTACAAGATTCCACACTTCATTCCTTGTGAATTGACCTAATTCCTCTTGCATAGCACAAATCCAGTATTCATCAGTGAGAGCTTCCTTGACATTTTTAGGTTCTATTTTGGAAACAAAACAAGAACCTGAAATCACTTCTCTTGATCTAGTGCTTACACCTCTGTTGGGATCACCAATTATTAAATCTTTGGGATGATCCTTCTGTATTCTGATGGAGGGAGGTTTGCTTAAATCTTCTGAGCTTGTATCATTTTGAGTGAAGTTATATTGATCATTCTTTTCTTCAGGTTCAATCTTGATATCATCAGATGTTCCAACATCTTCTGGGACATCTGTAGAAGCATCATCAATTATCACATTTATGGACTCCATGATAACCTTTGTTCTGTAATTAAATACTCTATATGCTCTGCTGTTTATAGAGTATCCAAGGAAAATCCCTTCATCACTTTTAGGATCCATTTTTCTCCTTTGCTCCCTATCTGCCAGAATATAGCATTTACTTCCAAACACATGAAAGTACTTCACAGTAGGTTTTCTGCCCTTCCAGACTTCATATATTGTGGACAGGGTTCCTTTTCTCAAGGTAACTCTGTTATGGATGTAGCAGGCAGTGTTCATAGCTTCAGCCCAGAAATACAGAGGTAACTTTTTAGCATGGATCATAGCTCTTGCTGATTCTTGAATAGTTCTATTCTTCCTTTCAACAATCCCATTCTGTTGAGGAGTGATAGGAGAAGAATACTCATGATTGATTCCTTCTGAAGAGCAGAAGTCTAAGAACTTTTGATTCTCAAATTCTTTTCCATGATCACTTCTTATTCTGATCACACAGCTGGATTTTTCCCTTTGCAATCTTTGACATAATTCTTTGAATACATCAAATACATCTGACTTTTCTTTGATGAAGTTTATCCATGTATATCTTGAAAAATCATCAACCACAACATAAGCATACCTCTTACCACCAAGACTTTCAACCTGCATAGGTCCCATAAGATCCATATGTAAAAGTTCCAAAACTTTGGAAGTTGTCAGATGTTGGAGCTTTGGATGGGACATCTTGGTTTGTTTGCCTATTTGACATTCACCACATATTTTGCCATCATCAATCTTCAGTTTAGGAATACCTCTTACAGCATCCATAGATATAATCTTCTTTATGCCTCTGAAATGAAGATGACCTAGCCTTTGGTGCCATAGTTTTACTTCTTCTTCTTTAGCTAGTGAACAGATTGAAGTGGAACTGAAGTCTAGTGGCTCCCACATGTAGCAGTTGTCTTTAGACCTTGCTCCTTTCATGACAACTTCTTGCTCTTGGTTAGTCACTATGCATTCAGTTTTAGTAAAGTTTACACTGTACCCTTTCACATAGTTGACTTATACTGATCAGGTTAGCAGTTAAACCTTTAACTAGCAATACATCATCTAGTCTTGGAACATCTTGACAGTCCAAGGTTCCAACTCCTTTGATTTCTCCTTTAGCTCCATCTCCAAAAGTTACATACCTGGATGAATGTGATTTTAAGTTCACTAGAAGGTTCTTCAATCCAGTCATGTGCCTTGAACATCCACTGTCAAAGTACCAGTCTTCTTTGGCTGATACTCTTAGTGATGTATGTGCTATATATGCAGTACTTTTCTTTGACCAGATGAGTTGAGATTTCTTTTGATTCATCTGCCCTGTGTGTTGATCAGCTGATCTCCAAGCTTGATTGTTGATCTTGGTCTTGGGTATGTGGCTTTGATCAGTCTGAGTGCTAACTTTTGGTCTCCATTCCTTCTTGATGACCTCTGTCTTTTGCTTAGGAGATTGCTGATTTCTTTGATGTTCTTGCAACACTTTCTTGGTACCTTCTGCTTTCTGCTTGGAAGATTGCTGATACATCTGATTTGGGTATCCATGTAGCTTATAACAGTGAGGCTTGATATGCCCAAATCTTCCACAGTGATGGCATCTCCATCTTTGATACTTCTTCTTCATTTTGTTCTTTCCAGAATGTTGAGACATCTGTTGGAACATTATGTTTGTCTTTGATTTCTGATGTTGAAGCATTTGTTGGGACATCTTGTTTGACTGTGTAATTTTGAAGTAGCTTTTCTAGAGCTGGCTTCATCTCTGTTATATCCCAGTCCACTTTTGTCCCCTGAATGTTTATTATTGCAGAGAATAACATCCAGTGTATTTGAGCTACTGTTCATCATTCTAACAGATTTGGACATATGTTCCAACTTAGAATTGAGAAGAGTTACTTCACTTTTTAAGGTATCAATGATTACTTGATCACTTGCTTTTTCTTCTTCTAGTATTTCATTTTTCTTCTTTAGCTTTATAACCTCACTGCATATTTCAGAGCTTCTTTTGTATAGATCTTTGAATGCTTGCTCAAGTTGTTCATAAGTAAGCTCTCCACAACTGGAATCACTATCATATTCACACAGTCCAGCTAAAGCAGTAACATGCTTAGCTGATTCTTCTTCTGAATCTCCTCCTGAGTCTTCATCAGACCAGGTTACAGATAGTCCCTTCTTTTGTCTTTTTAAGAAGTTAGGACATTCCTTCTTGATGTGTCCATATCCTTCACATTCATGGCACTTGATTCCTTTTTCTTGACTGGTCTTTTCAGCAAGATTTGATCTTCTGTTAGCATCATAGGTTCTCTTGTTTTCAGAAGAGTTTGTGAATCTTCCACTGGAATTTGATTTACCTTCCATACCTCTGAGAATCTGTTTGAACTGTCTTGCAAGCATAGCAATGTTGTCTGACAGGCTCTTATCAATTTCTGGTTCATTATCTTCTTCTTCATCAGTATTTGACACCAATGCTATGCTTTTGTTCTTTTTAACACTTGTGTCATTCATTCCCATCTCAAAAGTTTGAAGGGAACCAATAAGTTCTTCAACTTTCATGGAGCATATGTCTTGAGCTTCTTCTATTGCTGTGACTTTCATGTCAAATCTTCTTGGCAAAGATCTGAGAATCTTTCTTACAAGCTTTTCATCAGTCATCTTTTCTCCCAAAGCTCCAGAGGTATTGGCTATATCCAAGATGTTCATGTAGAACTCATGAATTGATTCATCTTCCTTCATTCTCAAGTTTTCAAACTTGGTGATGAGAAGTTGAAGTCTTGACATTTTTACTTTTGATGTTCCTTCATGAGTTGTTTTGAGAGTGTCCCAAACATCTTTGGCCAGCTCACAATGATGCACAAGTCTGAAAATATTTCTATCAATGCCATTGAATAAAGCATTTAAGGCTTTTGAGTTGCCTAGTTCTGAATCTTCTTCCTCTTTACTCCATTCTTCTTCAGGTTTCAGAACTTTTGATCCATCTTTGGTGTCTTGGACAGGATGTTTCCATCCAACATTTACTGCTCTCCATGCCCTGTTGTCAAGTGATTTTAAGAATGCAATCATTCTTGGCTTCCAGTAGTCATAATTAGATCCATCCAGTATAGGTGGTCTATTTACTGACCCTATATCTCTGTCCATGTTACAGAATTTGTTTTCCCTAGATCTCACCCAGTATAAACAGGCAGGGTGCCTGCTCTGATGCCAATTGAAATTCTGTAATGAGATGTCCTAAGAGATGTCCCAACACTTAATAGGACATTTGACAAATTTAACCAAAACTTAAACAGCAAGAAAAGTAAACACACAGAAGTTTGTTAACCCAGTTCAGTGTATAACCACACCTACATCTGGAGGCTACCAAGCCAGGAGGAAATCCACTATTAGTAATATTAATTCTAGACTTAAACCACCCTGTTTAATCTATCACTTAATACTTACCCAATGCAATTTCTACCTAAGACTCACTTAGATAAGAGTACCCTACTCACTCCCCCTCAATCACCCAGTGATCAAGATTACAAGTTTACAGAAATTGAAGACATCCTTCAAACAATACAGCTTGATCTTACTTCACAGTTTCAATCAAGTCACAAATGCACTTTTGCTTAAAAGCTCATAAAGTGGTACAATTAAAAACAACCTGCTATTTAAAACACTAGACACCCTATTTGATCTTCTCAAAATTCGTACTCAATTCTATGAGTTTCTGTTGTTTAAATAGGTCTCTGAATTTTGGGCTTTCTGTAGAATGATCCAGCCCTAATGTGCAGCAGCTGACACCTTGAATTTAGGGTTTGTTACCTCCTATATTCTAGGTGCATTAGGTCTTCTGTTTTAATCTGAATCTTCAATTTAAAACTCCCTACAGATGCGCCTTGTTCTGTTTTATATCCATCATTAATTAATTCCAGATAATTCTCCTTAAATATCTCTGATCTGTTAATCAATAATTAATTCTGGAAGCAGGTCTGAGATGTCTCAACATCTGTTGGGACATCCTGAAAAACTGAACTTAAGTTATTTACACAATGTCCCAACATCTGGTAGGACATCCTGAAATAAGTTCACATACTCTGTTTGATAATGTCCCAACATCTGATAGGACATTCTGAACTGAATTTAACATTTCTTGTTTGGTCAAAAATTCTGCCAATTCTTAAACATCTACAGACCCCATCTTCAGTATTGACCCATCTTCATCAGCATCTGCTTCAGTCATCAGCTATCTGCTTCAGTCACCTGCACCAGCCATTCAGTGGCCCTTTCTTCAGTGTTATCATCAACACTTGACTCTACTCAGTCTCAGCAACATGGCTCCTAAAAAGAGCAACATCACCTATCACTTCTTCCAGCCAGAGCTATCTGACATCAGGAGGATTCAGACCCTGATCACTCCAGATCACATACCATTGTTCAGGGAACACTATGGGGATATACTTGATATGGTTATGGATCTGGACCCTTCACAGAGAAGCCTGATCCACACTTGCATTCAGTTTTATGATCCCCCACTGAGATGTTTCACTTTCCAAGACTTTCAGTTGGGCCCTCTATTAGAAGAATACTCATCATTGGTTGGTATGCCTATCAGGGGTGGAATCCCTTTCAACCCTGAGATGGTCTTTCCTGGTAATGAAGAAGTAGCAAAGGCTTTGCATCTGGAACCTGTTCTGATTGAGCAACATATGACTTCTAAAGCTGGAATCCCTGGTTTCCATCTGGATTTCTTGATCTCTCAAGCTACCCTGAAAGCTTCCTTGGGAGAGTGGAAAGCTGTCTGTGCTTTATTGGCTTTGAGCATATATGGAATGGTATTGTTTGCAGATGAGCCTCGATTCATTAGCAAGAATGCAATCCATCTTTTCATCCTGAAGAACCCAGTGCCCACTTTATTGGGGGATCTTTACTATTCAGTGCATCAGAGGAATGAAAAGCAGAGGGGAAGATTAGTAAGGTGCTGTGCTCCTTTGTTCCATACTTGGCTTCTCAGGCATCTACCCAGGACAGATGCATTTTTGAACCCTCATCAGCAGAAAAACTGGGCTAAGAGACTCACTGCACTAACTTCAGCTGATATCAGGTGGTGCACTCAAAGCACCAAAGGCAGGGATATCATCACCAGCTGTGGGCATTTTCCCAATGTGCCCCTAATAGGAGTTAAGGGTAGTATTAATTACAATCCTCTGCTGTTCAGAAGGCAACTGGGCTATGCACTAGTCCACACTCCTAAGGCACAGGACTTGGTTGAGACTCTTTATTGCGAGAACAAGCCTAATCTGGCTGTTGTTAGGCAGGCTGCTTGGGCCTGGGATAATGTTCAAACCAAGGGAGTAACCATTCTGGGGAAGTGCAACAATGTGGCATCAGCACAATATTATGAGTGGTCCCGTGCCAGGGCCCAATTCTCTGGAATGCCCTTTACCATAGAAGATATGCCTGAATCATCTTCAGCACCACCTGCCGCTGTCAGTTTGGAGGAGTTTGAGAGCTTGAAGGACAGAAATGAGAGGTTAACCCAGGCTTTGCAGAAGACCCTCCGGGAGAGGAGTGAGGGCAGGTTGGACATTGAGAGGCTAGAGAAGCTGAGAGTGGAGCATCTGACTAAGATTGAGAAGTCTGGGGATTATATCAAAAAGTCTAAGGCTGGAGAACAAATTCTGAAGAATGCTTGCAAGGAAGCCCAGTTCCAGAGAGCAAGGACAGACTTGTATCTGAAGGAGAGTCAGGCTAGGTGGGTCAGGATCACCGAGGCTCGTACTCTGGAGGACAAGAGAGTTCAAGACAAGATGGAGCAACTGGAGGCTAGTGCAAAAGAGCAGCAAGAAGCCCTGGCAGCAGCCCAGAGGGAGATATCAGAGCTGAAGATCAAAGCTGGAGTGAAGAGGTCAAAAGACCAAAGTCAGCACAAGAAGCTAACAGCAGCTGTTACCACCCGGAATCTCCTCATCAGGAACCTCACGGAGCGTCCAGCTGATCCTGTGACCGAAGCACTTCTCAAGGAAGTTCGTGAGGATGAGTTTGGTCTTGGTGTTTGACCATTTGCTTGTTGTTGCTTTCATTCTTTGTACTTTTATTTTCTTGTGATGTATTTTGACCCCTCAGAGGGCTTGTATTTGTAAACAAACTATGTACCATTTTGCTTTTGTAATATATGTGTTAGTTTGTTCCATCCGTGTTTCACTTTGAAAGCAACATCAACAGCATCTTCAAGGGTCTGGAAGGGTCAAAACTGAATGCCAAACCGGATACCTTGAGAACAAATAAGCATAACTGCATTGCATGCTAACCCTTTGTTTGTTTTGTAGGTTTTTGTTTTATTGCTACTAACTCTGTTGTGATGCTCAGGAACTATTGCTCGGCGCCGGGTATTTCCCCTCAACCGTCCGCACCATTATCCAACCCGTAACAATCTTCCGGGCATTCAAATGGATCAGGTACAGCAGGACCTTGCAGAGGTCAGAAATCAAATGGCAAACGAAAGATTAGAAATGAGAACGCAGATGACTCAGTTTATGGAAGTTATGAACAACATGGCTCAGAGCCAAGAAAGATTGAGGGCCATGGTGGAAAGGCAAAATCAAGAAGATCCACATGTAGGGACTGCCGGCACTAGCAACAATGAAAGGGTTCAACCTCATGTTAACCCCCCTGTATTTGGCCCCCATCTTCATCCGGAGGTCAATATTCCTGCAAATGTTCAAGGGACTGCCACTGCAGCCAGGGTACTGCAAGAAGACCCTCAAGAGGACCAATTCACAGTAATGGGTGCTGGGGAGGAAGCTTATGATAGAAGGCTGGATGAGATAGCTGAGAAGTTGAGGTCCTTAGAGTCCCAAAACTCTTTGGGCTTCGACGTCATGGACATGGGCTTGGTAGACGGGGTCAGGATTCCCCATAAGTTCAAGCCTCCTTCTTTTGAAAAATACAACGGGACTTCATGCCCCCGGACTCATTTACAATCATTTCTGGGGAGGCTGAAGGCCTATACTATGGATGAGAAGCTCTGGATGTTCTATTTCGAGGATAGCTTAACTGGAGCGTCAAGAGAATGGTACTCTCACCTGACAAGGGCAACTATCAGGTGTTGGAAGGACCTGGCAGAAGCCTTTATTAGACAGTATCAGTACAACTTAGATATGGCACCCAACAGGACCCTCCTAATGGGAATGTCACAGTCGTCAAGGGAAAGTTTCCGAGAATATGCCCAGAGATGGAGGCAATTGGCTGCTGCTGTTCAGCCACCTATGTCTGAGAGGGAAATGGCAGATATGTTTATGAACACCCTCCAGGGAACATATATTGACAGGCTGGCTGCTTTCTCTTCCACTAGCTTTGCAGATGTTGTCATAGCTGGGGAGAGAATTGAGAGCCTGTTAAAAATGGGCAAGATTTCTGACAATGGTGCCAGCTCGTCCAGTAGTACAAGGAAGCCTTTTGCAGGCCCGAGAAGAACTGGCGAGACCAATGCCATCCACACCAACAGGGGCAGGCCCCAATATGTCCATAGATCTGTGGCAGCAGTCACCATTCCCGCTCCAGCTCATCCACAACCGGCTTATCAACCTCCGCAGCAAAACTATCAGCAACAACCTCAGTACCATCAACAAGCTCAGTATCCTCCAAGGAATTATAACAACACCAACAACAACAACCAGCAAAGGCCATTCCAACAGAGGCCTTCTCAAGCCAACAGGGTAATCGATCCGATCCCTATGCCATATGCTACATTGCTGCCACAACTCCTGAAACTCAACCTAGTTGAGCTAAGGACATTGGCACCTCCAGATCCCAACAGTCTACCCAGGAATTATGACTCCAACGCCAGATGTGCTTTTCATTCAAACGCACCTGGCCACAGTACAGAAAAGTGCAGAGCCCTGCACATGAAGGTACAAGACCTGGTAGACTCAAAAGCTCTGAATTTCGCACCACCACCCAATGTCAATAAGAACCCAATGCCAAACCACGGTGGTCCCAGAATTAACGCTATTGAAGAAGACAAACCGTCTTATTTAATAACCAGTGTGGGTCAGATCCGGACACCGTTGGTGGAAATCAAGGCTCAACTCCTCGAATGTCAAATGTTCCCGGGGTGTGAGTTGGGGTGTGCTTACTGCAATATCTCGATAAATGGGTGCGATAACCTGAGGAATGGCATAGATGGTCTCATTCAGAGTGGCCAACTTCAAATCACCACATCATTTCCAACAAATCCAGCAATCTCATCAGCAACAACTCCAGAACCTCCTACAACTGCAACAACCATTGTTCCTGACAATTCTTCGGTTTCATCAACAAGTACTTCATCTGTCATCTCAACTGACCAGATATCAACGAATGTTCCTTCTACAACTCCAGCACCACTCCATTTTGAAACTCCTACAACAACAGCATCCATCCTTCCAACAATGTCTCCTACAACTCCAGCAACAAATCATGAAGATGTCTCAACTGTCACAATATTTTATGATCCTGAAAACAACTCTGTCTACAACTCAGAAAGTGCTGCTCCCATCAGAGCACCAGTCACAATTTATTATGATCCACAGACTATCACAGTTCCTTCAGCGGCTGCAGTCAGTCCAGTCACCATCACGGTGCCTGGGCCGGTACCTTATGAAAGTAGTAATGCCATCCCCTGGCATTACGGATCTGACCTGTACTGTGAAGGACAAAGAATCACTTTTGAATCATCAACCCCTGCACCACAAGTAGACAATGTGGGAGGAGGCGGAGGCTTCACTCGAAGCGGACGTCTTTTCGCTCCACAAATTCAGAGACCCACTACCGAAGCAGAAGCTGCTGCCAAGGCAAAAGGGAAGAGCCCTGTGCAGGAAGATCAAGCTGTTAAGGAAGCTTTGAAGACACCCTTTGATCAAGAGGTTGATGAGTTCATGTGAATCATCAAGAAGAGTGATTATAAAATAGTGGATCAGCTTCATCAGACGCCTTCCAAGATCTCAATCCTATCATTGCTTATGTGCTCCGAAGCCCATCGGAATGCACTACTCAAAGTCTTGCACGCAGCTTATGTGCCTGAAGAGATCACTGTCAATCAGCTAGAAGCTGTAGTTGGAAATGTTAATGTTAGTCATGGACTAGGGTTCACTAATACTGATTTGACAATGGAAGGCCGCAACCATAACAAAGCCTTGCACATAACCATGGAATGTAAAGGTGCTGTCCTTTCTCATGTGCTGGTAGACACGGGGTCATCCCTCAATGTCTTACCTAAAAAGGCCCTGGTGAAGCTAGAATATGACGGATTGGCGTTGAGACCCAGCAACCTGGTGGTGAGAGCCTTTGATGGTTCAAAAAGATCGGTTCTGGGAGAGATTGAGTTACCCGTAACGATTGGCCCGCAGACCTTCAAAACGACCTTCTACGTGATGGATATACAGCCTGCCTACAGCTGTCTATTGGGTAGGCCATGGATTTACGCCGCTGGCGCCGTGACCTCTACCCTTCACCAGAAGTTAAAATATGAGTGGGAGGGTCAAATCGTTACAATCTGTGGAGATGAGGATATTTTTGTCAGCCACCTGGCTACTTATAAGTACATTGAGATGGATGGGGAGATCCATGAAACAATGAGCCAAGGTTTCGAGGCCTTGAACATCAATGAGACATCTGCTGTACCTGGTACTTCAATATCATCATACCAACAAGCCCGGAAGGTTGTTGAGGAAGGAACTGCCCAAGGATGGGGCAAACTGCTACCGGTGGAGAAGAAAGAGGATAGATTTGGGTTGGGTTACAAACCAACTCAACAAGATCAAGCAGAGGCTGCGAAAGAGCCCAACTTTGTGAGTGGGGGGATGCTCACCCCTGATGCTGTCAACTGTCTGGAAGACGAGCTGGAAGAAGAACGCAACCTGGAAAGCTGGATTCGTCCAAAGATCCCGGGGAGCAGTGTCTCAAACTGGTCTTCCCAGGAAATTATAAGAGTTACTCATGCAGAGTAATTATTATTTCCTGTATTTCTATAGCATGCATCAAAGTCTTGCATCTTGCCCAAGATGACAAGACTCATTTTGTAATCGGGCCATCTGTACTTTTTGTGCAACAAGATTAATCAATGAAATATCAGACATCTTTTTGCAAATGAGTCTTTTCCTTTTCCGCTCACTGTTTTTCCATTTTTCTTTTTGTACAAAAAAATAAATGGCTGTGTTTTCAAAATGACAAATTTATTTCACTTTTCTAAACAAGATTAAAATCAAATCACTAAAATAAACAAACTGAACCCTTGCAGAGAGTGCCTTCCAGACAGCACCGACAACAACACGGCTATGACTTCGTATGACTTTGACAATCCGATCAATCAAGCTGATGAAGGGGTTGAAGAAGAATATGAGCTTCCTGAAGAGCTAGCCAGGTTGTTGAGACAAGAGGAAAAGGTTATTACTCCTCACCAGGAGGAGGTTGAAGTGATCAATCTTGGTACAGATGAAGACGTGAAAGAAGTTAAAATCGGGGCCTGCTTACAAGACTCAGTGAAGAGACAACTGATTGACCTGCTTCAAGAGTATGTGGACGTGTTTGCTTGGTCTTATCAAGATATGCCAGGGTTGGATACCGACATTGTTGTGCACAAGCTGCCGTTGAAAGAAGAATGCCCGCCAGTTAAACAGAAACTGCGCCGTACTCGCCCGGACATGGCTATGAAGATCAAGGAAGAGGTACAAAAGCAATGGGACGCCGGGTTCCTTGCCGTGACTAGCTATCCACCGTGGGTTGCTAACATAGTACCTGTGCCTAAGAAAGACGGCAAAGTAAGGATGTGTGTTGACTACCGGGATCTGAACAGAGCTAGCCCGAAAGATGATTTCCCATTACCTCACATTGATGTATTGGTGGATAATACGGCTCAGTTCTCGGTATTCTCCTTCATGGACGGATTTTCAGGATACAATCAGATTAAAATGTCACCTGAAGACATGGAGAAGACAACCTTCATCACACCCTGGGGCACGTTCTGCTACAAGGTAATGCCATTTGGGCTCAAGAATGCCGGTGCGACGTATCAACGGGCTATGGTAACATTATTCCACGATATGATCCATAAAGAAATCGAATGCTATGTGGATGACATGATTGCCAAGTCCCTTACTGAAGAAGATCACCTGGTAAATCTGCTGAAGTTGTTCAAGCGTCCGAGGAAGTACCAATTGAAGTTGAACCCCAACAAATGCACATTCGGGGTGCGATCTGGTAAGCTGCTGGGTTTTATTGTAAGTGAGAAAGGGATTGAGGTTGACCCTGATAAAGTCAAAGCCATTCAAGAAATGCCTGCGCCAAAGACAGAAAAGGAAGTTCGAGGGTTCTTAGGTAGATTGAACTACATCTCACGGTTCATATCTCATCTTACAGCAACTTGTGAACCCTTTTTCAAATTGTTGAGAAAAGAACAGACGGTCAGATGGAACGAAGACTGCCAAAGGGCTTTTGACAAGATCAAAGAATACTTACAAGAACCTCCAATCCTTATGCCTCCAGTTGAAGGAAGACCTCTGATAATGTACTTGACAGTATTAGAAGAGTCAATGGGGTGTGTGCTGGGCCAGCATGACGAGTCTGGTCGAAAAGAGTATGCAATATACTACCTAAGCAAAAAGTTTACCGACTGTGAACAACGTTATTCACTGCTCGAGAAAACTTGCTGTGCTTTAGCGTGGGCTGCTCGCCGACTAAGACAATATATGTTGACCCACACTACTTTGTTGATCTCAAAGATGGACCCAGTCAAGTACATATTTGAGAAGCCAGCTCTTACCGGACGGGTTGCAAGATGGCAAATGATCCTTACAGAGTATGACATTCAGTACACATCCCAGAAAGCCATCAAGGGCAGTGTACTATCTGAATATCTTGCTGAGCAACCCATTGATGACTACCAGCCTATGAGATTTGACTTCCCTGATGAAGACATCATGTTCATAAAAGCAAAAGATCATGAAGAGCCTATTCACACTGAAGGGCCTGACCCGGAAGAAGAATGGACTATGATGTTTGATGGGGCTGTTAACATGAATGGTCGTGGTGTTGGTGCAGTACTCATTACACCTAAAGGAGTTCACATGCCTTTCTCGGCAAAAATCACTTTCAACTGCACTAACAACGAAGCTGAATACGAAGCTTGCATTATGGGTCTTGAGGAAGCCATCGACCTCAGGATCAAGACATTGACCGTATTCGGAGATTCAGCTCTGGTAGTCAACCAAACCAACGGAAAATGGTACACACACCAGGACCATCTGATACCTTACAGGGATTATACAAGGAGATTGTTGACTTTCTTTACAACGGTCAAGCTTGAGTATATCCCTCGGGACGAGAATCAGTTTGTAGATGCTCTGGCGACCATTTCGTCCATGATCAAAGTTCAAGCTGCCAACTTCGTACCTCAAATTTCAGTGTCCAGACTAGACAGGCCAGCATATGTATTTGCAGCAGATATTGTCAAAGACGATAAGCCTTGGTTCCATGATATTAAGCGCCTCTTGGAGGATCAAACATACCCACCTGGGGCATCTTCCAATGATAAGAAGACTTTGCGAAGGCTTGCTGGTAGTTTCTTTCTGAACACTGATGGGTCCCTGTACAAGAGAAACTTTGATATGGTACTCCTCAGATGCGTCGACAAGACAGAAGCAGATTTGTTAATGCATGAAGTGCACGAAGGATCCTTTGGTACCCATGCTGGAGGACATGCCATGGCTAAGAAATTGCTACGATCAGGGTATTATTGGATCACAATGGATGCCGACTGTTGTGCCTATGCCAGAAAATGCCATAAATGCCAGATTTATGCAGATAAGGTGCATGTGCCTCCCAATCCTTTGAATGTGATGTCTTCACCCTGGCCCTTTGCTATGTGGGGCATTGACATGATCGGTAAGATTGAGCCAACTGCTTCAAATGGCCACAGATTCATCTTGGTTGCTATTGACTATTTTACCAAGTGGGTTGAAGCAGCTTCCTATGCCAATGTTACAAGACAAGTGGTAGCCAGATTTCTGAAGAGAGATATCATCTGTCGATACGGAGTGCCCGAGCGAATCATTACTGATAATGGTTCCAACTTAAACAACAAAATGATGGCTGAACTATGTCGGGACTTCAAGATTCAACATCACAATTCTTCTCCCTACAGGCCAAAGATGAATGGCGCTGTTGAGGCAGCAAATAAGAATATCAAGAAGATTGTGCAGAAGATGGTAGTCACCTACAAAGACTGGCATGAAATGCTACCGTTTGCCTTGCATGGGTACCGCACGTCAATCAGAACATCCACTGGGGCAACACCGTATCAGCTTGTGTATGGTATGGAGGCAGTCCTACCGGTTGAAGTTGAACTACCCTCTCTACGAGTACTGATGGATGTTAAGCTGAACGAAGCAGAATGGGTTAGGTCCCGATACGAACAACTGAGTCTGATTGAAGAGAACAGATTGGCTGCAATCTGTCATGGGCAGTTATATCAGAAAAGAATGAAGAAAGCCTTCGATCAGAAAGTCAAGCACCGAGAGTACCAAGTAGGAGATCTTGTGCTGAAAAGAATTCTCCCTCCTCATACAGACCACAGGGGCAAGTGGACTCCAAATTATGAAGGACCATTCGTGGTGAAGAAGGTTTTCTCTGGTGGAGCACTGATGCTCAGCACCATGGATGGTGAAGACTTCCCATCCCCTATGAATTCAGATGCAGTTAAAAAATACTTCGCATAAAATGACCCGCTGGACATAAAAACAGAATGTAAGTCCAGGCAAAAATAGGGCATCCCGGCGAGTCAAAAATAGAACAAAAGACTCGGGCAAAAATAAGGGAAAATAAATAAAAATGTACACCCGCTGAGTTGAAAAGCCGCATTGGACAGCTCAGGCAAAAATGGGTATCCCGATGGATTGAAAACCCGAAAGGGCGATCCATGCAAAATAAGGGAATAAGCGAACAACTGCACTCTGAATTCGTCTGTATCATTTACAACTTGGTAAGCTTCGAAAGGATCAAGCTTCAATCAGAATCAACATTCTTCAGAACGCAAGATGAGAAGAACGTCAAAAGTCATACGAGTCATAGTGAAGAGGAAGCTTCTTAAAGCGTCATCAACACTGCCAGCATTTTGTTTTTCAATTTGTAACAACCTCCTCATTTCAGGGGACTTGTTTCTTTGACTGTATCTCGCCAATTCAGGGCATATAAATTAATAAAATCAGAATTTTCAGTCATGTCTCGTTTTATTTGCAAGAAAAGGTCTGATGTCTAGAAAAACTGATTGCACAGAATACAGATGCTTATCTCCAAAAATATAATAAAAGTCACATGCTTGCAGGAAATGTACTTACTCTCAGAAGTGTCTAAACTCCTATGACGGAATCCAGTAAGGGATACCTCGGGATTACTTGTGCGTTTCCCTATCTTTGCAGGATTGCAGGTATCCAGAACGCAACTTGGGGCATGTAAGCTTCATCCCAGCAAGCTGGCAAATCCACACTCAATTTTAGCACCCGAAGTGCTCTCTCCCCAGCTGAGTTGCCTCTCATGACTTCCCCAGCTGAGTTGCCACTTGTTACCCATCAGAGTTGCCAGGCATCACAGAAGGCACCTATATCCCCGGCTGAGTCAAGGATCCTCTTCAACAGAATCCCTAGGGAGGTCTCTCAAGGATCTCTCTTCCTCCCCAGCCCAATTGCCATTTCATCCTCAGTCGGGTACAAAAGTCAGAGAGCTATCTCCCCACAGAGTTGCAGCCTCTATCCAGAAGAGCAACGCAAAGGAGATCACAACAGAGTGAAGAAAGCTTCTACAAACCCCAGCTGGGTCTCTCATTTGTAAGGATAGGTCTATCAATGACCCATATCCCCAGGCAGATAGCATCTCATCAGGTCTACCAATGATCTCATCCCCAGTTGGGATGTCCATTTCAAACGGATCGATCGAAGATCTTCGCAATGACGGGACCCGGATCCCGGTTTGGTATCTTTGCACAATCATAGCATTCACATCATGTTCACCCACAAAGCGTAGCATTCTGTTTTAACACGGAGCATTACGGCAAAAATCAAACACATAGCATAATCATAAGCCATGTTTTAAATCAACACTTGTGAATATTGAGAGTTCATCAACATACAGAAAAATCCCCACCAGAGTCCCCAGTAAAAGCAGCTGCCTCACAATCCCCAATATATACTCATTTTGACACCCGTCCGTGCCATCTTTCCCCAGTAAAGTCGCCTGAACACTCTTTGCAAACAACACCACCCGCATTACAGATACTTCCTGACACCCGTCCGTGTCATACCCCAGAAGAAAGCCAAAGACATCCTCTTTGCACTCACATATACCTATATACACTTTCTTGACACCCGTCCGTGTCGTATCCCCAGCGCAGTCGCCTATATACTTGTTGATATTATTATACTTTTCTCTCTTGACACTCGTCTGTGTCACTCTCCCCAACAGTTAAACAATCATTCTTATATAGATACTCGTCCGTATCTTGTATATACTACTCATATCCCCTCAGATTCAACACTAGTCCTTGTTCTTTGTTAACTCGTTGGTACTCGTCCGTGCCATCATCTCAGAACATGCGTCAAGAGTTTGTTTCTACGTGATACTCGTCCGTATCATAGTCTTAAGGATGCTCGTCCGCATCTTTAATCCATACACTGTGTCAAACACTTTTGTCTTCTTGAATATAGATACTCGCCTGTGTCTACTATTCCCCAGAAGAGTCCTCTCAGATTCAACACTCGTCCGTGTTCTCTGTTAACCAGTTGATACTCGTCCGTATCATCATCTCTGAACACGCGTCAGTATTTGTTTCTACCCGATACTCGTCCGTATCGCAGTCTTAAGGATGCTCGTCCGCATCTTTAATCTATACACAGATACCTAAACACTTATACCTTTTGTTTCTTGGATGTAAACACTCGTCCGTGTTTACTACTCCCCAGTAGATTACCAACAAAAACAAATTTCCTTTTTATCTGACACTCGACCTGTGTCACGATAAACCTTGAGAGCAGCCGTACCCTGCTAGGTGGTCGTACTCCACCTCTTGATGGTCGTCCTCCATCATGCTCATCCGATGGCCGTCCCCATCGTTGATTTTCTATCCGACATTCGTCCTATGTCGTGATATTTAGCAGCCGTCCCCTGCTAGGTGGTCGTCCTCCACCTTTTGATGATCGTCCTTCATCATTTTATCCAATGGCCGTCCCCATTGTTGATTTTGGTTATCTGGCATTCGTCCTATGTCATGATAGACCTTGAGAGCAGCCGTCCCCTGCTAGGTGGTCGTCCTCCACCTCCTGATGGTCGTCCTCCGTCATGCTCGTCCGATGGCCGTCCCCATCGTTGACCTTTTCTATCCGGCATTCGTCCTATGTCGCGATATTTTCGGCAGCCGTACCCTGCCAGGTGGTCGTCCTCCACCTTAGATGACCGTCCCTCATCTTATCCCCAACAGAGCAGCCGTCCCCTGCTAGGTGATCGTCCTTCACCTTTGATGACCGTACCTCATCATCTGTTTATTTCATTTATTCTTTAACCCGATGGCCGTCCCCGTCGTGGTCCCTTTTCAGTTTAGCCCGATGGCCGTCCCCATCGTCAGTTACTTTGCTTTACGAACGTGATGGCCGTCCCCGTCATGTTTCATTAATTCCCAGAGAGTTTTATAGCTTTATCTTGATGGTCGTCCCCATCATAATACCTTTTTATCCCCAGCATGTCGGCCGTCCCCGTCATTGCTTTATTTCCCACACTTTACAATATACTTTATTTTCTTTTACAATCTATATCCCTTTTCTTCTTCATTCTGTGAGTGCAAATTTTGGACTGTCTTTGGTATTCAACCACAAGTTATCTTGTTTGCCTGATAAGCCATTGCTTACAACCTGCACAGCTAACTCATGTTTGAATAGGGGCAGCTGTAAACACCCCAAATTTGCCCTCACCCATTCACACCATGGCTTGTGATCATTTCATATGCATAAACACAATCATATCACCTCATATTACATTTTTGGTTCATTGCATAGTTTCTAAGTCATCTGCATCTAGGGTTTGTGATCTGAACAATCCAAGAGCCTCTTGAGCCACTCCAAGGGTCATCAATCACTTCAAGGGGGTCCATGTGTGTTCAAGCATCAAATTATATCCTCTCAAAGTCAAGAATTCCAAGGAATCACAAGAACTGGGATTGGTATGGAAGCAGAGCCAAGTTTGACTGCACAGTTGACCTAAAATTAGGGTTTTGGTTTCAGAGGCCATAACTCCAATTTTTTTGGTCATTCTTGTTTCCATTGGTCTCTATATGGTATAAGGGGTATGCATATCAATTTTCATGAAGAAATTCCATGGGGAAGTCATCTGATCAAGGGTTGACTTTCTGGACAAGTCAGTGCAAAATCAGGGCATCTGAGGCCCCCAATGACCCAACCAAGGGGTGATCTTCATCATCTTGAGTGTATATGATCTTTATTTGATCATGGAAGAAGATTGAAGTTCACAAAATTCAAGAATTTGAAGTTTTTGCAAAGTTGACTTTTTAGGGCATGGTTGACTTTTAAAGAATATGTCATTTTATGCCACTTTTCAAGCCTTGCTTTTTGATCCAAAAATGCTTCAAATGGAAAAACTTTGGTCATGAAAGTGGTAGATTAGATCTTTCCCTTTTCAAAAAGTACAAGAACATGATCTAATTCATTTTGGATCAAAAGTTATGGTGTGTTAAAGTTGGCAAAAATCACTAATTTTCAAGTTATGCACTAAAAGGGAAACTTGCAATTTCATGAAACAAACATTCTTGTGACTTCTAATTGGCATCAAACCATCACATAAACATTACATGTGACCTAAAAATAAGATTTGAACCAAAACTTCTCATGTTTCATGGCTTGTGTAGCAAGATAGTTACATGTGAACCAAAGAGGAACCAACTTGCAAAACCATCATGACACCTCCTACCACTTGCTGCATTGGCCCTTGAACCACCCTAGCTTCACTCACTCACCTTGCTGCGCAGCCCATGCCTTTTGTACCAAGCTAGAACTTAGTCCATGCCTTCCTTACAACAAAGTGGACTTTTTGCAAAAGTAAACATCCCAATCACAGCAGGCCAAGTCACATCCTCTAGCCATTTGGAATTGTTTATACTATCCACTTGCAAGCTAAACATAACATCAAGCCAGCCTGAAGCAAGCCCTAAGACAGCATACACAAACTCACCCCATTTTGCATTTCTCTTCGAATCTGGTTCCACAAGATACAAACATTCAAGCAAGTCTCACCAACATCCTCACCTTGTCTCACTGAACCTAAACCAACAAAGAAACAAGCCAGAAGCACACTAGAACATAGCATACCACAAAACCTGCAGAAACTCTTTCCTCTTCGAATCTCATTTTCCAGCCATCAAACACCCCATTTCTCTTCACCAACAAGTCAGAAACATTCAAAGGAGCAAGAATCCACCATTGGAATAGCTTAAAACCTCAAGAATCCTGACTGTGCAATCTGCTACATCAGAACTCTTCCTCTCAAATCAGCCATCCACAAGGACTCTGGAGCTTCTCTTTGAGTTCAAGGGAGTCAAAGAAGTTCATTTGCACGCAAAGGAGGCTCTGGAAGCTCAGTATTGAAGCTTTCCAGCTCAGGTATGAACATGAACATTTTCTCCCAAAGCTTGCATTTTAAGTTATAAATCAATTGCTTATGCTTTGCTGGTCATGGGGATGGTTTTAGAATTAGAAATGAGTGAGAAATGAGGGTTTACCAGGGCTCTGAAACTTTGCCCGTGAAACTTCATGGCTTCGATTCCCTTAGTTTAAGCATGAGAAATTCATTTTGAGAGTTGATTCGAGTAAGGTTTGAGTAGAGGAATGTTTCCCTGGCTTTGATTTGAGGAATGGTTGCCTGAATCGTATTTTAGGGTTTTGGGGTCGCCGGGGAAGATGACCGGAGCTCCCCTCCGGTCACCTGAATTTGTTTTGCCCTAATCTCAGGTCATTAAGTTCATTTGAATATTGAGCGTTGGATTGCTTGACTTCGTTGACCTCCCGCGTCCATGAATGGCCCAGATCCTTTTGTTTTGCCCTAATCACCTTTAATTAGTTTAATTAATCTTAATTAAATTAATTTAATCAGAACCAACCACAGCCATTGGATGACGCGCTGGTCAATGTTTTCAAACCCAGTTCAAATCTCCACCATTGGATCTGAATACTTTTCATTTATTTTCATTTTTATTTCATTTCTTTTCATTTAATTTGCATAATTTATTTAAAATAGTAAAAATTGTTTAAAAATTATGAAACTTTTTCTCAAGAGTTTCATTAATTTTTATGACACAAAAATATTTTTATTTTCATTTTTAGCATTTAAAAAGTATTTTAAAATATTTAAAAGTTTATTTTTAATTGATTAATGAAAATTAATTTATTAAAAATACTTTTAGGTATTTAAAAATCACCAAAAAATTCATGAAATGTTCTAAGACATTTAGAAACATTGTCCAACCTCCAAACCAAATTTATTTTTTGATCTTGATGCATTTTAAGAATTTTCCATTGAATAAAAATCATTTTTATGCATTAATTTGATCCAAAGTTCCAAAAATCATTTCTGCCTATCCATGAAGAGTTGGACATTGATTCTTTTTGCATTGCATTGTGTTTAGCATGTAGTTTGTGAGATTAAATGGCCATGTTTTGATCTTTCATTTTCAATTTGATTGGTAATTTTCTTGTTTAGAAACCCTAAAACCCTAGGAAACTTGTAAAATTCATAACTTGAGATTGGTGAAGAGTTGAAACCTCTCCTTTGGACATTGGGTTAGTATAGGATTAGGGGTCCTTTGAGTGCATTTTCAATTTTTTATAATGTTGTTTGCTTCTGGTTTTGGTTTTTGTTTGTTGCATTAATCATAAACCCTAATTTGGGTTCCCATTTGCATCCATCTTGCATCCTCTTGCATAACATGACTTGCCATGACATTTCAAGCATCCATTTGATTCATTTGACATCATAAGACATATTGAAAGCATGTTTGATCATTGCATCATGTGTTTGCCATGTTGTATGCCATGTACACTTCACAACTTTTCATGTATGTCCATGCTCCTTAACTTGCTTCATTTGCATTCATGAACTTGTATGATCATTTCCATGTGCTGCCTCATGTTTGTAGCACCTCATAGCATCATTAGCATCATGTATATGCTTCTGGTTTTGTTTCTCATCATGTCATCTCATCCCATTTGGCATTGCATTGCATTTCTTTTCTAACCTTTCAGGTGGTAAGTGACTTTGAGAAGTGAATTTGCCTTCACTTCTCATAACTTTTCTTTTCATCTCCCTTGCATCCATTGCTGCATTTTTGTTTGTGTTTGAGATTAAGCTTGCTCATTCTTCTTCTTCCCACTTTCTTTCTTCAAGTGACTTGACTTCTTGAATGAAGCAAGTTACTTTGCTTCTCTTGGCTCCTTTCATCTGCTTCCTGGTGGTTCCATTGAAGATTCCTCTTGAAAACCTCACAAACCTTAGGGACAACCAAGCATGACAATGATTAGGGTTTTGATTAGTCCCCCATTTAGTTTTGCCTTTGTGTCATCATTGAGTCTTCTCTTCTCATCTCATAATCAGGGACTAAACCCTAAAGGCTTTAAGGCTTTGTGATTAAGTTTATGCCTGCATCCTTCTATTAGGATGGAGTGTATAACTTTAATCCTAAGTGTTAAACCCTTAATGTGTTTAAATCCTTTAATCAATCCATTTAATAATCATCAAGACATCAAGCTTGTAACTTGGGCCTTGCATTAGGGTTCTAATTCTTCCTTAATTGGTTAAGAAGGACTAACCCTAGTGTTAATGGACAAGTCCCCCTCAAGTTGTCTTACCAATCATAAAATCCACTTCTTAATCTCACCATTAACTAAAATCCACTTAATAAAGGCTTTGTTTTGTCATGAGGTTAATCCCTAATCATGGATTAAGTTGAGGAGTCTTTCTCAGCTTAAATGTTCTCATCTATTATCCTTCTATTAGGATGGTGTAATGGGTCCATTTAATTCTTGATTATGGCTTAAACTCATTACTTAACACTAAACAAAAACAACAAAAACATCTAAATAATCACAAGTAGGTTAATGATCTTAATCCTACACCAAAGGTGGTTAAGTGTGAGAATCTGACTTCACACTTAAGGTATTCTCATTACCCCTAATCAGAGGGAAGATGTGATGAGTTTACTAAATCCATTGGTTTAGGCTTAAGCTCATTAACTTATGACAAACTTCAAAAAGCAATAAAAGACTGAAAACACAAAAACAAACAATAATCGTCTCCTCCGGGATTCTTTTCTCATCTCATTCACTCACAAACAAGAACTTGCCTCTTCCGTCTAATGCAAGACAGTTTGCATCTGTGCCAGACAGATCATACACTTGAGCATAGACTAGCAAGCAGTTCACCAGTCAATTCATCTTTCAGTCTCTTTGGGTCGAACTACGGTGTTCTGACTTCCTCATTGCACGAGAGGATACGTAGGCATAACTTAATAGTTATCGAACAAAAGTCTCTGTATATTCCCCCTCTTTCCAGCTGTATTCTTTAAGCCTCATACTCCTGAGCATTTCATTCTTGTTCCAGCACTGACACTGTATATATCACACTTTGCACTTCTCTTGCACTGACACCTGTACATCTTTTCCAGCTATTTTTATACACAAATTGCACTGACACTACCCCTTTAAAACACAAATCTTTTAAGCGTGGATCCCGTCGAGTACGACGGACAATCTGGGTGCTAATACCTTCCCAGGTTGTAACCAACCCCCTTTCTCAGTCTCTCTGGTTCGCAACCGTCTTATCCATCTCTTTCTAGGCCTATGCAGCATTGCCTTTCCTCCGGGATAAAAATGCCTAGCTGGCGACTCTATTCATCTCCAGTGAGTTCACGGCTGTGTGTTCTCACTGTTCCCTTCGCCGACCGTTCGCGTCTGTACCCCTTTTGACCCGGTGTCATTTGGTGGGAGCGACAAGGGTACATGCATACTCTTTTTCCATAACTTAGAAATTTTTCAAATTTTCTAAGTTAGCCCCTTTTACAAGTTATCTTCAAATTCTTGATTTTTTGTGATCAAATGTAACAATAGACCATATATTCTTGTAATATAGTTCATGTATATTATTTTAGGTCAAAAAGTCAAACTTTGACTTTTGGTCCTCAGATGAAAATTACACTGTGAAATCCTAATTTCTGATTTTTTGAACGGCCATCCTCTGAGGTATTTCAAACTTGTGAATGGACTTCCAATGTGAATGTGAGATATTAAAAACATTCCTTATGTTATTAGCTCATGTCCAAATGAAAATTTCCCCTTTTGGATCCTCGTTGGTCAAAACCCTAATTTGGCACTACATATGCCTTTGGGGCTTGATCCACTTGAAAACATGAAATCTTGTGATTGATCCTTGATGTTTATGATCTCTTGATCCTTATAATGATAGAGGATATATAGATATTTAGTAGTAGGTCCATTCTTGATTGATCCTTTGCATGGATTCCTCATTGAACTGCAAAACCCCAATCCTTGATAGGTGAATCACAAGAAACAAACTTTGGTTTGGACCAATGAATTAGTAGTGCATAAAAAATGTATGCAAATTTTTGTACCACAAAATTTTCCCTCCCACAATCAAAGCAATGTGTCTCAAGATTTCTCTCAAGGTTCACAAGGTTCACAATTGGTCAAAAGGATTGAAGGTTTCATCAGACAAAGTCTCCTCCTGAAATAGGGTTTTGAACTTCACCAAGATAAATGGACTTCCAAGGCCTCAAGTGAGATTCATAACATCCCATATGTCTTCAAGAATCCCCATGTCAAGTTTCAGAGCTTTCCCAATAAGTTTGACCAGTCAAATGTTCAGATATGCAAAAATAAGTTAACTTGATAAAAAGTCAAACTGAGGTCCATTATGGTCAACCTAAAGTCAAACTTCAAGATTTTTTGTCAACGTCAAGATTATGAGGTAAAATTCATCATTTGATCAAGGGTTGATCATGATTCATCAAGGAAATCTCAGATCATCAAGAATCAAGAAGTTTCTAAATTAGGGTTTTCATAGTAAAAGTCAACTGAACTTTGACCAGCCATAACTTTCACATAATTCATCAAACGTTTCCCATCCAAAGCTCATTTAGAATTAAATTGAATTCTCTACAACTTTGTGTCTCACAGGCCAAGCCAAAAAATGCTTCATTTGGAAGGTATGAGCTAAAACATTATAGGTCCTTTTGAAAGTCAACAAAAAGTCAACTTTTTCCAAAGCTCATAATTTTAAAATTGTAAAAGATATGGACATGGGAAAAAAAGGTTGGTTATAGGAATCTCTAAGCTTTCTAAAAGGTCCAAGATCACTTTCATAGCCTTAAAATTGAGGGAGTTGTTCCTTGTCAAAGTTGGGAAATTTTCAAGGGGTGTATGAAACAAAAAAGGTCTTAACTTCAAATTTTTCTAAATGGGCCCATAAATTGCAACCCAATCTCAAATATAAAGTCATGCACGACCCAATGATTATTTATTCTGATTTTATAATTTTTTTTATATTATTTTGGATTTTATTTGTTAAAATTCAATTTTAATGAAAATAAAATATGAAAAATCAAATAATGGATCAAATCCTTGATTTAGAATCATATATATCACATTAAAAGATGATTGAGGCCATCCAATTTCGTGCAAGCTTATTATGGTAATGAGATATTTGATTTTTGACAAAAATAGAAGTGGGATTTCTTCATAATCAAGTAACATCAAATTGCACCCAAAAGCCCAATTTTTTTTGACCTAATCATTCAACTATATGTATACAACAATAACACAAGCTTTGAAATGATTTTTGGAGAGGCAAGGTAAGAACATTCAAACCAAAAAAATCAAGAAGAAGTGAGATTCAATTCTACTATTCAAGCCACTTACAAAAGGTTTAAACATGTAGAATCATTCTTGGATGCTTCCCAAATGTATCCCAACTATCATTTGCATCAAAATCATACAAAAACATTGAAACTAAATTGTTGTTCTTGCGTTTTTTTATTATTTTTCGGTTCCACTAATTTGACCATTATAAATCGTTTTTAATTGCTCAATGTTGTTTGTGATGTAGTAGGGAATGTTTCTGGGTGATTACATTGAAGGATCATGGCCTGAGTCGTACACCACCATTATTAGGGTTTTAGCTTCTAAATTGGGGATTTACGATTTAGGTAGTTTAAATAAATTCTAATGATGTGATTGGATTGTGTATGATATAAGGATCATCATGGTATGATTAATTTGGCTAAACTTTGATGGTTTCATGATGTTTAAAGAAGCCTAGGATTTTCTGGGAATGCAAATTCGCAGGTAACTTTGTAACAAAAACTGCAGGTATTTTTGCAGGTAAGAGGTTGAAGATGAAGTCCCCAAGGCGCGAATCTGATTTTGAATTTCTGACTTATTTTATTATTTGTTTATTCCCTATTATTATCACAAGCGCGTGTGTGGTTTGGTGGCTAGAGGACCGGTCTGATAACCTTGAGGGCATGGGTTCAAACCCAGCCTCAAGCAAATTTTTCTTTTACAATTTATTTTCTTTAAGTTTATTTTATATATATTTTGTTTCATTATAATTTCACGTATGCGCAGGTGTCCCAGTGGCAAAGAACTCAATGAAGTAAAAGGGTTTGGGTTCAAACCCAGCCTGGGGCGATTTTTTTTATTATCTTAGGATATTTTCAAGGCTTAATATATTTGTTTCCCAATTATTTCATACATGCGTGCAATGGCCTAGTGGTAAGGACTTGTTGGCTGAGGATGAAAGCAAGGTCAGGGGTTAAACACCAACCCCCAACATTTTGGTATCTCTAACTTTATTTTTCCTTTTTTTCATCAAATTATTTTTTTTCTTTGAATTTCCTTATTATTATTATTAAACTAATTTCTAAAAGATAAAACAAAACCCTTTTTTTAAAAAACTTATATTTTTTATAAACCTTTTTTTTATAATTTATCTCTTTTAGTTTTATTATATTTTATGAATTAAAATAAAACTTATTTTTGTATATATCCCTAAAATTTTCTATAAAAAAATCTTTTTTTTCATTAAATCCTAATTAAACCCTAAAAATGTTTAACTTTAACCCGAAAATTTTCTTTAAACCATAACTTTTTTTTCGAACTTTTTTTTCCTTTCAAACCTTTAAAAATTCTCAACCCTAAACTTTTTTCCTCTTTTTTATGTTATTCATATAACCTGCCTTGTTATTGTTGCTCGAAAATTTCTATCATTTTTTTCCTTCGCCATTATAATTATGTAACTGTCTCTCACTTGTAAACTTTTATATTTTTATTTTTCACCTCATAATTATGTAACTTCCCCGAAGCATTGTAATAGTTTAGGAATTTCTTATTTTTGCCTTTAATTTTCTGCCATTTATTTATCGTTTAATAATTGCGTGGTTAGTAATTTAGGGCGTGGCAAGACCTAATTGAAATAAATTGGACTTAGAGAATTAAATTCTAGATAAATATCTGAATACAATCACTCACACACGTAAGTCGATCGTTCTACGATCTCCGTCTACACCTCCTAGGGTTACCCTTCTTAAAGTTGCCTTAAAAAGATATATGGTCAAGTCCCTCGAAAATGGGGGTGTCTTAAGCAAAACCCATACAAATATAAATCATCTAGTCCCTCCCCGGTTTAAAAGATCAAGTCCCTACAATGTTGCCTATGATGTTGCCTACGACAATGATCTTGTCCCTTCGATTAAAGATGATAGTCCCTCCCAATTGCTAAAGACACCCCTCCAGTTGCCTTCTTTGACCATACGATGACCCTACGCCCCTCCCTCAAATAAAATCCAAGGTAATGACTACCTACTCCTTAATAGTAGGAACAATCTTACCCTTGAAAGAACATAAAAGAATATGAAAGACTAGTCTAGGGTAGGAACTCTAAGTTACTTGCTCACATCTTTAAAATACTTTTCACACCTCACAATTTTTTCAAATATTTTAAAAACAAAGGCTTTGTATACATCCCTACGAGGATCATTACAAAGTACTTAGGAATGTTTTCTAATCACACACTTCACCTTTTCAAAATAATTAAGTGAGCTAAGTAACTAAGAGCCCATGGATAACTATGGATATAAAGGGTGTTAACACCTTCCCTTTATATAACCTACCCCCCGAACTCAAGTATTTTAAAAATAGGTCTTTCTTGTTCTTTTATGTCCTTTCCACTTGGATAAAATAAAAGTCGGTGGCGACTCTTGCTATCCGCAACATTTAACTAAAAGTCAGTTCTCCCACCATGTTACACAAATGATGTCAAATGTATGTAAATGTCAAAGAATCTTGAGGTTAAAATTTAGGGTATGATAAATGCCCCTATATAATCTTCTTGGACCTGAAGATATGAACGATGAAAGTGTTCGGATCTTCGAGGTAGAAGAGCATTAAATATCAGAATACCTGAAATTTTGGATGAATATGCGAATGTGAAGTCTGAGAATCATGGTGTTGACATCTAGGGATGACACTGTTGAGAGGCAAAGATCTATTTGTTTAGATCTTGCTGTGAATTTTTTGCAGACTTCTCTTTTGTTCGAGATGCCATATGTGGGAATTTTGGAAATGTGCAAACTTCTCAGTTGATATGCCATTTGATCTTTGCAAGCTTCTTGAACAAGATGCCATTTTCTTTTAATTTTGAAAAGTTACAAACTTCTCAATCGAGATGCCATTTGCTCTTGCAAACTTCTCGGATGAGATGCCATTTGCGGGGATTTTGTCATCTTCCTTCAGAGGTTCAAGTTATCAAAATGGTTTAGAGACTGATTTCAATAACTGGAGAGATGACTTTTCAACGCTTGACGCAGGAGAATACAACTATAAGATGAAAAATAATTATGAATGATAATGAAATGTATGAGTATGTATGAATGCATATGGTGACAAAACAGACGTGACACAGAGGTGAAACACAACAACTGAATACTGGGCCAATCTGAAGATAGGAGTATCACAACTCTGATGTGTGATTCCTTGTTGAAGAAAAAGTTCTTGCTTTGGTTTTGATTCCCGAAGATGTGAACTCGCTGGAGATGGAAACTGATCGTTTAAAAGGGAAGACCCATGTTGGAGATGAGGGATGATGTTCCCTATCTTGTTTGAAATGAAGCTTGGTTATCTCGAGATATGTGACTTTTTCACCTTTGAGTTTAATCACTTATGGAGAAACATTAATTTTCTTTTTATGTCCGTAAATCAAAAGGAAATTGTTGTCTATATTTTTCGTTTCTAAGTAAATTCATTTTTATTTCAAGAATGAAAATCAAGTTAAAAATGTCATTTTGCAAAGCTGAATAAAACAAGAATAGCAAACAAATGGGCAAAGGCTCAAAATATCATATATGAAATGGAAATCATCCAAAGGCATGATACCATAGAGCATTAAAAAGTTTATAAAATGGTAATTTTAAGGGAAAATGGCTACATTGAAACAAAGTGACCATTATCCTTCTACCAACTGTGAGTTCAGAGTCTTCTTCAGCTTCGGTTGAAGGCGACTTCGAATGATGATTGACTTGATAGATGAAGTTGTTGTTGATGATCCAATCTATTGGATGTAGTTACTTGCCATGAATCCCTAACTTTTTCCTGGATTGATTCTATCAAACTATCGAGATAAAGTTATTTTGTGATATGTCTCTAATTTTTGCCTGGATCGCCCTTTGTGGGTTTTCAATCCACCAAGACTTTTTCTCTATTTTTTTCCGATTGTTTAGCTGAAGTATTTCTTGACTGCATCAATGTTTGTAGTATAAGTGAAATCCTCACCGTCCATGGTTGTTAGTATCAAGGAACCGCCTGAGAATACTTTCTTGATGACATAAGGGCCATCATAATTCGGACTCCATTTTCCCATGGAATCAGTGAGAAATGATTGGATCTTCTTGAGCACAAGATCTCCTTCTCTAAAGACACGAGGTCATACCTTCTTGTCGAATTCTTTCTTCATCCTTTGTTAATAGAGCTGGCCATGACATAAAGCCGTCAGTCTCTTTTCTTCTATCATATTTAATTTAACATGTCTGCCTTGGAACCCCTCAGATTATGTAAGTTTGACCTCCCTCAGAATCCTTAATGATGGGATCTCAACTTCTATGGGTAGCACTGCTTCCATGCCATATACCAGTGATAAGGATGTCTCCCCTATTGAAGTGCGTACTGATGTGCGATAATCGTGAAGAGCGAAAGGGAGCATTTTGTGCCAGTCCTTATAAGTCACAACTATCTTCTGTATGATTTTCTTGATATTCTTGTTGGAGGCATCCACTGTGCCATTCATCTTTGGTCGATAAAAAGAGGAGTTATGGTGTTCAATATTGAATTAAATGCACAATTCCTTCCTCATCTTTTTGTTTAGGTTGGACCCATTATCAATAATGAGTTGACTTGGAACACCATAACGACAGATGAGATTGTTCTTGACAAATCGGACTACCACTTGTCTGGTGACGTTGGCATACGATGCTGCTTCGACCCATTTTGTGATGTGTTTGATGATCACCAAGATGAATCGATTTCCATCTAAAGCCTTTGGTTCGATCATGCCGATCATATCAATTACCCAAATTTAGATTGGCCCTAGAGAAGAGAGAGCCTTGAGATTTGTCGAAGGCATATGACTCTTATCGGTATATATATGACACTTGTGACATTTCTTCGCATATTTGTGGAAATTTGAATCCATTGTGAGCCAGTAGTATCCTGCTCTTAATATCTTTCTTCCCGTCATGTGTCAATTGGTATGAGTACCAAAGGAACCTTCATGAATATCTTTCATGAGCATGCTTTCTTCGTCTTTGTCTACGCATCTGAGTAGAGTCACATCAAAGTTTCTCTTATATATCACATCTTGGTTTAGGAAGAAGTTGTATGCCAGTCTTCTGAGAGTCTTGCTATCTTTTCTTGTTTCCCCATGTGGGTATTCCTTTTTTGGAGCAAAACTGGATGTCATGATATCAGGGTCTGCTGTCAGTAGCAGTTTCTATTGCAAAGATGTATGTTTGCCTATCCAGGCGCATAATGTCGATTCTTGGTATGTCATTATAGTGATTTACCAAAATCATGGAAGAGAGAGTAGCAAGCGCGTCAGCCATATGATTTTCTTCTCGCGGGATGTGATGAAACTCAATCCTATTGAAGGATGGTAGCCACCTTCTTGCGTAGTATTTGTAAGGGATCAGTCCCTGCTGACATGTATCCCATTCTCCTTTGATCTGATTGACGATCAAGGAGGAGTCTCCATACAAGATTAAATTCTTGATCCTTAGATCGATAGCTTCTTCGATACCCATGATGCAAGCTTCATACTCGACCTCGTTGATTGTGAATTTGAATGCCAATTTGGATATGAAAGGAATATGAGTTCCTTGAGGAGTGACAAAGACTTCCCCAATTAAATTTCCATAGGGCGTTAACTGCTCCATTGAATATTAATCCATATAGAGATCCTGGATCTGGCCCTTCGGTTGGTAGTGGTTCATTGTAATCTTTCATTTTGAGGTATAATATCTCTTATTCTGGGAAGTCGTACCTTGCAGACTCTTAATCATCTAGTGGTTGATGAGCTAAATGATCGTCTAAAATACTTCCTTTGATGACTTTCTAAGCGCAATACTCGATGTTGTATTCTGATAACAACATTTTCCAGCGTGAAATTCGTTAGGTCAAGGCAGGCTTTTCAAAGACGTATTTGTTCAGGTTCATTTCTGAGATCAAATAGGTAGTGTGACAAATCATGTACTGGAAAAGTCATTTAGCTGCCCAGGCTAAAGTACAACAAGTTTTCTAAAGTATTGAGTACCGAGTTTCACAATTAGTGAACTTCTTTCTTAAATAGTAGATGGCATACTCTTTATTTTTCGTTTTGTCTTATTGACCAAGTACACAACCCATGGAGTCTTCCAGAACTATCAAGTAGATAATAAGATGTCTTCCTTCGACAGGAGAAGACAAGATTGGTGGATTCAGAAGATATTCTTTGATGCTGTCGAAAGCTTTCTGGCAGTCTTTTGTCCAAATGCAGCTTTCACTCTTCTTGAGTAGCTTGAAAATCGGTGCGCAAGTCACAATCAAAGAATCCTCTTACTTGTCTGAATACATAAGGGATATGAACCTCAAGATGTAATTCATAAGTCCCAAGAATCCTCTTACTTGTTTTTCCATTTTCAGAGAAGGAATTTCTTGCATAGCCTTGACTTTGTCATGGTCAACCTCAATTCCTTTTTGGCTAACGATGTATCCTAACAGTTTTTCTGAATGCACTCTAAGCATGAACTTGTTGGGATTCAAGCGGAGCTTGTATTTCCTTAGATGTTGGAATAACTTAGACAGGTTTTCCATGTGTTCCTCTTCTCTTTTTGATTTGACAATCATGTCATCGACATATACTTCGATTTCTTTGTGCATCATGTCGTGGAAAAGAGTCATCATTGCTCGTTGATAGGTTTCCACATAGCTTTCGCTGTAGTATGATGTGAAACTCTAAAATATTCATCCTCTCCCAAAGAAGCAATAATCATATTTCGAGCTTTCCAATCATAACTATAATTATTTTCATCTTTTTCATCCCATTGTGCTTCTGGTTTAGGTATTTCAAGGTTATTCTCTCTAGTCATAGTTATTTGCATATGACCGTCTTGAATAACCTTCCATATTTTTCTCAATATAGTTGATATGAATACGCATACAATCCTTCCAGTGACTATAGTTTTCTCCGGTGAAAACGAGTCCTCTATTATATGTGAAGCACAAGATGAATCGATGCTCGTGATACCACTTGTTAGACGATGGCGCGGATCTAGAAGGAGGGGGGGGGGGCGTTGAATATATCCCTTTTTAAAATTAAGCTTTTCAAAAAATTAATTGAAAACTATCTTGCGGTAGTTCCCCGGAAAATCACGTCTAAATAAAATCAAGTCACCGGTGATCAGATATGCATTCAAAAACCAAATGGAATATATGAGATGAATAAATGAATTAATACAATGCTAATCTATCACTTAAATTCAACACAATTGAAAAACCCACTTTCCCCAATGAAAATTGATGAGAAATAAGCATAAATAGTAAGAAGTTGTGTGGTTTGAATTTGTATCAAACACTTAGTATGCACCCACACAAAGTGCAGTTTGACAATTAGTGTAGTGCAAATATTTTATCAAACTGTTATCAAAATATGATAGAAACAGTTTCACAAGCACTTGGTAGGCACACACTACTCCAAAACAGAATTCTTCAAACAACTCAACATCAAATAGTGCAGAAAAATTAACAAATAATAAGAACGAAGAACACATGAGATTTGTTTAGGCAGTTCCCCTACCGTCCTTGCTAGGGGATACTATGCCCCCAATTCACAAACCGAATTGGGATATTTTATTAATTTTGCAATGTTAATACAAGAAGAAAATTGGAACAACAAACCAATCCAAAATTGCGATTGTTGATAGAACTCTTCTTGTCCCTTGATTCGAGGTGAACCAAACCCTCAAGCGCGTCGAACAAACCTCCGATTAATTGCTCCCCTCTTACAAAAATTTATAATTCTTAAAACTTTGAGCACGACACGTTTATTCGATGCTTGTGAATCCAAAACGTTCTTCGTAATCCTCCGGTTACCTGATATGAATGAACGATCATCTTAATCTTAAAACCTCCTCACTCGGCTGAATTTACGAACGAATGATGCGTGCAAAACCCTCAAATCACAAAGATCTTGGAGGACAAACCCTCTAGGTTTATTCAAGAAAAACCCACAAACCTCTCAACCCAAACTAAAATAACGATCTCACGTTTGAATGTTATCACCCTGATCTTGCACTTTGATAAAAATAATGTTGTGTGTAATTGTTGATGAATTCAAAGAAGGATAAGATGAAGAGAGAACTTGTGTATCTATTTTACTTTTCTTGTTAATACCACAAAAATAATATGACATCTATTTAATTGGGTTAGTAAAAAAATAATAAAATTAAAATACACATAAGAAAGAAAGATAACAAAAAAGGGCGCTCTAAATAGGTATGCGTCGACCTATTGGAGCATTTGCGTCGACCTGGTTTACCTCCAGGAATGCGTCGACCTGAAAGAACATTTCAGTCGACCTGTTCATGAATTTGAGTCGACCTAAAATTCCCCCTTTGTCAGCCGGTTGGGACCCGAGAGTTTTAAGGAAGAAATCAACCAAAATGAGTCGACCTGGTGCAGTCAAAATACATGTTTAGAAGTTTTAGTCGACATGTTTAGAAGTTTTAAGAATTAATCGGAGGGGAGAAATACCATAAATGAGTCTAACAGGATGAGTCGACATGTTTAGAAGTTTGAGTCGACTCATGCAGTCAAAATACCATAAAAACCTTTTCTTTATGAAATTATCCTTTTTCCTTGTAATCCCAAAAGACATTTCAAATCATAGAGGTTTTGGCATCATTCAAAATATCCTTTATGTCTCACAAACTCCTCCTTTTTGATGATGGAAAAAACTTGTTGAAATGTAAAGAGCATTTTAGGAAAGACCATGCTCCCCCTAAATACTTGCCGTCAAAATGATACAACTTACAACTTTATCACATTTCCCCCTTTGACATCATCAAAAAGCGAGAAACAAAATTAAATAAGACCCATATAGCGAGAAATATCATTATTAGGAGACACATTGCAATAAAAGTCAAGCATCAACAAACACACAATAAGCGATGAAAGATAAATAATCGGCAAATAAACAGGAGAGGATAGGTAAACCAAGGGAAATGATTAAACATTATCCAAAAATAAGATAAGATAAACAAGTTAATCCTACATACAGAAACATTAACTATTGTCATGTAGAAAATAAAAATAATGCAAATTAAAATGAGATGCTATGTAACATGCTCCTATGGTCTTGGACCCCTTTGTGAAGGATGACGACGATGATAAACAGTCGGTGGACAATCGCCTTCATGTTGAGAAGTAAAGTGGATGAAGTTTGTGTTTAGGGTCTTAAAAGAGTTTGCTAGAGCCACATTGGAACCTTGAACTTCATTAATCCAAGCCAACAAAGTGGATGCGAAAGAATCAAAGTTGTCACTTTGAGTTTACAGGTGAGCTTGCAAAGCGGTATACCGTTCATCTTGAACAGTCATATAAGAAGCAAAAGCCTTTTCTTGCTCATCGATTCTCCGTTCCAATTCAGCATAACACCCGGATTGAGCTTCATAATAGCTTTGTTGTTCTAATTACATATTCTGCAGCATATTCATGATCCCGACATGAGTGTCTTGCGGTGGTGGTGGAGGTGGTGGAGATGGAGGAACAAATGATGTTGCATTTTGAGTCCACCCAGTGTAATGCCATTCACCCCTGCCTTGGTTCTCATATTGGGCAAAAGTGTCGGAAGGAGCACGATACCAATCTTCCTTATCTACTTGTACTTGATATGTGTTAATTGGATCAACATGTTGATCCACATTTTGATTTTGTTCACCTTCAGCCTCAATTTCATCCTCATGATCATTTCCATAACCATCCCGAACTATATACATATATCGCTTCTCTTTAGGATCCCACATATGACCCATCAAGCTAAGCGTCTTTTGTTGGAATAATTGTTTTCAGAAATAGGGACCAACGAAATACCTTGAACTACACTTTGTGCTTTGTTGATGATAGCCTAAATAATTGAAGGATAAGCAAGAGAAACACCCTTCTTATCCTTAAGTGCAAAAACGCGACTTGCAAAATAGTTTGGCCAATTTACCTTCACTTTATTCCTAAGGATGTACATAAGATGAACTTCAGGGATATCAATGCGAGAGAACCCTCCTTTCTTAGGACGAAGGTTGTGTGAAACAATCCAATGAAGAATTCAATCGATAGGATTGACCTTTCCGGTGGTGGTTGATGACGGAAACAACTCGGTGTTGACAACCACTTCAATGAAAGGCTCTTTTAGCATGCCATTCAATTCCTTACGAAATTCGTAGTTATCAACATAATCAGAATCAATCATCAGTATACTAGGAGCTGTAGGATCAACTTTGAACAAATATTTCCAAATTTATGCATTTACCGCGAATATTTTGTCACCCATACGAAAATTAAACTCAAAACCCCTAAATTTTCCAACAAGACCAGCATAAAATATTTGAATCATATCCTCATTATATTCAACTTGACAGGATAAGAAAGGATTAATTCCTTGAAAATCAATCAGTTCAACAATGTGAGAAATTTCCCTTTGAGATGCAGTCCTCTTTGAATAAACATATTGAGGAATAACTTTCCTACTTCTGAATTTTGTATCATAAATTTCAGTAATATCAGAAGGAAGAAGTGATAAAGTAGTTACCGGAAGTGCTGATTGAGAAGAAGAGCCCCTCAAAGTTCTTTTTCCAGTAGTTCTTGATGCCATTGATGAAGAATTTGGAGAGAATGTAGAGAAATTTAGGGGTTAGGGTTCTTAAGAGAAGAGAGAGTTTTTGTGATGAAGATGAATGAAAAATGCAATGAATGAATTTTATGGCATAGAATATGATTAAATCTCATAAAAGCAATTAAGCCACACTTAATTAACTGCTCAAAAGATGTGTGAGCCGACCTAGGGAAGATAAAGCGCAGTAAAACACGTATTCCAACACACTTTGATTAAAGCAAAAGGAATTAAGTCGACTTAAACAATTTGATGAGTCGATGCATGTTGAATTTTAAAGTGAGTCGATGCACCAGGTTGAATAGGTCAACACAAGGGGTCCCTGAGTCGATGCATTGGGTCGACCTATTGGGACCCGAATGTTTCAGCAAATTTTTCACCACAAGTATCAAGAATTTCACTTTAAAAACAACATAATATCATACTCTAATGCGTTCGAATGACTTATATCTTAATATTTCAACATATTAAAGAACACAAGAGATAAATAAATACCAAACATGAACACACTCACAATTACTTCCTTATTATCAAAGATGACAATCAAATTTCCATAGATAAAACATGTTAATTGGGTAATGCAAAAGTGAATGACATTACCTCTTGCGTGTGAAATGAAATAAGGAAAGATCAAACAAACGTGCTTTAAGAAGACTTGTTGTTAGTGACATGATATGATAACTCAAGAGATAATATATAATAAACATATTACAAGTATTATGATCGATTCGAAATATCGAGAACACCAAGTTCCCTACGGATGTGAAAGAAAGGCTCAGTGGCGTGGTTTTGTAAAAATATCGGCAAGTTGATTTGAACTTTCAACATGCTCATATACCACGTCTCCTTTCTCTACATGATCTCTAAGGAAGTGATGTCGAATTTCAATATGATTAGTACGTGAATGTAATATTGGATTTCTGGTAAGATTTATCGCACTAGTGCTGTCACATAAGATTGGAATATTTTTGAGATTTATGTTGAAGTCGAGCAATTGTTGTTTGAGCCATAAAATTTGGACACAACAGTTTTTGGCCGCAACATATTCCGCCTCTGCAGTTGACAAGGCAACTGAAACTTGATTTTTTCTATGCCAACTTATAAGAGAGTTAGAAAACAAGTGACAAGTACCACTAGTGCTTTTCCTATCTACTTTGCAACCGGCAAAATCGGGAATCTGAAAAACCTACCAAAGAATAATCACTACCATTAGGATACCAAACTCCAAACTTAGAAGTACTGCAAATGTATCTAAGAATACATTTAACGGATTTTAAATTTGATTCCTTAGGGAAAGATTGAAATCTAGAACACATACAAACACTAAACATTATATCCGGACGAGATGCAGTAAGATAGAGAAGAGAGCCGATCATACCTCTATAACTTTTGATGTCCACATCCTTACTATTCTCATCACGATCTAAATTTGCTTCCTTTGTCATGGGTGTATCAATAGATTTTGAATTTGTAATATAAAACCTCTTGAGAAGCTCATTACAATACTTTGTTTTACTTATAAAAGTTCCTTCTTCAAGTTGTTTAATTTGAAGTCCGAGAAAGTAATTGAGCTCCCCCATCATACTCATCTCAAATTCACCTTTGTAAACACCCCAAATTTTCCCTCACTTTTTATCACACCATGGCTTGTGATCTTTCATTTTTGTTTTAACATAAGCATTACATCTCATATTGCATTTTTGTTTCACTGCATAGTTCAGGTTCATCTGCATCTAGGGTTTGTGATCTGAGCTATCCAAGAATCCATCTGAGCCATCCCAAAGGTCTCAAAGCTTTCCAAGAGGGTCCATGTGTGTTATATCATCATATTATGCTCCTCAAAGTTCATGAAAGTCAAGAGATCACAAGAACTGGCAAAGGCATGGAAGCAGAGATAGGGTTTTCACTACACAGATGACCAAAATTAGGGTTTTGGTTTCAGAGGCCTTAACTCCAAATTTGTGGGTCATTCTTGTTTATAATGGTCTTAATATGTTATAAGTATCATGTGTACCAAGTTTGATGAAGAAATTCATTGTGGAAGTCATTTGTTCACTGGGTAACTTCTTGAGAAAGTTAAGTCAAAATCAGGGCATCTGAGGCCCCCAACAATGGAACCAAAGGGGATTTTTCATCAAATTGAAGTTCAATGATCTTTATTTGATCTTATAAGTGGTTATAAGTTCACAAGATTGAAGAATTTTGAGCCAATTGCAAACTTACCATTTTTGGAAATGACTTGAAATGCAAACTTTCCATTTTGGGAAAGTTTTTCAACCTCCTCTTTCATGAACAAAAATGCTTCAAATGAAAAATTCTTGGGCATGAAAGTTGTATATTAGGTCTTTCCCTTTTCAAAAATTACAAGAACATGTCTTGATTCATCCTAGAACTCAAGATATGGCCTTTCAAAGTTGGCAAAAATCACATAATTTTCAAGTTCATGCCAAAGAGGGAATTTTGCAATTTCACTTGCCAAACATTCTAATGACCTCAAATAAACTTCTATGCATCATAATATGTCAAAGCATTCTCAAAGGATCAGATTTGGCCCAAGATTGGAAGCATTTCATGGTTTGTGATCCAAGAAACACCAAAGAGGGAAAGTTGCAAAATCCATGAGAACTCTTCATCCAAGCCTTCCAGCACATCAAATTCAATCCCATGGTCCTCCATGAACCAAGCTAAGGCCAGACACCCCTCCAAACAACCTCTAACCCGTGCCCATACCTCATAGTACACAATCTTGACTTTTTGCAAAAACCTCCCATACCAATCAGCCTGTGCCACAACAAGTCTCTGGCCAATCAACATTCTTTATGTGGACATTAAGCAACTCATTTCAAATAGCACACAAGCCTAAAAGCCTCTCAACACTCAGATTGCCAAAGACCTCACACCTTCACCTCTTCGAATTTCATAGCACAACGACTCAAACTTCAAACTTTCTTCACCATTCAACTCAGCATCACCTCAGGATAATTTCCCACCCATCACCATAGCCTGAAACACTCTCAAACTCAAACACGATTTCTCACTCCTCAGAACTGAATCACTCAAACCAGCCCATTTAAACTCCATCCAAGCTTTTCAGAAGCACCAGAGGGATCATTGGAGGCATTTTGCACAAAGGAAGAGGTCAGAAAGCTCCTGTTTGCAAAGCTTCAACTCAGGTAGCCATGATGAACTTTTTTTCCAGAACTCTTGTTTTAAGTTTCTAAATGATTCTACATGTTTAGCTGATCATGGTGATATGTTTATTTTTGAAAATGATTGAGAAATGAGCATGTATTGTTCTTCTGAAACTTTGCCAGTGAATTTGTTCTTGCTTCGATTCATCATGTATGCGTGAAATAAATTGTTTTTGATGGTTGATTCTTGCTTATTGATGCTTGGGGAGTGATTCTGGAGAGTTTGGGAGGTTCTCATATCCTAGGGAGAGAGATAGAATTTTGTGCTCGCCGGAGAAGATGATCGGAGCTTGCTTCGGTCACCTGAATTTGTTTAGGGTTGTAATTAGGGTTAATCCAGCCAGTTGAATATCAGCCGTAGGATCCTGTTTAGCGCGTGTTTGTAGGGACCAGATTGATCCACTTAAGCCCTAATTTAGTTTAATTAAAATAATTAGGTTTAATTAATTAATTAACTCAGTTTAAATGTCATCCCTTGGATGACGCGCGCAGTCAACCCCCCCTTTTCCAGTTTGAATCTCAGCCATCAGATCCTCATACTTTTCTTTTATTTCATTTATTTTCATTTCTTTTGCACATTTATTATAAAATATCAAAAATCATCACAAAAATATGCAACTTTGCATTCTGACTTTAAATATTTTTCATAATCCAAAAATAATTTTTATTTTATTTTTTGCATTAAAAAAGTATTTTTAAAATATTTAAATGATATTTTTAATTAATTAAAGTATTTTAATTAATTAAAAATACATTTAGGTTTCTAAAAATCACCAAACAAATCATGAATCATTCCAATACATTTAGAAACATTTTTAAACTCTTTACACAAATTTCTTTTTAGGTTTGATCATAGTTTACCAATTTTCTTTGAATTAAGGGTCATTTAAATCACATTTTTAAACCCTAACTTTGAAAAATCATTTCTGCCTAACCAAGAAGAGTTTGAACTTGATTATTTTTGCATTGTGTTACATATTGCATGTAGTTTATAGGTCATTTTCCTCATTAATTTATCTTGCATTTTCAATTTGATTTGCATTTTTCCTTTTGAATCACCCAAAAACCCTAGAAAACTTAGAAAAATCATAACTTTTGATAGGTTAGGCTTTTGACTTTTAATATGGGATTAGGGTTTGTTTGAGATCAATTTCAAATTTTTATCATGTCATATGCTTCTGTTTTATCCATTTGAATCTCACATATCCATGTAACCCTAATTTCTCATCTTCATTTGCATTCACTTTGCATATTCATCATCACATGAACTTGCCATGACATTTCATGCATTCATATGTCATCTTAGTCATCTTAAGACATGTTAGAAACCTGACTTGATCATTTCTTCATTCATTTTCCATGTTTAGCATCCATTTCATTTCATGAACTTTCATGTGTTTTCAAACTTCAAAGCATGCTTCCTTTGCATCTCATATTTGTATGATCATTCATATGCATATTGTATGACTTTGCATCATCTCACATGACATTTACATGGCATAAGCACTTCTGAATTTGATCATTGCATCTCATTTCACTTCATTTCTTTATGCTCTATACTTTATGCATTCATACTAACACTTTCAGGTTTTGGTAAGTTATTTTGGGAGGTGGATTTGCCTTCACCTCTCACTTCTTCTTATCTATTTAATATGCATCTTGATTGTCTTTGAAGTGAATTTTATTCACTTATGTTCCATATCTCTCACTTTCTTCCTTTAAGTTAATTATCTTCTTAGGAAGTAAGTAACTTATTCTTCTGCTTCCTCTTCCTTTCATCTGCTTCTTCCATTGGTGGCTTCTTTGAAGATCTTTCTTAAGCCTCAAAAACCATAGGATATACAAGCATGATAATGATTAGGGTTGTAATTAGTCCCCCTTATATTTTTACCTTTGAGTCTCCTTGAGTCTCTCTTCTCATCTCAATAATCAGAGACTAAACTCTTAAAGTTTTAGGACTTTGGAATTAGGGTTATGCCTGCATCCTTCTCTTAGGATGGAGTGTATAACTTTAATCCTAAGTGTTAAACCTTTAATTTGTTTAAACCTCTTAATCAAAATCACTTAATAATCATCAAGACTTTATCTTGAAACTTGGGCCTTACATTAGGGTTCTAACTCTTCCTTATGGTTAAGAGGGACTAACCCTAGTGTTTAATGGACAAGTCCCCCTTAAGTTGTCTTACAAACCATAAAATCCACTTCTTAATCTCATCCCTTAATTAAAATCCATTTAATAAAGGCTTGTTATCTAATGAATTTAATCCTTAACCATGGATTAAGTTGAGGTATCTTCCTCACCTTAAGTGTGCTCATCTATTATCCTTTTATTAGGATGGTGTAATGAGTTCACTAATCTGTGATTAGAGATTAAACTCATTACTTAACACTAAACAAAAACCCAAAAAACATCTAATTAATCACAAGTAGGTTAATGATCTTAATCCTACATCATCATGGTAATTAAGTTGAGATGCTTATCTCATACTTAAGTAGGCTCATTATCCCTAATCAAGGAGGATATAATGAGTTTACAAGCCCTTGATTTAGGCTTAAGCTCATTAACTTATGCAAAATACCAAAAACAATAACAAAACTGAAAACACAAAAACAAACAATAACCGTCTCCTCCGGGATTCTTTTCTCATCACACTCATTCGTAAACGAGAACTCGCTTCTTCCGTCTAATGCAAGACAGTTAGCACTCGAGCCAAACGAGTCATACACTTGAGCATAGACAAGCAAGCAGTTCACAGTTAATTTATTTTTCAGTCTCTTTGAGTCGAACTACGGTGTTCTGACTTCCTCATTGCACGAGAGGATACATAGCCATAACTTAACTGTTATCGAACAAAAGTCTCTTTGTCATCCCCCTCTTTCAGCATTCTTTAAAAGCCTCAGTTCCTGAGCATTTCACCCCTTTTGCACTGACACTTGTATATTTCTTTTCCATCTTTTGTACACAGATGACACATACACTACCCCTTTAAACACAATATTTTAAGCGTGGATCCCGTCGAGTACGACGGACAATCTGGGTGCTAATACCTTCCCAGGTTGTAACTAACCCCCTTTCTCAGTTTCTCTGGTTCGCAACCGTCTTATCCATCTTTTCTAGGTTTATGCAGCATTACCTTTCCTTCGGGATAAAAATGCCTAGCTGGCGACTCTATTCACTTCATTTCATTCTCTCTCTTCGCCGACCATTCGCGTCTGCACCCTGGGACCCTGGTGTCTTTTCGGGGGAGCGACAGCTTGGCGACTCTGCTGGGGAATCCTTATCTTGCAACCTGGGCTTCTGGTTCTTTTTGTGGGTTTCTCCTAGCGCTTGTTTTATTTGTGTTTATGGGGGTGTTATGTGCTACTTGTGCTTTTTTATTGTTTTATTTATTGCTTTCTGTACATCTTTATTTATTGCTTTCATTTACTGTTATATGCATTTCATACTGTTATCATCATATCATGTGTGCTGGATCTTCTATCTGTTTTGGTGGGAGGGATATTGAGTGAGTAAGGTTCCATACCGGGAGCCTGAGTGACACATAGGATATAGTGGCTTCATATTATTTCCCATTCCATTTCGGTATGGTGCGGGAATATGAAACACAGTTCAGACATGGGTTTCTTCTTGAGAACTCTGTGTGTCGCTCCCGATAAATGAAGCAGGGTCAAATAAAGGTACAGACGCGAACGGTCGGCGAGAGGGACAGTGAGAACACACAGCCGTGAACTCACTGGAGATGAATAGAGTCGCCAGCTAGGCATTTTTATCCCGGAGGAAAGGCAATGCTGCATAAACCTAGAAAGAGATGGATAAGACGGTTTGCGAACCAGAGAGACTGAGAAAGGGGGTTGGTTACAACCTGGGAAGGTATTAGCACCCAGATAGTCCGTCGTACTCGACGGGATCCACGCTTAAAAGATTTGTGTTTTAAAGGGGTAGTGTCAGTGCAATTTGTGTATAAAATAGCTGGAAAAGATGTACAGGTGTCAGTGTAAAGTGTATAAGTGATATGAAGTATGAAAGTGTCAGTGTGAGAGTAAGAGTGAAATGCTCAAGATCATGAGGCTAAAGAATAAAGCTAGAAAGAGGGGGGATGTACAGAGACTTTTGTTCGATAACTGTTAAGTTATGCCTACGTATCCTCTCGTGCAATGAGGAAGTCAGAACACCGTAGTTCGACCCAAAGAGACTGAAAGATGAATTGACTTGTGAACTGCTTGCTTGTCAATGCTCAAGTGTATGACCTGTCTGGCTCAGGTGCAAACTGTCTTGCATTAGACGGAAGAAGCAAGTTCTCGTTTATGACTGAATGAGATGAGAAAAGAATCCCGAAGGAGACGATTATTGTTTGTTTTTGAGTTTTCAGTCTTTTATTGCTTTTGAAAGTTTGTCATAAGTTAATGAGCTTAAGCCTAAACCAGTGGATTTAGTAAACTCATCACATCTTCCCTCTGTTTAGGGGTAATGAGAATACCTTAAGTGTGAAGTCAGATTCTCACACTTAATCACCTTTGATGTAGGATTAAGATCATTAACCTACTTGTGATTATTTAGATGTTTTTGGTGTTTTTGTTTAGTGTTAAGTAATGAGGTTAAGCCATAATCAAGGATTAAACAGACTCATTACACCATCCTAATAGAAGGATAATAGATGAGAATGTTTAAGCTGAGGAAAGCTCCTCAACTTAATCCATGATTAGGGATTAAACTCATGACAAAACAAGCCTTTGATTAAGTGGATTTTTGATTAATGATATGATGAAGAAGGGAATTTTAGGGTTTGTAAGACAACTTGAGGGGGACTTGTCCATTAACACTAGGGTTAGTCCTTCTTAACCAATCAAGGAAGAATTAGAACCCTAATGCAAGGCCCAAGTTACAAGTGTGATGTCTTGATGATTATTAAGTGAATTGATTAAAGGATTTAAACACATTAAGGGTTTAACACTTAGGATTAAAGTTATACACTCCATCCTAAGAGAAGGATGCAGGCATAAACTTAATCACAAAGCCTTAAAGCCTTTAGGGTTTAGTCCCTGATTATGAGATGAAAAGAGAAGACACAAAGAGACACAAAGGTAAAGCTAAGAGGGGAAACTAATCAAAACCCTAATAATTGTCATGCTTGGTTGTCCCTAAGGTTTGTGAGGTTTTCAAGAGAAATCTTCAATGGAACCACCAGGAAGCAGATGAAAGGATCAAGAGAAGCAAAGTAACTTGCTTCATTCAAGAAGTCAAGTCACTTGAAGAAAGAAAGTGGGAGGAAGAAGAGTGAGCAAGCTCAAACTCAAACACAAATAAGAATGCAGCAATGGATGCAAGAGAGGTGAAGAGAAGAGTTATGAGAAGGGAAGGCAAATTCACTTCTCAAGTTTACTTACCACCTGAAATGTTAGAAAGAAATGCAATGCAATGCATAATGGGATGAAATGGTATGATGCTAAACAAAACCAGAAGCATGTTGATGATGATAATGATGCTATGAGATGCTACAATCATGAGGCAGCACATGGAAATGCTCATACAAGTTCATGAATGCAAGTGAAACAAGCTTAAGAAGCATGGACATACATGAAAAGTTTGGAAGCATACAAAGCATACAACATGGCAAATACATGATGCAATGATCAAACATGTTTCCCATAAGTCTTATGATGTCAAATGAATCAAATGGATGCTTGGAATGCTAAGGCAAGTCATGTTATGCAAGAAAATGCAAGAAGGATGCAAATGGAAGCCCAAATTAGGGTTTATGGATCAAACAACAAACAAAAACCCAAAACAGAAGCAAACCCTAAGATAAAAAATGGAAAATGCCACACAAAGGATCCCTAACCCCATACTAAACCAAGGTCCAAAGGGGAGGTCTCAACTCTTAACCAATCTCAAGTTATGAATTTTACAAGTTATTAGGGTTTTTAGGGTTCCTAAACAAAAGAAATGCCAAACAAATGAAAAATGAGGAATCAAATCATGGCCATTTTATCCTAGAAACTACATGCTAAACATAAAACAATACAAGAGGAATCAATAGATAGGCAGAAATGATTTTTTGAACTTAGGATCAAAATAATGCACAAAAAATGATTTAATTCAATGAAAAATTCTCAAAATGCATCAAGATCAAAAAAGAAATTTGGTTTGAAGGTTGGACAATGTTTCTAAATGTCTTAGAACATTTCATGAATTTTTGGTGATTTTTTAGATACCTAAAAGTATTTTTAATAAATTAATTTCCATTAATCAATTAAAAATAATCTTTTAAATATTTAAAAATACTTTTTTAATGATAAAAATAAAAATAAAAATATTTTTGTGTTATAAAAATTAATAAAACTCAAGAGAAAAAGTTTCATAATTTTTAAACATTTTTTACTATTTTAAATTAAATATGCAAATAAAATGAAAATAAATGAAATTAAAATGAAAGTAAACAGAAGGAGAGGCTGAGATTGCATCCTAGTTTGAATGTGTTGACCAGCGCGCATCTGGACGGCTGGGGTTGCATCTGAGTTAATCCCAATTAATTAAATAAATAATGAAGATTAGGGCTAAGCAAAGTGATCTGGGCCTTCTATCCACGCGGGAAGTCAACTAGTCAACCTAATCTAACGCCCCAGATTCAAATGACACTAATTACAGGATTAGGGCACAAATGACTTTCAGGTGGCCGGAGAAGACCTCCGGTCATCTTCTCCGGCCAGCATCTCCCCTGAGAATCCCCAAAACTCCAAAAAACTAACTAAAATGAAATCTAAAAACTGGGAAATGATCCCCACTCACTCACGAACCAAAACCCCTTATCAAAACAAATTTATATTTCCCAACAAGGCTGAATCGAAGCAAACAAAAATTAGGTCAACTGAGTTTCAGAGATCAATTAAACTCTCATTTCATCACCATTTCAAAAACTAAAAGCATATTCATGATCAGGAAGACATGTAGAACAAGTTTAGAACTTAAAAATCCATTTCTGGAAAAAAAAGTTCTTGAGCTACCTGAGATTCGAAGCTTTCACTCCAGCTACTTTCTGACTTCCTCTCTTGGTGAAATCTACTCCTTATGACCTCTTGATGATGCTTGAGTGCTCAGGAGAAATTTATATTGGCTGGATGAAGAGTTTGAGTAACTTCTGCTCAAACTCAGTTGAACATGGCAATGATGATTCTGGCTATTTCTGGCAAGGGTGAAAGGTTGTTTGTGGTCCAGATGATGAGTAGAGAAGGTTTATGGAGTTTGTTTGGATGTTTGTGAGCTGTGGTGAGAGTTTCGAATGAAACTGCAGCTTGAGGTGAATGATGGCAATGGGGTGTTCTTGATCAAAACAGGCCTGGCTCTTGGTGGTTTCTACTCAACAAGGCAAGGTGAGATGATTAAAGGAATTTGTTTGAGTGTTTGTGTGTTGTGCAAGCAGATTCGAAGCAAATTGCAAAAGGGAGTGTTTTTTGTGTATGTGATGCTTGAGAGAGTTTCAGCCTTGCTTGGTGGTATGTTTTTCTTGCAAATGGAAAGTATAAACTATTCTAATTGGCCAGATGATGTGACATGGCCTGCTGTGATAGGTAAGTCACCTTTTGCAAAATGTCAACTTCTTTGTAAGAGAGGCATGGGCTAAGTTATAGCTTGGTACATGAGCATGGGCTGGCGCAGCATGGTATGTGAGTGAAGCTAGGGAGGTTCAGCATCCAATGCATCAAGTTGGTGAAGTGTGATGAGTGGTTTTGCAAGTTGTTGCTTTTTGAAACTTTGTGAAAAATGCCTTGTTACACAAACCATAAACATGTAATCTTTGGTCCAATTCTGACTTTTAGGACATATTGAATGTTTGCATACTGGTTTGAAGTGAATTAGAAGTTACAATTGGCTTTGGTTCATGATTTTGCAAAATTCTCATTTGAAGCATGCCTTGAAAATCAATGATTTTTGCCAACTTTGTCACACCATAACTTTTGATCCAAGAAGAGTTTGATCATGTTCTTGTACTTTTTGAAAAGGGAAAGATGTAATCTACAACTTTCATGACCAAAGTTTTTCCATTTGAAGCATTTTTGGATCAAGAATCAAGGCTTGAAAAATGACCTAAAATGAAGCATTCTTGAAAAGTCAACTATGCCCAAAAAGTCAACATTTGCCAAAACTCCAAATTCTTGATTTTTGTGAACTTCAACCTTCTTCCATGATCAAATAAAGATCATATACACTCAAAATGATGAATATCACCCATTGGTTGGGTCATTGGGGGCCTCAGATGCCCTGATTTTGCACTGACTTGTCTGAAAAGTCAACCCTTGATCAGATGACTTCCCCATGGAATTTCTTCATGAAAATTGATATGCATACTCCCTATACCATATAGAGACCAATGGAAACAAGAATGACCAAAAAATTTGGGGTTATGGCCTCTGAAACCAAAACCCTAATTTTAGGTCAACTGTGCAGTTTAGCCTGGCTCTGCTTCCATGCAAACCTCAGTTCTTGTGATTCTTTTGCATTTTGATTTTGAGAAGATATAATATGATATAAGAACACACATGGACCCCTTTGAAGTGATTGGTGACCTTTGGAGTGGCTCAAGAGGCTCTTGGATTGCTCAGATCACAAACCCTAGGTGCAGATGCCTTAGAAACTATGCAGTGAATCAAAAGTGAGATATGAGATGTTATGATTGTGTTTATGCATATGAGATGATCACAAGCCATGGTGTGAATGAGTGAGGGAAAATTTGGGGTGTTTACAGCTGCCCCTATTCAAACATGAGTTAGCTGTGCAGGATGTAAGCAGCGGCTTAATAGGCAAACAAGATAACTTGTGGTTGAATACCAAGGACAGTCCAAAATTTGCACTCACAAAATGAAGAAGAAAAGGGATATAGATCGTAAAAGGAAAATGAAGTATATTGTAAAGTGTGGGTGACGGAGGACGACCGTCGAGCAGAGGACGACTGCTGGGTAAATAGCAATGACGGGGACGGCCGACATGCTGGGAAAAGTAGAGGAAGTAAGGCAATGACGGGGACGGCCGTCATGCTGGGGATAAAAGGTTAAGCCAAGACGGGGACGGCCGACTAGCTGGAAAAATAAGATAATATGATGGGGACGGCCATCGAGATAAAGTTGTAAGATTCTCTGGGGATTAATGAAACATGACGGGGACGGCCATCAAGTTCATAAAGCAAAGTAACCAACGATGGGGACGGCCATCGGGCTAAAAAGAAAAGGAAAAGGGACCACGACGGGGACGGCCATCGGGTTAAAGAATAAATGAAATAAACAGATGATGAGGTACGGTCATCAAAGGTGAAGGACGATCACCTAGCAGGGGACGGCTGCTCTGTTGGGGTTAAGATGAGGGACGGTCATCTAAGGTGGAGGACGACCACCTGGCAGGGTACGGCTGCCAAAAGTATCGCGACATAGGACGAATGCCGGATAAAAGGTCAACGATGGGGACGGCCATCGGACGAGCATGATGGAGGACGACCATCAAGAAGTGGAGGACGACCACTCAGCAGGGTACGGCTGCTCTCAAGGTTTGTCATGACATAGGACGAATGTCAGATAACCAAAAATCGACAATGGGGACGGCCATTGGATAAAATGATGAAGGACGATCATCAAGAGGTGGAGGACGACCACCTAGCAGGGGACGGCTGCTAAAAATCAACGATGGGGACGGCCATCGGATGAGCATGATGGAGGACGACCATCAAGAAGTGGAGGACGACCACTCAGCAGGGTACGGCTGCTCTCAGGGTTTATCATGGCACAGGACGAGTGTCAGATAAAAAGGAAAATTTGTTTGTTGGCGATCTACTGGGGAATAGTAAACACGGACGAGTGCTTACATCCAAGAAACAAAAGGTATAAGCGTTTGGTATTCGTGTGTAGATTAAAGATGCGGACGAGCATCCTCAAGACTATGATACGGACGAGTATCATGTAGAAACAAATACCGACACGTGTTCAGAGATGATGATACGGACGGGTACCATCTGGTTAACAGAGAACACGGACAAGTGCTGAATCTGAAAGAACTCTTCTGGGGAATAGTAGACACGGACGAATGTCTATATTCAAGGAGACATAAGTGTTTGACACAGTGTATGGATTAAAGATGCGGACGAGCATCCTTAAGACTATGATACGGACGAGTATCATGTAGAAACAAACGCTTGACGCATATTCTGAGATGATGGTACGGACGAGGACCATCTGGTTAACAGAGAACATGGACCAATGTTGAATCTGTGGGGATATGAACGGTGTATACAAGATACGGACGAGTATCTGTATGAGTATTGTAAAGATGAGTATTTGTCTGCTGGGGAGGGTGACACGGACGAGTGTCAAGAGAGAAAAGTACTATAATATCAACAAGTATATGGGTTGTAACAGTGTAAGTGACTGCGCTGGGGATATGACACGGACGGGTGTCGAGAAGGTGTATATAGGTATATGTGAGTGCAAAGAGGATGTCTTTGGCTTTCCGCTGGGGTATAACACGGACGGGTGTCAAAGGAGTATATACCGGTGTTTGTGATTTGTGAGGCAGCTGCTTTTGCTGGGGATCCTGGTGGGGATTTTTCTTCTGTATGTTGATGAACCGTAATAATTCACAAATGTTGATTCAACACATGGCTTATGATTATGCTATGCATTTGATTTTTGCCGTAATGCTCTGTGTTAAAACAGAATGCTACGCTTTGGGGGTAAATATGATGCAAATGCTATGATTGTGCAAAGATACCAAACCGGGATTTGGATCCCGTTGCCGTGAAGGTCTCTAGTCGATCTGTTTTGTAGTAGACATCCCAGCTGGGGGTGAGATCATTGGTAGATCTGATGAGATGATGGGGATACAAGTCATTGGTAGACCTATCCTTATAAATGAGGAACCCAGCTGGGGTGTGCAAAAGCTTTCTTCACTCTGTTGTGATCTTCATGCACTGCTCTTCTGAATAGAGGCTGGAACTTTGTGGGGAGATGGTTCCCTGACTTATGTACTCCGGCTGAGGATGAAATGGCAACTCGGCTGGGAGTAGTAGCCAGTGGCAGCTCAGCTGGGGAGAGAGCACATCGGGTGCTAAAATTGGGTGTTGATTTGTCAACTTGCTGGGAGGAGGTTTCATGCCCCAAGTTGCGCTTTGGGTACCTGCAACCCTGAAAAAGATAGAGAAGCGCACAAAGTAGTCCCGAGGTATCCTTCACTGGATTCCGTCATAGGAGTTAATCACTTTTCGAGAGTAAGTATATTCCCTGCAAGCATGTGTTTTTATTTTCTTAGAGAGAAACAATCTGTACTCGTGCGATCAGTTTTTTAGAGACATCAGACATTCTTTGCAAAATAAAAAATGTACAAAACGAAACATGACTGAAAAATCTGATTTTATTAGTTCATGTGCCCTGAATTGGCAAGATACAGTCAAAGAAACATATCTCCTGAAATGAGGAGATTGTCACAAATTGAGAAACAAATGCTGGCAGTGTTGATGACGCTTTAAGGAGCTTCCTCTTCTGCTATGACTCGTATGACAATGACGTTCTTCTCGTCTTGCATTCTGAAGAATGTTGATTCTGATAGAAGCTCGATCCTTTCGAAGCTTACCAAGTTTTAAGTGATACAGACGAATTCAGAATGCAGTTGTTCGCTTATTCCCTTATTTTTCATGGATCGCCCTTTCGGGTTTTCAATCCATCGGGATACCCATTTTTGCCTGAGCTGTCCAATGCGGCTTTTCAACTCAGCGGGTGTACATTTTTATTATTTTCCCTTATTTTTGCCCGAGTCTTTTATTCTGTTTTTGACTCGCCGGGATGCCCTATTTTTGCCTGGACTTACATTCTGTTTTTGTGTCCGGCGGGTCATTTTATGCGAAGTATTTTTTAACTGCATCTGAATTCACAGGGGACGGGAAATCTTCACCATCCATGGTGCTGAGCATTAGTGCTCCACCAGAAAAAACTTTCTTTACCACGAATGGTCCTTCATAGTTTGGAGTCCATTTGCCCCTGTGGTCTGTATGCGGAGGGAGGATTCTCTTCAGCACAAGATCTCCTACTTGGTACTCTCGGTGCCTGACTTTCTGATCGAAGGCCTTCTTCATTCTCTTCTGATATAACTGCCCATGACAGATTGCAGCCAATCTCTTCTCTTCGATCAGACTCAGTTGCTCGTATCGGGACCTAACCCATTCTGCTTCACTCAGTTTAACATCCAATAGTACCCGTAGTGAGGGTAATTCAACTTCAACCGGTAGGACAACTTCCATACCATACACAAGTTGATACGGTGTTGCCCCAGTAGATGTCCTGATTGACGTGCGGTACCCATGCAAGGCAAACGGTAGCATTTCATGCCAATCCTTGTAGGTGACTACCATCTTCTGCACAATCTTCTTGATATTCTTGTTAGCTGCCTCAACAGCGCCGTTCATCTTCGGCCTGTAAGGAGAAGAATTGTGATGTTGGATCTTGAAGTCCCGGCACAGTTCTGCCATCATTTTGTTGTTGAGGTTGGAACCATTATCAGTAATGATTCGCTCGGGAACTCCATATCGACAGATGATATCTCTTTTCAAAAATCTGGCTACCACTTGCCTGGTGACGTTTGCATATGAGGCTGCTTCAACCCACTTGGTGAAATAATCAATGGCGACCAGGATGAATCTGTGGCCATTTGAAGCAGTCGGCTCAATCTTGCCAATCATGTCAATGCCCCACATAGCTAAGGGCCAGGGTGAAGACATTATGTTCAAAGGATTCGGAGGCACATGCACTTTGTCTGCATAGATCTGGCATTTGTGGCATTTTCTGGCATAGGCACAACAATCTGCATCCATTGTGATCCAATAATAGCCTGATCTTAACAACTTCTTAGCCATTGCATGTCCTCCGGCATGGGTACCAAAGGAGCCTTCATGCACCTCATGCATCAGCAAATCTGCTTCTGTCTTGTCAACACATCTGAGGAGTACCATATCAAAGTTCCTTTTGTATAAAGATCCATCAGTGTTCAGAAAGAAACTGCCAGCAAGCCTTCTTAAAGTCTTCTTATCATTGGAAGATGCCCCAGGTGGGTATGTTTGATCCTCCAAGAAGCACTTAATGTCGTGGAACCAAGGCTTATCATCTTTGACAACTTCCGCTGCAAATACATATGCTGGTCTATCAAGTCTTGACACTGAAATCTGAGGTACAAAGTTAGCAGCTTGAACTTTGATCATGGACGAAATGGTAGCCAAGGCATCTGCAAACTGATTCTCGTCCCGAGGGATATACTCAAGTTTGACCGTCGTGAAGAAATTCAATAACCTCCTGGCATAATCCCTGTAAGGTATCAGATGATCCTGATGTGTGTACCACTTGCCGTTGGTTTGATTGATTACCAAAGCTGAATCTCCGAATACGGTCAATGTCTTGATCCTGAGGTCAATGGCTTCCTCAAGACCCATAATGCAAGCTTCGTATTCAGCTTCGTTGTTAGTGCAGTTGAAAGTGAGCTTTGCCGAGAAAGGCATGTGAACTCCTTTAGGTGTAATGAGTACTGCACCAACACCACGACCATTCATGTTAACGGCCCCATCAAACATCATAATCCATTCTTCTTCCGGGTCGGGCCCTTCAGTGTGAATAGGCTCTTCGTGATCTCTTGCTTTAATGAACATGATGTCTTCATCAGGGAAGTCAAACCTCATAGGCTGGTAATCATCAATGGGTTGCTCAGCAAGATATTCCGACAATACACTGCCCTTGATGGCTTTTTGAGATGTGTATTGGATGTCATACTCTGTGAGAATCATCTGCCATCTTGCAACCCGTCCGGTAAGCGCCGGCTTCTCAAATATGTACTTGACTGGGTCCATTTTTGAGATTAACAAGGTAGTGTGGGTCAACATATACTGCCTTAGTCGGCGAGCAGCCCACGCTAAAGCACAGCAAGTTTTCTCGAGCAGTGAATAACGTTGTTCACAGTCGGTAAACTTTTTGCTTAGGTAGTATATTGCATACTCTTTTCGACCAGACTCGTCATGCTGGCCCAACACACACCCCATTGACTCTTCTAATACTGTCAAGTACATTATCAGAGGTCTTCCTTCAACTGGAGGCATAAGGATTGGAGGCTCTTGTAAGTACTCTTTGATCTTGTCAAAAGCCCTCTGGCAGTCTTCATTCCACCTGACCGTCTGTTCTTTTCTTAACAGCTTGAACAAGGGTTCGCAGGTTGCTGTAAGGTGAGATATGAACCTTGAGATGTAGTTCAATCGACCTAAAAACCCTCGAACTTCTTTTTCAGTTTTTGGTGCAGGCATCTCTTGAATAGCTTTGACTTTATCAGGGTCAACCTCAATCCCCTTCTCGCTCACAATAAATCCCAGCAGCTTACCGGATCGCACCCCGAATGTGCACTTGTTGGGGTTCAACTTCAATTGGTATTTCCTCAGACGCTTGAACAACTTCAGTAGATTCACCAGGTGATCTTTCTCTGTAAGGGACTTGGCAATCATGTCATCCACATAACACTCGATTTCCTTATGGATCATATCGTGGAATAATGTTACCATAGCCCGTTGATACGTCGCACCGGCAATCTTGAGCCCAAATGGCATTACCTTGTAGCAGAACGTGCCCCAAGGCGTGATGAATGTAGTCTTCTCCATGTCTTCAGGTGACATCTTAATTTGGTTATAGCCTGAAAATCCATCCATGAAGGAGAATACCGAGAACTGAGCCGTATTATCCACCAATACATCAATGTGAGGTAAAGGGAAATCATCCTTCGGGCTAGCTCTGTTCAGATCTCGGTAATCAACGCACATTCTTACCTTGCCGTCTTTCTTAGGCATAGGTACTATGTTAGCAACCCACGACGGGTATCTAGTTACAGCAAGGAACCCGGCATCCCATTGCTTTTGTACCTCTTCCTTGATTTTCATAGCCATGTCCGGACGGGTACGGCGCAGCTTCTGTTTGACTGGCGGGCATTCTTCTCTCAAAGGCAGCTTGTGCACAACAATATCGGTGTCCAACCCTGGCATATCTTGATAAGACCATGCAAACACGTCCACATACTCTTGCAGCAGGTCGATCAACTGTCTCTTCACTGAGCCTTGCAGGCAGGCCCCGATTCTAACTTCTTTCACGTCTTCATCTGTACCAAGATTGATCACTTCAACCTCCTCCTGGTGAGGAGTAATAACCTTCTCCTCTTGTCTTAACAACCTGGCTAGCTCTTCAGGAAGCTCATATTCTTCTTCAACCCCTTCATCAGCTTGATTGATTGGATTGTCAAAGTCATACGAAGTCATAGCCGTGCTGTTGTCGGTGCTGTCAGGAAGGCACTCTCTGCAAGGGTTCAGTTTGTTCATTTTAGTGATTGATTTTAATCTTGCTTAGAAAAAGTGAAATAAAGTTGTCATTTTGAAAACACTGCCATTTATTTTTTGTACAAAAAAGAAAAATGGAAGAACAGTGAACGGAAAAGAAAAAGATTTGTTTGCAAAAAGATGTCTGATATTTCATTAATTGATCTTGTTTGCACAAAAAGTACAGATGGCCCGATTACAAAATGAGTCTTGTCATCTTGGGCAATATGCAAGACTTTGATGCATGCTATAAAAATACAGGAAATAATAATTACTCTGCTTGAGTAACTCTTATAATTTCCTGGGAAGACCAGTTTGAGACACTGCTCCCCGGGATCTTTGGACGAATCCAGCTTTCCAGGTTGCGTTCTTCTTCCAGCTCGTCTTCCAGACAGTTGATAGCATCAGGGGTGAGCATCCCCCCACTGACAAAACCAGGCTTCTCAGCAGCCTTTGCTTGATGTTGTTGAGTTGGTCTGTAACCCAACCCAAATTTGTCCTTCTTCTCCTCCACAGCTAAAACCTTGCCCCAGCCTTGGGCAGTTCCTTCCTCAACAACCTTCCGGGCTTGTTGGTACGATGACATGGAGATCCCAGGTACGGCAGATGTTTCATTCACATTCAAAGCTTCAAACCCCTGGCTCATTGTTTCATGGATCTCCCCATCCATTTCAATGTACTTATAAGTAGCCAGGTGGCTGACAAAAATGTCCTCTTCTCCGCAGATTGTAACGATTTGACCTTCCCACTCGTATTTTAATTTCTGGTGAAGGGTAGATGTCACGGCGCCAGCAGCGTGAATCCATGGCCTACCCAATAGACAGTTGTAGGCAGGCTGTATATCCATCACGTAGAAAATAGTTTTGAAGGTCTGCGGGCCAATCGTTACGGGCAGCTCAATCTCTCCCAGAACCGATCTTTTTGAGCCATCAAAAGCTCTTACCACCAGGTTGCTGGGTCTCAATGCCAATCCGTCATATTCTAGCTTCACCAGAGCCTTTTTAGGTAGGACATTAAGGGATGACCCCGTGTCTACCAGCACATGGGAAAGGACAGCACCTTTGCATTCCATGGTTATGTGCAAGGCTTTGTTGTGGTTGCGGCCTTCCGTTGTCAAATCAGTATTGGTGAACCCTAGTCCGTGACTAGCATTAACATTTCCAACTACAGCTTCCAGCTGATTGACAGTGATCTCTTCAGGCACGTAAGCCGCGTGCAAGACTTTGAGTAGCGCATTCCGATGGGCTTCGGAGCACATAAGCAATGATAGGATTGAGATCTTGGAAGGGGTCTGATGAAGCTGATCCACTATTTTATAATCACTCTTTTTGATGATTCGCATGAACTCATCAACCTCTTGATCAAAGGGTGTCTTCAAGGCTTCTTTAACAGCTTGATCTTCCTGCACAGGGCTCTTCCCTTTTGCCTTGGCAGCAGCTTCTGCTTCGGCAGTGGGTCTCTGAATTTGTGGGGCGAAGAGACGTCCGCTTCGGGTGAAGCCTCCGCCTCTTCCCACATTGTCTACTTGTAGTGCAGGGGTTGATGATTCAAAAGTGATTCTTTGTCCTTCACAGTACAGGTCAGAGCCGTAATGCCAGGGGATGGCATTGCTGCTTTCATAAGGTACGGGTCCAGGCACCGTGATAGTGACTGGACTAATTGTAGCTGTTGAAGGAACTGTGATAGTCTGCGGATCGTAAAAGATTGTAACTGGTGCTCTGGTGGGAGCAGCACCTTCTGAATTGTAGGCAGAGTTGTTTTCAGGATCATAGAATATGGTGACAGTTGAGACGTCTTCATGATTTGTTGCTGGTGTTGTAGGAGATAATGGTGGGAGAATGGATGTTGTTGTTGTAGGAGCTTCATAATGGAGTGGTGCTGGAGTTGTAGAAGGAACATTCATTGACATCTGGTCAGTTGAAATGACAGATGAAGTACTTGTTGATGAAACCGAAGAATTGTCAGGAACAATGGTTGCTGCAGTTGTAGGAGGTTCTGAAACCGTTGCTGATGAGATTGCTGGATTTGTTGGAAATGATGTGGTGATCTGAAGTTGGCCACTCTGAATAAGGTCATCTATGCCATTCCTCAAATTATCGCACCCATTTACAGAGATATTGCAGTAAGCACAACCCAACTCACATCCTGGGAACATTTGACATTCCAAGAGCTGAGCTTTGATTTCCACCAACGGTGTCCTGATCTGTCCCACACTGGTTATTAAATAAGACGGCTTGTCTTCTTCAATAGCGTTAATTCTGGGACCACCGTGGTTCGGCATCGGGTTCTTATTGACATTGGGTGGTGGTGCGAAGTTCAGAGCTTTTGAGTCTACCAGGTCTTGTACCTTCATATGTAGAGCTCTGCATTTTTCTGTACTGTGGCTAGGTGCGTTCGAATGAAAAGCACACCTAGCATTGGAGTCATAGTTCCTGGGTAGACTGTTGGGATCTGGAGGTGCCAGCGTCCTTAGCTCAACTAGGTTGAGTTTCAGGAGTTGTGGCAGCAGGGTAGCATATGGCATAGGGATCGGATCGATCACCCTATTAGCTTGAGATGGCCTCTGCTGAAATGGCCTTTGTTGACTATTGTTGTTGGTGTTGCTGTTGTTGTAATTCCTTGGAGGATACTGAGATTGCTGGTGGTACTGAGGTTGCTGCTGATAGTTCTGTTGCGGAGGTTGATAGACTGGTAGAGGATGAGCTGGAGCAGGAATGGTGACTGCTGCTATTGACCTTTGAACATATTGGGGCCTGCCCCTGTTGGAGTGGATGGCATTGGTCTCGCCAGTTCTTCTCGGGCCTGCAAAAGGCTTTCTTGTACTACTGGACGAGCTGGCACCATTGTCAGATATCTTCCCCATTTTCAACAGGCTTTCAATTCTCTCCCCTGCTATGACAACATCTGCAAAGCTGGTGGACGAGAAGGCAGCTAGCCTATCAATATAGGTTCCCTGAAGGGTGTTCATAAACATGTCTGCCATTTCCCTTTCAGACATAGGTGGTTGAACAGCAGCAGCCAATTGCCTCCATCTCTGGGCATATTCTCGGAAACTCTCCCTTGAAGACTGTGACATTCCCATCAGGAGGGTCCTGTTGGGTGCCATATCTAAATTGTACTGATACTGTCTGATGAAGGCTTCTGCCAAATCCTTCCAGCATCTAATAGTTGCCCTTGTCAGGTGAGAGTACCATTCTCTTGAGGCTCCAGTCAAGCTGTCTTCGAAATAGAACATCCAGAGCTTCTCATCCATAGTATAGGCCTTCAGCCTTCCCAGAAATGATTGTAAATGAGTCCGGGGGCATGAAGTCCCGTTGTATTTTTCAAAACAAGGGGGCTTGAACTTATGGGGAATTCTGACCCCGTCTACCAAGCCCATGTCCATGACGTCAAATCCCAAAGAATTTTGAGACTCTAATGACCTCAGATTCTCAGCTATCTCATCCAACCTTCTATCATAAGCTTCTTCCCCAGCACCCATTACTGTGAATTGGTCCTCTTGGGGGTCTTCTTGAAGTACCCTGGCTGCAGTGGCAGTCCCTTGAACATTTGCAGGGATGTTGACCTCAGGATGGAGGTGTGGCCCAAAGACAGGGGGGTTAACATGAGGTTGAACCCTTTCATTGTTACTGGTGCCGGCAGTCCCTATATGTGGATCTTCTTGATTTTGTCTCTCCACCATGGCCCTCAATCTTTCCTGGCTCTGAGCCATGTTGTTCATGACTTCCATAAACTGAGTCATCTGCGTTCTCATCTCCAATCTTTCGTTTGCCATTTGATTTCTAACCTCTGCAAGGTCCTGCTGTACCTGATCCATTTGAATGCCCGGAAGATTGTTACGGGTTGGATAACGGTGCGGACGGTTGAGGGGAAATACCCGGCGCCTAGCAATAGTTCCTGAACATCACAACAGAGTTAGCAACAATAAAACAAAAACCTACAAAACAAACAAAGGGTTAGCATGCAATGCAATTATGCTTATTTGTTCTCAAGGTATCCGGTTTGGCGTTCAGTTTTGACCCTTCCAGACCCTTGAAGATGATGTTGATGTTGCTTTCGAAGTGGAACAAACTAATACATATATTACAAAAGTAAAATGGGTACATAGTTTGTTTTACAAATACAAGCCCTCTGAGGGGTCAAAATACATCATCAGAAAGGAAAATAAAAGTACATGGAATGAAAGCAACAACAAACAAATGGTCAAACACCAAGACCAAACTCATCCTCACGAACTTCCTTGAGAAGTGCTTCGGTCACAGGATCAGCTGGACGCTCCGTGAGATTCCTGATGAGGAGATTCCGGGTTGTAACAGCTGTAGTGAGCCTCTTGTGCTGAGCTTGGTCTTTGGACCTCTTCACTCCAGCTTTGATCTTCAGCTCTGATATCTCCCTTTGGGCTGCTGCCAGGGCTTCTTGTTGTTCTCTTGCACTAGCTTCCAGTTGCTCCATCTTGTCTTGAACTCTCTTGTCCTCCAGGGTACGAGCCTCGATGATCCTGACCCACCGGGCTTGGCTTTCCTTCAAATACAAGTCTGTCCTTGCTCTCTGGAACTGGGCTTCTTTGCAAGCATTCTTCAGAATTTGTTCTCCAGCCTTAGACTTTTTGATATAATCCCCAGACTTCTCAATCTTAGTCAGATGCTCCACTCTCAACTTCTCCAACCTCTCAATCTCCCTTATGCCCTCACTCCTCTCCCGGAGAGTCTTCTGCAAAGCCTGGGTTAACTTCTCATTTCTTCCCTTCAAGCTCTCAAACTCTTCCAAACTGATAGTGGCAGGGGGTGGTGCTGAAGATGACTCAGGCATGTCTTCTATGGTAAAGGGCATCCCAGAGAATTGGGCCCTGGCACGGGACCACTCATAATACTGTGCTGATGCCACATTATTGCACTTCCCCAGAATGGTTACTCCCTTGGTTTGAACATTATCCCAAGCCCAAGCAGCCTGCCTAACAGTAGTCAAATTAGTCTTGTTCTCGCAATAAAGGGTCTCCATCAAGTCCTGTGCCTTAGGAGTGTGGACCAGTGCATAGCCCAGTTGTCTTCTAAACAGCAGAGGGTTGTAATTAATGCTACCCTTAACTCCTATTAGGGGCACATTTGGAAAGTGCCCACAGCTAGTGATGATATCCCTGCCCTTGGTGTTCTGAGTACACCATCTGATGTCTGCTGAAGTTAGAACAGTGAGTCTCTTAGCCCAGTTACTCTGCTGATGAGGGTTCAAGAATGCATCTGTCCTGGGTAGATGCCTGAGAAGCCAAGTATGGAACAATGGAGCACAACACCTCACTAATCTCCCCCTCTTCTTTTCATTCCTCTGATGCACTGAATAATAGAGATCTCCCAATAAAGTGGGCACTGGGTTCTGCAAGATGAAAAGATGGATTGCATTCTTGCTAATGAATCGAGGCTCATCTGCAAACAACACAATTCCATATACACTCAAGGCCAGTAAAGCACAGACAACTTTCCACTCTCCTACAGAAGCTTTCAGGGTAGCTTGAGAGATCAAGAAATCCAGATGAAAACCAGGGATTCCAGCTTTAGAGGTCATATGCTGCTCAATCAAAACAGGTTCCAGATGCAAAGCTTTTGCTACTTCTCCATTAGCAGGAAAGACCATCTCAGGGTTGAAAGGGATTCCACCCCTGATAGGCATACCAACTAATGAAGAGTACTCTTCCAATAAGGGGCCCAACTGAAAGTCTTGAAAGGTGAAACATCTCAGTGGGGGATCATAGAACTGAATGCAAGTGTGAATGAGGCTCCTCTGTGATGGGTCCAGATCCACAACCAAATCAAGTATATCTCCATAGTGTTCCCTGAACATTGGTATGTGATCTGGAGTGATCAGGGTCTGAATCCTCCTAATGTCTGATAGCTCTGGCTGGAAGAAGTGATAGGTGATGTTGCTCTTTTTAGGAGCCATGTTGCTGAAGACTGAGTAGAGACAGATGTTGATGCTGATACTGAAAAGAGGGCCACTGATTGGCTGGTGATAACTGAAGCAGATGCTGATGAAGATAGGTCAAATACTGAAGATAGGGCCAAAACCAAAACCAAATGAAGATGGATACCCTGAAACACAAATAAGCAAATGTCAATATGATGCAATGATTATGTATGCAAATGATTATGCAAGGGTTTGTGACGGAGCTGGATCTGATTAAAAGCCCTGATATAAGTCCATGATTGCTCAAGAATTCCAGATGGAGGTCTAAAAATCCAGTAACCAAGGTGGGGGACTCAAATAAAGAGCCACATGTCCAGGGTTTTAGAATCACAAGAACTGTCCCAAAATGGAGTACTCTTAAACAAACAAAATCAATAAGGTATTCTGAGGCCAAGGTACCTGCAAACCTGTAAACATCCCAACCCCCTCACAGGTGATGTTCTAGAACAAGGATCCTCAGACTTGGATCATTTATGAGAAGTGTAAACACTTCTAACCCGGAGGTACAGTGTTTACAATAACCATAAAAGTTCCTCCTCTAATTCACCTCAGTTTCTGAAGGTCAATACTAAAAGGTCATCCAGACTTAGCAGGCTTCCCAGATAGCCCTAGCATTGCAGGAAATCTGTAACACAGAGTTCTCAAGAAGAAACCCATATCTGAACCGTGTTTCATATTCCCGCACCAGACCGAAATGGAATGGGAAAGAATATGATTCACTCTATCCTAGGTGTCACTCAGGTCCCAGGTGTAGGACCTTAGCTCTCAATAGAACCCCACCCACCAAGACAAAAAACCAGATCCAGCCAGCAGTACAGTATGACAATATGATATAATGCAAAGCTATAAAGAAAGCAGTAAAACAACTGTACATAAAGCAAAAAATAAATACAAATATACAAACACTAATAAGCACATAACACCCCAGTAAACACAAATCAATCAAGCGCTAGGAGGAACCCACAAAAAGAACCAGAAGCCCTGGTTGCAATAAGGGTCCCCAGCAGAGTCGCCAAGCTGTCGCTCCCGATAAATGAAGCAGGGTCAAATAAAGGTACAGACGTGAACGGTCGGCGAGAGGGACAGTGAGAACACACAGCCGTGAACTCACTGGAGATGAATAGAGTCTCCAGCTAGGCATTTTTATCCCGGAGGAAAGGCAATGCTGCATAAACCTAGAAAGAGATGGATAAGACGGTTTGCGAACCAGAGAGACTGAGAAAGGGGGTTGGTTACAACCTGGGAAGGTATTAGCACCCAGATAGTCCGTCGTACTCGACGGGATCCACGCTTAAAAGATTTGTGTTTTAAAGGGGTAGTGTCAGTGCAATTTGTGTATAAAATAGCTGGAAAAGATGTACAGGTGTCAGTGTAAAGTGTATAAGTGATATGAAGTATGAAAGTGTCAGTGTGAGAGTAAGAGTGAAATGCTCAAGATCATGAGGCTAAAGAATAAAGCTAGAAAGAGGGGGGATGTACAGAGACTTTTGTTCGATAACTGTTAAGTTATGCCTACGTATCCTCTCGTGCAATGAGGAAGTCAGAACACCGTAGTTCGACCCAAAGAGACTGAAAGATGAATTGACTTGTGAACTGCTTGCTTGTCAATGCTCAAGTGTATGACCTGTCTGGCTCAGGTGCAAACTGTCTTGCATTAGACGGAAGAAGCAAGTTCTCGTTTATGAGTGAATGAGATGAGAAAAGAATCCCGAAGGAGACGATTATTGTTTGTTTTTGAGTTTTCAGTCTTTTATTGCTTTTGAAAGTTTGTCATAAGTTAATGAGCTTAAGCCTAAACCAGTGGATTTAGTAAATTCATCACATCTTCCCTCTGTTTAGGGGTAATGAGAATACCTTAAGTGTGAAGTCAGATTCTCACACTTAATCACCTTTGATGTAGGATTAAGATCATTAACCTACTTGTGATTATTTAGATGTTTTTGGTGTTTTTGTTTAGTGTTAAGTAATGAGGTTAAGCCATAATCAAGGATTAAACAGACTCATTACACCATCCTAATAGAAGGATAATAGATGAGAATGTTTAAGCTGAGGAAAGCTCCTCAACTTAATCCATGATTAGGGATTAAACTCATGACAAAACAAGCCTTTGATTAAGTGGATTTTTGATTAATGATATGATGAAGAAGGGAATTTTAGGGTTTGTAAGACAACTTGAGGGGGATTTGTCCATTAACACTAGGGTTAGTCCTTCTTAACCAATTAAGGAAGAATTAGAACCCTAATGCAAGGCCCAAGTTACAAGTGTGATGTCTTGATGATTATTAAGTGAATTGATTAAAGGATTTAAACACATTAAGGGTTTAACACTTAGGATTAAAGTTATACACTCCATCCTAAGAGAAGGATGCAGGCATAAACTTAATCACAAAGCCTTAAAGCCTTTAGGGTTTAGTCCCTGATTATGAGATGAGAAGAGAAGACACAAAGAGACACAAAGGTAAAGCTAAGAGGGGAAACTAATCAAAACCCTAATAATTGTCATGCTTGGTTGTCCCTAAGGTTTGTGAGGTTTTCAAGAGAAATCTTCAATGGAACCACCAGGAAGCAGATGAAAGGATCAAGAGAAGCAAAGTAACTTGCTTCATTCAAGAAGTCAAGTCACTTGAAGAAAGAAAGTGGGAGGAAGAAGAGTGAGCAAGCTCAAACTCAAACACAAATAAGAATGCAGCAATGGATGCAAGAGAGGTAAAGAGAAGAGTTATGAGAAGGGAAGGCAAATTCACTTCTCAAGTTTACTTACCACCTGAAATGTTAGAAAGAAATGCAATGCAATGCAATGCATAATGGGATGAAATGGTATGATGCTAAACAAAACCAGAAGCATGTTGATGATGATAATGATGCTATGAGATGCTACAATCATGAGGAAGCACATGGAAATGCTCATACAAGTTCATGAATGCAAGTGAAACAAGCTTAAGAAGCATGGACATACATGAAAAGTTTGGAAGCATACAAAGCATACAACATGGAAAATACATGATGCAATGATCAAACATGTTTCCCATAAGTCTTATGATGTCAAATGAATCAAATGGATGCTTGGAATGCTAAGGCAAGTCATGTTATGCAAGAAAATGCAAGAAGGATGCAAATGGAAGCCCAAATTAGGGTTTATGGATCAAACAACAAACAAAAACCCAAAACAGAAGCAAACCCTAAGATAAAAAATGGAAAATGCCACACAAAGGATCCCTAACCCCATACTAAACCAAGGTCCAAAGGGGAGGTCTCAACTCTTAACCAATCTCAAGTTATGAATTTTACAAGTTATTAGGGTTTTTAGGGTTCCTAAACAAAAGAAATGCCAAACAAATGAAAAATGAGGAATCAAATCATGGCCATTTTATCCTAGAAACTACATGCTAAACATAAAACAATACAAGAGGAATCAATGTCCAACTCTTCCTAGATAGGCAGAAATGATTTTTTGAACTTAGGATCAAAATAATGCACAAAAAATGATTTAATTCAATGAAAAATTCTCAAAATGCATCAAGATCAAAAAATAAATTTGGTTTGAAGGTTGGACAATGTTTCTAAATGTCTTAGAACATTTCATGAATTTTTGGTGATTTTTTAGATACCTAAAAGTATTTTTAATAAATTAATTTCCATTAATCAATTAAAAATAATATTTTAAATATTTAAAAATACTTTTTTAATGATAAAAATAAAAATAAAAATATTTTTGTGTTATAAAAATTAATAAAACTCAAGAGAAAAAGTTTCATAATTTTTAAACATTTTTTACTATTTTAAATTAAATATGCAAATAAAATGAAAATAAATGAAATTAAAATGAAAGTAAACAGAAGGAGAGGCTGGGATTGCATCCTGGTTTGAATGTGTTGACCAGCGCGCATCTGGACGGCTGGGGTTGCATCTGAGTTAATCCCAATTAATTAAATAAATAATGAAGATTAGGGCTAAGCAAAGTGATCTGGGCCTTCTATCCACGCGGGAAGTCAACTAGTCAACCTAATCTAACGCCCCAGATTCAAATGACACTAATTACAGGATTAGGGCACAAATGACTTTCAGGTGGCCGGAGAAGACCTCCGGTCATCTTCTCCGGCCAGCATCTCCCCTGAGAATCCCCAAAACTCCAAAAAACTAACTAAAATGAAATCTAAAAACTGGGAAATGATCCCCACTCACTCACGAACCAAAACCCCTTATCAAAACAAATTTATATTTCCCAACAAGGCTGAATCGAAGCAAACAAAAATTAGGTCAACTGAGTTTCAGAGATCAATTAAACTCTCATTTCATCACCATTTCAAAAACTAAAAGCATATTCATGATCAGGAAGACATGTAGAACAAGTTTAGAACTTAAAAATCCATTTCTGGAAAAAAAAAAGTTCTTGAGCTACCTGAGATTCGAAGCTTTCACTCCAGCTACTTTCTGACTTCCTCTCTTGGTGAAATCTACTCCTTATGACCTCTTGATGATGCTTGAGTGCTCAGGAGAAATTTATATTGGCTGGATGAAGAGTTTGAGTAACTTCTGCTCAAACTCAGTTGAACATGGCAATGATGATTCTGGCTATTTCTGGCAAGGGTGAAAGGTTGTTTGTGGTCCAGATGATGAGTAGAGAAGGTTTATGGAGTTTGTTTGGATGTTTGTGAGCTGTGGTGAGAGTTTCGAATGAAACTGCAGCTTGAGGTGAATGATGGCAATGGGGTGTTCTTGATCAAAACAGGCCTGGCTCTTGGTGGTTTCTACTCAACAAGGCAAGGTGAGATGATTAAAGGAATTTGTTTGAGTGTTTGTGTGTTGTGCAAGCAGATTCGAAGCAAATTGCAAAAGGGAGTGTTTTTTGTGTATGTGATGCTTGAGAGAGTTTCAGCCTTGCTTGGTGGTATGTTTTTCTTGCAAATGGAAAGTATAAACTATTCTAATTGGCCAGATGATGTGACATGGCCTGCTGTGATAGGTAAGTCACCTTTTGCAAAATGTCAACTTCTTTGTAAGAGAGGAATGGGCTAAGTTATAGCTTGGTACATGAGCATGGGCTGGCGCAGCATGGTATGTGAGTGAAGCTAGGGAGGTTCAGCATCCAATGCATCAAGTTGGTGAAGTGTGATGAGTGGTTTTGCAAGTTGTTGCTTTTTGAAACTTTGTGAAAAATGCCTTGTTACACAAACCATAAACATGTAATCTTTGGTCCAATTCTGACTTTTAGGACATATTGAATGTTTGCATACTGGTTTGAAGTGAATTAGAAGTTACAATTGGCTTTGGTTCATGATTTTGCAAAATTCTCATTTGAAGCATGCCTTGAAAATCAATGATTTTTGCCAACTTTGTCACACCATAACTTTTGATCCAAGAAGAGTTTGATCATGTTCTTGTACTTTTTGAAAAGGGAAAGATGTAATCTACAACTTTCATGACCAAAGTTTTTCCATTTGAAGCATTTTTGGATCAAGAATCAAGGCTTGAAAAATGACCTAAATGAAGCATTCTTGAAAAGTCAACTATGCCCAAAAAGTCAACATTTGCCAAAACTCCAAATTCTTGATTTTTGTGAACTTCAACCTTCTTCCATGATCAAATAAAGATCATATACACTCAAAATGATGAAGATCACCCATTGGTTGGGTCATTGGGGGCCTCAGATGCCCTGATTTTGCACTGACTTGTCTGAAAAGTCAACCCTTGATCAGATGACTTCCCCATGGAATTTCTTCATGAAAATTGATATGCATACTCCCTATACCATATAGAGACCAATGGAAACAAGAATGACCAAAAATTTGGGGTTATGGCCTCTGAAACCAAAACCCTAATTTTAGGTCAACTGTGCAGTTTAGCCTGGCTCTGCTTCCATGCAAACCTCAGTTCTTGTGATTCTTTTGCATTTTGATTTTGAGAAGATATAATATGATATAAGAACACACATGGACCCCTTTGAAGTGATTGGTGACCTTTGGAGTGGCTCAAGAGGCTCTTGGATTGCTCAGATCACAAACCCTAGGTGCAGATGCCTTAGAAACTATGCAGTGAATCAAAAGTGAGATATGAGATGTTATGATTGTGTTTATGCATATGAGATGATCACAAGCCATGGTGTGAATGAGTGAGGGCAAATTTGGGGTGTTTACACTGTGCTACGGATTTCCTGTAGTACTAGGGCTATCTGGGAAGCCTTCTAAGTCTGGATGACCTTTTTATGACCTTCAGCATCTGAGGTGAATTAGAGGAGGATCCTTTATGATTATTGTACACACTGTACCTCCGGGTTAGAAGTGTTTACACTTCTCATAACTGATCCAAGTCTGAGGATCCTTGTTCTAGAACAATACATGTGAGGGGGTTGGGATTTTTACAGGTTTGTAGGAACCCTTGGCCTCATCATACCCTGTTACCAGTTTTGTTTTAAGATTGCATCATTTTGGACTATTCTTGTGAAACCCTGGACTTGTGACTCTTTATTTGAGTCCCCCACCTGGTTACTGGTTTTCCAAGTGTAAACACCCCAAATTTGCCCTCACTCATTTCACCATGGCTTGCAATCTTTCATGTTTACTTTAGTATAAGCATACCATCTCATATTGCATTTTTGTTTCACTGCATAAGTTCAAGTTCATCTGCATCTAGGGTTTGTGATCTGAGCAATCCAAGGATCCATCTGAGCCACTCCAAAGGTCTCCAATAATTCCAAGAGGGTCCATGTGTGTTCTATCATCATATTACATCCCTCAATGATCAAGGATGTCAAGAAATCAAAAGAACTTGGAAAGCATGGAACCAGAGCTAGGGTTTCACTACACATATGACCTGAAATTAGGGTTTTTGTTTCAAAGACCATAACTCCAAATTTTTTGGTCATTCTTGTTTATAATGGTCTCAATATGTTATAAGGATCATGTGTACCAAGTTTGATGAAGAAATTCATTGTGGAAGTCACATGTTCACTGGGTAACTTCTTGAGCAAGTCAGAGCAAAATCATGGCATCTGAGGCCCCCAACAATGGAACCAAAGTGGATTTTTCATCAAATTTAAGTTATATGATCTTTATTTGATCATTGAAGTGCTTGGAAGTTCACAAAATTGAAGAAATTTGAGCTAAACCAAAAGTTGCCAAAAATGGAAATGACTTGTAATGGAAACTTTCCATTTTGGGAAAGTTTTTCAACCTCCTCTTTCTCAACCAAAAATGCTTCAAATGAAATTTTTTTGGTAATGAAAGTTGTAGATTGGATCATTCCCTTTTTAAAAAGTAAAATAACATGTTCTAATTCATTATGGAACTCAAGTTATGGCCTTGCAAAGTTGGCAAAAATCCTATAATTTTCACTTTCACACCAAAGAGGATTTTTTGCAATTTCACATACCAAGTCATTTTGTGACCTCTACTCACTCTCTAAGCATCATACAAACATAATACATTGCATTGTGACCAAAATTTCCCAAAGAATCACAAGTTTCTATGGCTTGCATCACAAGAAATCTCAAAAGGGGAAAATCACATAACACTTGCAAAACCTATGAGATCTTTCCCTCCAAGTCATCCAGCTGCACAATCTCAATCCCATGGCTCTCCTTGATCAATGCTGAGCCAGGACATGCCATAGAACAACTGCAACATGAGCCCATACCTTAAGTACACAATTTGTTGACTTTTTGCAAAAAGGACCCATACCAATCAGCTGTAGCCACAACCACTCTCTGGCCAATAGGGTTATGTTATGTGGACCAAAAGCAAGCCATAACACCGCACACACAAGCCTGAAACCTCAGATACACCAAGTTTCACAAAATAATCTTCAAGCTTCAAACTTTCGAAACACTCTGTCCAGCCACTCAAACTTCAAACAAACTTCACCATTCAACTCACCATCATCATTAGAACATTTCCCAACCATCAAACAAGCCTAAAAGACAACCAAACAAAAACACGATTTTAGACCAGTTGAGGTGCAGCCACTCAATCCAGCCAGTCTAAACTCCATCAAAGCATTGCAACATCATCAGGGGGTCAAGTGAGGTGGATTTGCACAGGAGAAGAGGTCCAAAAGCTCCATAAGTGAAAGCTTCAGCTCAGGTAGCCACCTTCATTTTTTTTCCAGAACTTCTCTTTTATGTTATAGAATGATTCTATGTGTTCCCCTGATTGCCATGTGTAGATGTTTAAGAATTGGCAGAATTTTTGACCAACAAGAAATATTGAATTCAGTTCAGAATGTCCTATCAGATGTTGGGACATTATCAAACAGAGTATATGAACTTATTTCAGGATGTCTCACCAGATGTTGGGACATTGTGTAAATGACTTAAGTTCAGTTTTTCAGGATGTCCCAACAGATGTTGAGACATCTCAAACCTGCTACCAGAATTAATTATTGACTAACTGATCAGAGATATTTAAGGAGAGTTATCTGGAATTAATTAATGATGGATAAAAACAGAACAAGGCGCATCTGTAGGGAGTTTTATATTGAGGATTCAGATTAAAACAGAAGACCTAAATCACCTAGAATCTAGGAAGTAACAAACCCTAAATTCAAGGTGGAAGCTGCATGCGCATTAGGGCTGGATCATTCTACAGAAAGCCCAAATTACAGATACCTATTTAATCAACAGAAACTCACAGAATTGAGTACGAATTTCAGAAGACCAAATAGGGTGTCTAGTGTTTTAATAGCAGGTTGTTTTAATTGTACCACTTTATGAGCTTTTAAGCAAAAGTGCATTTGTGACTTGATTGAAACTGTGAAGTAAGATCAAGCTGTTTTTGTTTGAAGTATGACTTCAATTTCATTAAACTTGTAAACAAAATCACTGTGTGATTGAGGGGGAGTGAGTAGGGTACTCTTATCTAAGTTGTGTCTTAGGTAGAAATTGCATTGGGTAGTTATTAAGTGATAGATTAAACAGGGTGGTTTAAGTCTAGAATTAATATTACTTATAGTGGATTTCCTCCTGGCTTGGTAGCCTCCAGATGTAAGTGTGGTTATACACTGAACTGGGTTAACAAACTTCTGTGTTGTTTACTTTTCTTGCTATTTAAGTTTTGGTTAAATCTGTCAAGTGTTGGGACATCTCTTAGGACATCTCATACCTGATCACAGAATTTCAATTGGCATCAGAGCAGGCACCCTGCCTGTTTATACTAGGTGAGATCTAGGGAATACAAATTCTGTAACATGGACAGAGATATAGGGTCAGTAAATAGACCACCTATACTGGATGGATCTAATTATGACTACTGGAAGCCAAGAATGATTGCATTCTTAAGATCACTTGACAACAGGGCATGGAGAGCAGTCAACATTGGATGGGATTATCCTGTCCAAGATACCAAAGATGGATCAAAAGTGCTGAAACCTGAAGAAGAATGGAGTAAGGAGGAAGAAGATTCAGCACTAGGCAACTCAAAGTCCTTAAATGCTTTATTCAATGGCATTGATAGGAATATCTTCAGACTTGTGCATCATTGTGAGCTAGCCAAAGATGTGTGGGATACTCTCAAAACAACTCATGAAGGAACATCAAAGGTAAAGATGTCAAGACTTCAACTTCTCACCACCAAGTTTGAAAACTTGAGAATGAAGGAAGATGAGACAGTTCATGAATTCTACATGAACATCTTAGAAGTAGCTAATACTTCTGGAGCTTTGGGAGAAAAGATGACTGATGAAAAGCTTGTAAGAAAAATCCTCAGATCTTTGCCAAAAAGATTTGACATGAAAGTCACAGCAATAGAAGAAGCTCAAGACATATGCTCTATGAAAGTTGAAGAACTCATTGGTTCCCTTCAAACCTTTGAGATGGGAATGAATGACACAAATGTTAAAAAGAACAAAAGCATAGCCCTGGTGACAAATACTGATGAAGAAGAAGATGATGAATCATAAAATGATAAAAGCTTATCAGACAACCTTGCTATGCTTGGAAGACAATTCAAAAAGATTCTCAGAGGAATGGAGGGCAAATCCAATCCCAGTGGAAGATACACAAACTCTTCTGAGAACAAGAGATCTTATGATGCTAACAGAAGGTCAAATTTTGCTGAAAAGACCAGTCAAGAAAAAGGAATCAAATGCCATGGATGTGAAGGATATGGACACATCAAGAATGAATGTCCTACCTACTTAAAAAGGCAGAAGAAAGGACTATCTGTAACCTGGTCTGATGAAGACTCAGGAGGTGATTCAGAAGAAGAATCAGCTAAGCATATCACTGCTTTAGCTGGATTATGTGAGTCTGAAAGTGAATCCAGTGATGGAGAGCTTACTTATGAAGAACTTGAGCAAGCATTCAAAGATCTATACAAAAGAAGCACTGAAATATGCAGTGAGGTTATAAAGCTAAAGAAGCAGAATGAGGCATTAGAAGATGAAAAAGCAAGTGATCAAGAGATCATTGACACCTTGAAAAGTGAAGTGAGTCTTCTCAACTCCAAGTTGGAACATATGTCCAAATCTGTTAGAATGATGAACAGCAGCTCAAATACACTGGATGTTATTCTCAACAACAATAAGCACTCAGGGGATAAAAGTGGACCGGGATTTAACAGAGTACATAAAGATGAAGCTAGCTCTAGCAAAACAACTTCAAAATCCATACAGTCAAACAAGATGTCCCAACAGATGCTTCAACATCAGGAAAAGAACACAAAGTCAAACATAATGTTCCAACAGATGTCTCAACATTCTGGAAAGAACAAAATGAAGAAGAAGTATCAAAGATGGAGATGCCATCACTGTGGAAGATTTGGACATATCAAACCTCATTGTTATAAGCTACATGGATATCCAAATCAGATGTGTCAGCAACCTTCTAAGCAGAAAATAGAAGCTAACAAGAAAGTGCTGCATAGACATCAAAGAAATCAGCAACCTCCTAAGCAGAAGACAGAAGTCATCAAGAAGGTATGGAGACCAAAAACTAGCATTCAGGCTGATCAAGGCTACATACCCAAGAACAAGATCAACAATCAATCTTGGAGATCTGCTGTTGAACAACACACAGGGCAGAGACATCAAAAGAAATCTCAACTCAAATGGTCAAAGAAAAGTGTTGCATATATAGCACATACATCACTAAGAGTATCAGCTAAGGAAGACTGGTATTTTGACAGTGGATGTTCAAGACACATGACTGGATTGAAGAACCTGCTAGTAAACTTAAAGTCACATTCATCCAGGTATGTAACCTTTGGAGATGGAGCTAAAGGAGAAATCAAGGGAGTTGGGACCTTGGACTGTCAAGATGTTCCAAGATTAGATGATGTGCTGCTAGTTAAAGGTTTAACTGCTAACCTGATCAGTATAAGTCAATTATGTGATCAAGGGTACAGTGTAAACTTTACCAAAACTGAATGTATAGTGACTAACAAAGAACAAGAGGTTGTCATGAGAGGAGCCAGATCTAAAGACAACTATTACATGTGGGAATCTCAAAACCTCAGTCTCACTTCAACTTGTTCTTTAGCTAAAGAAGAAGAAGTGAAACTATGGCACCAAAGATTAGGTCATCTTCATTTCAGAGGCATAAAGAAGATAATATCTATGGATGCTGTAAGAGGTATTCCTAAACTGAAGATTGATGATGGCAAAATATGTGGTGAATGTCAAATAGGCAAGCAAACCAAGATGTCCCATCCAAAGCTCCAACATCTGACAACTTCCAAAGTTTTGGAACTTTTGCATATGGATCTTATGGGACCTATGCAGGTTGAAAGCCTTGGTGGTAAGAGGTATGCCTATGTGGTGGTTGATGACTTTTCAAGATATACTTGGATAAATTTCATCAAAGAAAAGTCTGATGTATTTGATGTATTCAAAGAATTATGCCAAAGATTACAAAGGGAAAAATCCAGCTGTGTGATCAGAATAAGAAGTGATCATGGAAAAGAATTTGAGAACCAAAAGTTCTTAGATTTCTGCTCTTCAGAAGGAATCAATCATGAATATTATTCACCTATCACTCCTCAACAAAATGGGATTGTTGAGAGGAAGAATATAACTATTCAAGAATCAGCAAGAGCTATGATCCATGCTAAAAAGTTACCTTTGTACTTCTGGGCTGAAGCTATGAACACTGCTTGTTACATCCATAACAGAGTTACTTTAAGGAAAGGAACTTTGTCCACAATATATGAAGTCTGGAAGGGCAGAAAACCCACAGTTAAGTACTTTCATGTGTTTGGAAGTAACTGTTATATTCTGGCAGATAGGGAGCAAAGGAGAAAAATGGATCCTAAAAGTAATGAAGGGATTTTCCTTGGATACTCTATAAACAGTAGAGCATATAGAGTATTTAATTCTAGAACCAAGGTTATCATGGAGTCGATAAATGTGATAATTGATGATGCTCCTACAGATGTCCCAGAAGATGTTGGAACATCTGCTGATATCAAGATTGAAGCTGAAGAAAAGAATGATCATTATAACTTCACTCAAACTGATACAAGGACAGAAGAATCCAGCAAACCTCCCTCCATCAGAATACAGAAGGATCATCCCAAAGATTTGATAATTGGTGATCCCAACAGAGGTGTGAGCACTAGATCAAGAGAAGTGATTTCAGGTTCTTGTTTTGTTTCTAAAATAGAACCTAAAAACATCAAGAAAGCTCTTACTGATGAATACTGGATTTGTGCTATGCAAGAGGAATTAGGTCAATTCACAAGGAATGAAGTGTGGAATCTTGTCCCTAGACCTGATGACATAAATGTGATTGGAACAAAATGGGTGTATAAGAACAAGTCAAATGAACAAGGAGTTGTTACAAAGAACAAAGCTAGACTTGTAGCTCAAGGATACACTCAAATTGAAGGAGTAGACTTTGATGAAACCTTTGCACCAGTAGCAAGGCTTGAATCAATCAGACTACTTTTGGGAATTGCTTGTATCTTAAAGTTCAAGCTATTTCAAATGGATGTGAAAAGTGCCTTTTTAAATGGTTATCTTAATGAAGAGGTATATGTAGAACAGCCTAAAAGATTTGTTGATCCAAGCTGTCCAAATCATGTATACAAACTAAAGAAGGCACTTTATGGTCTGAAGCAAGCTCCAAGGGCATGGTATGAAAGACTGACCACATTTCTTATCAAGCAAGGGTACAGAAAAGGTGGAATTGACAAAACCCTGTTTGTTAAAGATGAAGAAGGAAATGTCATGATTGCTCAAATATATGTTGATGACATTGTTTTTGGTGGGATGTCTGACAGGATGGTCAAACATTTTGTCAAGCAGATGGAATCTGAATTTGAAATGAGCCTAGTAGGAGAGTTAACCTACTTTCTTGGTCTGCAAATAAAGCAAATGGAAGACTCGATGTTTATTTCCCAAAGCAAGTATACCAAGAACATAGTCAAGAAATTTGGAATGGAAAATGCTACTCATAAGAGAACTCCTGCCCCCACACATTTAAAGCTGACTAAAGATGAAAAGGGTGAGAATGTAGATCAAAGCTTATACAGAAGCATGATTGGAAGCTTGTTATACTTGATTGCTAGCAGACCTGACATAGCATTTGCAGTAGGTGTATGTGCAAGATATCAAGCTGATCCAAAAGTCAGTCATCTCAATCAAGTCAAGAGAATTCTTAAATATGTTAATGGTACTTGTGACTATGGCATAATGTACTTTCATGGATGTAAACCAATTCTCACTGGCTTCTGTGATGCTGATTGGGCTGGAAGTGCTGATGACAGAAAAAGCACTTCAGGAGGATGCTTCTTTCTAGGAAACAATTTGATTTCTTGGTTCAGTAAGAAACAAAATTGTGTATCCTTATCTACAGCTGAAGCTGAATATATAGCAGCTGGAAGCAGTTGTTCTCAGTTGGTTTGGATGAAGCAAATGCTCACTGAGTACAATGTCCCACAGGATGTCTTGACATTGTACTGTGACAACTTAAGTGAAATCAACATATCAAAGAATCCTATCCAACATAGCAGGACCAAGCATATTGATATCAGACATCATTTCATCAGAGATCTTGTAGAAGAAAAGGTGATTTCATTGGAACATGTAGCTACAAATCTGCAGTTGGCTGATATCTTTACCAAAGCATTGGATGCTACACAATTTGAGAACTTAAGGGGCAAACTGGGAATCTGTTTATGTGAGATTTAGCAGTTAATGAGATGTGCCAACATGTCATATGACATTGTATGGCATAAGTTGCAGATGGCAACACCAGTCTGGACAAGAACCTTGGGTATTCCATTCCTAATAATTTGCAATGTAACGGCTACTTATTTAGTAACAGCTTATAATCAGCTATCAAGATTCTCATCATACTATCAAAAGCGAATCACATTAACTAGCTGTTCTTCAGAAATCATCAACCCTAAAGCTCTTCATCCATCTTCCTTGACAATGTCTCAAAACCCTAGCACTCCTGAAGAAGTTCTCAACAAAGAAGACGTAGTTCATGCAACTCCCATCTCTGTGGTACCAATGAAATCAACCCCATTGGACGAACTCAGAGGAAGTGCTTCTCATGCTAAAAAGCCAAGAACTCCAAAAAGAGCAAAAGATCAAGTCTGCAGCAAATCCAAAGGCATTCCTTCACCAGCTAACATGCCCCCAAAATCTTCAGAATATGTGGATGCTTCCATCAAGGAGATAGTCAACAAGATTCTTTTTGAACAGAGAGTGGTTAGTGGGATTTCTATTCCTCTGAACACCATGCCTGCCCCTCAAGAAGAACAAGCTCAAGCTGCAGAGGACACTCCTGCTCAACAGGATGTCCCAATAGATGTTGGAACATCTGAGGATGAGAAAAGACCTCATCTGATGCTGATATTGAACAAACTGAGGACCAGAAAAAGGACTCAAATGAAAGTGATGAAGAAGACTCTGAGGATCAGACCAAAGCCTCAACTGAAGATCATATCTCTGCTGATCAACCAGCTGAAGAGGAGACTGCTCAATCTCCTCCTGTGGTGAACCTGGAGCAGGATTATGATACAGAGATCATAGCCTCTGTTAGACCTAGCATAGCCAAAAGGCTCAGGTCCAGGAAAGGAAAGATGCAAGCTGAACCTGAAATTCCTGAAGAAGAAAGCTACCCCAAAGAAAGACAAAGCTAAAGCTGCCTTTGGTCCAACAAAACAATAGAGTAAAGTTCAAACCCAGAAGAGGAAAGTTGTCACTCCTCCAGACTCAGATGTTGAATCAGATGTCCCAACATCTCCTCCAAAGAAGAAACCAGCACCATCTAGGGCTTCAATTGCTGTTCCAGAAGCTCCCTTGGACAACATTTCATTTCATCATGTTTCAAGTGTAAACAGATGGAAGTTTGTGTACCAAAGAAGGGTAGCCCTTGAAAGAGAGCTAAGCAGTAATGCACTTGAGTGCACTGAACTGATTGATCTCATCTCTGCTGCAGGCCTCTTCAAAACAGTCTCAAATCTCTCTCCCTGCTATGAACTTCTTGTCAAAGAATTCATTGTTAATCTTCAGGAGGATTGTGCCAATGGTAAGTCCTCTGAATTTAGAAAAGTCTTTGTTAGAGGTAGGTGTGTAGAGTTCTCTCCTCAGATCATCAACCAATACCTTGGAAGAGAAACAGATGGACCAAATGATTTAGGAAAGACTGATAACCAAGTCTGCAAGGTTATCACAGCAAACCAGGTCAAGGCTTGGCCAGTAAAAGGAAAGCTCTCAGTGAGCATGCTGACAAGAAAATATGCAATGCTGAACAGGATTGGTACAGCAAACTGGGTGCCTACCAATCACACATCTTCAATATCCACTGGCTTGGGCAGATTTATCTATGCTGTGGGAACTCAGACTAAGCTGGATTATGGTGCTTACATTTTTGATCAGACCTTGAAGCATGCCAGCTCTTCTGCAACAAAGCTGCCAATAGCTTTTCCCTCCTTGCTGTGTGGTATAGTATTAAGTCAATACCCTGGGATTCTCACTGAGAAGGACACAGTCTGCAAGAGAGAAAGCCCCATGGCATTTCACTACAAACTGTTCCTCAGTCATCATGCAGCAGATGTTGAAGCACCCTCTGGGACATCTGCAGGTCCTTCAACTGCTAAGACTCCAATCTCCAAGAATGCATTAATTGCTGAACTCAAGAGCACTTGCAAAGAGCTTGAAGCTAGAAAGCAGAAGCTTGAGGAAATCATTCAAAGGCTGGAGAGTGAAGGAGATCAGAAAGCTGCCTCTGATGAAGAAACTGAAGCTGATGAAGAAACTGAAAGTGAGGAGTCTGAGTGATCATTGTATGTGAGGCAAATGTAATGACAGCACTGCATTGTATTTCTGGTTTAGTGTCTTTGGCCCCAAAATTTGTGTCTAACAAGGGGGAGAACAACAACAACAAAATGTATTGCTGTTTAATTATGAATGAAAAATCTATTTGTTTGTGTCTGAACTGAATCTGTGTGTTTTGATAAATATTTCTGTTGCAACAAGACTGGATACATATATGTTTGAGGGGGAGTAATCTCAAATATGAATCAACAGAAAAGTAATGCTATACTCTGATAAAAAGAACTTCTGCTGCACTCTGATAACCAGAAAAGATGTTAGCCAAAAATTAGCCAAAGGGGGAGTTTATAGATGTTTAAGAATTGGCAGAATTTTTGACCAACAAGAAATATTGAATTCAGTTCAGAATGTCCTATCAGATGTTGGGACATTATCAAACAGAGTATATGAACTTATTTCAGGATGTCTCACCAGATGTTGGGACATTGTGTAAATGACTTAAGTTCAGTTTTTCAGGATGTCCCAACAGATGTTGGGACATCTCAAACCTGCTACCAGAATTAATTATTGACTAACTGATCAGAGATATTTAAGGAGAGTTATCTGGAATTAATTAATGATGGATAAAAACAGAACAAGGCGCATCTGTAGGGAGTTTTATATTGAGGATTCAGATTAAAACAGAAGACCTAAATCACCTAGAATCTAGGAAGTAACAAACCCTAAATTCAAGGTGGAAGCTGCATGCGCATTAGGGCTGGATCATTCTACAGAAAGCCCAAATTACAGATACCTATTTAATCAACAGAAACTCACAGAATTGAGTACGAATTTCAGAAGACCAAATAGGGTGTCTAGTGTTTTAATAGCAGGTTGTTTTAATTGTACCACTTTATGAGCTTTTAAGAAAAAGTGCATTTGTGACTTGATTGAAACTGTGAAGTAAGATCAAGCTGTTTTTGTTTGAAGTATGACTTCAATTTCATTAAACTTGTAAACAAAATCACTGTGTGATTGAGGGGGAGTGAGTAGGGTACTCTTATCTAAGTTGTGTCTTAGGTAGAAATTGCATTGGGTAGTTATTAAGTGATAGATTAAACAGGGTGGTTTAAGTCTAGAATTAATATTACTTATAGTGGATTTCCTCCTGGCTTGGTAGCCTCCAGATGTAAGTGTGGTTATACACTGAACTGGGTTAACAAACTTCTGTGTTGTTTACTTTTCTTGCTATTTAAGTTTTGGTTAAATCTGTCAAGTGTTGGGACATCTCTTAGGACATCTCATACCTGATCACAGAATTTCACCATGATATGATTTGTTTCAAAAATGGTTGAGTTTTAAGTATTTCACAAGCTTCTGAAATTTTTGGTTGATTTTCCGTTTTGCTTCGATTCATGCTGCTCATGTGAAATAAATGGATTTTGTTGGTTGATTCTTGTTTAGAGTGATGTGAGGATCATTTCTGGAGAGTTTGATGTGTTTCTATGGAGTTTTGAGAGAGATAGGCAAGAGGAGTGGCCGGAGAAGATGACCGGAGCAAGCTCCGGTCACCTGAATGTGTTTAGGGTTAATTAATTAGGGTTAATGTCCAGTTTGAATAGCAGTCTTAGGATCTTGCTTAGCGCACGTTTCTACGGCCCAGATCATTTCACTTAAACCCTAAATCTTAATTAATTTAATTAATTAGGTTAATTAATTCAAAAATGCCAGAACACATCCCAGCCTTTGATCTGTGCGCGCAGTCAATCCCTCCCCTCCAGGTTTGAATTTCAGCCATTAGATCAGTTGACTTCCCTTTATTTTAATTTTTATTTCATTTAAATCCCATTTTCTTTGCCATTTAATTTAAAATATCTAGAAAAATCATAAAAATATTTCCTTCTGCATTTTAATTTCAAATATTTTTCTTCACCCAAAAACATTTGTATTTTTATTTTTTTCATTAAAAAATAATTTTTAAAATATTTAAATGTTTATTTTAATTAATTAATAGAAATTAATTAATTAAAATACCATTTAGGTTTCCAAAAATCCCAAAAAAATTTACATTGAATCTTTGGACATTTAGAAACATTGTCAAACCATTCATACAAATTTCTTTTTGGTTTTGATCCAATTTTGACATTTTTCTTGAATTTAGGTTTCATAAAATTCCCTTTGTGGAACCCTAACTTTGAAAATTCTTTTCTGCCTAACCATGAAGGGTTTGACAATGATTCTTTTTGCATTGTTTTCTATATAGCATGTAGTTTCTAGGGTGTTTTTTGTCATGAATTTATCCCTCATTTTCAAATCGATTTTCATTTTTCCTCTTAAGGTACCCAAAAACCCTAGTTAACTTAGAAAAATCACAACTTTCTTTAGGGTAAGAGTTAGACCTTCTACTTTGGGGTGTGATATCATATGGGGTTAGGGTTCCTTTGAGTTCATTTCCAATTTTTTATCATGTGAATTGCTTCTGTTTTGATCATTTGCATCCCATCCTTTCATGTAACCCTAGTTTTGCATCCATACTTGCATCTTACATTGCATTGCATGAACATGTGAACTTGCCATGACATTCTAAGCACTTGTATGCCATCTTAGACATCTTAAGACATTGCTTGAACATTTATTGGTCATTTATTCATACATTTGCTTTGCTTTGCATCCATTTCATTTCATAAACTTTCATGAACTTTCATGCTTCCACATGCTTCATTTGCATTCTTGCTCTTGTATAATCACACATGTGCACCTTGTATGCTCTCACATCATCTCATAGCATCATTTGCATCATGTGTTTGCTTCTGGTTTTGGTTTTTACCTTTGCATATGCTTCATTCCATTCCATTTCTTTCCTTATGCACATTGTGCTAACATTTCAGGTGGTAAGTTAACTTGAGAAGTGAATTTGCCTTCACTTCTCATTTCTCTTCATCTTCTTCATATGCATATTTGCTTCATTTTCCATTGTCTTTGAGTGGGCTTGCCCATTCATGTTCATCTCTCACTTTCTTTCTCTAAGTTACTTATCTTCTTCAGTGAAGTAAGTAACTTATTCATCTGTTTCTTCCTCCGTTCATCTGCTTCTTCCATTGGTGGCTTCTTTGAAGATATATTTTAAACCTCACAAACCATAGGAACATCCAAGAATGACAATAATTAGGACTTATTATTTTCCCTTATACTTTTACCTTTGAGTCTTCTTTGTGTCTCTCTTCCCATCTCATCATTAGAGACTAAACCTTTAAGGTTTTAGGACTTTGGAATTAGGGTTATGCCTGCATCCTTCTCTTAGGATGGTGTGTATAACTTTAATCCTAAGTGTTAAACCCTTAATTTGTTTAAACCTCTTAATCAATTCATCTTAATAATCACTAAGACATTAACTTGTAACTTGGGCCTTGCATTAGGGTTCTAATTCTTCCTTCATTGGTTAAGAAAGACTAACCCTAGTGTTTAATGGACAAGTCCCTCTCAAGTTGTCTTACAAACCATAAAATCCACTTCTTAATCTCACCCTTAATTAAAATTCACTTTAATAAAGGTTTGTTTTGTCATGAGGTTAATCCCTAATCATGGATTAAGTTGAGGTATCTTCCTCACCTTAAGTGTGCTCATCTATTATCCTTCTATTAGGATGGTGTAATGAGTTCAATAATCCTTGATTATGGCTTAAACTCATTACTTAACACTAAACAAAAAAACTCAAAAAAACATCTAAATAATCACAAGTAGGTTAATGATCTTAATCCTACATCATCATGGCAATTAAGTTGATATGTTTATCTCATACTTAAAGTATTCTCATTATCCCTAATCAGGGAGGATATAATGAGTTTACAACCCTTGATGTAGGCTTAAGCTCATTAACTTATGACAAACTCCAAAAACAATAAAAAGCTGAAAAGATAAAAAACAAACAATAAGCGTCTCCTCCAGGATTATTTTCTCATCTTCTTCACTCACAAACGAGAACTTGCTTCTTCCGTCTAATGCAAGACAGTTAGCACTTGAGCCAGACAAGTCATACACTTGAGCATAGGCAAGCAAGCAGTTCATCAGTCAATTTATCTTTCAATCTCTTTGAGTCGAACTACGGCGTTCTGACTTCCTCATTGCACGAGAGGATACGTAGGCATAACTTAATAGTTATCGAACAAAAGTCTCTGTGTCTTCCCCCTCTTTCAGCATTCTTTTTAAGCCTCATTCCTGAGCACCTCACTTCATTTTCTTGCACTGACACTTGTGTATTCTTTTCCAGCTTTTGCACACAGATAGCACAGACACTACCCCTTTAAACACAATCTTTTAAGCGTGGATTGCGTCGGGTACGACGGACAATCTGGGTGCTAATACCTTCCCAGGTTGTAACCAACCCCCTTTCTCAGTTTCTCTGGCCCGCGACCGTCTTATCCATTCTTTTCTAGGTTTATGCAGCATTACCTTTCCTTCGGGATAAAAATGCCTAGCTAGCGACTCTATTCAGTTCATTTTCATTTTCTCCTTTCGCCGACCGTTCGCGTCTGTACCCTATCTGACCTGGTGTCTTTTTGGGGGAGCGACAACTTGGCGACTCTGCTGGGGATCCCTTATATTGCAACCAGGGCTTCTGGTTCTTTTTGTGGGTTCCTTCTAGCTCTTGTTTGATTTGTGTTTACAGGGGTGTTATGTGCTACTTGTGCTTATTTATTGCTTTATTTATTGCTTTCTGTACAACTTTATTTATTTCTTTCATTTACAATTTTTATGCATTTCATACTGTCATTATCATGTGCTGGATCTGCTGTTTCTTTGGTGGGTGGGTATCATTGAGTGATTAAGGTCCTATACCTGGGACCTGAGTGACACATAGGCTAGAGTGGCTTCATATTCTTTCCCATTCCATTTTGGTCTGGTGCAGGAATATGAAACACAGTTCAGACATGGGTTTCTTCTTGAGAACTCTGTGCTACAGATTTCCTATAGTACTAGGGCTATCTGGGAAGCCTGCTAAGTCTGGATGACCTTTTTATGACCTTCAGAATCTGAGGTGAATTAGAGGAGGATCTTTTATGGTTATTGTAAACATTGTACCTCCGGGTTAGAAGTGTTTACACTTCTCATAATTGATCCAAGTCTGAGGATCCTTGTTCTAGAACATTACATGTGAGGGGGTTGTGATGTTTACAGGTTTGCAGGAACCTTTGGCTTCATCATACCTTGTTACTAGATTTGTTAAGGTTGTATTATTTGGACAGTTCTTGTGATTACCCTGGACTTGTGACTCTTTATTTGAGTCCCCCACCTGGTTACTGGATTTCTAAGCCTCCATCCGGACTTATGAACACTCATGGACTTTTACCAAGACAGATAAACAAATACAACACTTGATCACAAACCCTTTGCATATCATTTTGCATACATTATTTTCGCATCATTTAACATTTGCTTATTTGTTTTACAGGGTATCCATCTTATTATCTTTGGTTTGGTTTTGACCCCTTCTGCTGCTCAGACTTCTTCAGTTATCCTCTCCAGCATCTTCATCGGTTTGTTAGTGATTCTTCTCCAGCTATCTTCATCAGAGACTCATCTCCAGCATCTCATTCAGTGACCTTCATCAGCAGTTGCTCTCAGCTTCTTCATCAGTATCCATCATCAGCATCCATCATCAGCATGGACACTTCAAGAAAGAGCAACATCACTTACCACTTCTTTGAGCCCACCCTGACTGGCATCAGGCAGATCCAGTCTCTCATTGCCCCTGATCATGTCCCACTATTCAGAGAGCATTATGGAGGCATATTGGACATGGTCATGGATCTAGATGAATCTCAAAGGAGCATGATCCATACTTGCTTGCAGTTTTATGATCCTCCACTCAGATGTTTCACTTTTCCTGATTTCCAGTTGGGACTTCTGTTAGAAGAATTTTCCATGTTATTAGGAGTTCCTATCAGGAGAGGGATTCCTTTCAACCCTGAGACGGTTGCACCCAAAAATGAGGACATAGCCAGGGCATTACATTTGGAGCCTGCCCTCATTGATCAGAACATGACAACCAAGGCTGGGGTTCCAGGCCTTCACCTAGACTTCTTGATCTCCCAGGCCACCCTGCATGTTGCAGTAGGGGAATGGAAGGTTGTCTGTGCACTTCTAGCCCTCAGTATATATGGGGTTATCTTGTTTGCAGATGAGCCAAAGTTTGTGAGTAAGAATGCCATTCACCTGTTCTTATCGAGGAACCTAGTTCCTACCTTTCTTGGAGACTTCTATTACTCAGTACACCAGAGGAATGAGAAGCAAAAAGGAAGACTGGTCAGATGTTGTGCTCCTCTTTATTACTCTTGGATGCTAAGACACCTGCCAAAGTCAGATACTTTCCTGAACCCCCATCAGCAAAAGAGCTGGGCTAAGAGATTGATTGCCTTGACATCAGAAGACATCAGATGGTGCACTCAGAGCACCAAAGGCAAGGACATCATTACTAGCTGTGGGCAATATCCTAATGTGCCTTTGATAGGAGTGAAAGGTTGCATCAACTACAACCTTTTACTGTTTAAAAGACAATTAGGGTATGCTTTGGTTCATCCTCCCAGAGGGCAAGATTTGACTGAGACCCTCTACTGTGATATCCAACCCAACTTTGATGTTATCAGACAAGCTTCCTGGGCTTGGGATAACATTCAGACTAAGGGAACAGCCATCCTTGGCAAGTGCAACAACATTGCTTCAACACAGTATTCTGATTGGTCTCGTACCAGAGCTCAGATCACCCGAATGCCATTCATTTTAGAAGATGTACCTGGACCTTCAACAGTGCAACCTGCAGCCACTGTTAGTTTGTAAGAGTTTGAGAAACTGAAAGAGAGGAATACTCAACTCTCTGAAGCCTTGAAAAAGACTCTATGGGAGAGAAATGACAGTCGTCTAGATAATGAGAGATTGGAAAGGCTCAGGATTGAGCACCTGACCAAGATTGAGAAGACGGATGACTACATCAGAAAGGCTAGGCCAGGGGAATTAGTACTGAAGAATGCTTGCAAGGAAGCAAAGACTCAGAAGGCTAGGGCAGAGCATTATCTAGAGGAGAGCCAGGCTAGGTGGATCAGGATCACTGAAGCCCGTGCACAGGAAGATCAAAGGACTCGGGCTAAGATAGAGCAATTGGAGGCTAGTGAGAAGAAGCATCAGGAGGCATTATTAGCAGCTCAGAGGGAGGTATCTAAATTAAAACTCCGGGCGGGGTTGAAGAGTTCAAAGGATCAGGACAAGCATAAGAAGTTAACCAGTGCCATTGCTACCAGGAACCTCCTCACCAGGAATATCACAGAGCACCCAGTGGGTCCAGTGACTGAGGCCCTCCTGAAGGAAGTCAGAGAGGATGAATTTGGATTAGATGTTTGACTCTTTTGCTTGTACTTTTCTTTTGTTGTACTTTTTATTTTGTTGTTGTTTTTTGACCCACCATGGGGATGTTATTTGTAATCAAACTATGTGTTTTCATCCTTTGTAATATATCAGTTTGTATTATTTTTGGTGGGCTTTATCTATCTCTACAACATCATCAGCATTTCCTCGAGGTCTGGAAAGGTCAAAACCAAAGAACCAAATCGGATACCCTTGGAAGACAAATAAGCATCCTGCATTGCATACTAACATTCTCTTTGTTTTGTAGGTTTTGTTTTATTGTTGTTTCTCACTTTGTTGTGGTTTCAGGAAACATTGCTCGTAGAAGAGTGTTCCCTGTCAACAGAATACACCGGTACCCGACAAGAAACAACCTTCCGGGACTCCAGATGGATCAAGTTCAGCAAGACTTGAATGAGGTGAGGGCCCAGATGGCCAATGAAAGGGTTGAGATGAGGAATCAGATGACTCAATTCATGACGGTAATGACTGGTTTAGCTCAAAGCCAGGAAAGACTAAGGGAGTTGGTTGAAAGGAAGACTCCTTAAGAACACCATCCAGGTACAGGAGGTACCAGTAACAACGATCATGTGCAGCCTCGCAATGATCCACCAGAGTTTGGGCCTCATCTAAACCCAGAAATAAATGCCATAAGGAATACTCAGGGTAACACTGCTGGAGGAAGGGTCTTGCAAGAGGATCCTCAAGAGGAGTAGTTTATAGTTGTAGGGGCTGGGGACGAAGTTTACGACCATAGGCTGGATGAAATTGCAGAGAAGCTGAGGTCTCTTGAATGCCAAAACTCCCTGGGTTTTGATGTCATGGACATGGGACTGGTGGAAGGGGTGAGAATTCCTCACAAGTTCAAACCCCCGTGTTTTGAAAGATATAATGGCACATCCTGCCCACGCACCCACCTTCAATCATTCTTGGGAAGACTAAAAGCATACACCATGGACGAGAAGTTGTGGATATTTTACTTCGAGGATAGTCTAACAGGGGCATCCCGAGAATGGTATTCCCATTTGACCAGAGCCATGGTAAGAAACTAGAAGCACTTGGCCGAAGCTTTTATTCGTCAGTATCAGTATAACTTGGACATGGCCCCAAACAGGACCCTCCTAATGGGAATGTATCAATCTTCCCGTGAAAGCTTCAGGGAATATGCCCAAAGGTGGAGGCAACTTGCTGCTGCAGTTCAACCCCCCATGTCTGAAAGGGAGATGGCAGACATGTTCATGAATACTCTCCAAGGAACCTATATTCACAGATTGGCTGCATTTTCTTCTACCAGCTTTGCAGATGTGGTGATAGCTGGGGAAAGAATAGAGAGCCTTCTGAAGATGGGAAAGATCTCCGACAACGGTGCCAATTCAAGCAGTGCAAGGAAACCATTTGCTGGACCCCATAGATCTGGTGAGACAAACTCTGTGCACATGGGAAGAGGGAGACCCCAATACTTGCCCAGAACAATTGTTGCTATTACTATCCATACTCCACCTCCTCAGTATACTCAACAACCACAACATTTTTCGCAACAAAAATAATTTCCTTAACAGAGATCATACAACAACAACAACAATAACCAACAACAACGCCCTTTTCAACAACGGCCATCTCAGATTAACCGGGTAATTGACCCCATTCCAATGCCATATGCTACACTGTTGCCACAACTCTTAAAGCTCAATCTTGTTGAGTTGAGGACATTGGCTCCACCTGATCCTCAAAACCTTCCAAGAAATTACAATGTCAACGCTAGGTGTGCTTTTCATTCCAATGCACATGGCCACTCTACGGAAAAATGCAAGGCTCTGCATATGAAGGTTCAGGATCTGGTAGATTCAAAAGCCCTGAACTTTGCACCTCCTCCCAATGTAATGAAAAATCCCATGCCAAGCCACAATGGGCCAAGGATTAATGCTATAGAGGATGGCTCACCCATAAGTTTAATAGAAGACATTGCATGTATTCAGACACCTTTGGCAGAGGTTAAAGCCCAGCTTTTAAAATGCCAAGTGTATCCAGGCTGTGAGGCCTGTTGTGAATTATGCAAACGTTCCGAGAATGGGTGTGAAAGCTTGAAGAATGGCATCAATATTTTGATCAGAGAGGGCATTCTGCAAATTACAACAACTTCTTCTACAACACCAGCAACTCTTTTGTCAACAACAAGTGAATCTTCTACAAATGCAACAACCACCTTTCCTACTAGTTCTTCTACAAATGCAACAACCATTGTTCCAACTGATTCAGCTACAACTTCAGCAATCATTTCATCTGTCACTTCAACATACAACAATTCATTTGCACTAGCTACTACAACTTCAGCAACCACCAACAATGATGTTTCCGCTGTCACAATTTATTATGACCCGGCAACGGTCTCGAATTCCAGCAACTTTCAACAATCTCAACAACAATCTTAACAAAGATTTAATTCACCTCCACCAACACCCACCAGAGGTCCTGTTACTATTTTCTATGATCCACAGACTATTACAGTCCCAACATCTGCTGGAGTGAGCCCAGTCACTATCACGGTGCTCGGGCCAATCCCATATGATAAAGACAGTGCTGTACCATGGCATTATGGTGATGATCTCTACTGCAACAAAGATAAAGTCCTTCTTGATTCTCCAGTGCTCACTCCCCAAGTGGACAATGTTGGGGTAGGTGGAGGCTTCACCCGAAACGGACGTCTCTTCGCATCACAAGTCCCTAGAACCAACACTGAGGCAGAGGCTGCTGCCAGAGCCAAAGGGAAGAGTGTGATACCAGAAGAATCTTCATAAAAAGAGACTCATAAATCATCCTTTGATCAGGATGTGGATGAGTTTATGAGAATTATTAAAAGAAGCGACTATAAAGTTGTGGACTAGCTCCACCAGACTCCTTCAAAGATCTCAATCTTATCTCTGCTGTTGTGTTCCGAAGCCCATCGGGATGCACTACTCAAAGTTCTGCATGCTGCCTACGTGCCAGAAGAGATCACAGTAAATCAACTGGAAACAATAGTGTCAAATGTCAACACCAGCCATGGGCTAGGGTTCACTGATGCTGATTTAACTGCAGAAGGACGTCTCCACAACAAAGATTTGCATATAACCTTGGAGTGCAAAGGAGCTGTACTATCCCATGTTCTTCTAGACACTGGGTCCTCACTCAATGTCTTACCCAAGAAAGCTCTTGTCAAGCTCGAATATGATGGGATAACTCTCCGGCCAAGTAACCTTGTGGTCAGGGCTTTTGATGGCTCCAAAAGATCTGTTCTTGGAGTGGTGGAGTTGCCAGTGATAGTCGGTCCACAAGTCTTTAAGACCATTTTCTATGTGATGGACATACAACTTGCTTACAGCTATTTGTTAGGTCGACCCTGGATTCACGCCGCAGGCGCAGTAACGTCGACCCTTCACCAGAAACTGAAGTATGAGTGGGAGGGACAGGTTATCACCATTTGTGATGAGGAGGACATATTTGTTAGTCATCTGGCTACATACAAGTATATTGAGATGGATGGTGAAATCCATGAGACAATGAGCCAAGGGTTCGAGGCCCTGAATGTCAATGAGGCAACTGAAGTATTTGCTGCATCCTAGGAAGACAGGATGGGTACTTCAATTGTTTCCTATCAGCAAGCCCGAAAGGTTGTTGAAGATGGTAATGCCCAAGGCTGGGGCAAGCTGCTGCCGGTGGAGAAAAAGGAAGATAGATTTGGTTTGGGTTACAAACCATTCCGACAAAATCAATCAGAGGCTGCAAAGGAGCCCAAGTTCATCAGTGGGGGGATGCTCACCCCAGATGCTGTTAACAACCTGGAAGACGAGGCGGAAAGCAACCGCAACCTGGAGAGATGGATACGTCCAAGGATCCCGGGGAACCAAGTCCTTAACTGGTCTTCCCAGGAAATTATAAGGGTTACTCCTGCAGAGTAATTATTATTTCCTGTCCTTTTTTAGCATGCATCAAGTCCTGCATCTTGCCCAAGATGTTAGGACTCATTTTGTAATAGGACCATATTGTAATTTTGTGCAAATGATTAATCAATGAATATCAGACATCTTTTGCAAACGAGTCTCTTTTTTGCTCACTGTCTTTTCATTTTTCATTTTTGTACAAAACAATAAAATGGCAATGTTTTCAAAATAAATAACTTCATTTTCACTTTTTCTAAACAAGATTAAAATTGGTCACTAAAACGAACCAATCTCAACCCTTGCAGAGATTATCCTCCAGATTGCACCGACAACATCACTGCTATGACCTTGTATGACTTCGATAATCCAATTAATCAAGCTGATGAAGGGGTTGAAGAAGATTATGAGTTACCTGAAGAGTTAGCCAGGTTGTTAAGACAAGAAGAGAAAGAGATTACTCCTCATCAGGAGGAGGTTGAAACAGTTAATCTTAGTACCGAAGAAGACTTGAAAAAAGTGAAGATTGGGGCCAGTCTGCAAGATTCAGTGAAAGAACAGCTCATTGACATGCTTCGAGAATACGTTGACGTCTTTGCTTGGTCCTATCAAGACATGCCAGGTCTTGACACTGATATTGTTACGCACAAGCTGCCTTTGAAAGAAGATTGTCCTCCAGTGAAGTAGAAGCTACACCGTACTCGTCCAAATATGGCAATGAAGATTAAAGAAGAAGTACAAAAACAGTGGGACACCGGTTTCCTTGCTGTGACTAGTTACCCGCCGTGGGTTGCTAACATTGTACCAGTGCCTAAGAAGGATGGCAAAGTACGGATGTGTGTGGATTATCGGGATCTGAATAGAGCTAGCCCGAAGGATGACTTCCCATTACCTCACATTGATGTATTGGTCGACAACTCAATTCTCGGTATTTTCCTTCATGGATGGTTTTTCCGGGTATAATCAGATCAGAATGTCACCCGAAGACATGGAGAAAACAACCTTCATCACACCCTGGGGCACTTTTTGTTACAAGGTAATGCCTTTTGGACTGAAGAACGCCGTTGCAACTTATCAACGGGCTATGGTGACATTATTCCACGATATGATCCACAAAGAAATTGAATGCTACGTGGATGACATGATTGCCAAGTCCCTCACTGAAGAAGACCATCTAGTAAATCTGTTGAAGTTGTTGTTCAAGCGTCTAAGAAAGTACCAATTGAAGCTAAACCCCAACAAATGCACATTCGGGGTACGGTCCGGTAAACTGTTAGGATTCATTGTAAGTGAAAAGGGAATTGAAGTTGATCCTGACAAGGTTAAAGCCATTCAGGAGATGCCTTCACCTAGGACTGAAAAAGAAGTTTGGGGGTTCTTGGGTAGATTTAACTACATATCAAGGTTCATATCTCACCTTACTGCAACCTGTGAGCCCCTGTTCAAACTATTAAGAAAGGAACAAACGGTCAGGTGGAATGAAGATTGTCAGAAGGCTTTTGACAAAATCAAGGAGTACCTACAAGAACCTATAATCCTTATGCCTCCAGTTGAAGGAAGACCTCTAATAATGTACCTGACAGTATTAGAAGGATCAATGGGGTGTGTGTTGGGCCAGCATGACGAGTCTGGTCGAAAAGAGTATGTAATATACTACCTAAGCAAAAAGTTTACCGACTGTGAACAACGTTATTCACTGCTCGAGAAAACTTGATGTGCTTTAGCGTGGGCTGCTCGCCGACTAAAACAGTATATGTTGACTCACACTACCTTGTTGATCTCAAAGATGGACTCCGTCAAGTACATATTTGAGAAGCCAGCACTTACCGGAAGGGTTGCAAGATGACAAATGATTATGACAGAGTATGACATTCAGTACACATCTAAAAAGGCTATCAAAGGCAGTGTACTGTCTGACTATCTAGCTGAGCAACCTATCGATGATTACCAACCAATGAGATTTGACTTCCCTGATGAAGACATCATGTTCCTAAAAGCAAAAGATCATGAAGAGCTTGTTCACACTGAATGGCCTGACCCATAAGAAGAATGGACAATGATGTTTTATGGGGCTGTCAATATGAATGGTCGTGGAGTTGGTGCAATGCTCATTACACCTAAAGGAGTTCATATGCCTTTCTCGGCCAAACTCACCTTTGCTTGCACTAACAACGGAGCTGAATACGAAGCCTGTATCATGGGTATTGAGGAAGCCATTGACCTCAGGATCAAGACTTTAACTGTATTCGGAGATTCAGCTTTGGTAATCAATCAGACCAACGGCAAATGGTACACTCACCAAGAGCACCTGATTCCATATTGTGACTACACGAGGAGATTATTGACTTTCTTCACAACAATCAAACTTGAGTATATCCCTTGAGATGAGAATCATTTCGCAGATGCTCTAGCTACAATTTCCTCCATGATCAAGGTTCAAACTACCAATTTTGTGCCTCAGATTTCGGTATCCAGATTAGACCGACCATCATACGTATTTTCCATGGACATTGTGTCGCTCCCGGGATTTTCATCCTAGTATAAACGCGAAAGTGGCGCGGAAAAGGTAGAGTCGCCAGCCAGACATTTTTATCCCGAATGAATGGGAAAGGTAATGTTGCACAAACCTGAGGAAGAAGGAAAGGACAAGGTCCTGCGAACCAAAGATCTGAGTTCGGGAGTCAGTTACGACCTGGGAAGGTATTAGCACCCCAGATCGTCCACCGTACCCGACGGGATCCACGCTTGCTAGTTTGTTTCAAAGGGTGAGAAAATACGAGTGTTGCTGAATAAAACTGCTGACTGGAACTGGAATGAGAAATGAGGAAGGAATAAGAAAAGAGAATGGAAAGAATGGGGAAAATGTAGGGGAAATAAAGAATGTGCTCGAACGGGCCCTACCCCGCTGCCTACATACCTCATCGGGATAATGAGGATCAGAGTCGACGTAGTTCGCCTAACTAAGGCGGGAACTATTTATTTGTGTTTTTTATGGCTTGAACTGCGTATGTCTATGCTCAGGTGTTGCAGGCTCGTCTGGTACGAGTGCGTTTACCTTCTTGCATGCGAGACAAGTCGTCGCGAGTTCGCGTTGTGAATGAATGAGATGAGAAAAGAAGTTCCCGCAGGATAGTCGCTTGTTATTTGTTTTTTGTCTTTTATGAGAAGTGTTTTTGAATTTGTTTGTGAACTGTCTTGTACTAAGACCCGTCGCGGGAAGTATTTACACCTCGCCCCGAAACAGGACGCGTATAAACACTCCGCAACAAAGTCTCGTGTCGTACAAAATTGTTCGGTTTATCCTTAGATGTTTTATTATTTTCTTCATGAGGAAAGAAAGAATGACTCAAATTGGAAAAGGGAAAATCTAAGGGGAACTAAGACACACCCTAACTTTTATTTGATTTATTTACATGGGATATCCTATGGTTTGTGGGGTTTTCTAAATCTAATGGAAAAAAAACCTAGAACTAATAGAATGCAACTTACTTCCTAAGGAGGATAAGTTGATTCTAAAACCAAGGGGAACCTATACAAGTGATATTAATCAACATAACCAAACCTTAAAAAATGAATGACAAAATAAAGCTCAAAGCTAAACAATTCAAATAAAGGCATGAATTAAAATAGTCCTATTTATTTATTCTAATTCTAATTAAAATGGAACTTAAGTCTAAGTCCTAAACTAAAGTCCTACCTAGTATATTCTCTTCTAAAAATCAAAATCTAAACTAGCCTAAGTCCACATTAAATTCTAAACTTTAGTCTAACTAAACTATTTTTATTTGAATTTGATATCAAGCCTAAACTAAGAGAAATTATATGCATAAAGCCTAAGAACTAAAAATCCTAAAAAATAGCAAAACCTCTGGAAGAATTATGAAAATTAATCTATGGGGCCCTAAGATTATCTATGACATTATGCTAAAAGGAATTCTGAAAAATCATATTTTTGCTATGCCTAAAAATTGTTTATTTTCACCTAAGACTTAACCACTAATTTCTAAGGATTACACCACTAAAACCTAAGATAAAAGGTCCTAAAAAATCCACAAAAATTAGCCTAAGTACTACTATGAGTCCTCTAACTACAGTAAAAAGAATGGGCCAAAAAGATTACTGGAAGCCTTAAAAATAAAATCTACAAAACTAGGTACATTTGAAGAAAATCTATTAAACTACCTACATGAAAAATTCAAAATAAAATAAAAAATAAATCAAATTCAGGAAAATAAAATGCTAAACAATTTTAAATTGAATTAAAAATCTACTTAAATTTTTATAGAATTTTCTAATCATTTTACTATTTTTAATGAATTATTTCCTAACTAAGCTAAACTAAAGAAATTAAATCCTAAAGAAAACTAAAATGGGGTGAATTTAGAAATTTATTTAGTTATTTTTTCTCAATGGGCCTGAAAAGAGGGTCTAGAAAGCAAGCGGAATAGGCCCAGTTCCGCATGGCAATGGGGGAGTGCAGAAAGCACTTTTTCTTTAGTTATTTTTTTATGATGGGCTCAGCATGGGGGGACGAATAGCAAAGACAAGGCCCAATTTCGCTGGCTTGGGGGATGGTGCAATTAGCAAGGTTTTCAGTTGTTTTTTCGTTATGGGCCTAAGGAGGGGTGTTAATAAAAAAATGAGAGTAGCCTACCGGACGGTGACAAGTGTCACCGCCGGAATGGCTGGGAATCCCAAAACCTATCCTATTCTATCTAATAGAAATTCTAACGGTGGATTTATGGGGAATTTGGAGAATTAATTTAATTTAATTATGGGTTAATGGTTTTTTTCCAAGAATTGACTGAGACTTAATTAACATTAACGAAATTAAAATTAAAAACTTATGATTGTTCATAATTAAGAACACCAAACCTTATACATAAGAAAATGAGAAATAAAGTTAAAAAAAAACCCAAAACTTCCGAACCCTAACTCTCCTCTTCCTTCATCTACTTCCTCCGCCAAGCCCTTCCCCTCTTCTTCAACTCCGCCACTACTTTCATCTTCCATCGCCTCATCCTCTTCACTGTGCCCTCACCACCGTTACCTTCGCAGCTTTTCCGACGCCACCACCATCTTCACTAGCAAACCAAACCTAACCCCTTTCTATTCCTTCTCTCTCCGTGCCACTTCTTCTTCTCACATCCACGTCTTCCACAGAAAACAACCAGAGCTACAACCTCCGGCGAACCCCTCTCGTCTCTCATCCTAATCGCCCTTCTAACTCAGTCTCTCTCACAAAACAAAACCCAAGATCCTCCTGAACCGACATGAACGGTAAATTCTGAATCGAATTCGCAAGAACAAACGCGCAAAAAACCAACTCTCACGCGATAAAGCCACCAAGACAACACAGTAGTAATACAAGCGGCGCGTACCTTGTATCTTTGTCGATGATGAAGATTCGAACACAGTTTCAACGACGAACGAGACGAGGCTCTATCAGGTATGTGTTCCGACTTCGTTCCTCATCTTCCCTCTACTTCTCGTTTGCGATTTACGAAATTGCTATTGAATCTGGATACGATGATTCCTAGCAGGTTGGGCCATATTCTTGAATTTGCGGATTTCGCCGACGATTGATCCGAAGATGATTATCTGGCGGTGAAATGAGGCGTGAGCGAGAGTTTCGAAGTTGATGTTAACTATTCCGTTATCTTCTCTGTTATCCTGACTTTGCTATCCCATTGAGGTTTGAATGTTAGGGATGATAGTAGTTGCAGAAGAAACGAAAGAAGAAAGGGGAAGCTGAAGGATGCTGAAGGATGTGGTGGAAGAACTGAAGAAGAAGGTTCAAGGATTGGAGAAAGGTTGAAGAAGATTGGAGAATCGTGAAGAAGTTGAGAGAAAGTTTGAGAAGCCGTGAAGAAAAATTCAGAAACTGTGAAAAAGAGAAGGAGAAAAGGAAATGGTTGAAGGAAAACAAAAGAAGGTTTGGGAAGAAAATGGTGAAGAAGCCCTGAAAGTTGGTGATGCTTCTGATTTATAGCTGCTTGGGGATGGATGAAGCTTCTGGAAGATAAGTTGTTATTTTCAGTTATAAGTTAGTTTGTTTTGCTTTCTGTTTTGAGTTTCTGTTAGCTTCTGTTATGATTTTCGTTTCTCACTTTCACTTGGCAATTCTATTATAACTGATTTTCACTTATGAGGCTTCTCTTGTTCTTCTTATTTTCCTTTTAGTTTTCACTCCATTCAGATCCTGTTATTGCAGGTTGGTACTATGGAAGGGGAATTTTCTTTATTCAGTATGAACGCAGGCCTGAGCTTTGATGTATGTTGCTGGAGACTCGAGAAAGAATGAAGGAATATCCTTGTTACACGGGGCTGAAATCCTGGGTCAATTGCACCCATGCTCTTTTGAAAGAACTGGACTCAGGCTTGTTCAGAACCAACTCTATTATTTTTCGCTGCGCAATTTCACATAGCCAATCAATGACTAGTAAGTGATGCTTCAAGTGAGGATTTCGGTGACATTTATTTAGTTATGCTCTTCTCAGATTTGTACATTTGCACAACTATTTTGAATCTCGAATCCGTCCTCTCATTTCTCTGCAATTCTAGACCTTGATGCGATAATCAAATGATGAAAAATCATTATTGGTGCAGGTTAAAAGATTGATGAAGAGAGGTGTTTCTGCCGATTTCAATTCTTTGAAGATTGATGAGGATGATGAAGCGATGGCAGAGATATTGATTGTCGATGATGAACGCAACATTGAGGTACGATGAAGACCTTGCTTCGAAAATGCCCTTTTCTTCGGATCTACCTTTTCTTCTTGATGCAGGGTTGAGTTTTCTTGTGGCAGGTCATGATGCGGCTTTGACGGAACACCAAACGTTCCTGCGGACCCCATAAAACTTGGAGAGAATGCGTGAATTAGAGTTAACTTCAGCAACTTTGTCGTGATCGGAAGTGAATGATAAATCCAAGTTGTCGGCTGCTTGCTGATGATTCTTACCGCGACATTTAATCTCCACCCTAGCAGCAATCTGAATCTCCCTTTGTAGCACGTCGAGATCGAGGAAATTATGATGGAGAGAGTGATGGTAACTTACGGAGTGATGTCAGTTTAGGAGAGATCCCCTTTCTTCTGAGTTTCCTTCTTTCTTTCTTTTTTTTTTTGTAACCGAATTTTATCAGTTTTGTAACTAATTTTCTGTTAATAATGGTTCTATTAAGACTGATATTGATGATATCAAATGCTGATAAAATGGTTGGTATTGATAATATTAATTGCTAAAAAATCAAGAAGCTAGTGGCGCAAGCTTTGAAATCTCATTAAGTCCTATGATAGAACACATGATGAATATAAGGATATAAAGAGATTTTGAATTGAACATAGGGATTTTGACCAAAGGAATATATGGATTTAAATGGATTAACAAAATAAAATTGGGCTTCCTCTTTTGAACTAGATATGGGCTAGAAACAGATATGATTTAAGAAAGATAATGACAAATGGACTTAAGAAACTCCCTTCAAGACTTTGCCATGGACTCATAGTTGTAAAAATGAGCAAATAGATGGGATTAAAAACAAATGGAATGGATTTGTGGCACATATGATAGTCATGAATATTGACAAAAATGGAATTTATAAAAGAGAGTTATATGGGTAATTGGATATGGACAAGAATAAATGGAACGACGAATAAAAGAAAAATTAAAAATGGATTAGTGAAAACATAGAAAAAAATGAAAGTGGAATGGAATAATCGGGAATGGCTTATAACAATGAGAACAGAACAAATGAATGGATACGAAGTCTCGATTTTAGCCCAAAACCTATTTTGAATTCTCTCCACAAGCCCCTGAACACAGCTCCTTCTGAACCACTGCACAATTTTTCCAGATAAATCACACCCCTTTCGAATCGTCTGAAATGCGCTATGACCATTCAACTAGATGAATCACTGATAAACTGAAGATTCGAACCAGCCTTCACACAAAACACTGCTCGATAAACTGATGAACTTCAACATACGGCAGCCTGAACATTGTCTAAGAAACAGACCAATGGCCCAACTAATCTTTTGCATTTGCCATAATCTTCTGATAGTTTGACCAAGATTAGGTCAAACCCCCATCTGAATCGAAACAAAACTGAACAACCGCATTTGAAGTGGAATCGTTTTCCAGTGAATATTCTCCATCATTTCAATCCCTGACAGACACAGATAAGGTACGAAACCCTAATTTCTCTGGGCCCTGATCACATGCCTCAGGAAACAATGAAATTCATGGTCATGATGTTACGACCTAATGAGAAATGCAGATGAATGCGAAACGATAAGCCAGTTAGTGGTAAAAAAGAATGAGGGCAAATTTTGAGGTATTACACATTGCTAAAGATGACAAGCCTTGGTTCCATGATATCAAAAACTTCTTAGAGGATTAAACATAATGTAACACGGTGGGAGAACTGACTTTCTATAAATGTTGCGGATAGCAAGAGTCGCCACCGACTTTTATTTTATCCAAAAGGAAAGGACATAAAAGAACAGGAAAGACCTATTTTAAAAGACTTGAGTTCGGGGGGTAGGTTATATAAAGGGAATGTGTTAGCACCCTTTATATCCATGGTTATCCATGGGCTCTTAGTTACTTAGCTCACTTTGTTTGTTTGCAAGAGTTTAGTGTGTGATTAAAACTTTCTAAGTACTTTATAATGATCCTCGTATGGATGTATACAAAGCCTTGTTTGAAAATGTGTTGAAAATATTGTGAGGTGTGAAAATTATTTTTGAAGAGTGAGCAAGTAACTATGAGGTACCTACCCTAGACTAAGTCATTCATGTTCTTATATGTTCTTTCAAGGGTAAGACTATCCCTATTATTAAGGAATAGGTAGTCATTACCTTGGATGTAATTAAGGGACATGTGTAGGGTCATCTGAATATAGGCAACTGTAAGGTATCTTTAGCAATTTGTAGGGACTTATCATCTTTTATTCGAAGGGACAAGATCATTTATCGTAGGTAACCTCAAAGGGACTTGATCTTATAAACTAAAGGGACTTGATGATATTTATGAAGGGACTTGCTTAAGACACCCTACTTGACCTTTTGAAATAGGAAACTGAGAGGCAACCCTAAGAAGTGCAAGATGGCGATCAAAGATCGACTTACGTGTGTGTGTGTTTATTTTCAAATATTTATCTTATTTAAGTTAATTATTCTAAGTTGATTTTAATTACAAACATATTATACACTCCCTAAATTACTAACCATACAATAAATATATTTATAATAAAAATAAAGCAAAAATATAAACCTAAAAATATTACAAGGCTTTGGGACAATTACAATATAATCAAGAAATAATAATAATGATAAATATAATAATAATAATAAATAAGCAATAATTAAAGATTAATAAGAATAAAATAAGAATAAGGGTAAGAATAATAGAATAAAAGAATTTTAGCAAGAAAATTAATGCTAGAAAAGTTTTTTTAGAATTAATTAGAAGAATAGGATTAATAATAATAAACAAATAATAAACTATTTACATATTAAAAATAATGATTAATGATTTAATTATGGTTTAGAAAAAAATTATTTAGATTAAATATTAGGGTTAATAAAATTAGGGTTAAGCTTAAGAAAATTAGGGTTAGCTAAATTAGGGTTTTGATTATAATTAAAATATATTATTAATCTATTTACAAAAAATATAATAATCATATACATAAATATTTTATAAAATAAATAGAAACAATTTCAAATTTAAGAAAATAAATTATAGTTTTTGAAAATATGAAGTTTTTATATAAGAAAATATTATAAGTTATTGTTGAGAAATTAATTTTATAAGAATTTAAATAAATTAAATAATATAAACAAATAAAAGTACAAAAAAATTGAAAAAAAAACAACATACCTGGAGCTGGGATTCGAACCCACGCCCTAGGCTCTCCCTCTTTGGTCCAGCATCACCACCACCAGGCCATGCGCGTCTTGGTGTTTATGAAGTGAATATCAATCCTCTTATTATAAACCTGCAAAAATTAAATAAAATACAAAACAAAATGGCCTGGGGGGATTCGAACCCAGGACCATTGCATTGATACACAAACACTCCAACCAGCTGAGCCACATGGGGCGCGTTCAATAATTAACCATCAATAAATCATTATAAGGTAAAACAAATATCAGGGTTGAATTTCTGCGCCAAAACTTCATCTTCTTCATTCAAATTTCCTGCGAAATTTCCTTTGAAGCTTCCTGCGAATTTACCTACGTTCGAAACCTGCAAACCTCATATCATCATCAATACGTATTGATTCATCAAATTGATCACATGGTCATGATCCACAAACATCATACAGTTCATTTACATCTTTAAAATTAATTTATAATGGCTAAATCGAAGAACCCTACATTTTGTCCAAGAACCCTAGCAATGGCAACTTTTGGTTTAGGTCATGGTTCTCCAATATTTTTGCCCAGAAATAATCTAAACATCACAACTAACACAAATATATGGTTAGAATTAATTATCATTACACAAATAATCACAATAGAAAAAAATAAGAACAAGAACAATATTGATTCGGTTTATGCTATATGTCATGATTTGAATGCTACAAATGATTCAAATAGGTTCAATGATCATCAAGGAATGTGTTGCAACCTTCAAAACCTCTTGGTATGGTCTCTAGGTCAAAAACCGAATCTCACTTTTTGGATGAAAATTTGAATTTTGATGAATGTTCTTGGAGGAAGGATTTCGTGTCCTTGTGATTGCTTTTAGTTTGTGTATATGTTTGAAGTAGAATTAGGTCAAAAGAAGCTGGATTTTTGGGCTTTGTAGTGATTGCTTGATCATGAAGATTCACACTTTAAAATATTTAAAAATATCTTATAAACCCTTTCTAAATTGGGTCAATCTGATTTTACATGATTCCAATCAACTTTAATTGATTTTTAAGAATTTCTAGAAGAAGAATCATGTCCAAATATTGATTTTTATATTTTATTTATATTTAATTTGACTTTTAATGGATAAAATAAAAATAAATAATAAATAAATAATAAAAAATCAGAATTTGGTTGCTTTGGGTCGTACTTGAGGTCCTTGTATGGATTGGATCACAACATTGCAAGCCCATTTGGAGAAATTTGGTTTTAAGGCCCCATTTGCTTCATAAACCTCCCAAAACTTTCCCTACTTTACAAAGACATATCTCCCTAAATTTTAAGGCTATGAGGGTGTTCTTGGACATTTTGGAAAGCTTAAAGAGTCCTCTAACCAACCGCATTGGTCTTATGTCCATATCATTTACCATTTTCAAGTTATGCCCTTTGGAAGATGTTGACTTTTTGTTGACTTTTGAAATGACCTTTAATGTTTTGACTCATACCTTTCAAATGAAGCATTTTTAGGCTTGGCTTGTGAGACACAAAGTAGAGAATGCAATTTCATTCAAAATGAGCTTTGGATGGGAAATGTTTGATGAAGCATGTGAAAGTTATGTTTGGTCAAAGTTCAGTTGACTTTTCCTGTGAAAACCCTAATTTAGAAACTCCTGATTCTTGATGATCTGAAATCTCTTTGATGAATCATAATCAAAACTTGATCAAATGATGAATTTTACTTCATAAACTTGATGTTGGCAAAAAATCATGAAGTTTGACTTTGGTTTGACCACAGTTGACCTCAGTTTGACTTTTTAACCACTTTGACTGATTTTTGCATATCTGATCATCTGACTGAGCAAACCTTTTGGGAAAGCCTTGAAACTTGACATAGGGATTCTTGAAGACACGTGGGATGTTATGAAGTTCACTTGAGGCCTTGGAAATCCATTTAGCCTGATGAAACTCAAAACCCTAGTTTAGGATGCATTGCTTAGGAGGATGCTTTGTCTGAAGGAATTGCCAAACTTTCTGACTAATTGTGAACCTTGTGAACCTCTTAAGATAACTTGTGAACCTTGTGAACCTCTTGGGACACCTTAGTACACAATTTCTTGTCTAGCTGAGGGCAAATTTTGGGGTGCAACAGCTGCCCCTGTTCAATTTTCGGAAACCTGAGGGGTTAGATTGGCCTGTGTGCCATTCGTGACTTGGAAGGTTGAAGGGGATTGAACATAAAAGCCCAAAAATTTGCACTCACCGGTGCGTAAAGTAACACCGGTGATTGGTTGTATATGCTGGAGTGGGCTTAAAGATGCCACTCAGAGAAACTGGAGATGGGCTTATAGATGCCATCCATAGTATCTTTATGTTGTCACTGGATATCAGTACTAGGTCTTCGTATAGGCCGTCTCTGAATCATTTTTGTAACATGGTTTGAGTTGAATGCCAGCACTAGATCTTCTTATAGATCATCTCTATATTATCTCTGGGGGAAAAGAATATTCTTCATTAGGTGTCAGTACTTTAGATCTTCGTATAGATCGGCTCTGAACCATCTTTAGGAACATACTTTAATTTAAGCATCAGAATCAAATCTTCGTGGCGATATTTTCTGAATTGCTTTTGGTAATATCTTGGGCTAAGTACAAGATCTTCGTATCGATCATTTATGTACCATCCCACAGATAAACTATTGCATAGACCATTAGAAATAAATCTTCGTGTGATTATCTCTTCTGGAAAATACCCTGAATTAGGTAATAGATCTTCGTATAGACCATTTATATACCTTCCCCAGGATAAAAGAATATCAGGATTAAATCTTCGTGGCGATTATCCCTGAACTTCTTCTGAAAGAATCTCTTGAATTAAGTGCTAGATCTTCGTATAGATCATTTACACACCATCCCATCAGAAATAAATCTTCGTAACGATTATCTCCTCCGGAAATATCCTGGATCAAGCACTAGATCTTCGTATAGATCATTTACGTACCCTTTCCGAGGAAAACTTGAGCATTGATTATCATAAATGAATCTTCGTAGCGATTATCCCTGAATTAAGTATCAGTACTAGATCTTCGTATAGATCGGCTCTGACATGTTTTGAGTTGTTGATAGTATTTATCTGCCTGCAACTATCCTGAAAAGAAAAGGTTAGTTTATGCAATATGTATGCATGTATGGCATGATGTACTTAAGTAAATTTTTTATGCATTATGGATATGATATGATATGATGTAAATGATGTATGTATGAATCATGTAGCTAGAAGTGTCTGGATATCTCTGTATAACAACTGCTGGCTAGGGAAAATAAATCCCGGTTCATTGCTGAGGACTATGAGGACTTCGTTCCCGTCTTGTTTGATAGAATGGTACTTATGACCTCCCGTTTTCGTTCGTCGTACTTTTATTTAAGGAATAAATTCCTGAGTATCCTGACTGAGGATAAAAGAGTTGGACATAAATCCGAGGGGAGATGTTACTCGAAGCATCTATAAAGATTACTCTATGGGGATGAACCGGAGAAGCTTCGTTGAATTCTTACCTTCGTTCGTCCTTAGTAAATACTATTACTGCATTTTAAGCATTTCTGGTAAACATCAATCATATTCAAAAGCATACATACATTCAAACATAACCAATGGACGTTTTCGTTTAGGTAAACAAGGTAAAAGTAAATCTGGATTCAAAGACGAGATTTTATTTATTTTAGAAAGTAGCCTATACACAGGAAAGTTTGTACAAGGAGACAGAAACCCTAATAAGAAGAATTCGTCATAAAAGTTGTACAAAACAAAGAAACACAGCTATTTGAGAAATAATCCTATTGAGTTTCAATTCCACTATCGCCATTATCTTCTAGTATCTCATCCTTTGCTGTTGAGATGGAAATGATTGTTTTGATCCTTATCTGTTCGAACTTGAGTCAGGTAGCACAACTGGTTGGGGTTACATGAGTGATCCAACGAGACATATTCATACGCTTTAATCCCTAACTTTTTCCTGGATATCCTTTTCAGGTTTTCAATCCACCGGGATACCCTTTTTTGCCCAAGCCGCCCTTTCAGGTTTTCGACTTGCCGGGTGTACATTTTTATATATATATATATATCCCTAAGTTTTGCCCGAACCCTTTTGGTTCGCCAGGATGCCCTTATTTTTGCCTAGGCCAGTCAACCTAGCGGGTCTTTTTTTATGCGTAGTATTTTTTAACTATGTCTGCGTTTACGGGCTGTGGAAAATCTTCACCATCCATAGTAGCCAGCATCATGGCACCTATTGAGAATACTCTCTTGACTACAAATGGTCCTTCATATGTAGGAGTCCACTTGCCCCTAGGATCACCCTGTGGTAATATGATACGCTTGATTACCAAGTCACCAGTCTGATATACCTTTTGCTTAACCTTCTTATTAAAAGCTTTGATCATCTGTTTCTGGTACATCTGACCATGACAAGCAGCTCCCAGCCTTTTCTCATCAATCAAATTTATCTGGTCAAGTCGAGTCTGAATCCATTCATCTTCATCCAAGCTTGCATCCTTCTTGATTCTTAAGGAGGGGATCTGAACTTCAATGGGTAGAACTGCTTCCATACCATAGACTAAGGAGAATGGAGTTGCCCCTGTTGAAGCGCGTATTGTAGTACGATAATCATGAAGAGAAAATGGTAACATCTCGTGCCAATATTTATAAGTAACAGTCATCTTCTGTACAATCTTCTTGATGTTCTTATTAGCAGCTTCTACTGCCCCATTCATCTTTGGACGATACGGAGAAGAGTTGTGATGCTTAATCTTGAACTGCGTGCAAAGATCAGTAATCATGGTGTTATTCAGATTAGAGCCATTATCTGTGATAATCCTTTCAGGGATGCCATACCTACATATGAGATTATTCTTAATGAATCGAGCCACAACATTCTTCGTAACAGATGCAAATGAGGCTGCTTCCACCCACTTTGTGAAGTAATCAATGGCAACCAGGATGAAACGATGCCCATTGGAAGCAGTAGGCTTGATCTCCCCAATCATATCTATGCCCCACATGGCAAAGGGCCAAGGAGAAGTCAACACATTTAATGGAGCTGGAGGTATATGCACCTTATCAGCATAGATCTGACATTTATGACATGTTTTGGAATGTTGATAGCAGTCAGCTTCCATGGTAGACCAATAGTAACCTGCTCTCAATATCTTCTTTGCCATGGTATGACCACTAGAATGAGTGCCAAAAATCTCATCATGCATGTCTTCCATAATCTCTGTTGTTTCCTTCTTATCCACATAATGAAGCAAAGTCGAATCATGATTGCACTTGTACAAAATTCCATTACTCAAGAAGAACTTAGCAGAAAACCTCCTCAGAAATTTCTTATCTTTGACAGATGCCCCTTCAGGGAATTCCTGAGCTTCAAGATATCTTTTCACTTCATAGAACCAAGGCTTTCCCTCTACTCCTTCAGTGTCAATCTCATTGTAGTATGCAGGCTTTTCAAATCTGTCAATGGTGATCTTGGGAGCTTCATCATCCCAACTAATCTCAAACATAGATGCCATGGTGGCTAGTGCATCTTGCAATTGATTCTCTCCTCGGGGAATATGTCCAAAGGTAATCTCTTTAAAATATGGGATCAATGACAACACATGCTCTCTGTAAGGAATGAGATTTTCATGCTTGGTATCCCAATCTCCTTTAATCTGACTAACTACCAGGGCTAAATCTCCATATACGTCCAGGAACTGAATCTTCACCTCAATGGAAACTTTGATGCCCATGATACATGCTTCATATTCATCCATGTTATTGGTACAATAGAAACAAAGTCTTGCAGTAATTGGGGTATGATAACCTTCAGGGGAAATGATCACAACACCAACACCATTACCAAGCGCATTAGAAGCTCCATCAAAAACCATAGTCCATCGGGATCCTTGTTCAGGTCCGTCATATTGTCCAGGTTCTTTGGTAATAATCATAATGTCTTCATCCGGGAACTCAAAATTCATAGACTGATAATCATCCACTGCCTGATGAGCTAAATGATCAGCTACTACACTACCCTTAATGGCCTTCTGAGTTGTGTACTGTATATCATATTCTGTTAAAATCATTTTCCATCTGGCTATTCGTCCGGAGAGAGCAGGTTTCTCGAATATGTACTTGATTGGATCCATCTTTGAAATCAACAAGGTAGTATGAGTCAACATATACTATCTTAGTCGGCGAGCAGCCCATGCCAAAGCGCAGCAAGTTTTCTCGAGCAGTGAGTATCTTGTTTCACAGTCAGTAAACTTTTTGCTAAGGTAGTATATTGCCTGCTCTTTTCGACCAGACTCGTCATGCTGCCCCAACACACACCCCATTGAATTGTTTAACACTGTTAAGTACATGATCAAGGGTCTTCCATCAACTGGTGGCATCAAAATTGGAGGTTCTAGGAGATATCTTTTGATTTCATCAAAGGTTGTCTAGCACTCGTCATTCCATTCCATTACCTGATCTTTCTTCAACAACTTGAAGATTGGCTCACAGGTAACAGTTAGCTGGGAAATAAATCTTGCAATGTAATTCAGTCGTCCCAAGAAACCTCTAACTTCCTTTTCAGTACGAGGAGCCGGCATCTCTTGTATAGCTTTTACCTTTGCAGGATCCACTTCAATACCTTTTCCACTGACAATGAAACCCAGGAGTTTACCAGACCTAACTCCAAAAGTACACTTGTTTGGATTCAATCTCAGCTTGTATTTCTTCAACCTCTCAAACAACTTATGTAGATGATCAAGGTGTTGTTCTTTATTCTGGGATCTGGCTATCATATCATCCACATATACCTCTATCTCATGATGAATCATATCATGAAACAAAGCCACCATAGCACGCTGATATGTTGCCCCGACATTCTTCAAACCAAATGGCATCACCTTATAACAAAAAGTGCCCCACTGTGTAACAATTGTAGTCTTCTCCATATCTTCAGGGGCCATCTTGATCTGATTGTAACTAGAAAAACCATCCATGAAAGAGAATACCTTATGCTGAGCAGTGTTGTCTACCAAAACATCAATATGTGGAAGTGGAAAGTCATCTTTAGGGCTGACCTTATTCAGGTCCCTGTAATCTACACACATACGTACCTTACCATCCTTCTTAGGTCTGGTACCACATTTGCAACCCATTGAGGATAAGAAGTCACAGCTAAGAACCCTACATCAAATTGTTTCATCACCTCTGCTTTAATCTTTTCTGACATTTCAGGACACATGCGACGAACCTTCTGCTTCTTCGGACGACAGTCTTCTTTTACCGGTAAACGGTGAACCACAATGTCTGCATCCAACCCTGGCATATCTTCATAAGACCAAGCAAATATTTCCACATAGTCACGTAACATCTAAATTAGTATGCTCTTAACATCATTCTCTAATTCAGCCCCTATCTTGACTTCTTTCATGTTTTCTTCAGTTCCCAGATTCACAACTTCGATTGGCTCTTCATGTGGTTGTATAGCTTTCTCTTCTTGTTGTAACAACCTAGCAAGCTCTACAGGTACTTCACAATCTTCCTCCTTTCCATCTTCAGCTTGATAGATCGAATTCTCAAAATTATAATTGGCAATAGTAGAACTGTTATCAACAGGATCCAGAGTGGATGAGGATCTGCATTTTAGTGACGTGGGTGTGTGTAAGAACACATAGCTGATAAAAAAGAAATATAAATAAAAGAAAGACAATGAGCACAATATTTACGAAAACGAAACGTCCAATGATTTTTATTGAATGAAGTATGCAAATGAAATGACATCCCGAAACAAGCATACCATTGTGCCCCGAGCAAGACACAAGGCTTAAAAGTTTAATTGTTCGAAATTACAAACTTAAAATAAAAACATAGTAATAGTATTTACTCCTGACTAAAGGAGATAGGAATAACGTTTTCAGTCTTCCAATTGTTGAGCCCATCACCCATGGTAGGAAAGATCCAATCATCCAGGTTGTAGTCTTCATGAGAGTCACCCACATCATTGATTTGATCTCTTATGACCCCTTGATTAGTGATACGAACAGCACGAGCACGACGAACAACCTTCTGAGATTCTCCAGTGAAACCCAAACCAAACTTGTCAGACTTGTAAGGGATGTTGGGAAGCTGACCCCAAATAGCAGAACCACATTTTGCAACCACAGCCTTAGCATCTTTGAGGGAGGCCATTGCAGGAGATATTCTAGTAACCATAGGAACTCTTTCAGAAGCAGGGACATAATGAGGAATAGGAGCAGAGCAAGGAACAACTTCAAATGTTTGACACGGAGTTTCAACCATTTCACCCTCCATTTCTACATATTTGAAAGTATTCACGTGGCTCACCATGTACTCTTCTTCCCCATAGACAGTGACAATTTTGTTTTTCACCGGATATTTCAACTTTTGATGTAAGGTGGAAGTCACAGCACCTGCCCCATGGATCCAGGGGCTCCCAAACAAACAAGAATACGCAGGACGAATATCCATCACATAGAAAGTAGAGTTAAAGACCTGAGAGCCTACTTTGATTGGGAGATCTACTTCTCCATGTACCACTCTTCTTTAACCATCAAAGGCCCTCACCACTACATCACTTGGTCTTAACACAACATCTTCAGGACTAAGCTTATCCAGAACCTCTTTAGGGAGCACATTTAATGAAGAACCATTGTCCACCAGCACATGAGACAAGGTAGTGCCCCTGCATTCAATGGAAATATGCAGAGCTCTGTTATGGTTTCTCTTGGCAGGAGTCAAATAAGCATCAAAAAATCCCAGCCCATTATCACTAGTCAGATGTGCCACACAATTCTCAAATTGGTCCATAGAAATCTCATTTGGCACATGAACAGTCTTCAAGAACTTGATTAAGGCTTTAGCATGAGCCTCAGAACACAACAACAAAGATAACATGGAGATTTTGGAGGGAGTATGCCCCAACTGGTCAACAATATCATAATCACTCTTGCGAATGATCTTCAATACTTCTTCCATCTATTTAGAAAGATTTTCAGCAGTTGGTGCCTCAGTTTGCACAGGTTCAATCACAAGACTCTTGCCCCAAGAATCAGTACTTGGCCTTGAAGTGGAGGTATGAGTAGGAGTAACTGTACTTTTAGAGGTATCTTGAGGAGAGAAGATTCTTCCACTTCTGGTGATCTTACTAGATCCAACAATATTGTCAACATCAAGACTAGTATCAGTAACAGGTTCATCAGTCAAAGGTTCTTGCTTGACACCATGGATGTAAACATCAGAACCATAATTCCAGGGTATAGCTTTATCTGAAGTATAAGGAACAGGGCCAGGAGTGGTAATGATCATGGGAGCCATTCTAACTTCAGCAACAGTCTTCACAAGGCCTTCAGCAGTAATCCTGACAGGACCTTTAGAAGTGATCCTGGCAGGGCCTTTGGAGGTAATCTTCACTGGTACTTTATCAACCATAGCTACATATTCAAGCTTCGTGCTTCGCGTCAAATGTTCACACATACTTTCCACAGAAGGAGTTCTCTCAAACAATATAGTGTAATTGTCCATGAGGCGTTGAATACCATCCTTCAACTTCCAGCAGCTATCAGGCTTGTAGGCACAATAGAAACAGTCTTCATTGCAACCTGGAAAGAATCCAGCCTTCACCAGCTTCTTCTTGATAATGGAAAGAGGAGTAGTCACATCTGCTACTGAGGAAACATAGGAAACCTCATCAACAACATTAACAGTCTTCTCATGGTTGGGCATAGGAGCAGTGATCATATTTGGGGTCCCAGGAGGGTTAAATTCAATTTCCCCAGCTTCAATCATGTCTTGAATCTTGGTTTTCAACACCCAGCAGTTGTTGGTGTCATGTCCCGGACTATTAGAATGATATGCACATCTTGCATTAGGATTGTATCGAGGAGAGGAAGTATTAGGATTCTGAGGAGGATCCCTTAAAGTAATGAGTTCCCCTTTCAACATGTGTTGCAAGGCTTGGGCCAGTGACATGTTGATCTTGGTGAACTATCTTTTAGGCTTTTGTGGATTGTTTTGTTGTTGCTCTGGTGCTGCAGGAGCAGGATTGGAGATGTGAACTGCTCCCACGGATTGGTGACTCCTGTTACGACTATGTTGACCATATACGACATTAGACTCCTTCTTTCCACTAGGGGGATTCTTAGCAGTGCTTGATGAAGAGGCCCCCACCTGTATCTTACCACTTCTTATCCCACTTTCCACACGTTCTCCAGTCATTATCAGCTCGGTGAAACCAGATGATGAGCTTCCAATGAGGTGACTATAGAAAGGACCATTCAGCGTACTCATAAACATATCCACCAGCTCCCTGTCAGTCAGAGGAGGTTGAACTCTGCCAGCCAAGTCTCTCCATTTCTGGGCATACTCTTTGAAACTCTCTTTAGCACCCATAGACATGCTTTGAAGCTGCATGCGAGTTGGTGCTAAATCAGCATTATATTGGTATTGCCTATAAAAGGCCTCAGCAAGATCATTCCAATCACGAATATTAACACTTTCCAGTTGATAGTACCATTCCAATTGAGCTCTAGATAAGCTTTCTTGGAAGAAATGAATCCACAATTTCTTGTCAGCAGTATGTGGTTGAATCCTCCGGACATAGGATCTCAAATGCAGTTTAGGACATGAAACACCATCATACACTACAAAAACAGGAACCTTGAAGCCAATAGGTATAACCACTCCAGAAACTAAACTCAAATCTTCAAAATCAAGCCCATAAGATTTTTGTAGTTCCATAGCGTTAATTTTGTCTACCAACATCTTGTACTTCTCTTCACTAGCAGGATCATGATAATAGTTTGCCTCAGAATCAGAATCTCCCACAGTATCATGGAGACAACCTCCCTCTTTCTCAGAATTCTCAGACTCAGAATCCTCAACCTCTTCCTTTGTCTTGATAGGACCTCTGAATCTTCTACCCAGGTTGATAAGGCCTCCTGATTTTCTAGTCTTCTTCTTAGCCAGCAGTGTCTTCAACTCATCTTGCCCCTTGGACAAGTTCAGGATCAGCTCTTGAAATTGTGCATTCTGAGCCTGGAGATCCTTGACAGTCTGTTCAAGAGCCATTTCTGCTGAAATAAATAGCGAGAAGATAAGATACATGTTCATAAGAAACCTGTGATTCAATGATATGGTATGTAAATGCACATGCAATGTTTTCAAGGACCGCAGGATTTAAATTTGTTTAAACAACCAGAAAGTAAACTTTTATTAGTAATCAATAAATTTGTTTGCCTCTTGGGATTACAACAAAAATTAAATGAATACAAAGATGGGGTTTTAAGTCTCCCATGGACGCTTCCTCTTTGTGTTGAGGTATGAGTTAAGATTCCGCTCCTCGTGAAGTTGTCTTGTCAGCTCCAGGACTCTTTCTTGACTAGCTTTGAAATGAGTCTCAAAAGTATCCCTTTGTTCCTTCAACTGGATCCAGGATCTCTACAACTCTTCCAGGTCAGTAGGCATGTCTGGATGATGGATGATATAAGGAGTATCTCCTTCAGCAACATGCTCCATGGTAACTGGCAGGATGGCAGGATATTGCATCATAAGAGTCTGAGCACGTACTCGTACCCATCTGAGATAAGGTTCCATAGGAATAGTGTACTTTGGTTCCAGAGTCTTGCTGTCAACCTTGTTCACTTTACCCCAAGATTGTATAAACCTTTGTCGGTAACCTTGCAGATCGTTGTCGTAATCGAACACAATACCCTAAATAAGCATGTCATGAGGACCATCACTCCGAGCATAACCAAACTGACGTAGAGCTAAAGAAGGGTTGTAAGTAATTCCCCCTCTTATGCCAAGGAGTGGCACATTAGGGAACTCCCCACAATGGTCAACGATAGTAACATTCTCCATGGATCGAGAGCACCAATGAATATCTGAATGAGAAAGTGACATAATCCTCTTAAACCACCCGAACCCTTGTTCATTCTTCATCACTGATCGAGGAAGGTAAGAAATAAACCACCTAGACAACAGAGGTATACAACACATCAGAGTGCCTCGTGCCTTCGTAGTACGGGTATGGAGAGAATGTAAGATGTCCCCAAGTAATGTAGGCACTGGATTATGAGTCAGAAATATGTTGATGGCGTGTACGTCTTTGAACTGGTCTGGATTAGGGAACAACACTAAACCATATATCAATAGGGCTAAGATCTCCTCAAAAGCATCATAGCTCATAGCCTTCAAGAACACTTGAGCTTTCTCCATTAATACCTTAGCAATAATACCCTTAACTCCACTTCTCGTTTCTAGGACAATGTCTGATTTCTTCAAATGTAAGGCTGCAGCAATGACTTCAGGCTTAGGCTCTTTTTCCAAGCCTGTGAAGGGTCTCTGATCAAGGATAGGTATACCCAGTAGTTTGGAGAATTCTTCCATTGTAGGAACCAGCTGATAATCGGGGAATGTGAAGCAATGATGTTTAGGATCAAAGAATTGAAACAGAACACTCATCATGTCTTCATTGAACCCTGAAGTGACTAGATCCAGTAAATGACCATGCCTCTTGGTGAATTGGGAGTTTTCAGAAACTTGAGAGACCAATTCCTTAAGCTTAGGAGGTATTCCTACAAAGTTGATCCGGATAGTATTCCTACGAGCAGAAGCCATGACCTGCAACAAAGAACAAAGATAAATCCTTTGGTCCTTGAAATGGTTAGTGAAAATGCTATGCTTATGATGCATGATGATGTTATGATGTTATGCTCAATCACAAACATGTGGCACACACAAACAAGTCACTAAATAGCCCTAGGTTTGAAGGCTTGCATGAGGTTTAAAGGTAAGTACCCTCCCCTGAAGTTAGTTGGTTCATCTTGTCCTACAAAAGTAACCAGGTTCTAAGGGATCTCAATATCATTGATCCTTCCCAAGGGTGGTTGTTCAGTAGGCAACTTACTTGCCAACCAAAACCCTCCAAGTTTAGGATCTCAATGAGCGTAGTATCGAGTATCAACCAACTTCAGTCTTCACCAAAGCCGGCTATCTCACTACTTTCTAAAGGCCAAGATGGGATAACTAGGGTTCTAAAAGTCAATTAGTGTATTGACAACATATGGAAGCCTCATATTATCCTTAACTTGCTTAAGGAACATAAGCACCAACCAAGAAGTCACACTAACTATGGCCACCAGATCAACCATATCGGTATACGCCGTACAGTTTCCTTGGTCTATTGCCCTTTACCTAAGGTAAACTAGATCCAGGTTAGGATCTTTCACACAAAAGAGCCCTAACAAGTAAAGTAAAGCAAACAAAGCAAACAAATTTAAAGTTATCTAATTCCTAAGGGTACCCCTCTTTTATATTTTCCCCAGCAGAGTCGCCAGTTCTGTAACATGGTGGGAGAACTGACTTTCTATAAATGTTGCGGATAGCAAGAGTCGCCATCACCTTTTTTTTATCCAAAAGGAAAGGACATAAAAGAACAGGAAATACCTATTTTAAAAGACTTGAGTTCGGGGGGTAGGTTATATAAAGGGAAGGTGTTAGCACCCTTTATATCCATGGTTATCCATGGGCTCTTAGTTACTTAGCTCACTTTGTTTGTTTGCAATAGTGTAGTGTGTGATTAAAACTTTCTAAGTACTTTGTAATGATCCTCGTATGGATGTATACAAAGCCTTGTTTGAAAATGTGTTGAAAATATTGTGAGGTGTGAAAAGTATTTTTGAAGAGTGAGCAAGTAACTATGAGGTACCTACCCTAGACTAAGTCATTCATGTTCTTATATGTTCTTTCAAGGGTAAGACTATCCTTATTATTAAGGAATAGGTAGTCATTACCTTGGATGTAATTAAGGGACATGTGTATGGTCATCTGAATATAAGCAACTGTAAGGTGTCTTTAGCAATTCGTAGGGACATCATCTTTTATTCGAAGGGACAAGATCATTTATCGTAGGCAACCTCGAAGGGACTTGATCTTATAAACTGAAGGGACTTGATGATATTTATGAAGGGACTTGCTTAAGACACCCTACTTGACCTTTTGAAATAGGCAACTCAGAGGCAACCCTAAGAAGTGCAAGATGGCGATCAAAGATCGACTTACGTGTGTGCGTGTTTATTTTCAAATATTTATCTTATTTAAGTTAATTATTCTAAGTTGATTTTAATTACAAACATATTATACACTCCCTAAATTACTAACCATACAATAAATATATTTATAATAAATAAAGCAAAAATATAAACCTAAAAATATTACAAGGCTTTGGGACAATTACAATATAATCAAGAAATAATAATAATGATAAATATAATAATAATAATAATAATAAATAAGCAATAATTAAAGATTAATAAGAATAAAATAAGAATAAGGGTTAGAATAATAGAATAAAAGAATTTTAGCAAGAAAATTAATGTTAGAAAAGTTTTTTTAGAATTAATTAGAAGAATAGGATTAATAATAATAAACAAATAATAAATATTTACATATTAAAAATAATGATTAATGATTTAATTATGGTTTAGAAAAAAATTAATTAGGTTAAATATTAGGGTTAATAAAATTAGGGTTAAGGTTAAGAAAATTAGGGTTAAGGTTAAGAAAATTAGGGTTAGCTAAATTAGGGTTTTGATTATAATTAAAATATATTATTAATCTATTTACAAAAAATATAATAATCATATACATAAATATTTTATAAAATAATAGAAACAATTTCAAATTTAAGAAAATAAATTATAGTTTTTGAAAATATGAAGTTTTTATATAAGAAAATATTATAAGTTATTGTTGAGAAATTAATTTTATAAGAATTTAAATAAATTAAATAATGTAAACAAATAAAAGTACAAAAAAATTGAAAAAAAACAACATACCTGGGGCTGGGATTCGAACCCACGCCCTAGGCTCTCCCTCTTTGGTCCAGCATCACCACCACCAGGCCATGCGCGTCTTGGTGTTTATGAAGTGAGTATCAATCCTCTTATTATAAACCTGCAAAAATCAAATAAAATACAAAACAAAATGGCCTGGGGGGGATTCGAACCCAGGACCATTGCATTGATACACAAACACTCCAACCAGCTGAGCCACATGGGGCGCGTTCAATAATTTACCATCAATAAATCATTATAAGGTAAAACAAATATCAGGGTTGAATTTCCGCGCCAAAACTTCATCTTCTTCATTCAAATTTCCTGCGAAATTTCCTTTGAAGCTTCCTGTGAATTTACCTACGTTCGAAACCTGCAAATCTCATATCATCATCAATACGTATTGATTCATCAAATTGATCACATGGTCATGATCCACAAACATCATACAGTTCATTTACAGCTTTAAAATTAATTTATAATGGCTAAATCGAAGAACCCTAAATTTTGTCCAAGAACCCTAACAATGGCAACTTTCAGTTTAGGTCATGGTTCTCCAATCTTTTTGCCCAGAAATCATCTAAACATAACAACTAACACAAATATATGGTTAGAATTCATTATCATTACACAAATAATCACAATCGATAAAAATAAGAACAAGAACAATATTGATTCGGTTTATGCTATATGTCATGATTTGAATGCTGCAAATGATTCAAATAGGTTCAGTAATCATCAAGGAATGTGTTGCAACCTTCAAAACCTCTTGGTATGGTCTCTAGGTCAAAAACTGAATCTCACTTTTTGGATGAAAATTTGAAGTTTGATGAATGTTCTTGGAGGCAGGATTTCGTGTCCTTGTGATTGCTTTTAGTTTGTGTATATGTATGAAGTAGAATTAGGCCAAAAGAAGCTGGATTTTTGGGCTTTGTAGTGATTGCTTGATCATGAAGATTCACACTTTAAAATATTGAAAAATATCTTATAAAACCTTTCTAAATTGGGTCAATCTGATTTTACATGATTCCAATCAACTTTAATTGATTTTTAAGAATATCTAGAAGAAGAATCATGTCCAAATATTGATTTTTATATTTTATTTAGATTTAATTTGACTTTTAAAGGATAAAATCAAAATAAATAATAAAAAATCATAATTTGGTTGCTTTGGGTCGTGCTTGAGGTCCTTGTATGGATTGGATCACAACATTGCAAGCCCACTTGGAGAAATTTGGTTTTAAGGCCCCATTTGCTTCATAAACCTCCCAAAAATTTCCCAACTTTGCAAAGACATATCTCCCTCAATTTTAAAGATATTAGGGTGTTCTTGGACATTTTGGAAAGCTTAGATAGTCCTCTAACCAACCTCATTGGTCTCATGTCCATTTCCTTCACCATTTTCAAGTTATGCCCTTTGGAAGATGTTGACTTTTTGTTGACTTTTGAAATGACCTGTAATGTTTTGGCTCATACCTTTCAAATGAAGCATTTTTAGGCTTGGCTTGTGAGACACAAAGTTGTATAGAATTCAATTTAATTCAAAATGAGATTTGGATGGGAAATTTTTGATGAAGCATGTGAGAGTTATGGCTGGTCAAAGTTCAGTTGACTTTTCCTATGAAAACCCTAATTTAGAAACTCCTGATTCTTGATGATCTGAAATCTCTTTGATGAATCATAATAAACCCTTGATAAAATGATGAATTTTACTTCATAAACTTGATGTTGGCAAAAAATCATGAAGTTTGACTTTGGTTTGACCACAGTTGACCTCAGTTTGACTTTTTAACCACTTTGACTGATTTTTGCATATCTGATCATCTGACTGAGCATACCTTTTGGGAAAGCCTTGAAACTTGACATAGAGATTCTTGAAGACATGTGGGATGTTATGAAGTTTACTTGAGGCCTTGGAAATCCATTTAGCCTGATGAAACTCAAAACCCTAGTTTAGGATGCATTGCTTAGGAGGATGCTTTGTCTGAAGGAATTGTCAAACTTTCTGACTAATTGTGAACCTTGTGAACCTCTTAAGATACCTTGTGAACCTCTTGGGACACCTTAGTACATAATGTCTTGTCTAGGTGAGGGCAAATTTTGGGGTGCAACACATACCCACCTGGGGCATCATCCAATGACAAGAAGACATTGAGAAGGCTGGCTGGTAGTTTCTTCCTCATTGTTGATGGTTCATTATACAAGAGAAACTTTGACATGGTTCTGCTCAGATGTGTTGATAAGAAAGAAGCAGACTTGCTGATGCACGAGGTGCACGAAGGATATTTCGGTACCCATGCGGGTGGACATGCAATGGCTAGGAAATTACTAAGATCAGGTTACTACTGGATCACAATGGATACAGACTGTTGTGCCTATGCCAGGAAGTGTCATAAATTCCAGATTTATACAGATAAGGTGCATGTGCCTCCAAATCCTTTGAACGTGATGTCTTCACCTTGGCCCTTTTCTATGTGGGGCATTGACATGATCAGAAAGATTGAACCGACTGCTTCAAATGGCCACAGATTCATCCTAGTAGCCATTGATTACTTCACCAAATGGGTTGAAGCGGCTTCGTATGCAAACGTCACCAGACAAGTGGTAGCCAGATTTCTAAAAAGAGACATCATTTGTCGATATGGAGTACCTGAGCGAATCATTACTGATAATGGCTCCAATTTGAACAACAAAATGATGGCAGAACTGTGCCGGGACTTCAAAATTCAACATCACAACTCTTTTCCTTACAGGCCAAAGATGAATGGAGCTGTTGAGGCAGCTAACAAAAACATCAAGAAGATTGTGCAGAAGATGGTGGTCACTTACAAAGACTGGCATGAAATGCTACCATTTGCCTTGCATGGGTATCGAACATCAATCAGAACGTCTACTGGGGCAACACCTTATCAACTTGTATATGGTATGGAGGCAGTCCTACCTGTTGAAGTTGAACTACCCTCCTTACGGGTACTGATGGATGTAAAGCTGAACGAAGCAGAATGGATCCGATCTCGGTACAATCAACTGAATCTGATCGAAGAAAAGAGATTAGCTGTGATTTGTCATGGACATTTATATCAGAAAAGAATGAAGAAAGCCTTCGATCAGAAAGTCAGGCTTCAGGAATACCAAGTAGGAGATCTTGTGCTGAAAAGACTTCTTCCTCCTCATACAGACCACAGGGGGAAGTGGACTCCAAATTACGATGGCCCATTCATAGTAAAGAAGGTTTTCTCTGGTGGAGCACTGATGCTCACTACTATGGATGGTGAAGATTTCTTGTCCCCTGTGAATTCAGATGCAGTTAAAAAATATTTCGCATAAAAGACACGCTGGACATAAAAACAGAATGTAAGTCCAGGCAAAAATAGGGCATCCCGGCGAGTCAAAAACAGAATAAAAGACCCGGGCAAAAATAAGGGAAAATAAAAAAAAATGTATGTACACCCGATGAGTTGAAAAGCCGCATTGGACAGCTCAGGCAAAAATGGGTATCCCGGTGGATTGAAAACCCGAAAGGGCGATCCACGCAAAATTAGGGAATAAGCGAACAACTGCATTCTGAATTTGTCTGTATCGTTCACAACATGACAAGCTTCGAAAGGTTAAAACATCGGTCAGAATCAACCTTCTTCAGAAAGCAATATGAGAAGAGTGTCAAGGTCATACATGTCATAGCAAAGGAAGCTCATCGAAGCATCATCAACATTGCCAGCACTTTTACTTTTCTCAATTTGTAACAATCTCCTTATTCCAGGGGATTTGTTTCTTTGATTGTATCTGCCAATTCAGAACATCCAGATTAATAAAATCAGAGTTTCCAGTCACACCTCGCTTTGTACATTTTTGTTTCATTTGCAAAATGTCCAATATCCAAGATATAATATTTGCATAAAATGAATGAGCCATTCTTAATAAATGCTTGCAGGAAATAATCTTACTTCCAGGAATATCTAACTCCTATGACGGGATCCTGTAAGGGACACCTCGGGATACTTGTGTGTTTCTTTGTCTTAACAGGATTGCAGGTATTCAATACGCAGCATGGGGCATTTCAAGCATCACTTCCCCATCATACTTCCTCCAAACAACATCTGGAACGCTTTTCCCCAACGGAGTTGTCAAAGCCTCCTCATCCCCCAGCCGGGATCCCCACAGAGAACTCTAAGAAGATCGTTCAGTGATCTTTTCTTCCCCAAACAGAGTACCAGGTCTCTCAAAGACAAAAGAATCATCTCCCCGCAGAGTTCCAACCTCTCCCCGGAAGAGCAATGCCTGAAACTCTCACACAACAAAGTGACGAAAGCTTTTTCCTCCCCAGTTGGGTTTCTCATTACAAAGATAGGTTTATCACTAATCTATTTTCCCCAAGCAGAGTTACATTTTCTCTCAGATCTACCAATGATCTCTTCCCCAACTGGGATATTCTTTTAAACAGATCAGCCAGAGATTTTCAGCAGGATCCAAATCCCGGATCGTTTCCTTTTTGCATAATCATATCATTCACATCATTTTTCCCCACAAAGCGTAGCATTCCGTCTAATACGGAGCATTACGGCAGAAATCAAACATTTGCATGATCACAAGTCAGGTTCAAACCAGTTACCTGCAAATGTCACCAGCTTTCCATCAGTAATGTATATAAAACTCACATTCCTTGCAAGCAAAAAGCCAAAGTGTCCCCTTTGCACTCTCTAACACATATACATGTTCATATATACTCTTCTGACACTTGTCAGTGTCACCTTTCCCCAGCATGGTTGCCAAGTCACTTATTGCAAACCAAACACTTGTTTATAATATACTCTTGTCGACACTCGTCCGTGTCATCCTATCCCCACCAGGTCGCCGAAACATCTTTTACATGCTCATATATAAATGTTTGTTCATAACTTATACACTTTCTCTTCTGGCACCCGTCCGTGTCTAACTTTTCCCAGCAAGTTGAACACTCGTCCGTGTCTTGCTCATACTTCACCAATACTTATACAGATACTCGTACGTATCTCATATATATATATATATATATATATATATATATATATATATATTTATATATATATATATATCATTCCCCACAGATTCGACACTTGTCTGTGTTCTTTGTTAACCAGTTGGTACTCGTCCGTATCATCATCTCTGAACACGCGTCAGCATTTGTTTCTACCAATACTCGTCCGTATCATGGTCTTAAGGATGCTCATCCACATCTTTAATCTATACACAATGTCGAAACACCTATACCGTTTCTTCTTAAAACGTAAGCACTCGTTCGTGTTTACCATCCCCCAGTAAGTCGCCAGTAAAGCAACTTTTCTTCTATCCAACATTCGTCCTATGTCGTGATACTTTCGGCAGCCGTACCCTACCAGGTGACCGTCCTTCACCTTCGGATGACCGTCCCTCATCCTTTCCCCAACGGAATCTCCATTATTGGAACCCTTTTTTATCCGGCATTCGTCCTATGTCGTGATATTTAGCAGCCGTCCCCTGCTAGGTGATTGTCCTTCACCTTTTGATGATCGTCCTTCATCATTTTATCTGATGGCCGTCCCCATCGTTGATTTTGTTATCCGACATTCGTCCTATGTTGTGATAAACCCCGAGAGCAGTCGTACCCTGCTAGGTGACCGTCCTTCACCTCTTGATGATCGTCCTTCATCATGCTTATCTGATGGCCGTCCCCATCGTCGACCTTTTCTATCCGACATTCATCCTATGTCGCGATAAAGAGCAGCCGTCCCTTGCTAGGTGATCTTGTTGCACCCCAAAATTTTCCCTCACAATACAAAGACTTTGTGTTCTAAGAAGGTTCACAAGGTTCACAAGTTTCTCAACACTTTCAAGACCTTCCCTGAGGTTCATGAAGTCTACAAGCTACTTTATGAAGGTTCACAAGGTTCATAAGTTTCTCAACACTTTCAAGACCTTCCCTGAGGTTCATGAAGTCTACAAGCTACTTTATGAAGGTTCACAAGGTTCACAAGTTTCTCAACACTTTCAAGACCTTTCATGAGGTTCATGAAGTCTACAAGTCACTTTATGAAGGTTCACAAGGTTCACAAGTTTCACAAATACTTACAAGACCTTTCATGAGGTTCATGAAGTCTACAAGTCACTTTATGAAGGTTCACAAGGTTCACAAGTTCCACAAGGCTTTCAAAACCTTTCATGAGGTTCATGAAGTCTACAAGTCACTTCTTGAAGGTTCACAAGGTTCACAAGCTTCTCAACATTTACAAGACCTTTCATGAGGTTCATGAAGTCTACAAGTTACTTCTTGAAGGTTCACAAGGTTCATAAGATTCACAATGTCTACATAACCTTTCATGAGGTTCATGAAGTCTACAAGTCACTTCATGAAGGTTCACAAGGTTCACAAGGTTCACAATACCTCCCATGAGGTTCACAAGACATTTTATGATGGTTCACAAGGTTCACAAAGTTCATAATTGGTCAGAAGAGTTGACAATTCCCTCAGACAATGCATCTCCTAAACAGTGCATCCAAAACTAGGGTTTTGACTTTAATCAGGCTAAATAAACTTCCAAGACTTTAAGTGAGCTTCATAACATCTTATATGTGTTTAAGAACCCCCATGACAAGTTTCAAGACTTTTCTCAGAAGTTTGCTCAGTCAGATGATCAGATAAGTCAAAATCAGTCAATGCAGTTAAAAAGTCAAACTGAGGTCAACTGTGGTCAAACCAAAGTCAAACTTCATGATTTTTTGCCAACATCAAGTATATTAAGTAAAATTCATCATTTGATCAAGGGTTGATCATGATTCATCAAGGAGATTCCAGATCATCAAGAATCAGGAGTTTCTAAATTAGGGTTTCCTTAGTAAAAGTCAACTAAACTTTGACCAGCCATAACTTTCACATACTTCATCACCAAGTCTCCATTAAAAGCTCATTTTGAAGGAAATTGAATTCTCTACAACTTTGTGTCTCACAAGCCAAGCCCAAAAATGCTCCATTTGGAAGGTATGAGCTAAGACATTATAGGTCCTTTTGAAAGTCAACAAAAAGTCAACAACTTCAAAAGGGCATAACTTGAGATTGGTAAATGATATGGACATGAAACCAGTGGGGTTGGTTAGAGGACTCTTCAAGATTTACAAAATGTCCAAGAAAACCCTCATACCATTAAAATTGAAGGATGTGTGCCCTTGCAAAGTTGGGAAATTTTGGGTTGGTTCATGAAGAAAAAGGAGGTCTAAAACCAATTTTTTTCAAATGGGCTTGCCAAATAATGACCCAATCCATTTCATAATATCTTGCACGAAATTAATTTAATTTATTCATAATTTTATTTATTTTGTTTTTATTTATTATGATTTTTATATTAAAAAGTCATTTTAAATTCAAATAAAATATAAAATCATGAAAATTAATTTTAATTTTGTTTCTAGAAAATCTTAAATCACATTTAAGTTTGATTGATACAAGAATTATGAAAAATCTCCCAAAATAGCAAGGGCTTATACATGAATATTTGGTTTTTAAAACATGATATTTTTGAATCTTTTTACATCAAATCTTCCAAGCAATGACCTAGTTTTTCAGCCTCATTTGATTGTCCTATAAGTACTTAGTGTAACCCTATTGCAAAGCCACGGATTCCAGCCTCAAGAGCAAAGTTTCAAATTTTCAAAACTCACCAAAAAGCTTCAATTCGGATTATTGCATAAGGGCTCTATCAAAACATTTTGAAGGTTGAAAATCACTTGTGAACAATCATTGAACGTATTTGCATTGCCAACAGCATCAAAAACTTCATTATATGCCATAACCCGAATGGACATTGTGCTTGATTTTTTATTTTTCGATTTCAATCATTCGTACATTATAAACTGTTTTTATGCATTTAATCTTGTTTGTTATTGTATGAGGACTGTTTCTGGACAGGTGAATTGAAGTTTTGGTGTACGGAGACTCAAACACCATTGTTAGGGTTTCTGGTCCTAAATTAGGGCTTCACGATACAAGCAATATAAATACTTTTGGAGACCGTATTTGAACTCTTTGGATTGTGGGTAATCAAATGGTATAGGTAATTTGGACAAATCGTACCAATTCATGCCGTATAGAGGAACCTAGGAATACCTGCGAAAATGAGTTCGCAAGAAAATTCGAATTAAAATTCGTAGGAAATCTCGCAGTGAGAGAGGTAGGAGACGACTCCTGGGCGCGAAAAATATTTTGAATTTTCTTTGCATTATTTATATGAATTTTGTTTGGATAAAAATATCAGTGTGTATATGCAGCGCAGATGGTGAACGTGTATGTGTGAATATTCTCTGTCCTGGGTTCAATTCCCGTTAAGGCCGTTTTGTGTTTTTTTTGTTTTTTTTATGATTTTCGCAGGTTTATAATAAAAGCATGTTGTTGTGAATGGTTACTATCAGCGCGCAGTGGCTCAGACGGTTTTGGCAGCACCTTATCCAGGTAAAGGACCTGGGTTCAATCCCAGGTCCTGAATTTTTTGCATATTGTTCATTTATTTTTCTAGTTATATATATTTTTTCTTATTTTTTAAGTTTTATCCAATATAAACAATTTCAAAAAAAATAAATTTGTTATATTTTCTCAAAAAATCTCATCTTTTCAAAAATATGATAATTCATTTTTTTTTCTTTTCTTCTCTCAAATTCTTTTATATTTGTCAATATGTGTGTATCTATTTAATTAATAAATTAGTATTATAAATTAAGATTATAAACTTTAATATTTTCTTAACCCGAATATTTTCTAAGACCTAACTTTATAAAACCCTAATTTATTTTTCTCTAAACAAATGTTAAAACCTAATTAATTTTCTAAATAATAAAAAACTAATTTTATTTTTATGATCTAAATTTTTAATCTTTTTTGTAAATATAATATTCAATATAATCTCAGTAAATATAATTAGTAATAATTTCTATAATTTGTTCATAATTTAAATCTTTTATTTTATATATGTTTAAAAACAATAATTATAATTTCTTATGTTTAGAATTAATAAGTTGTATATAATTTTATAATTAAATTGTTCATATTTCTTAATAGTTTCTAATTTTTATTATTATTACTAATCCATTTATTTTATTATTAAATTTATTATTATTATTTCACTAACCCTCTTTATTTTTAATTTTTATTAGTACTAACCCTTATTATATTATATTATTGTCTATTTATTTATTTTTGCTTATATCTTGCTTTTATATTTATTTGCTATTTATTTTAATTGCTTATTTTAATTATTGTTGTAATTGCTCCTTGGACGTAATTTTTGTAAATAGTTAATTTATTTAATTTTTATGCTATGGTTAGTAATTTAGGGAGTGTGAATATGTATTCTATTTAAAATCAAATTTACATCATTTAAAATTATAAGATAAATTAAATTAAACACTCACACACGTAAGTCGATTTTTAATCGCCATCTCACTTTCTAAGGCTATCCCTCAATGTTGCCTAATCATAAGGTCAAGTGGGGTGTATAAAGCAAGTCCCTTAAAAGAAAAATCATCAAGTCCCTAATGGTTGCCTTTAAAGATCAAGTCCCTTTTCGAATAATGATGATAGTCCCTCCTAAATGCTTAATACACCTCACAGTTGCCTTCGTAAAACAGATGTCCCTCATATGTCCCTTACATCCAAGGTAATGACTACCTATTCCTTAATAATAGGGATAGTCTTACCACTTAAAGGATAAAGAACAGAAAGACTTAAACTTTAGGGTAGGTATCTCATAGTTGCTTGCTCACTTCATTCAAAACTTTTCAAACACTTAACAAATTTCAAACAAATTTTCAAACACAAGTTTTTACGCATCCGTACATGGATCATTATTAACTCTTATGAAAATTTTCTATTCACACACTTCACATTTTCAAAAACAATTCAAAAGTGAGCTAAGTAACTAAGAGCCCATGGATAACCATGGATGTAAAGGGTGCTAACACCTTCCCTTTACATAACCTACCCCCCGGACCCAAAAAATTTTTAAAAAGGTCTTTCCTGTTCTTTTTTGCCTTTCCTTTGGATAAAATAAAAGTCGGTGGCGACTCTTGCTATCCGTAACATAACTAAAGTCAGTTCTCCCACCGTGTTACAGATCTCCCTTCACCTTTGATGACCGTCCCTCATCAATATTTCATTCTTTGAACCGATGGCCGTCCACATCGTTGTTTACTTTACTTTCCGAGCTTGATGGTCGTCCCCATCATGATCGTTTTATTTCCCCGGCTTGTCGGTCGTCCCCGTCATTGCTTCATTCCCAGCAGTATTCCTCTGCTCGACGGTCGTCCTCCATCGCCCTCATTTAATAATCATACTATACTTTCTTTTACAATTTATATCCGTTTTCTTCTTCTCCCTAGTGAGTGCAAATTTTGGACTGTCTTTGGTATTCAACCACAAGTTATCTTGTTTGCCTGTTAAGCCCGTCGCTTACATCCTACATAGCTAACTCATGTTTGAATAGGGGCAGCTGTAAACGCCCCAAATTTGCCCTCACTCATTTCACCATGGCTTGCGATCTTTCATGTTTACTTTAGTATAAGCATACCATCTCATATTGCATTTTTGTTTCACTGCATAAGTTCAGGTTCATCTGCATCTAGGGTTTGTGATCTGAGCAATCCAAGGATCCATCTGAGCCACTCCAAAGGTCTCCAATCATTCCAAGAGGGTCCATGTGTGTTCTATCATCATATTACATCCCTCAAATATCAAGGAAGTCAAAAAATCACAAGAACTTGGAAAGCATGGAAGCAGAGCTAAGGTTTCACTGCACAAATGACCTGAAATTAGGGTTTTGGTTTCAAAGACCATAACTCCAAATTTTTTGGTCATTCTTGTTTCTAATGGTCTCAATATGTTATAAGGATCATGTGTACCAAGTATGATGAAGAAATGCATTGTGTAAGTCATATGTTCACTGGGTAACTTCTTGAGCAAGTCAGAGCAAAATCAGGGCATCTGAGGCCCCCAACAATGGAACCAAAGTGGATTTTTCATCAAATTGAAGTTATATGATCTTTATTTGATCATTGAAGTTCTTGTAAGTTCACAAAATTGAAGAAATTTGAGCTAAACCAAAAGTTGCCAAAAATGGAAATGACTTATAATGGAAACTTTCCATTTTGGGAAAGTGTTTCAACCTCCTCTTTCTCAACCAAAAATGCTTCAAATGAAAAATTGTTGGTCATGAAAGTTGTAGATTGGATCATTCCCTTTTCATAAAGTACAAGAACATGTTCTAATTCATTATGGAACTCAAGTTATGGCCTTGCAAAGTTGGCAAAAATCCTATAATTTTCACTTTCACACCAAAGATGATTTTTTGCAATTTCACATACCAAGTCATTTTGTGACCTCTACTCACTCTCTAAGCATCATACAAACATAATACATTGCATTTTGACCAAAATTTCCCAAAGAATCACAAGTTTCTATGGCTTACATCACAAGAAATCTCAAAAGGGGAAAATCACATAACACTTGCAAAACCTATGAGATCTTTCCCTCCAAGTCATCCAGCTGCACAATCTCAATCCCATGGCTCTCCTTGATCAATGCTGAGCCAGGACATGCCATAAAATAGCTGCAACATGAGCCCATACCTCAAGTACACAATTTGTTGACTTTTTGCAAAAAGGACCCATACCAATCAGCTGCAGCCACAACCACTCTTTGGCCAATAGGGTTATGTTATGTGGACCAAAAGCAACCCATAACACCATACATACAAGCCTGAAACCTCAAATACACCAAGTTTCACAAAATCATCCTAAAGCTTCAAACTTTCGAAACACTCTGTCCAGCCACTCAAACTTCAAACAAACTTCACCATTCAACTCACCATCATCATTAGAACATTTCCCAACCATCAAACAAGCCTAAAAGCCAACCAAACAAAAACACGATTTCAGACCAGTTGAGGTGCAACCACTCAATCCAGCCATTCTAAACTCTATCAAAGCATTGCAACATCATTAGGGGGTCAAGTGAGGTGGATTTGCACAGGAGAAGAGGTCCAAAAGCTCCAGAAGTGAAAGCTTCAGCTCAGGTAGCCACCTTCAAAAAAAATTCCTGAACTTCTCTTTTATGTTATAGAATGATTCTATGTGTTCCCCTGATTGCCATGATATGATTTGTTTCGAAAATGGTTGAGTTTTAAGTATTTCACAAGCTTCTGAAATTTTTGGTTGATTTTCCGTTTTGCTTCGATTCATGTTGCTCATGTGAAATAAATGGATTTTGTTGGTTGATTCTTGTTTAGAGTGATGTGAGGATCATTTCTGGAGAGTTTGATGCGTTTCTATGGAGTTTTGAGAGAGATAGGCAAAAGGAGTGGCCGGAGAAGATGACCGGAGCTTGCTCCGGTCACCTGAATGTGTTTAGGGTTAATTAATTAGGGTTAATGTCCAGTTTGAATAGTAACCTTAGGATCTTGCTTAGAGCGCGTTTCTACGGCCCAGATCATTTCACTTAAACCCTAAATCTTAATTAATTTAATTAATTAGGTTAATTAATTCAAAAATGCCAGAACACATCCCAGCCTTTGATCTGCGTGCGCAGTCAATCCCTCCCCTCCAGGTTTGAATTTCAGCCATTAGATCAGTTGACTTCCCTTTATTTTAATTTTTATTTCATTTAAATCCCATTTTCTTTGCCGTTTAATTTAAAATACCTAGAAAAAACATAAAAATATTTCCTTCTGCATTTTAATTTCAAATATTTTTCTTCACCCAAAAACATTTTTATTTTTATTTTTTTGCATTAAAAAATCATTTTAAAAATATTTAAATGTTTATTTTAATTAATTAATAGAAATTAATTAATTAAAATACCATTTAGGTTTCCAAAAATCCCAAAAAAATTCACATCGCATCTTAGGACGTTTAGAAACATTGTCAAACCATTCATACAAATTTCTTTTTGGTTTTGATCCAATTTTGACATTTTTCTTGAATTTAGGGTTCATAAAATTCCTTTTGTTGAACCCTAACTTTGAAAATTCTTTTCTGCCTAACCATGAAGGGTTTGACAATGATTCGTTTTGCATTGTTTTCTATATAGCATGTAGTTTCTAGGGTGTTTTTTGTCATGAATTTATCCCTCATTTTCAAATTGATTTGCATTTTTCCTCTTAAGGTACCCAAAAACCCTAGTTAACTTAGAAAAATCACAACTTTCTTTAGGTTAAGAGTTAGACCTTCTCCTTTGGGGTGTGATATCATATGGGGTTAGGGTTCCTTTGAGTTCATTTCCAATTTTTTATCATGTGAATTGCTTCTGTTTTGATCATTTTCATCCCATCCTTTCATGTAACCCTAGTTTTGCATCCATACTTGCATCTTACATTGCATTGCATGAACATGTGAACTTGCCATGACATTCTAAGCACTTGTATGCCATCTTAGACATCTTAAGACATTGCTTGAACATTGCTTGGTCATTTATTCATACATTTGCTTTGCTTTGCATCCATTTCATTTCATAAACTTTCATGAACTTTCATGCTTCCACATGCTTCATTTGCATTCTTGCTCTTGTATAATCACACATGTGCACCTTGTATGCTCTCACATCATCTCATAGCATCATTTGCATCATGTGTTTGCTTCTGGTTTTGGTTTTTACCTTTGCATATGCTTCATTCCATTCCATTTCTTTCCTTATGCACATTGTGCTAACATTTCAGGTGGTAAGTTAACTTGAGAAGTGAATTTGCCTTCACTTCTCATTTCTCTTCATCTTCTTCATATGCATATTTGCTGCATTTTCCATTGTCTTTGAGTGGGATTTCCCATTCATGTTCATCTCTCACTTTCTTTCTCTAAGTTACTTATGTTCTTCAGTGAAGTAAGTAACTTATTCATTTGTTTCTTCCTCCTTTCATATGCTTCTTCCATTGGTGGCTTCTTTGAAGATCTCTTTTAAGCCTCAGAAACCATAGGAACATCAGAGCATGACAATAATTAGGACTTATTAGTTTCCCTTAGACTTTTACCTTTGAGTCTTCTTTGTGTCTCTCTTCCCATCTCATCATTAGAGACTAAACCTTTAAGATTTTAGGACTTTGGAATTAGGGTTATGCCTGCATCCTTCTCTTAGGATGGAGTGTATAACTTTAATCCTAAGTGTTAAACCCTTAATTTGTTTAAACCTCTTAATCAATTCATCTTAATAATCACTAAGACATTAACTTGTAACTTGGGCCTTGCATTAGGGTTCTAATTCTTCCTTCATTGGTTAAGAAAGACTAACCCTAGTGTTTAATGGACAAGTCCCTCTCAAGTTGTCTTACAAACCATAAAATCCACTTCTTAATCTCACCCTTAATTAAAATTCACTTTAATAAAGGTTTGTTTTGTCATGAGGTTAATCCCTAATCATGGATTAAGTTGAGGTATATTCCTCAGCTTAAGTGTGCCCATCTATTATCCTTCTATTAGGATGGTGTAATGAGTTCACTAATCCTTGATTATGGCTTAAACTCATTACTTAACACTAAACAAAAAAACTCAAAAAAACATCTAAATAATCACAAGTAGGTTAATGATCTTAATCCTACATCATCATGGCAATTAAGTTGAGATGTTTATCTCATACTTAAAGTATTCTCATTATCCCTAATCAGGGAGGATATAATGAGTTTACAACCTTTGATGTAGGCTTAAGCTCATTAACTTATGACAAACTCCAAAAACAATAAAAAGCTGAAAAGATCAAAAACAAACAATAAGCGTCTCCTCTGGGATTCTTTTCTCATATTCTTCACTCACAAACGAGAACTTTCTTCTTCCGTATAATGCAAGACAGTTAGCACTTGAGCCAAACAAGTCATACACTTAAGCATAGGCAAGCAAGCAGTTCATCAGTCAATTTATCTTTCAGTCTCTTTGAGTCGAACTACGGCGTTCTGACTTCCTCATTGCACGAGAGGATACGTAGGCATAACTTAACAGTTATCGAACAAAAGTCTCTGTGTCTTCCCCCTCTTTCAGCATTCTTTTTAAGCCTCATTCCTGAGCACCTCACTTCATTTTCTTGCACTGACACTTGTGTATTCCTTTCCAGCTTTTGCACACAGATAACACAGACACTACCCCTTTAAACACAATCTTTTAAGCGTGGATCCCGTCGGGTACGACGGACAATCTAGGTGCTAATACCTTCCCAGGTTCTAACCAACCCCCTTTCTCAGTTTCTCTGGCCCGTGACCGTCTTATCCATTCTTTTCTAGGTTTATGCAGCATTACCTTTCCTTCGGGATAAAAATGCCTAGCTAGCGACTCTATTCAGTTCATTTTCATTTTCTCCTTTCGCCGACCATTCGCGTCTGTATCCTATCTGACCTGGTGTCTTTTCGGGGGAGCGACACCAAGCCTCCATCCATACTTATGAACACACATGGACCCTATCAAGGCAGATAACAGATCCAGCACTTGATCACAAACCCTTGCATATCATTATGCATACATCATTTTGCATCATTTTAACATTTTTCTATTTGTTTTATAGGGTATCCACATCTTATCTTTGGTTTGGTTTTGACCTGTTCTGCTGCTCAGATTCCTTCAGCTATCTGCATCAGCCTTCTTCATCAGTTGTCTTCACCAGAGATCCTCTTCAGTATCTTCTCCAATTATCTTCAGCAGTTTTCTCCAGTATTTCTCCTCAGTCTTCTTCACCAGCATCCATTGTCAACATGGACCCTTCCAGAAAGAGCAACATCACTTATCATTTCTTTGAGCCCATTCTGACAGGCATCAGACAGATTCAGACTCTCATCACTCCTGATCATATCCCTTTTTCAGGGAACATTATGGTGGAATTATGGACATGATCATAGATTTGGATTCATCTCAGAGGAGCATGATCCACACTTGTCTTCAGTTCTATGACCCTCCTCTCAGATGTTTCACTTTCCCATATTTTCAGTTGGGACCACTGCTAGAGGAGTTCTCCATGTTGTTGGGTGTCCCCATCAGGAGAGGGATTCCTTTCAACCCTGAGATGACTGCTCCCAATAATGAATATGTAGCTAAGGCTTTACACTTGGAGTCCACTCTCATTGACCAGAATATGACCACTAAGGTTGGAATCCTAGGCTTTCATTTGGATTTCTTGGTTACTCAGGCCACCATTCATGCTACAGTAGGGAAGTGGGACACTGTTTGTGCTCTTCTGGCCCTTAGCATATATGGTATCATCTTGTTTACAGACGAGCCTAAGTTTGTGAGCAAGAGTGATATCCACCTCTTCTTGTTGAGGAATCTAGTCCCTACCTTGCTTGGAGACTTTTACTACTCAGTGCATCAAAGGAATGAGAAACAGAGGGGAAGATTAGTCAGATGTTGTGCACCTCTCTTCTATTGTTGGTTATTGAGGCACTTGCCAAAGTCAGAAGCTTTCCTGAACCCTCATCAGTCAAGGAATTGGGCTAAGAGGATGATTTCCATTACTTCAGAAGACATCAGATGGTGCACTCAGAGCACCAAGGGAAGAGATATCATCACCAGTTGTGGGCAGTATCCCAATGTGCCCCTGATTGGAGTGAAAGGTTGCATCAACTACAATCCTTTGCTATTCAAAAGACAATTAGGATATGCTTTGGTGCATCCACCAAGAGAGCAAGACTTGTCAGAAACCCTTTACTAGGACATTCAGCATAACCTTGCCATTGCCAAACAAACAGCTTGGGCTTGGGATAATGTTCAGACAAAAGGGACTGCCATCCTTGGCAAGTGTAACAACATAGCTTCAGCTCAGTATCTTGATTGGTCTCGTATAAGGGGACATATCACCCACATGCCATTCACCCTAGAGGATGTGCTTGGACCATCAGCAGTGGAGCCTGCAGCTACAGTCAGTTTAGAGGAGTTTGAGAAGTTGAAGGAAAGGAATACTTAGCTTTTTGAAACTTTGAATAAGACCCTCTGGGAGAGGAATGATAGTCTTCTGGAAAATGAAAGGTTAGAGAAGCTCCGGATTGTGCATATGACCAAGTTTGAGAAGACAGATGATTACATCAGAAGGTCTAGAGCAGGAGAGTTGGTATTGAAGAATGCTTGCAAGGAAGCCAAGATTCAGAAGGCCAGAGCTGAGCACTACTTGGAGGAGAGCCAGGTTAGGTGGATCAAGATCACTGAGGATCGTTCACAGGAGGATCAGAGGACCCATGCTAGGATAGAGCAGCTGGAAACTAATGAGAAGAAGAGCCAGGAAGCCTTGTTAGCAGCACAAAAAGAAATCTCTGAGTTGAAACTTCGGGCGGGGCTGAAGAGATCAAAGGACCAAGACAAACATAAGAAGTTGACAAGTTCCATTGCCACCAGGAACCTTCTTATCAGGACCATCATAGAGCATCCAGTTGGCCCAATGACTGAGGCCCTCCTGAAAGAAGTCAGAGAGGATGATTATGGATTGGATGTTTGATTTCTTTGTACTTGTACTTCATTTTGATTGTATTTTTCTTGTTGTATTTTGACCCACCATGGGAACTTTGTTGTAATCAAACTATGTATCTTTGCACTTTGTAATATATGGTTTGTGTTATTTTGTGGGATTTATCTTTCTCCAACATCATCATTCCTTGAGGTCTGGAAGGACAAAACCAAAGAACCAAACCGGATACCCTTGGAAGACAAATAGACATCCTGCATTGCATACTAACCTCATTTCTTTGTTTTGTAGGTTTTCATTTTTGTTGTTTCTCACTTTGTTATGGTTTCAGGAAACATTGCTCGTAGAAGAATCTTCCCCATCAACCGAGTTCACCGGTATCCGACAAGAAAAAACCTTTCGGGCTTACAAATGGACTAGGTTCAACAATATTTGACCGACGTGAGAACCCAGATGGCCAATGAAAGGACTGAGATGAGGGCCCAAATGAACTAGTTTATGGCAGTGATGACTGGGTTGGCCCAAATCCAAGAAAGACTAAGGGAGTTGGTCGAGCGGCAAACTCCTGAAGAAAACCACCCAGGTACGGGAGGTATCAGCAACAATGATCATGTACAGCCTCGTACTGATCCCCTAGAGTTTGGACCTCATCTTAACCCAGAAAACAATGCTATAAGAAATACCCAGGGTAACACTGGAGGATGGGTCTTACAGGAGGACCCTCATGAAGAAAAATTTACTGTGGTTGGGGCAGGAGATGAAGTCTATGATCGTCGGCTGGACGAGATAGCAGAAAAGCTGAGGACCCTGGAGTTTCAAAACTCCTTAGGTTTTGATGTCATGGATATGTGACTAGTGGATGGGGTTAGAATTCCTCACAAATTCAAACCTCCCTGTTTTGAAAGATACAATGGTACATCCTGCCCTCGTACCCATCTCCAATCTTTCCTGGTAAGATTAAAAGCCTACACCATGGATGAAAAGCTATGGATGTTCTATTTTGAGGATAGCTTGACAGGGGCATCCCGTGAGTGGTACTCTTATTTGACCAGGGCCACAGTGAGAAATTGGAAAGATTTGGCCGAGGCTTTCATTCACCAATATCAATACAATCTGGACATGGCTCCAAACAAAACACTTCTAATGGGAATGTCACAGTCTTTTACGGAAAGATTTAGAGAGTATGCTCAAAGATGGAGGCAATTAGCTGCTGCCGTTCAACCCCCAATGTCAGAAAGGGAAATGGCCGATATGTTTATGAACACCCTCCAGGGGACGTACATTGATAGGTTGGATGCTTTTTCTTCCACTAGCTTTGCAGACGTGGTTATAACTGGAGAAAGAATTGAGAGCTTACTTAAAATGGGAAAGATTTCTGATAATGGCGCCAGTTCAAGCAGTGCAAGGAAACCATTTGCAGGGCCTCGCAGATCCAGTGAAACAAATTCTGTACACATGGGCAGAGGAAGACCCTAGTATCTACCAAGATCAATTGCCTTTGTCACTATTCCTACTCCACCTCCTCAATACACTCAACAACCACAACATTTTCCTCAACAACAACATTTTCCTCCACAAAGGTCCTACAACAACAACAACAACAACCAACAACAACACCCTTTCCAGCAAAGGCCATCTCAAGTCAACAGGGTAATTGACCCTATACCAATGCCATATGCCAACTTGTTGCCACAACTCCTGAAGCTTAATCTTGTCGAGTTAAGGACTTTGGCTCCACCAGATCCTCAGAACCTTCCGAGAAATTATGACATCAACGCCAGATGTGCCTTTCATTCTAATGCACCTGGTCACACCACAGAAAAATGCAGAGCTTTGCACATGAAGGTCCAGGATCTAGTTGATTCAAAGGCCCTAAATTTTGCACCACCTCCTAATGTCACGAAGAACCCTATTCCCAACCATGGTGGGCCCAAGATAAATGCAATTGAGGAGGGCCAACCCATGAATTTAATAGAAGATACTGCAAGCATTCAAACACCTTTGGCAGAGGTTAAAGCTCAACTTTTAAAATGCCAGGTGTTCCCAGGTTGTGAGGCCTGCTGTGAATCTTGCAAAGTTTCCGTCAATGGGTGTGCAAGCTTGAGAAGTGGCATCAATAGCCTGATCAGAGAAGGTATCCTGCAAATAACAACAACAACTTCTACAACATCAGCAACTCCTAAATCAGCAACAACAAGTACTTCTCCTACAACTGCAAAGACAATTGTTCCTACAGACTCGTCTACAAAATCAGCAACCACCTCTTCCATCACTTCAACAAACACCAGTTCAACCGCATCCGCTTCTACAACTACAACAACCATTAACAGCAACGTCTCCATAATCACCATATATTACGACCCTGCAACGGTCCCTGATTCCAACAATTTTCAGCAACAATCTCAACGACAATTTCAGCAACAACCAAGCTTCAGTCAATCACCACCACCATCAATCAGAAGTCCTGTTACCATTTCTTACGATCCATAAACAATAACAGTTCCTACCTCTGCTGCAGTCAGTCCAGTCACCATCACGGTGCCGGGGTCCATTTCGTATGAAAAAGACAATGATGTACCATGGCACTATGGTTCATACCTTTACTGCAACAGAGAGAGAGAGTCCTTCTTGATTCTTCAGTTCATACACCACAAGTGGATAATGTCGAGGGAGGCGGAGGCTTCACCCGAAGCGGACGCCTCTTCGTGTCACAAGTTCCAAGAACTAATACTGAGGCAGAGGCTGCTGCCAAAGCCAAAGGTAAAAATGTGGTGTCAGAAGAACCTGTACCAAAAGAAACCCATAAAACATCCTTTGATCAAGATGTGGATGAATTTATGAGGATAATCAAGAGAAGCGACTACAAGGTTGTGGATCAGCTCCACCAGACTCCTTCCAAGATCTCCATCTTATCCATGTTGTTGTGTTCCGAAGCTCATCGGGATGCACTACTTAAAGTCTTGCACGCAGCCTACATGCCGGAGGAGATCACGGTAAATTAGCTTGAGACAGTGGTGTCTGTTGCACCCCAAAATTTTCCCTCACAATACAAGACTTTGTGTGCTAAGAAGGTTCACAAGGTTCACAAGACCCTTCATGAGGTTCATGAAGTTTACAAGACACTTTATGAGGTTCACAAGGTTCACAATACTTACAAGACCCTTCATGAGGTTCATGAAGTTTACAAGACACTTTATGAGGTTCACAAGGTTCACAATACTTACAAGACCTTTCATGAGGTTCATGAAGTTTACAAGACACTTTATGAGGTTCACAAGGTTCACAAGGCTCACAAGACCTCCCATGAGGTTCACAAGACATCTTATGAGGTTCACAAGGTTCACAAAGTTCATCATTGGTCAGAAGATTTGACAATTCCCTCAGGTAAGGCATTCTCCTAAGCAGTGCATCCAAAACTAGGGTTTTGACTTTAATCAGGATAAATGGATTTCCAAGACTTCAAGTGAGCTTCATAACATCTTATATGTGTTTAATAATCCCCAATACAAGTTTCAAGACTTTTCTCAAAGGTTTGCTCAGTCAGATGATCAGATAAGTCAAAATCACTCAAAGCAGTTAAAAAGTCAAACTGAGGTCAACTGTGGTCAAACCAAAGTCAAACTTCATGATTTTTTTTCCAACATAAAGTATATGAAGTAAAATTCATCATTTGGTCAAGATTTGATCATGATTCATCAAGGAGATTTCAGATCATCAAGAATCAGGAGTTTCTAAATTAGGGTTTCCTTAGGAAAAGTCAACTGAACTTTGACCAGCCATAACTTTCACATGCTTCATCACCAATTCTCCATCCAAAGTTCATTTTTAAGGAAATTTAATTCTCTACAACTTTGTGTCTCACAAGCCAAGCCCAAAAATGCTTCATTTGGAAGGTATGAGCTAAGACATTATAGGTCCTTTTGAAAGTCAACAAAAAGTCAACAAATTCAAAAGGGCATAACTTGAGAATGGTAAATGATATGGACATGAAACTAGTGGGGTTGGTTAGAGGACTCTTCAAGCTTTCCAAAATGTCCAAGAAAACCCTCATAACATTAAAATTGAAGGATTTGTGCCCTTGCAAAGTTGGGAAATTTTTGGTTGGTTTATGAAGAAAATGGAGGTTTAAAACCAATTTTTTCTAAATGGGCTTGCCATATGATGATCCAATCCATACAAACACTTCATGCACGACCCAATTCTCAAATATTCAAATTTTTTTATTATTTAATTTTATTTATTTTGATTTTATTCATTTAAAATCATTTTAAATTAAAATAAAATAGAAAAGTCAAATATTTAAATGGGATTTTGTTTCTAGAAAGTCATAAAGGTGATTTGGATCAAATTGATATGAGAATCATGAAGATTGGCTTGAAATAGAAAGGTTGAATTCACAAATATTTGAATTTTAAGTCTTAATCTTTTTCAATCTTTTTCAATCAAATTTTCCACACAACAATCAATTTTTTTGACCTATTTCCATTGCACTATAAGTATACAACACAAACCTAATGCAAGGACACGAAATTCTGGCCTCCAAGAGTAAGTTTGCATATTCAAAAATCTCACCAAAAGTCAAATTCGGATTTCACAATTCAAGCCTCTTCAAGCCAATTTGAAGGTTGAGACATGTTTATGGGACATCCTTGAATCATTCCCAATGATCATTTGCATCTAAAACACCTTATATTGCATAACCCGAATTCATAATGTTCATCATATTTTGATTTTTCGATTTTGCATATTGACTGGATGTTAATGACTTTTGATCATTGTTTTGTGTTTGTATGAAGTTGTTGATTGATTCTGGATGGTTTAATTGGAGTTTCATTGCAGGTTTGAGAAATCACCATAGCTAGGGTTTCGGACATGAGATTAGGGCTTTGCTTTAAACCTAATATAAACAAATTATAAGAACATAGAACAATCAAGTGAACTCTGGGGATCATGAAACATCCATTAATTTTGAGAAATTTTACTATTTTCATGATAATCCAATTTTCGTAGGTTCTTGTATTTGGAAATTCGCAGGAAACTTCATAGCTAAATTCATAGCTAAATTCGCAGGTATCCTGAGGAAGAAGATGAAGCCAGCGCGCCATATTTCGTATTTAAAATTTCATCATAATATTTTATGTTTTTGTTTCTGTTTTGTTTCACAAGTGCAGTGCTTGGCCTGGTGGTAAGAGACGCGCATGTATTGTTTGAGGACCTTGGTTCGAATCCTGGCTGCAGTGGTTTTTCTTATTTTTCCCTTTTAATTGTTGAGCTTAAAATATAATGAATTGTGATGAGTATAATGACAGAAGCGTCCTCCCGGCTGGAATGGTAAATGCGTTTGTGAAATGTTTAAAGGTCCTGGGTTCGAATCCCCCCCAGGCCTTTTGTGTTGTTTTATTTTTTCATGATTTTTCCAGGATTAAGCAACAAAACCAAGTGAACTCCTTTCCTTATCACCAAGTGCGTGCTGGCCCAATGGTTGATCTTGTTGGCTGGAGTTTGTGAAAAGCAGAGGGGCTGGGTTCAACTCCCAGCCAAGGTAAGTTCTTTTTCTTTTTTTCTCCATTATTTGTTTTGTTTGTTTATTATTAATTTTAATTAAAACCATAACCCTAATTTAATAAATCCTAAAACATTTTCATAAACCAAGATTAACCCTAAAAATATTTTTCTAATACCCTAATTGTAAATATTAGTTTATTTATTTATTTTAATTTCATAGTTCTTGTTTGCATTTTAATTAATAAATAAATCTTAATGTTTTTTATAATCAAACCCTAATTTTCTTCTATTTAAAACTTAATCCTATTTTATTTAATCATGTACATATTTTATAATTTATTTAAAATAATTAAAATTTTGTAAATATAATTTATAATTAATCTCATTTTCATAATTTGCATATATTGTTTATAAATTAATTTTTGTATATAAATAATTTTTAATATATGTTTAGAAATAGTTGAAAATTGCTAATTTAATTTTGTAATTATATTTTTATTTTCATAATATGTTTATAATTAACTTAATTTATATAATTTGCATATAACTTAAAATTTTATAATAATTAGTATATAATTATTTATATTTTATTCTTAAATCTTAAAAAAATAATTGTTCATTGATTTTAATATTTTTGCTTATATTATGTTTATGTGATATTTATTATTTTATTACTAACCCCATTTAACTTTGTATTATTATTTTCTTACTAACCCAATTATTATTATTTATTATTTTGCTTATTATATTTAATTTGCTTTAATTATTATTATTATGTAATTGTTCCTTGGATGTAATATTTAGTAGTAATGTTTAAATATTTATTTTATGCTATGGTTAGTAAATAGGGAGTGTAACATGTTTGTATGTTTAACATTAATTTAGCTCATTTAATTTAAAAGATAAACATTTAAAATTGTACACTCACACACGTAAGTCGATCTTTGATCGCCATCTCACTTCCTTAGGGATACCTCTCATGTTGCCTATTACAAAAAGGTCAAGTAGGGTGTATAAAGCAAAGTCCCTAATTCACATCATCTAGTCCCTAAATAGATAAAAAGATCAAGTCCCTTCGAATGTTGCCTTCGTAATGACCTTGTCCCTTTCGAAATAAAGATGATAAGTCCCTTCGAATTGCTTATACACCCCACTGTTGCCTAAATAACAATGTCTCTTCACTTGTCCCTCACATCCAAGGTAATGACTACCTATTCCTTAATAATAGGGATAGTCTTACCACTTAAAGGATTCAAGAACAGAAAAGACTTAAACTTAGGGTAGGTTCCTCTTATGTACTTGCTCACTTTTCAAAAACATTTCAAACACTTCACACATTTCAAACAATTTTCAAAACAAAGGTTTTATACGCATCCGTACATGGATCATTATAAAACACTTAAGAAAATTTTTATTCATACACTTCACATTTCAAAAACATTTTAAAGTGAGCTAAGTAACTAAGAGCCCATGGATAACCATGGATGTAAAGGGTGCTAACACCTTCCCTTTACATAACCTACCCCCCGGACCCAAAAATCTTTTAAAAGGTCTTTCCTGTTCTTTTATGCCTTTCCTTTGGATAAAATAAAAGTCGGTGGCGACTCTTGCTATCCGCAACATAACTAAAGTCAGTTCTCCCACCGTGTTACAGTGTCCAATGTTAATACTAGCCATGGGCTAGGCTTCACCAACGCTGATTTGACCACGGAAGGTCGTCATCATAACAAGGCTTTACACATCACCCTGGAGTGTAAAGGGGCTGTGCTCTCACATGTTCTTGTTGACACTTGGTCTTCTCTCAATGTCTTGCAAAAGAAGGCCCTTGTTAAGCTTGAGTATGATGGTATTGCTCTCCGACCAAGCAATCTGGTGGTCAGAGCTTTTGATGGTTCCAAGAGGTCTGTTCTTGGAGAGGTGGAGCTGCCTGTGATAATCGGCCCGCAGGTCTTTCAAACTACTTTCTATGTGATAGACATTCAGCCGGCCTACATCTGTTTGTTGGGTCGACCTTGGATTCACGTCGCTGGCGCAGTTACGTCAACCCTTCACCAGAAATTGAAATATGAGTAGGAAGGGAAGATTATCACAATCTGTGGTGAAGAGGATATCTTTGTTAGCCATCTGGCTACCTACAAATACATTGAGATGGATGGTGAAATCCGTGAAACCATGAGCAGGGGGTTCGAAGATCTGAACGTCAATGAGGCGACAACTGAAGTATTTGCTGCATCCCAGGAGGATAGAATGGGTACTTCAATTGTCTCCTATCAACAATCTAGGAAGGTTGTTGAAGATGGAAATGCCCAAGGCTGGGGCAAGCTGCTACCGGTGGAGAAGAAGGAGAACAAATTCGGCTTGGGTTACTGTCGCACCCCGGATTTCCACCTAGTACAAACACGAAAGTGGCGTGGAAAAAGAATAGAGTCGCCAGCCAGACATTTTTATCCCGAAGAGAGGGAATGGAAATGCTGCACAAACCAGAAGAAAGAAGAGAAAGGACACAGGCCCTACGAACCAAAGAGACTGAGCTCGGGAGTCGGTTACGACCTGGGAAGGTATTAGCACCCAGATCGTCCGCCGTACCCGACGGGATCCACGCTTGCAAAAGAAACTGTTTCAAAGGGTGAGGGATGAAAACTGCAGCAAAAGAAATAAAAATGAAAAGAAACTGGAACTGGAAAAGAATTGAAATAAGAAAGCAAAAGGAAAAATGTAGAGAAAATAAAGATTGTGCTCGAACGGGCCCTACCCCGCTGCCTACGTACCTCATCAGGATAATGAGGATCAGAGACGCCGTAGTTCCCCTAACTAGGGGTACTAAAAGGAAATTGCTTGTGAATTAAAGGCTTGAACTGTGATCACACTAAAATTCACCGTATTTCTGACTCCGATTTCGCATGCATTCTTAGCTTTTATTGTTGTTTTGCTTTGTTATTGCTTTGTTTTCTTATGTTTTCAGGTTTTTATAATAATCGGAGCTTGAATCGGGAAAAGGAGCGAAAAAGGAGTGAAAACGGACGAAAACCTAGAAATTCAGCGTTTTGCACTTACGGCACCCACCGTGGCGGGCGCCATGGGGTTAGCCATGACGTGGCCACGTCTCAAGACCACTCCTCAACCTCCAAGACCCACGATCCCCACTCCACAATCCCCTGTAGGGACCATGGCGGGCGCCATAGGCCTGTGGCGGGCGCCACAAGGCCAAATTCCATAACCTCCACTTTTTAGTGGAGGGGCATCCCGGTCATTTCATGCTTTTAGTTTTCCTATAAATAGGACCTTAGATTTTCGTTTTTCTTCATCCAGAATTAGAATTCTCTAGGCATATATCAGTTATAAAGCAGTTGCCATTCCACATCGGGGTGCCTCTGCAATCGAGTGATCGAGTCTGTAATCTGTATGTGGTTCGAGTTTTGGAGCACTCTGGAGGAAGTTAATCCTGCCGCCATTTTAATTCAAGTTCGTATTTTACTTTCATTTATTTTCTGCATTGCTTTACTTTTATTTATTTCTCGCACCGCTTTTATTTCGTTTATTTCCTGCACTCGCTTTACTTTATTTATTTCCTGCACTTGCTTTACTTTCCTTTATTTCCCGCACTCGCACTTTACTTTGTTTATTTTCCGCACTCGCTTTAAATTACTTTATTTCTCGCACTCGCTTTAAATTCATTTACTTTCCGCACTCGCACTAAATTACTTTTATGAAAAATTATAAAAAGAATCTTTACTTTATCATGTCTAACTAATTCCATAAAGGTTAGAATGTAAGGATCGTAATTGAACCAGTAATCAGTATAATTGTTCGTGGAAACACCTAAGGGCTATTTTATCTTTCAATTCAAGTAATTGTTTTTAACTATTTCAAAAACAGCCAAAAGCGCTTTGTCTAGTTCATTAGGAGTTTTTAGATTAAAAAGAAAAGAGATTTTAAAACGATTTTCGGACGCGTTATGAGATTTAGAGTCTGGTTCATAAGAACCTCTTTTTGCTAAGAAGTCCAGGTTAAAATACTTTTCAACTTAGTTAAGATACTACATTTCTTAAAAATAGGTTTACTACTCTAACGCAGTACGCACCTTTTTATCCGTGACAATAGGAGGGGTTGATTAGAGAGTACAACTCGGTTCTGAATACGCGAAAGCGACAGTTCCTGTTAAATTAGTTCTTTTCAAAGGAGAAAACATTGCCCATAAGTAGTTCCATTAACAAGTACTGGATTATCATTGATTACGTGAATTACATTCGAGCCTGTCTTTTATTTATTATTTAAAATTATTATTTTATTTACCATTGCACCCTTACTAAAACCCTTAAAAATAGTTTCCTTAGATAAACACCATAATAACAGGTACGATAGATTGACATTTGGTCTCTGTGGATTCGACAATCTTTTATATTACTCTGACGTGTTCGTACACTTGCGAAAAACACGCATCAAGTTTTTGGCGCCGTTGCCGGGGACCAATATCGTCAAATTTCATTACCTTGTAGTTATACCGTTTAGACTAAGGTTGTTACCCACCGGTCAATGCGAAAGACTCGCAGTGCCGGAAGTTTAGTAGACCCTCTAGCTGAACCTGAACGTTACGCTCGCGCACGTTTGTTTTTCCATAGGAATAGGAGAGCTATGGCCGAAGATCAAAACCGAAGACCTCTTAAGGACTTCGCCCAACCATCAAACGAGGAACCTAGTTCCAGTATAGTAAACCCCGCTATCCCAGCCAATAATTTTGAACTTAAACCATCCCTGCTGCAATTAGTGCAACAGAGACAATTCGCAGGTCTCGCTACTGATAACCCAAACCAACATTTAAAAAACTTTCTTCAGTTAGCAGACACCTTTAAAACCAATGGAGCTTCTCCTGAGGCAATACGCTTAAGATTATTTCCCTTTTCCCTCAGAGATAAAGCTCTATCATGGTTAGATTACCTTCCACCCAATTCAATAACAACTTGGGATGACCTTAGAAAAGTTTTCCTTGCTAGATATTTTCCCCCAAGTAAGACCGCTCTTCTTCGAAACCAAATAACTAGATTTACCCAACAGCAAGGAGATTCATTGTTCGAAGCCTGGGAGAGATATAAAGAACTATTAAGAGCATGCCCACACCATGGCCTAGAGAATTGGCTAATCATTCAAACCTTCTATAATGGACTTCATTAAAACACTAAAATGACCATCGACGCTGCCGCTGGTGGCGCACTGATGAACAAACCTTACCCTGAAGCTAGTGCCCTTATCGAGGATATGGCCCAAAACCATCAATCATGGGGAGTAGAACGAGCGACAGTGGAAAAGAAGGAAGCCCAAGGAGGAATACATGAGCTAAGCTCTATAGACATGATGCAGGCTAAAATGGACGCGTTGGCCCTTAGAGTCGAACATATGTGTACAACTCCGAATACTGTAGCCGCAGTTTCGCCGAATTGTGAGATATGTGGAACGCAAGGACACCAATCCGCCGAATGCAATCTGTTGAATGAAACCAACACTGAGCAAGTGAACTATACCCAAGGGAACCCATTTTCAAACACATATAACCCTGGATGGAGGAATCACCCAAACTTCTCCTACAAAAATAATAACCCTATCCAAAATACCGCACCTCCGAGACAACAAGGTTACCAAGCCCCTAGAACAAATCAACCTATGCAACCTGTACCACCTAGTCCGAGCTTTGAGGAAAGTGTAAAAAGTTTTATCACTGCTCAAGTAAAACAAAACAAAGAGTTCATGAACCAAAACGTCCATGTTAACGAACTAATTACCCAGTTAGGAACCAAGGTTGATCAAATTATTACTCATAATAAGATGCTTGAAACCCAGATCTCTCAGGTAGCGTTAAACAAAGCCCCACAGACTACACCTGGAGGACAATTCCCTGGACAACCTCAACAAAACCCGAAAGGGCAAGCAAATGCCATTACTCTACGAAGTGGAACCGCTTATAAGGAACCTTTAAACCCTAGATTAAGTGAGCCCAAAACTTCTGAGAGGAATGAGGAAAAGGAACCAGAGAAGCCTGAAACCCCGGAAAGTCAAGAAAAAGGAGAAGAACCTAAAAATAAAACCTATGTACCACCACCGCCATACAAACCAACAATACCTTACCCTCAAAGATTAAAGAAAACCCAAATCGATAATCAGTATCAAAAATTCGTTAAGGTTATAGAAAAACTTCACGTAGAAATCCCCTTTACAGAAGCCATCACCCAAATACCTTCTTACGCTAAGTTTCTCAAAGACATACTTACGAATAAACGTAGACTTGAAGATCCGAAACCCGTGGAATGTAATTCTATTTCCGAAAATAGGTTAGCAAAGAAAGATAAAGATCCCGGAAATTTTTCCATTCCTTGTATTTTGGGGAATCATGTCATCGAAAAAGCTTTTCTAGACTTAGGAGCTAGTGTGAGCTTAATGCCTTTAGCAGTTTATGAGAGATTAAACTTAGGAGAATTACAACCTACTAAGATGTCACTTCAATTAGCCGATAGATCCGTTAAATACCCTATAGGCATACTTGAAGACGTCCCTGTTAGGATAGGTCAGCTGTTTATACCTACTGATTTTGTTGTCATGGACATTAAAGAAGATGACGACATACCAATCCTCCTAGGTAGACCGTTCTTATCGACTGCTGGAGCCGTAATAGATGTTAAAAAGGGAAAACTAAATTTTGAGGTAGGTGACGAGAAGATAGAATTTATATTGTCAAAATTTCTTATGGCACCTGTGATAGGAGATGCTTGTTATGCCTTAGATATCATCGAAGAATGCACTAGGGAATTAGAACAAGAAGAAGAAACTGAATCTATAAAATTGCCATCAACCCTTATTTTGGAAGATGACAATTATAAAAGACCCTACCTTGATGATAACCTTCACGAATGTTTATCTCTTACCCCAGATCCTATGCCTTGCCCTATAAAATCGACCGTAAAACTTAAGGAACTGCCTAAAAACCTGAGATATGAATTTCTTGATGAAGATATGAACTGTCCAGTTATAGTCAGTGCTACCTTAAACCAAGAAGAAACCGATCAATTATTAGAAGTTTTACGTAGGTACCCCTCAGCCTTAGGATATAAGATCTCTGATCAAAAAGGAATAAGCCCATCCGTATGCATGCATCGTATTTTGCTTGAAGAAGATTCAAAACCTTCCAGAGAACACCAACGAAGAATAAATCCTATAATGAGTACTGTAGTTAAGACTGAAGTTCTTAAGTTATTAGAGGCAGGTATAATATATCAGATCTCGGACAGTAAATGGGTGAGTCTTGTGCATGTAGTACCTAAAAAGGGAGGCATCACAGTCGTGCAAAACGAGAAGGGTGAACCTGTAGCAAAAAGAACCGAGGGAGGTTGGCGTATGTGCATAGATTATAGAAAATTAAATAAAGCAACTAGGAAGGACCATTTCCCATTACCATTCATAGACCAAATGTTGGAGCGCCTAGCCAGACACTCTTACTTTTGTTACTTAGATGGATATTCAGGATTCTTCCAAATACCTATTCACCCAGAAGATCAAGAAAAAACTACCTTTACATGCCCAGTTGGAACCTTTGCCTATAGAAGAATGCCTTTTGGACTTTGTAATGCTCCTGCAACTTTCCAACGCTGCATGATGTCTATCTTTGCTGACTATTTAGATGGAATTATGGAAGTATTTATGGACGATTTCTCAGTTTGTGGATCCGATTTCAAAAATTGTCTTATCAACCTTGAGAAAATCCTGGAGAGATGTGTGGAGGTAAACCTTGTGCTAAATTGGGAAAAATGTCATTTCATGGTCACCGAAGGGATTGTTTTAGGACATATAGTTTCCGAAAAAGGTATAGAGGTAGATAAAGCAAAAATAGAAGTCATAGAGAATCTGAAACCGCCGAAGACTATCAGGGAGATAAGAAGTTTTCTTGGACATGCCGGATTTTACCGACGTTTTATCAAGGATTTCTCCAAAATAACAAAGCCCTTAACTGGTCTCTTAATGAAAGATGCTGAATTCATCTTCGATGAAAAATGTACTGAAGCATTTAATCTTCTGAAGCAAGCTCTGATTTCAGCACCTATAATGAAACCCCCTGATTGGTCAGAACCGTTTGAGATAATGTGTGACGCCAGTGATTATGCTGTTGGAGCCGTTCTAGGTCAAAGAAAAGACAAAAAGTTACACGTAATTTATTATGCCAGTAGAACCCTAGACGCTGCACAGCTCAACTACGCAACAACCGAAAAAGAGCTCCTAGCTGTAGTTTTTGCAATAGACAAATTTAGATCTTATCTAGTAGGAGCCAAGATTATAGTCTACACCGACCATGCTGCCATCCGTTACTTACTAAGCAAAAAGGATGCCAAGCCTAGGTTACTTCGATGGATTCTATTACTGCAAGAGTTCAATTTGGATATCCGTGATAAGAAAGGCACTGATAATGTGGTAGCTGATCACCTATCTAGGCTAGAATACCTGAAACCTGATTCAGTACCCATAAATGACGATTTTGCCTATGATAGACTGATAGCCCAACTAGGAACCATTGAAGATGATAACCCAGACCCACATGAGCAATTTCATAAATCCTTAGCTATAAGTAATGCACCTTGGTATGCAGACTTTGTTAATTACCTAGCCGCTGACATCATACCCCCTGATCTAAACTACCACCGGAAGAAGAAGTTCTATAGTGATGTGAGAAACTTCTATTGGGACGATCCATTTCTTTTCAAGAGAGGTAAAGATGGAATTTTCCGCCGTTGTGTTCCAGAAGAAGAGGTAAATAATATAATTGAGCATTGTCATTCTGCACCCTATGGTGGACATGCAAGCACATCTAAGACCTACGCCAAGATTCTTCAAGCTGACCTATTCTGGCCTACTATGTGGCGTGATGTCCATGCTTTCATTGTCAAGTGTGACAGATGCCAACGCACAGGAAATATTTCAAGACGTAATGAAATGCCGTTAAGAAATATCCAAGAAGTAGAACTCTTCGACGTATGGGGTATAGACTTTATGGGACCGTTCCCACCATCTTTTGGAAATCAGTACATATTAGTAGCTGTTGACTACGTGTCTAAATGGATTGAAGTTATCGCCGCACCCACGAACGACACCAGAGTAGTCATCAAATTATTCAAAAATTATATATTTCCCAGGTTTGGAACCCCCCGTTTAGTCATAAGTGATGGAGGATCACACTTCATATCGAGAATATTTGATAAACTTTTAAGCAAGTATGGAGTTAAGCATAGAGTAGCAACACCATACCACCCACAGACCAATGGACAAGTGGAAGTATCTAATAGGGAGATAAAGCAAATTCTTGAGAAGACTGTCTCTATATCTAGAAAGGATTGGTCGCAGAAACTTCAAGAAGCATTATGGGCCTATAGAACCGCTTTCAAAACTCCTATAGGAACAACCCCTTATCAACTGGTCTATGGAAAATCATGTCACTTACCTTTTGAGTTAGAGCATAAGGCCTATTGGGCCATCAAAACTTTGAATTTGGATTACTTGACAGCTGGTGAGAAACGTATCCTTGATATCCACAAATTAGAAGAGCTCAGACAATCTGCATACGAAAATGCCATCATATACAAAGAAAGAACAAAAGCTTGGCATGACAAAAGAATCATAAGAAGAGACTTCAAAATAGGCGATCCTGTTCTCCTGTTCGATTCTAGGTTACGACTTTTTCCAGGTAAACTCCGTTCGAGATGGACTGGCCCTTTCGAAGTATCTAAGATCCTGAGATCCGGTGCTATTGAAATCAAGAACCAAACATGTAAACCGTTCATCGTCAATGGACAGAGGTTGAAGCCCTACGAAGGAGGTGACATTCCAACAACATACACCTGCCATACTCTGAGTGATCCACCATATCCTCCCAATGATGTTTAAATATCGGTCGTCGAGCTAATGACGTTAAACAAGCGCTGCATGGGAGGCAACCCATGGTTTTCTTATTTATGTACTTTTTATTTATTTTGTACTTTATTTTTATTTGTTTATTATTATGTCAGGACTAACGATTGAATGTTTTATGTGCTTTCAGGACTTGTTTGCTAACCTTGTATAGGATGCAGAACCCTGATGACATGCACGTGGCCTTTAGAGACGATGCACAAAGAGAGCGTTACTATGTTCACATGAGACGCCCTATGGCTCCTACCAGGTACCCTGACCATGACTGCATGGATGCCTTGGGGATAGAGCCAAGCGTCAGATTTTTATGCCATCAACTCCACTGGGGCCAGTTTGACTACAGGAACAACACTTATAGGAACTTGACTCTTGAGTTCCTCAGCTCGTTTCATCATGACCCTTGGGCTGGACCCGATGGACTCGCTGTTTTCAGGTTGTTCGGGATTGACTACTCATTCTCTCACAAAGAGTTTGGTGATTTGCTAGGTTTCCAGACTACTCCTGATGCTATTCCAGAGACTCCGATGGGGTATTTTATGAGCAGAGAAGTGGAAAAGTTTTGGACTAAAATATCAGGTGGAGGAAGCCAAGATCCTTCTACCCAGTTTTCTCAGGTAATCCACAACCCTGCATTGAGGTACTTCCAGATGATTCTAGCACATTCTTTCCTAGGTTTGCCAGATACAGAGACACTGCTAAGTGAAGAGGAGATTTTCCTACTGTTTTGTGCGACTCAGTTTCGCCCTGTTGCTTGTGGCAACTTTCTATTGAAGGGCCTTGCTAGTATTGCCAGATCATCCGTAGGCATCATCCATGTCGGTGGGATTGTTACACAGATAGCTACTGCATTGGGTTTGTCTCGCAAGTTATTGCACCTCAGGACCTTCTGCTGCTACACCACCCTGGATATTGATTTTTGTCTTGATAGTGGACTGATGAGGAGGGCTTCTTTCGAGCCCAACATGTTTAGATTGCTGATCGACAGCGAAGCGATACACTATTTTACATTACCAGATCAGCTGATGACTAGTGTCCATGATCCTGAAAACTGGAGTTATGCTCTAGAGGGTTATGGAGAGACTGTCGAAGAGCCGAAATCGCCTCCCGCCGCTGAGTACACTCCTACACCTCTTACTCCCCGAATCACTGTTATGTCTAACAATATGTCTCTGCAGCCACCTGACCTACAAACACAGATTTATGAGCTCCGTAAGGAGACTGCCCTGCTCAAGCAGGAAGTGGCAGACTTGGAGTTACAGATGCAGGTTTCTGATCTCACTCATGCCTCAGAGACCGATGCTCTACATCAGGCGATTGAAGAGCTTCAGAGGGAGATAACTGAGATTCGTGGATCAAGCCAGGAAAAGAAACCTACCACATGACTCATTCTACACTGACAGCACTACCCTAGTATTTAATTTCCTTTTATTTATCGCATTTCCAGACATATTTTACTTTACTGCAGCTTTTATATTTTCATGCACTTTGAATTCCTTATATATATACATATTATGCACTAATGTTAACTTTTTCTTTTTCTTTTGTTTCTTTAATTATTTTATTTTTTGTCGTGCAAAAAAAAAATATAAGACAAAAATATTTTCATTTTTGTCTTTACAAAAAAAAAAATATGCAAGCCAATGCCTTGAAAAGAAGAAGAAAATGCTATTCAGACCCCCCGGAAGACAAAGGTGCAAGGAAGGCCCAAAAGGAGGATCCAAAACCACAAGGCCCAGGAATTGGCCTTGTGGCGGGCACCATAGGCCCTGTGGCGGGCGCCACACCGTACCAACAACAAATACGGGATTCAATCCCCATTTCCACCATTTTCATCCCTTTCTTCACCAAAAACCCATTTTTACAACCTTCCAAATCCTCCTTGAACCCCATTAAAGCTCACCCATTTCCAAAATACCCTCCATCCATAAAACATATCCAACATCCATTTCCATTTTCATCCATCAAAAACCAAAAAAATCAAAACTTTATCATTCCCCTCATAAACCACTTTTCTACCATTTTCACTACCTAAGGAGCTATCAACAATGGAGTTCAACGGATTTCTTCTTCGTGATGGAAGACCGGGCGAGAGGCAACGGAAAATTATTCAGAGGCTTCAAAGTCGAGAAATTCTCTCGACTAGGTACGTCGACGATAACTGTCTGTATGCTTTGGGTATTTATCATAGTGTTTTTAATTTATTAGAATTTCTAGGCTTGCATATTATTTTCATTAATCAGGAACCTACCTATGAGAGGCTGACAACTGAGTTTTTGAGTTCTTTAATATACACTGTCAGTCCTAACACTGCTAGCACCGTCGGTACTGTTATTTTTAGACTGTTTGGAATTGAATATGAATTCAGTACCAATGAGCTAGCAGGTTTGTTAGGAATCCCTCATAGGGAAGGTTCGATCTGTGAGGCACCTTTGGATGCGGAATGGTCGGCCGAGGTATTTACCTTCTGGCAGAGGCTTTCAAGTTCTTCAATTAATTCTTTTGAAGGGATACTTGCGTCGACCATTCACAACCCGGCCATAAGAGTTTTTAGACTTCTTTTGGCATGTACTATTTTTGACCGGGAAAGTCCAAACAAGGTAAATGCTCGTGAACTCCTATTTTTGCAAGGATGCCTCACTAGAACCCACATCAATCCGGTCCCGTTTATGCTTGCCCATATGACTTTATTTACTAATAAAACAGGACCGATTGTTTTTGGAGGGCTTGTTACGTCTATTGCTCGGGCTCTTGGCCTGAACGATGAGATAGCTACGCTTGAACCACTACCTCCTCGCACAATTAATTTAAAATTTCTGAAAGACATGTAATTGTGCCGAACGAGGAGAGAAGGTGGTTATGAGTTGATGGTTCATGGGGTAGCTATCCCATCTGTTGCTTTACCATGCAGTAGACGTACTGATGTACGTGATGAAAGGAACTGGACCTATGATCTTAATGCTCCACGTGTTTTGGGTCCACTTCCTCCTAATATTCCCGATGGGGAGGCACATGACACTGATGAAGAGTATGATCGGAGAGAGCAGTCTCCCATCCCTCACATGTCCCCCCATCGTCCTTCACAGTCACACACTGCACCATCTTCCTCTAACCCTGTTGCAGGTACTGCTCCTGGATTCTTTGTCACCGAGGAGATGTGGCGTGATATGACAGCTAGAGAAGAAAGGCGTGATGGCCTTCTCTCTACTATTTCACAGCAGCTGACGGACAATATGAGCTTCATGCAACAATCGCGATTGGTTTCGGATCGTGCTTATAGCAACGTTTGCCGTACCTTGAACGATATCTCATTAGAGCAGAACCGTCAGAGAGAGTTCAACAGCCGACACTACCAGCTTGTAGAGGCTACTCAGGGTTCCATCTTGGGTAACCTTCGAGAGGTCCAGAGTGCTCAGGCTGCTTTATCAGCACGACTCGACCGGAGGGACCAGCATCGTAGTAGATCCCGTCGTTCCAGACCATCACATCAGGACGGCGAAGGCACCAGTGCCCCTCCTCAGTAGTCTTTTCCAGGTTACCCCCCTTATCTTATTTCGAAACATTAGGGACAATGTTCGATTTAAGTGTGGGAGGGGATTTTATTGCTTTCTGTTATTTCCCTTTTTAGTTAATTTCCTTTCAGTTATTTCCCTTTTCAGTAATTTATTTTTCTTAGATAATGCATGAGTCTGACGAGTCACCAGTATAGTGTCTTTTTAGTACATCTTCATTTTTTCCCATTTCCTTAGCCTTACCAGAAAAATTTTAAAAAGAAAATAATGTTGTTTCATATGTTTTTTGGGCTTTGAGACAGGTTTAGATTAGGATGTGGTGACTTAGGTCAACTTTTTGAAACATCAGAACCATTTTAGCACCATAGACCTCTTGAATATAGGAATCACTCCTAAGCCCCACCACCTTGGCCTTTATTATCATTTAAAAATTGTCCTAAGTAGTTTATCCTAGCAGTCAGCTCCGGCCTAAGCATGCTCTACGTAGGGGGCCGATGAATATAAGTGAATGATCCAGTGCTAATAAAAAAAAAAAAAAAAAAAAAAAGGCAAACTCTGGTATAGGTGACCCTCACAAAGTCATTTAAACCGAAAAAAGAGAAGAAAAAAAATTTGCCACAAAAAGAAAAAAATTGCAAGTCACCTATTGTTAGTTAGTTCAGAGGTATCTGGCACTGAACTTGGTAGGGCGGATTACGATCCGATCCCCCGCAGCTACATTTAGGCGAAATAAAAACAGGTTTACACATGCTTATGTGCCAGAAACCTTATGTTATGGATCAGAATCACTAACCGGTCACTCTACTATGAAGCATGTACGGATAACGGGCTTAATGTGATTGCGCCTGAATGAAAAGGACACAAAAAGATGAGAAGATAGGCCTAGGTTTTGTGGGATGATATGGAGTGGTTAATATAGGATTGGAGTTTGTGTTTGTGTTACTATGGTACCCTTGGTTCACTTAGTTAGTATCTGTCACTGCATCCTGACTTGAACTTAGAATCCCTTTAGCCCAAAGACAAGTGTTGACACCATATTTTCTTAAGCTTTAATGTTTGCTTGAGGACAAGCAAAGGTTTAAGTGTGGGAGAATTTGATCACACTAAAATTCACCGTATTTCTGACTCCGATTTCGCATGCATTCTTAGCTTTTATTGTTGTTTTGCTTTGTTATTGCTTTGTTTTCTTATGTTTTCAGGTTTTTATAATAATCGGAGCTTGAATCGGGAAAAGGAGCGAAAAAGGAGTGAAAACGGACGAAAACCTAGAAATTCAGCGTTTTGCACTTACGGCACCCACCGTGGCGGGCGCCATGGGGTTAGCCATGACGTGGCCACGTCTCAAGACCACTCCTCAACCTCCAAGACCCACGATCCACACTCCACAATCCCCTGTAGGGACCATGGCGGGCGCCATAGGCCTGTGGCGGGCACCACAAGGCCAAATTCCATAACCTCCACTTTTTAGTGGAGGGGCATCCCGGTCATTTCATGCTTTTAGTTTTCCTATAAATAGGACCTTAGATTTTCGTTTTTCTTCATCCAGAATTAGAATTCTCTAGGCATATATCAGTTATAAAGCAGTTTCCATTCCACATCGGGGTGCCTCTGCAATCGAGTGATCGAGTCTGTAATCTGTCTGTGGTTCGAGTTTTGGAGCACTCTGGAGGAAGTTAATCCTGCCGCCATTTTAATTCAAGTTCGTATTTTACTTTCATTTATTTTCTGCATTGCTTTACTTTTATTTATTTCTCGCACCGCTTTTATTTCGTTTATTTCCTGCACTCGCTTTACTTTATTTATTTCCTGCACTCGCTTTACTTTCCTTTATTTCCCGCACTCGCACTTTACTTTGTTTATTTTCCGCACTCGCTTTAAATTACTTTATTTCTCGCACTCGCTTTAAATTCATTTACTTTCCGCACTCGCACTAAATTACTTTTATGAAAAATTATAAAAAGAATCTTTACTTTATCATGTCTAACTAATTCCATAAAGGTTAGAATGTAAGGATCGTAATTGAACCAGTAATCAGTATAATTGTTCGTGGAAACACCTAAGGGCTATTTTATCTTTCAATTCAAGTAATTGTTTTTAACTATTTCAAAAACAGCCAAAAGCGCTTTGTCTAGTTCATTAGGAGTTTTTAGATTAAAAAGAAAAGAGATTTTAAAACGATTTTCGGACGCGTTATGAGATTTAGAGTCTGGTTCATAAGAACCTCTTTTTGCTAAGAAGTCCAGGTTAAAATACTTTTCAACTTAGTTAAGATACTACATTTCTTAAAAATAGGTTTACTACTCTAACGCAGTACGCACCTTTTTATCCGTGACAATAGGAGGGGTTGATTAGAGAGTACAACTCGGTTCTAAATACGCGAAAGCGACAGTTCCTGTTAAATTAGTTCTTTTCAAAGGAGAAAACATTGCCCATAAGTAGTTCCATTAACAAGTACTGGATTATCATTGATTACGTGAATTACATTCGAGCCTGTCTTTTATTTATTATTTAAAATTATTATTTTATTTACCATTACACCCTTACTAAAACCCTTAAAAATAGTTGCCTTAGATAAACACCATAACAACAGGTACGATAGATTGACATTTGGTCTCTGTGGATTCGACAATCTTTTATATTACTCTGACGTGTTCGTACACTTGCGAAAAACACGCATCAAACTGCCTATGCCATTGCTCAGGTGTTGCAGACTCAGACGACGAGTGTGTAACCGTCTTGTAAAGTGACAAGTAGGAGCAAGTTCGCGGACGGAGCGAATGAGGTGAGAAAAGAATTCCCGAAGGAAAGACGCTTATTGTTTGTTTGGTGTTTTTTAGAAGCTTTTATGAGTGAAGGTTTGCATAGGTAAGTGTACCTAAGTCTTACTCAATAGGATGTGTACGTCTCGCATCATCCCGAAATGGAATGCGCAAGAGGCACACCTATCTATGGAGGAAATCACCAAAGCTAGTCCCACAAGTGAAGGCTTGAGCACAATGGCCTATTACCATTATTAAGTATTTTTGTGGTTTTTTTGGTTAAGAAGTGTTTTTTTAGTTTTTCTTCGTGAAGTACTCATGCTAAGACCTATCCACCACGAGTGATGACTCACACCTCGCCCTGAAACGGAACGCGTGCAAGCATCTCATAGCAAAGTCCCATATCACATGAAAGTACTCAACCTTTATTAAGTGAATTAGAATTAAGTTTGAAGATGGGAAGAGAGAGAACACAAAAGGATCATAAAGGTAAAAGCTAACGGGAAAAGTCTAATCCTAATATTCACATGCTCGGATGGTCCTAGGTTAGGGAGGCTCGCTATCCTAATGAAGGAGAAGAAAAAAAAAGAAGATGAAAGGAGAAGCACCACAGTGGCCTAAGCACACCTCAAGCTAAGAAAGAATAAAAGATGAGGAAGAAGAAAAAATGAAGAAGAAGAGTTAGATGAATTAGAAATATGATAAGGAGATGAGAATGCAAAATGGAAATAAGATGAATAATGCACAAACAGAGCCTACACCAGTAGGACTTCCATATGCAACAGCATGCAGTAAGTAAAAACGGTCCTCAGTGGTACCTAACGGAGAAGGTCTGTTGCCTCTTCAATTCGTGCTAAAGAAATCCAGAATAAGTAGCAAGAAGAAGATTCACACAATCAAGCGCAATTGTAAATCATCGGGATATCAGACAAATGTCGTGTAGGCTTCCGGTACCCAAATTATAACCAAGAGCTAGCACGCGTAAAAACACAGTCTAAGCTCAACTCGTATCCAGAGGTCTCATTAGTCCTGACAAACATTATGGAACAACTAGTCACAAAGTTATCATCAAGCTTTATCCCCCATCCAGAAACCTACAAAAACATTCAATAGAAGACTAAAACCAAAATTAAACAAAATCTTATATGTAACAGAAAACAAAATTAATTGAGATTAAAATCTAAACTAGATTAAGATTAACAATTGAAACAAAACAAAATTATTTAAGATTAAAATCTAAACTAATATTCTAAAAAAAAAATCTCTAAACTTTTAATAAAATATTAACTATTATCTTAACAAAGTTATGTATATACAAAACTAAAGTTTAACATTAATTATAATTTAAATAAAGAAAAAGATGAGAAAGAAAATGGAAAACAGGGGGAGGTGTTGTTCGCAGGAAAAGGGGGAATTCAGCAAGCTCCAATGGACTTCAATGGGTCTAAGCCCAAATTTATCAACAAAAATGAGGGGGGAACTTCCGCTGAAAACAGGGTGAGATTAGAAACCCAAATGGGCTGAGTCTGAATGCAATGACAAACCAATATCAAGCCTTCGCCTTATATACAAAAAACAAAAATTATAACAAATTATAATAAGGTGAAAAAAAACAAATGTTAACAAAGAAATAAAACTCAGATAGAAATAAGTGAAATAGGGGGAAAACAAATGAACCCCTTCTTCAACGCAAAGAGACAACGCCGACCACCTTCCGCGCTAGAAAAAACACCGCCGACCCCTTCAACTCTGCTTTCTCTCTGGGGGACTCTTTTCGGCCCCTAATCGCCGTTTTCCAACCTCACCACCTTGAATCGTGTCACCGCAAACCCCCCGTCTCTCAAATCCGCGACGGCGTCTACAATGGTGACTTCAACTCGCTCAACTTTCGGCGATTTAACTTCTAAATCGCACTGCCTCTTTTTCGACATCCAAACAGGGAAGAAATCCTGCGACCTCTCTCCGTCTTTGTCTGAAACGCGATGAACAACAAGAATGAAAATGGCCACCGTGATTTGACCTTGTCGATCACTCTCGCGACTTTGTATCAGTCACGGTTTGCTTATGACTTCACAGTGGATCACATCTGAAGCTCTTTATTCGCTGAGTTTCGAACTCGTGAATCCCGGCGAAACTCCTCTTCTACTCTATTCTGTTTTCTGGTTTTGCGTTTCTGTTGACGTTGTTGTTCTGAAATTGTGGAGGTGGTTATTGTGAGTGTGTTATCGAAGGCGGAGGATGTTGGTTGGTTTGATAAGGTGATGGCGGATGATTGAAGCTTGTTGAAGGTTTTAGTGATTCGATGAAGGAGACGTGTTATTGTTGATGTGATGAAGAAGAGGTTCGGTCAGTTGAGGGTTTATGAGTTTGGAAGGGGTTGTATTGAAGATTGAAGAGTTTTGAAGAAGGAAAAGGGGGATGTGATTGTGTTGTGGAGTCATTGTTATGCAGGTTTACGGTTTGTTCTTTCAATCGAACCTCATCTCTCTCTGCTCAAATCTTTCCCCATCTATTTTCCTTTGATTTTCTCAGATCCAGTTTTCTGTGTTGGTTTCAGATTAGAGAATGGTTTTTTGTGAGGTGAATTGTGTGAGTTTGTTTGAAGAGTGCACAATGAATTGAGTAACCGTTGGAGTGTGTATCCCGTGAATCTTTTGCTGCGTGAGAGGTGTGTGTGGCATGCGTGAAGGAAGCGGGTCGGTACGAGTGTTTTCGTGATGAAAAAAAATGTGAAGAAAAAGTGTGTTTGTGCGTGATCCAAATGCTGCAGTGTGCTGCGTGATATTTTGTGCGTGTGGGGTGGAAAATGAGTGGGGCCAGGTTGAGGAGTGATTTTGTTGTGTGTGTGATGAGGGAATCCGTGTGTTGCTTTGTGTAGGAGTGAAAAAAATACAGGTTGTCCGTTGAGTTTGTTACAGACGCCGTGATGTATGTGTGGGTTGGTAAAAATGTGGGCCATGGCTTGTGGCATGAAATTGACAGTGTGAGACTATAATATTTGGATCTGAAGAAAATAATAATAATAAAAAATGAAATTCACAGTGTGAGACTATAATATTTGGAGCTGAAGAAAATAATAATAAAAAATGTTTCCTATTTCTTCCTATTTTTTATATACCTTTGATGTAATGAAACATGGGCTTTGTAGAATAAATGATGTGGGCTTAGTAATTTGAATTGGACTTGGTTTTATGTAAAACAAAATGGATAATTAGATAGATGGTTATTAATAATAATAATAATAACAAAAATGTTTGGATGGAAAAAATGGAAAAGAAATCAATATTTATATGGATATGGAATGAATAGGATAAATCGAGAAAAGTGGGAACAAAAATGGTCATATGAACAATGAATAAAATTCGGACAATGAATCGATTAATGAAATGGGATGTGATTAAGAAAAGGGATTTGGATGGGGATAATGGTTTATGAAGTGGATATTCAGGTAACCGAAAATATGGACATGGCTCTCACCCACACACATATGACCATAACCCACAATTTCAATTCAAAATCAACTTATCCATTTCTCCACACACCTTTGATAAAAGCAATGAAGCACACTAACAACTGAACAGTCGTAACCGGAACAAACAACCATCTGAGTTAAACATCTTCTGAATTCGTGGCCAAATAAATCTTGAATCACCATAAGTTCGTCTGAATCGACCTCTTAGAAAATAAATCCATAAATGAACCACTAATGAACAAACGAACAAACAAATTGGCTCAAAACTTCCCGTAAACCACAACTTGACGACTTGACGAACTCATCACACCACAACTTGACTTTGAGCGCTCATTGCCTGAGAAATAGGCTTGATGGGACAGAAATCCATGGTGACGAGCCGAATGAATCAGTGAACAGTTTTCAGACCTGAAATTCTTTGTCAGAGAAATAAACCCTAATTCCCCCCAAAAAAACTCGATCCCATATCTTAGGAGCTTATGCAAATGGTATGCAAAATGCGCATGAATGCAAAAACAAAAGGCTCACAAAGAAAGAAAAGCCAGAGGGAAAATTTGGGGTGTTACAACTGCCCCTTTTCAATCATCAGTTGATCTGAAAAGGACGATAGTACGAGCTATCGACCATTCAAGATAAACTGTGGTTGAATACCATGAAGACCAGAAATTTGCACTTCTTACGAAGAATGCAACACTGGGAAATAAACCCAATCAGATGACGCTCTGGGGACTGCAGGGGAGAAAGAAGCAGACGAGCCTCTTCCAAGTTGAAACTGATATCTGAAATAAGGACATGTTGATAGACGAGTCTTCAAACTATCCTGTGACGCCAGGAGCTGGACATACGAGTCCTCAAACACTTCAAGCACATAAACCGAGACAGACGAGTTCTCAAACAATCCTGTGATGCCAGGAGCTGGACAAACGAGTCCTCAAGCACTTCAAGAACATGAGACAGACGAGTCTCCTTCGGATTTACCTGTTACGCAAGGACCGGTAATGCACTAACGTCTGTGGGATAGACATGCAATCAAGGTAGACAAACCTTATTCATATATTATCCGCTGATACATGGTATAAGACAGACGAGTCTTCTTCGAGCAAACCTGTGACGCCAGGTGCAGCAACAATAATTGGTGCTTGAGACAGACGAGCCTCCTTCGGAATTACCTGTTACGCCAGGACCGGTAATCATTTTGACATTAATTCCCACGGTCAGGATTTGAAATCTCTTCAATACAGACGAGTATTGGATGATCATCAAGATAACACAGACGAGTGCCAAAAGTCAATGATACAGACGAGTATCAGACGATGATCTGAGAAACACATACGAGCACTTCAGGCAATGACACAGACGAGTATCAGCCACTGGTACAGACGAATACCAGAAATTCAAACACAGACGAGCATTTGAAGTAGCAATACAGAAATATCAGGATAAACAGTAAATCCTCACATACACATATAAAGCATACCAAACACAGACGAGTGATGGGATCGATACAGACGAGTATCCAAGCAAAGCAGACGATCTTAAAACAGGTAAATAACACAGACGAGTGCTGAAAGTGATACAGACGAGTATCCACAAATATCAGGCACACCAAACACATATGAGTGCTGGAAATTTGCAGACGAGCAACAATTGAACTTACACACCAAAGCACAGACGAGTGTTGAAAAGTTGCAGACGAGCAACAGCAATAAAGCATGATAGATCACTGCTGGGGAAAACTCCGCTTAGGGATAACACAAACGAGTGTTGAGGACTGCAGACGAGCAGTAAACAGATGCCTAATTGGCAGCAAGAGTTACAACTCTGCATGGGAAGACAAGTCAAGAGGTCTGGATATCCAACTCTGACCGCGGTGATGAATACCTGACTGTATCATCAAATACCCAAAAGTATGGCAACTTCGCTGGGGAAAATTTCACTGACGGAAGTGAAAATCAATTATGACTCTGTGGGGAAGAATCACCTTCAGACTTGGCTGGGGAGATACTTCAACAATTCCTTAACTAGGGAAAGAATTCTGACAATTCTAACTCTGTGGGGAAGTAAGGCCTTCAGCTTCCTGTTGGGAAAACTTCACTGTGAAAAGACAACCCTGCTTGGGGATAATAGTAATTCAATCAGCTTTGAAGTTCCGCTGGGGATATCATTTGCTCTACCTCAACTGGGGAAACCTCAACCTTCTGGCCTGGTTGAGAAATATATCGGGCAATGTCATGCTGAGGAGAGACTTTGCTGGAGAATTAGATCATAATAAACCAAATTATGCCCTAGACATAGTATGAAAATTGTGTTGGAAGATACGCCAATGAAGATTGGACTTTGACTGAAGAATAACCAACTCCTCGCGGGGAAAACTTGTCGACTGAAGGAAAATTCTATGCTCGGGGAAGAGATAAACTTTCAATGCCCTGCTGGTAAAATAAATACCAGATATTCCCTGAGAATTAACACAGTGCTTCAAGCTCCTGAGCTTGGCAGTTGCATACTGATTATCACGAGTGCACAAGCATTCCTTTACTCTTCAAATTGCCTCAGATTGCATCGTCTATGAAAAAGATTGTCTTTAGAGGATTTTACAGAAGACATGGCATCCAGAATTGCCCCAGTGTCTTCAAACTCTCGCAGAAATCAAACGGATCTCGAGATGACTGCCCCAGATTGCGTCCTGTAACGATTCTGCCCCATATCAAAGAGAAAACAGAAACCATGCGGTATGAAGATGCGATGCAAACGATGCAAGACGTAAACGTATGCTCATGATGCTAAGGAAAATGAAACAAGGATGACTGGGCGTAAGGCCAGGTTGATAGAGATTTATTTTGTTTTAGTTGCCAAGCAATTGGACTTTAAAGGTGAAGTACCAGACAAGAACCGGTTTATTAAAGGTAGGCCAATAGACAAGATTTGATGGGCAAAGAATAAGTCGTCAGATGAGAACTGACTCCTTGGTTCATTGTCAAACAAGAATTGACTATGAAAAAGAATGACTACCAGACGAGAACTGGTGTCCAACATGATAAATGAAAAGGTGACCAGACGAGAACTGGTTAAAAGATTCGCCAACCAGATGAGAACTGGTATTTGAAGTTGGTTTGCCAGACGAGAACTAGACTTTGGGTTTGTCTGCCAGACGAGGACTAGACTCTGAAAAGTTTGCCAGACGAGAACTGGACTTTGAAATGGTTGACAAGTTGGGGTTACGAGGCCCTGTGGTGTTTGCTGGGTTATGTTCAATGCAAATACGATGCATATGCTCTATATGCGACATGAATAACTTATGCAAATGATTTATGCAATGCTTATGAAAAGCTATAAAAACTCCCAAGGTGGGAAGAAAGGTCTTAGTGACAAGGTTTCTGGTTGAGAAGGGTGACAAAGGCGAGGGTGGGTAGCATGATTCACGATACTCGTCTTGAACTCTGAGATTACTTGATATAACTTGCTCTGTGTAACTAAAGTTGCCCCTATATGGGTGAGTCTCTGAACAGACTGTCACTGATTATCCAATTCTTGGAATAACAGACTTGGATATTCTCTCGAGGAGAGTTGTACTTAGTGATCTCTGGAAGTGTTCTGCCCCGGTATGAGTGTGGAAGCGACTTGATTCACTCAGACTGAGCATTGGAAGAATGTATCTTTGGTCAGCAGAAAATTAGGGTGGCCTGCCCCTGTTTGGTAGATTCAGTTTTGATCAACTGGCTTTGAATGATATTCCTCAATCAATTGATGCTTGGGAACTTGCTTTAGAACAACTGATTCCTTGGTCGATAAAACCACTAGCTAATGTGTCCTTGAACCATATGCTTGCAAGATGCTTTTGATTCTAGTCATCACTGTTGAATGATCAAATTCTCCTCTGATTTCCCTTTGTAGGAACTTCCCTGGTGACACAGGCTGACTTGCAATTAAAATTTTCATTCACAAATGGTAATTTTAATGCAGTTCACATGCAAGTTTTGAAAATTTATTTATTTGAATGCTGTGACAGTGTGTGACGAATGGAGCGTTAGTCCAAACGTAGTGCTGAGTTAGCAAATCGTTAGGAGTCAGTTTACGCAACCTTGTCGTAGTATGCTTTCAGAATTGAACCTGGTTCAATTAGGACTTTCAAGGGTTGTAACGTGGTCTGGTTCACGATTTTAGAAAGAAAGATTTATGGCTCAAAGTTTATCTGTGCCCACCCATTCTCCTTGATGTTCTCCAGTCCTACACTCAGCTAATTTTCCCTAAGTGCTCGCCTCTCGAAAGGGTTTTGTAATGGTTGAGGAACCAATGACGTTGACAGTTTATGCACCAATGAGGTTTCTTGGAGCAACAGTCACCCCCTCTGACTTTGTGTCTGTAGTCACACGACTTTGTTCTTATGAAATTTTTTCTTTGCTTTTTTTTTACTCCCTAATTTTTGCCTGAACTGATTCTTTATGAAATTTTTGATTTTAAAGTCCAGCGGGATGCCCTAACTTTTGCCTAAGTCATTTGTTTTCACACCTTTTTTTTTTCTTCGACTTAGCGGGCTTTATTTCTCTTTTTTTTAATGATTTTTTGAACAAATCGTGTGACACTGGCTTGTCATGACTTGCTTGAAAGGGTAATGACTGCCTCATTCCTTTGTTGTGGAGGGATAACCATTGTGGTTTCACGTACCTTGACCTCTTGAGGTGTACTGAAGAAAAGGTAATGGATCCTCGGATGCTCACTCCTTTGGAAATTTGAACGCTCGGTCAAATTAACTGATGACTACCCTGCCCTGGGTCGGATGTGAGGGTTTTTCGTTTAGAAAAGAAACTCCTACTTCAAGGCTCAAAGGGGTTGATGAGGGTCTATCTCCCTTATATCTCCGGTGTCTGGGAATTGAAGCAATGTCTGTACATCGTCAAAAGGTTCTACTCTAAAAGCATACCTTGAACAATTATGGGTATTCAGTTGTCATCATCCTCCCTCAAACCTGCTAAACAACAGTGAACTAAATGGGAGGTAATGGATGCAAAAAAAATTTTGTTCTGTTTTTTTTTGTTTTTTTGTTCAATGCAAGTAAAGAAAAATGAGCGAATGCGACATAATTGATTCAAAAATGCAAGATCACTAAATTAACATTACCATTTAAAACAACAATTCTTAAAAGACAAGTAGCTGCTAACAGGAAAGAAACTACAAATGCAAATGATAAAAAGGATACAATGATCACCAGCTCTGATGACATCTTCTTGTATGGACCACTGAAATCAGGATACGCTCCTTCGAAGTCTTTGAACTTAATCAGGTGAGAGGTTGACGTGCACAACCAAACTTCCTTCTGGAAAGGATATGCAGCCCTTACTGATCAACTGTTGTACTTTGGCTTGAAAAGATTTACAATCTTCAGTTGAATGCCCCGTCGATCCATCGTGATACCCACACGGCTCATGAGGATTGTACCCCGGAGGGTACGACTCTGGCAACGGCTTGAGAGGCTTAGGAACCACCAAAGAGCTCTGAATTAGATGTGGCAATAGTTCACTGTATGCCATGGGAACTGGATGAAGAGGAGCGTTCCTTCTTTCCAGATTGTTGCAAGGCCTAGGCTGGCTCTGAAGTTGATTCCGAGGTCTTCGACCCTGAGCTTGCAGATATGGACGAGGAGGAGTCCAGGGCTTCTGATACGGTGCTCTGAGCATTGCCGAATGCCCATAAGAGTAACCAGACACAAGAATAGATGATCTCTGAGAAGATGTTGGTCTAGAACGTTCAATATCGGCCATGACTACACTGATGTCATACCCTTCTTCCCCTTGGGAGCTAACAACAAACTTGTCGCTCCCGGGATTTTCATCCTAGTACAAACGTGAAAGTGGCGCGGAAAAGGTAGAGTCGCCAGCCAGACATTTTTATCCCGAATGAATGGGAAAGGTAATGTTGCACAAACCTGAGGAAGAAGGAAAGGACAAGGTCCTGTGAACCAAAGATCTGAGTTCGGGAGTCGGTTACGACCTGGGAAGGTATTAGCACCCCAGATCGTCCGTCGTACCCGACGGGATCCACGCTTGCTTGTTTGTTTCAAAGGGTGAGAAAATATAATTGCTGCTGAATAAAACCGCTAACTGGAATGGGAATGAGAAATGAGAAGAGAACTGAAATAAGAAAATGGAAAGAAAGGGGAAATGTAGGGAAAATAAAGAATGTGCTCGAACGGGCCCTACCCCGCTGCCTACGTACCTCATCGGGATAATGAGGATCAGAGTCGACGTAGTTCGCCTAACTAAGGCGGGAACTATTTGTTTGTGTTTTTTATGCTGGAACTGCGTATGTCTATGCTCAGGTGTTGCAGGCTCGTCTGGTACGAGTGCGTTTACCGTCTTGCATGCGAGACAAGTTGCCGCGAGTTCGCGTTGTGAGTGAATGAGATGAGAAAAGAAGTTCCCGCAGGATAGTCGCTTGTTATTTGTTTTTGTCTTTTAAGAGAAATGTTTTGAATTTGTTTGTGAACTGTCTTGTACTAAGACCTATCCATCGCGGTGAGTATTTACACCTCGCCCCGAAACAGGACGCGTATAAGCACTTCGCAACAAAGTCTCGTGTCGTACAAGATTGTTCGGTTTTTATTAGGTGTTTTATTGCTTTTCCTTTTGAGAAGAGAAAGAATGACTCAAGTTGATAAAAGGACAAAATCTAAGGGACTAAGACTCAATCCTAAGTTAATTATCATATACAAAAGGGAGATCTTATGGTTAATGAGGTATTCTAATCCTAAGAAAGAAAAGGAAAAGAAGAAAAAAGAGAATTAGAACTCAACTTACTTCCTAAGGAAGTTAAGTTGTCTCTAAAGAAAGGGAAAGCCTAAAGCAAGGAAGAAAATGCTAAGACAAACATAATTAAAATGCATAAGAGATAGGAATGAAGTAATGCTTACCTCAATCTTCCCCCCTACAAAACAAAAGTTAGCATGACAATGCATATTGAAAGTAAAATAAAAGCATGAAAGCGATTAAGTACCATAAACGTCCTAGAATGGAGCTAGGGTTCAAAATAAGACCTAAATCTAAAGGTGAAGGTACCTAAAGGTTACATGACTTCTAAAGTCAGTAGCTGCATGATATAGGTCCCTAAGTATGCTATGATATCTCACAAGATCAAACTATGTCAAACTATGTACAAAACATTCACCTAAGTTCACATAAATGCAAATTAGGGCTCATGGATGAAGTATGAATGCATATGGCTTACAAACATGAATTAATACATGAAATGAGCATCAAAGTCAGTAGTGAATGCTTATGAATTAGGACTAATGAATATACAATCATGGATGCAATGGATTAGGCATATGGAGCAAGGAGAAGAATACATGAGAAGAAATGAACAAAAATCGCATAAAATCGCAAATGATGCAAATTAAAGATGAATGGCATGTGAATATGCATGGAATGATTATGGGTCAGTATCATACAAGGTATGAGATGCAATTAGAATGCATGAATAGGCATTAATGATTTCCACACAATTCAAGTTATTATTTAGAGGAGAAGAGAAACTAGTTTAGGTTAAAGTTAATTCACATGAGTATGCACTTTAAAGCACCAAAACAAACCAAATGAGTATGGTTCAAAAAGTGACATATGACTGGAATTAAAAACATACAAATGACATATAATCAACTCCTAGAAGCTACCAAAAATCCCCTCACGAAAATGGCATGAATGCCTTCTTAACACTTAGGTTATGCGACACGTAAACACATGAATCAACCTAAGATCTAGGTGACATGGAAAAATAGAAAAAAGCCTTTAAAAATTATTAAATTAAGTCCCTAGAATGATATAGTCAATATCTAACATGGTCTAAAAGGATTTCACAAAATTATGCACCAAAGTGCCAAAACAATTCCTTGACTAGCAAGGTAACAAAACATGATCACCAAAAACAACTCCACAAAGTGGATCAAAAAGGGCATCTAAAATTATGAAAAAAAATGCCTAAGGGGAATCAAAATGTCACAAATTATAGTGATTAATCACACACAAAAAATAGGTTTCACACCTATGGGGAAAAAACGATTTCGGTCCCTTATGCCAAAACACCCCTTTTTGGGACAGCTTATGATCTAAAATCCAAATTAATTATTAAAACCACCCAAATCTGGAAACAAAAAATATGAAAAATTAATTAAGAGGATAAGGATTACTCATGAATTTTTCCAGAATTTTATCACACTTAAAAATATTTTTAATAATTGCGACGAAACGGGCAAAAAAATGGATTTTAAGGGGAAGTGAAAGGAAGCGATCCTAATGGTTCGTAACCTAATCCCTAAGTTCCGAAATCGATACATATCATTAAAAATCACAAATAAATCCAATGCCTCAGGTGGGAGGGCTCAATATGCACCTTAAGTTATATGATCCTAAGTCGCATACAACTAGAATGGTGCATTAAAGTAGAGAATCGAGATTACTTACTTGGTCGAAGTGCCGATTCTTTCACATAAAAGAAATCCAAAAAAAAAACTTCAAGCCAAGCCTTGTAATCTCCCATGAGCAAAATAAATGTTAATCTTCCATAATTGCTTTATGAAGATCCCCCATAATCAAAACAAAAACAACGGCACAAAATATCATTTGAATCCAAAGGTATCCCACAAATAAAGTGGAATACCAACCAAACAACCGTCGTTAAGATCTTTGCGAGAACCTTGCATGAACTCAACAAACGCATTAGAAACCAAAAAGAGGTGCAACCGGAAGTTGCACCTATGCCTCACAACTCCAAATCAAGTAGAAATATGAATATACGAGTCATGGACATGCATTGAAATTTACGTTTCAAAACGGGGCAGCACTTATGCTCTAACATAAACAACATGCAAACTCAAACCGAAATCGAACAAATTTACATGCAATGAATGACAAATGATCAACAAACATATATACAAGTCAAAACAAGATCAATGCATCAAAATCGCAGCAAAACGAACTTAAAAAGCCTTAAAACGAAAAAACGCGTCAAAAATCACCGACTCGGAATTGAACGAAAATCACATGGTAACTTGCAAACGTGCCAACGGATTCAAATATGCAATCGGTTTTTGAAAATTCCGCTTAGAAGTGATACTTTTTGGCCGATTTCGTCGGCTGGCAGTAGCAAAATAGCCGGAAAAAATTGTCCGAAATCGACTAAAAAGTTCACCAATGGCTCCGAAATAATCAACAAAGTCAATTTACACTATTCACATTCGCAAAAACGCGCTACGGTTAGGAAGTTATGACCAAAACGCACTTATCGACACGCGACACATGAACAACATCAACAATTAAGCTTCAACCTATCCTATTTCAAATTTGCACATTGAAACAAGCATGAATTTAAAAGTCAAGCACTTCAATCAATATCAAGTTATAATAATTAGCTCTCTTAGGAATTTTGTCAAACACCTAACATTCACCGATTATTCTATGTCAACTTTACCAAGCCTTTTCAATCATGCACCACAACAATTATTAGGATAAATTAATCAAGAATCAATCAATAATCAAATTATGAATCAATGCACATAATCTCCACAAGATTAATTCAACTTCAAAATTCAATTCAAGAAACAATTCAACAATTATTCATGAATTAAAGTTTAAGAAGCTTACCGAATGAAGAATCGACGAAGAAATTGCGAATACGAAGGAAGTGAGACGCGATCATGAACGGAGGAGAGGAGGAGAGGCCGCGCGGCTGCCGGTGGCGGAAGATGGTGGTCTTACGGTGGTGAAGTTGACCGGAGGTGGTGGTTCGTGGCGGCTCGGCTACCGGAAGCTTGATCGGAATTGTTGTGTTCTTGAGTTCTTGATGAAGTTGTTGTTGTGTTCTTGAGAAAGAGTTGAGAGATTGAAATTTGATCCTTTAGAGAGGGTTTGTGAGAGTTTTTTGGTGTTTGTAAATTATGATTGAAGTTATGAGACAAATTGTGGGTCAAAAGAATATATAGTGGAGTGTAAAATGAAAGGCAAAAGGTAGAATTTCGGCTTAAGTGAAAATAACAATATCTTCGGCAAGAAATTTCGACTCTGAGCCTTCCACAATATCGTTCGCCTCTGAATCACAGTTGCAACACAAAAATAACGGACGTCATACGATCAAAATCGAGTGCGATCGATACGTTTAAGCTGCAAGACGTCACTGAATAAGTTGTTTTTTCGGCTTATTTGGTGTCCGCTACTCGAAAATGTGACGAGGCCAACCTCGTCGGATTATAATCTCGACTCGACTTTGTCATCAAAGTTGTAGATCTATGAGTCAGTGACCTGGTGTTAAAATCTAAGCTCATTCGGACAAACGACGAGGGAGATATGAATTTTCTCGTGAAACCACTTTCAGCATTTTTCTTCGGTTCAGCACTTCAGTTTTGTGAAATAAACCAAAACGACAATCTTTGGAGCACCGTTCGAACTCACTTTTGTAGTTGAAATTGAAGAGGATAAAATTTGTGAACCAACGCTTCAAGAACGGGTGATATCCGATGAAAATTGACCGAGTTATGAATTTTACAAAATCTGACAGACAGTGCACTGCATCAAAGAACCTTACTGGTAATTCGCATTTTCGAGATCCTTCCGCTCGGACCTAACCCAAACTGAATTCACATAATGAAGATAACATCTAAACAGAATTTTAGGCACCAAAATAACATCAATTCGATGAACGAGCCAAGAGTAATGAATTTTTTAGTGTTCAAAACTCACCGGTTCAGCACTGTTTTTCACTATGTCGACTCTAAAGACTCGCACATTCTGAGATCTTCTTCAAAGAATTAGTTCTCGGCCAAAACCCAAAGGTTAGAAAGGATATCAAGACGGAACTTTTGGCATATGAATCTCTCAGACATGTTGACCCAATCAGAAGTTACGAACTCTTGAATACCGCTAGCACAGTTAATCGGCGAAACCGAAATTTCAAAAACAAATAATTCCCGCCATTTTCCTTGATGAATTGGCCTCCGAGCCGAACACAAAAGTTGTAGAGAATACCGAAATAGTCTAAAATATTGAGTTTCAAGCCAAAATGAGTTTCCGAGCATAAGTTACAACTTTTGCAAACTGCACCATAAAACTGATATTCTGCTTAAACTCCTTTGAATCAACCGAGAACTTTTGGTTTCTTCTAAGATTCTTGTGCACGTTCCGCATGAAAAAATAAAGGCCAGTCGCAACCTGTGAAAGCTCAAATGGAGATGTATATTCATGTATGTTTATGATGCAATTGTGATCTAAATGCAATGCAATGTATGAAAGGATATGCTAAATGGCATGAAAATGAGAGGGCAAATTTTGGGATGTTACAGCTGCCCCTATTCAATCATCTGCAGACTTGAATGGATAATTGCAACAGCTTTTAGACGTTCAAGGTATGGAGTGATTGAATACTCGAATAAAACCTGAAAATTTGCACACTGAGGGCAACAGAAATGCCATCTGCCCATTTATTTATTTATATATTTTTTGTTTTGACCTCTGAATAGGTAGCGAAAATAGAACCAGGTGGAAATATGCTGGGAAGAATGCCATCCTCGAATGACCACTCACACGGGATCCTCGGATCCAGTACTAAAACCCTCCTTGAATAGAAACACAATGGTATACCGGCCGCAGGCGATAACCATCAACAACAAAGACTGGCCTCAGACAGACTTTGCAAACGAGACAAACTGACCTCGATCAATAAGCTCAAAAAGTGAACTACTATCCTCGAATAATAGCCGCACAAAACAAAAAACAAGACCAACCGCAGAAGGACTCGAAGAAAAGAAATTCCATCCTCGAATGACAAATCAAAAGATCCTCGGATCTAACACGAAACCATCCTCGAATGGAGACGCAAAGGTATACCGGCCGCAGGCGGTAACCAAACACAAAGCTGACCTCAGACAGACTTTGCAAAAGAGACAAACTGACCTCGATCAATAAGCTCAAAAAGTGAACTACTATCCTCGAATAATAGCCACAACAACAAGATCAACCTCGGAAGGACTTGATGAAAAGAAATGCCATCCTCGAATGACAAATCAAAAGATCCTCGGATCTAACACGAAACCATCCTCGAATGGAGACGCAAAGGTATACCAGCCTCGACTGATAACCAAACACAAAGTTGACCTCAGACAGACTTTGCAAAAGAGACAAACTGACCTCGATCAATAAGCTCAAAAAGTGAACTACTATCCTCGAATAATAGCCACAACAACAAGACCAACCTCGGAAGGACTTGAAGAAAAGAAATGCCATCCTCGAATGACAAATCAAAAGATCCTCGGATCTAAACACGAAACCATCCTCGAATGGAGACACAAAGGTATACCAGCCTCGACTGATAACCAAACACAAAGCTGACCTTAGACAGACTTTGCAAAAGAGACAAACTGACCTCGATCAATAAGCTCAAAAAATGAACTACTATCCTCGAATAATAGCCACAACAACAAGACCAACCTCGGAAGGACTTGAAGAAAAGAAATGTCATCCTCGAATGACAAATCAAAAGATCCTCGGATCTAACACGAAACCATCCTCGAATGGAGACGCAAAGGTATACCAGCCTCGACTGATAACCAAACACAAAGCTGACCTCAGACACACTTTGCAAAAGAGACAAACTGACCTCGATCAATAAGCTCAAAAAGTGAACTACTATCCTCGAATAATAGCCACAACAACAAGACCAACCTCGGAAGGACTTGAAGAAAATAAATGCCATCCTCGAATGACAATCCAAAAGATCCTCGGATCTAACACGAAACCATCCTCGAATGGAGACGCAAAGGTATACCAGCCTCAACTGATAACCAAACACAAAGCTGACCTCAGACAGATTTTGCAAAAGAGACAAACTGACCTCGATCAATAAGCTCGAAAAGTGAACTACTATCCTCGAATAATAGCTACACAACAAGACCAACCGCAGAAGGACTTGAAGAAAAGAAATGCCATCCTCGAATGACAATCCAAAAGATCCTCGGATCTAACATGAAACCATCCTCGAATGGAGACGCAAAGGTATACCGGCCGCAGGAGGTAACCAGAAACAAAGAAAATAGGACAAGATGGAACGAGATCGTTGTACATAAATGAGAGCCCAAGCAAACAGGACCGTTGTACAAAACGGGAACCTGTGACGCGACTGTTGTACCAAACAAGACACGAAATAAGTGACAAACATTGACTTGAAAAGACAAGGATGTCTGGAACATGATATTGGTATCCTCTGTGCGGAGTACTTCAGGTTGAGAAGATATTCGTAATACCTCAAAACTGGCCCATGCTGGTATGCATATGTTTGGATTAATGGCGTAATGCTCCATGATGATGGAAATGCTACACTTTGGAGGATGCAAATGTAATGATAATTATGCGTATGCAAATGCAAAGAGATCTCCTGATAAGGAGACTGCAAGTATCTCAGATGGCTTGATTGGGGAGGAACTGATGATTACTGCATTGATCTGATCCACCCTGATGAGGAGGAGATAACTCTGCGGGGAAGGTTGTCAATGATACACCGGCTCTGAACAGCCGCAATTGCCAAAAATAAATTGGACTTTGAGATTGGAGTGCCAAGACCCTGCTGGAGATGAACTCTTCTCGAACTCTGGTGGGAAACCAAAGGCATTATATTGCTGAGGAAGCAACTGTTGGGGAGGCAAAACACTCCTTATATTGCCGAGAATTTCCCTTGTCTGAAGGGAAATTTTTGCCTGGGGATGACGCCCACATTCTACTGCCTTTCTGGGAGAGATTTCAAATTCCCACTCTACTGGGGGTGATGGAGGATGTCAATGATAAAGCTTCATGCTGAAGATAAGAGTTTAAGTTGCCTCTCGCTGGGGATGAGAGACGATGATACCCTTCTGCTCAAGAAGTATCCTTCCTTTTGCTACACTGCCGGAGCAGGGATTGTCTAACGAGACTTGCTAAGGAATTCTGATCAATGAAGCCTGCTGATGAAACAACTCTTGAAGTATTGTGCTGACAATGGCTTTGCTTCCAGCCTCTGGGTTGGTAGGTTGCCAAGTAATCATGAGTAAAAAATGGTTCTCTGAAATTTTCAACTCGCCTCAGACTAAGGTCCATCGGAAGAAAATGTCTCAAAAGGATTTTACAGAAAACATGACATACGAAATTCCTCAGTGTCTTTAAACTCTTGGAGAGATTTGTTGGATCTCGAAACAACTGCCCCAGATTGCCTGATATGAAAGAAATTTGCCTCGCGAGGATTCATGAAAAACCTCATATCACCGTGAAATATTCTGCCCCAGTATTTTGACCTTTGGATAGATGCTTTGGATTTACCGTCTTCGGGAAAAAGTGACTTCTCATGCTCTTGTGGTGGCCTACCCGGTACAAGTCTTGAAGTGATCACCTCTGAATGACTGTGCTTTGAAGAAAACACCCAGATCAACTGTTCTTTGAGAGATTGGATCTCGAAGTAATTGCCCCAGTTTGACTAAAATTTGAAAGTATGCCTCAGACTAATGGCTCTTTGAGAGATTTGAATCTCGAAGTGATTGCCCCAGCTTGGCTGAATTTTGAAGAGATTGCTCGACATGATTGCCCCAGATTAATTGGCTCTTGCTACGACTGTTGGGAAAGTCCCTACTCAATGGAGTTTTTTTTTTTGGAAAATTACATCTTCATAGATTGTCCTTCGGAAGTTTCAGACTTCTCAACTTGGCAAGATTAAGCTTCTAGACTGAAGTTTCATGTGTGAATTTTTATGATGCCCAACAAATATATGCAAGCAGAAAATGTTTATTCTAAGAATGAAAATTCTAATGCAACATACATGTCAATCTTGAAGTTTTACTGAAAAAGATGTCGCAAACCTTTGTGAGCGAATCATTGGTTAAGATTCGACATTAATTTATTTTTTTGAATAATAGAAAGCATGCACATGCAACACCAACAAATATTTTCAACACCACTCATAGGAGTCAGGAACGCGGTCTCGTGGTAGTACGCTCTCAAGATAACACTGTTTCAGTTAGGACTTTTGAGGGTTGTATCGTGGCCTAGTTCACGGTTATAGAAACAAAGGATATAGGCTCGAAATTTATTTGTGCCCACCCATCTTCGTGATTTTCTCCATTCCTATGTTCAGCTAGCTTGGCACAAGCGCTCACCTTTCGAAAAGGGGTTTTGTGATGATTGAGGAACCAATTACACTAACGGTTTAAGCACCACTCAGGTTGTTGTTTGGAGTCAGTCATCCCTTCGCCTTTCGTGTCTTTATCACACGACTTTGTTCTTGTTCAAGGATCTTTCTTGTGTAATCCTTTTCGTCTTTCGCTTTTGCATTATTTTGCTTATCCCTAACTTTTGCCTGGACTGATTCTTGTGAATCTTTGATTGTGAAGTCCAGCGGGATGCCCTAATTTTTGCCTAAGTCGTTTGTTTTCAAGTTTCGACTTAGCGGGCTCTTTCATCATTTTTTTAATTCTTCTTTTTTGAACAAATCGTGTGACGCTGGTTGTCTTGATTTCTTTGAAAGGGTCGTGACTGCCTCATTCTCTGGTCAATGAGTAATAACCAATGTGGTTTCCGGTATTTGGACTCTTGATTGGGATAACCATTGTGGTATCTGGTCTTTGGACCTCTTGATTTTGTACAACGAAAGGAAATGAATCCTCAGATGTGCACTCCTTTTTGAAATTTGAACGATCGGTCCAACTAGCTGACACCTACCCTGCCCCTGGGTTAATTGCGAGGGTTTTTTCATGCAAAAAGAAACTCCTACTTCAAGGCTCAAATGGGTTGGCGAGGGTCTATCTCCCTTATATCTCCGGTGTTTAGGATTTGAAACAATGCCTGTACATCGTCAACAGGGTCTTTCTCAAAAGCACACAATTAGAGTGTTTTTGCATTTTCATTTCGTCATCCTCCTTCATAGAGTTTAAGCACGACAATTGGTATTGCAATGCACATACACAAAATCATGAGTGAATACGAATGGATTACTTCAAGAAAAACATGTGCATTTTATTATGGTTATCATTCAAAAACAAATAAGTTTCATGCATGCATACAAATGTTTAAACAAACAATATAAACTACAAATGAAAATGCAGTAAAGAAGCTGAACATTGCCATCATTGAGGAGACTTGACTCTGTCTGGACTTATTGCTTCTGAAGATGCCCTTGCAAACTAGGATGCCAATTTGATGAGGAGATTTCAATATGTGAGCAGACCTTCTGGCATGATGACCTTTGAGTCGATCAAAATTTGAACCTTGTGCCTGAACGTATCACAGTTGTCCAATGGTATGTCTAAATGCCCCTGAGTGGTACTTGCACCTAGCCTTTACGTCATGGTTGCCATTACTGAGGAGGTCCGACTCCGTCTGGATTTGTTGCTCTCGGAGACTTTCAACAGTCAACAGTCTGGATGTTCATTCTATTACTGATTCGGTGCCATATTCCCACCTTTACCTGGTGCGAACACAATAGTCTTGAAGTCAATCACATTCGCGACCTTGTTTTTACCCTTGTCTCTGAAAGATTTGCAATCTTCAATTAAAAGGCCAGGTGCCCCAGAATGGTAATCATACTTGGAATTGAAACCCCAAAGGAAGCTTTGTCGGAGATGATCCTAATGCAACTAGCTCAACCAGTTCGAATTTGAGCAAATGAGGAAACTTGTTGCGCGTACGACCTCGGAATATGATCAAACTTCTTCTCAAGTTGTTCTGGCCTTTACCCATATGCTCTTTCCTTAGGATTCTCTTGGGAAGCTCAGGTTGGATGCTGACAAACGACATCTGGAGGGAAGAGGTTGATAAAGTTAATAGATAAGATTGCTCGGAAAGATCTCAGGTGATCTCCTGCCTACGTATCTCCATTGACCAATGGAGAATCAGAGCAGCGTAGTTCCCCTCACTAGGGATGAAAATAACTTCGTTCACAATTTCCATAACCAAGCTCATCTGAGTCTTTATCTGGTTGACTTCCTGTTTCAGCAGTTTCTGGTTCTGAAATAAAGCTTGTACCTCTGCCCTAAATGGCCCCAGCCGGGTCTTCGTTTGATTACCTCTGCCCGGAGTTGCTTCAAATATATACCTCAATGATTGTGATTCAAGTTGTTCAATCTGATGAGAAATCAAGTCAGAAGTTGTCTCTGAACACCTGTCAAGAATGCAAGGATGTATGCAAATGCCATGTTCAATTATTTTTGAGGAATCTATCTGCTTTGATTCAAGTTTTGACACAGACAAAGTCCAATGGCATGATTCAGATATGTGATCCTCGGAAATAACTGAACATATATGCTGGAATGATATGATGTCATGTATGCAACAGGCGTGTGATCAATAGTCTGATGTTGGTGTTGAGCAGTGAACCAACTGTCTGAATAGAACCATAATAGCAACACCATCTCTGTACAGAACCCCATAACTGAGAACCTAATAACTGTAGAACTGGATCACATAATAGAACAATCACTGATGGCGTTGAAGTTGAACAACGAGCCAAGTGTCTGTGGAGAGTCACAATATCAAGGTCACAATGGTAATCACAGTAACAATTTCTCTGAATAGAAATCCTGGATCTCAGAATCAAAGAACCATAGAACACTGAACAATACTGGCAAAATGGGTATGTTGAAGTTTAGGGTTCCTGCAAACCTGTAAACCCCTCCCAATCTCACAGGTGTGCTACTCGGGTCAACATCACGGACTCTCAAAGCCGAATAGCAATAATACGTTCACCATTTCCGAGAAATGGCTCATGACCAAATCAGGGAATCGGTTTGGCATTATGTACTAATCAGGGAGGTCTCAGCTGAGTCCGGAAAAACAAGCATCCCTCATAAGTCCTCAGCTTCAAGCACTGAATCGAGAAACAATAGTACATTCATCCTGAAGGGTACAATACTACCGTCATACGAACAGTTTGCCTTGACTGGATTCCTATGAGAGAACCAGGTCATCCTATTCGAGTTCCCAATGGACCCTTAGATGCGAGTGGGTTTGCCAACAAATGTGGTCTGCCACTGTCATCACCGGAGAGGGGTGTTCCCATTAAGGTCCTCGAAGATCGGTCACCAGATGCACATAACTATCAAGGTCGTACCCTGAAGTGAGGTAATCCCCACACAGGATAGTTCCAAGACGGTCGCAATCTGGGTGTGGAACACATCGCCACCCATCATGGTGAGATACCATGGGAGTACAATGTCTGTCCACGCTAATCCTATGGTGCACTCAAGCCGGGTAGTTGGCTTATCTCACAGTAACTCCCATCCCACAGAAAAAATGAAAACCAGCACAGCCAGACAGTCCAGTATAATATGATGCATGGAAAATAAAATACTAAAAGCGGTAAATAAATGAAATAAAGTAAAGCTGTAAAGTAAGACTGTAAATAAAACAGTAAAGCTAAACTAAAGCACTCAGCATCAAACAGATAAACACCCAAAGAAACAAAACCAAACAGGCGCTAGGATTGACTCTACAAGGGAAACCGGAAGAATCAGGTTAGGTCCCCAGCAGAGTCGCCAGCTGTTGCTCCCGGGATTTTCATCCTAGTACAAACGCGAAAGTGGCGCGGAAAAGGTAGAGTCGCCAGCCAGACATTTTTATCCCGAATGAATGGGAAAGGTAATGTTGCACAAACCTGAGGAAGAAGGAAAGGACAAGGTCCTGTGAACCAAAGATCTGAGTTCGGGAGTCGGTTACGACCTGGGAAGGTATTAGCACCCCAGATCGTCCGTCGTACCCGACGGGATCCACGCTTGCTTGTTTGTTTCAAAGGGTGAGAAAATATAATTGCTGCTGAATAAAACCGCTAACTGGAATGGGAATGAGAAATGAGAAGAGAACTGAAATAAGAAAATGGAAAGAAAGGGGAAATGTAGGGAAAATAAATAATGTGCTCGAACGAGCCCTACCCCGCTGCCTACGTACCTCATCGGGATAATGAGGATCAGAGTCGACGTAGTTCGCCTAACTAAGGCGGGAACTATTTGTTTGTGTTTTTTATGCTGGAACTGCGTATGTCTATGCTCAGGTGTTGCAGGCTCGTCTGGTACGAGTGCGTTTACCGTCTTGCATGCGAGACAAGTTGCCGCGAGTTCGCGTTGTGAGTGAATGAGATGAGAAAAGAAGTTCCCGCAGGATAGTCACTTGTTATTTGTTTTTGTCTTTTAAGAGAAATGTTTTGAATTTGTTTGTGAACTGTCTTGTACTAAGACCTATCCATCGCGGTGAGTATTTACACCTCGCCCCGAAACAGGACGCGTATAATCACTTCACAACAAAGTCTCGTGTCGTACAAGATTGTTCGGTTTTTATTAGGTGTTTTATTGCTTTTCCTTTTGAGAAGAGAAAGAATGACTCAAGTTGATAAAAGGACAAAATCTAAGGGACTAAGACTCAATCCTAAGTTAATTATCATATTCAAAAGGGAGATCCTATGGTTAATGAGGTATTCTAATCCTAAGAAAGAAAAGGAAAAGAAGAAAAAATAGAATTAGAACTCAACTTACTTCCTAAGGAAGTTAAGTTGTCTCTAAAGAAAGGGAAAGCCTAAAGCAAGGCACAAAATGCTAAGACAAACATAATTAAAATGCATAAGAGATAGGAATGAAGTAATGGTTACCTCAATCTTCCCCCCTACAAAACAAAAGTTAGCATGACAATGCATATTGAAAGTAAAATAAAAGCATGAAAGCGATTAAGTACCATAAACGTCCTAGAATGGAGCTAGGGTTCAAAATAAGACCTAAATCTAAAGGTGAAGGTACCTAAAGGTTACATGACTTCTAAAGTCAGTAGCTGCATGATATAGGTCCCTAAGTATACTATGATATCTCACAAGATCAAACTATGTCAAACTATGTACAAAACATTCACCTAAGTTCACATAAATGCAAATTAGGGCTCATGGCTGAAGTATGAATGCATATGGCTTACAAACATGAATTAATACATGAAATGAGCATCAAAGTCAGTAGTGAATGCTTATGAATGAGGACTAATGAATATACAATCATGGATGCAATGGATTAGGCATATGGAGCAAGGAGAAGAATACATGAGAAGAAATGAACAAAAATCGCATAAAATCGCAAATGATGCAAATTAAAGATGAATGGCATGTGAATATGCATGGAATGATTATGGGTCAGTAGCATACAAGGTATGAGATGCAATTAGAATGCATGAATAGGCATTAATGATTTCCACACAATTCAAGTTATTATTTAGAGGAGAAGAGAAACTAGTTTAGGTTAAAGTTAATTCACATGAGTATGCACTTTAAAGCACCAAAACAAACCAAATGAGTATGGTTCAAAAAGTGACATATGACTGGAATTAAAAACATACAAATGACATATAATCAACTCCTAGAAGCTACCAAAAATCCCCTCACGAAAATGGCATGAATGCCTTCTTAACACTTAGGTTATGCGACACGTAAACACATGAATCAACCTAAGATCTAGGTGACATGGAAAAATAGAAAAAAGCCTTTAAAAATTATTAAATTAAGTCCCTAGAATGATATAGTCAATATCTAACATGGTCTAAAAGGATTTCACAAAATTATGCACCAAAGTGCCAAAACAATTCCTTGACTAGCAAGGTAACAAAACATGATCACCAAAAACAACTCCACAAAGTGGATCAAAAAGGGCATCTAAAATTATGAAAAAAAATGCCTAAGGAGAATCAAAATGTCACAAATTATAGTGATTAATCACACACAAAAAATAGGTTTCACACCTATGGGGAAAAAACGATTTTGGTCCCTTATGCCAAAACACCCCTTTTTGGGACAGCTTATGATCTAAAATCCAAATTAATTATTAAAACCACCCAAATCTGGAAACAAAAAATATGAAAAATTAATTAAGAGGATAAGGATTACTCATGAATTTTTCCAGAATTTTATCACACTTAAAAATATTTTTAATAATTGCGACGAAACGGGCAAAAAAGTGGATTTTAAGGGGAAGTGAAAGGAAGCGATCCTAATGGTTCGTAACCTAATCCCTAAGTTCCGAAATCGATACATATCATTAAAAATCACAAATAAATCCAATGCCTCAGGTGGGAGGGCTCAATATGCACCTTAAGTTATATGATCCTAAGTCGCATACAACTAGAATGGTGCATTAAAGTAGAGAATCGAGATTACTTACTTGGTCGAAGTGCCGATTCTTTCACATAAAAGAAATCCAAAAAAAAAACTTCAAGCCAAGCCTTGTAATCTCCCATGAGAAAAATAAATGCTAATCTTCCATAATTGCTTTATGAAGATCCTCCATAATCGAAACAAAAACAACGGCACAAAATATCATTTGAATCCAAAGGTATCCCACAAATAAAGTGGAATACCAACCAAACAACCGTCGTTAAGATCTTTGCGAGAACCTTGCATGAACTCAACAAACGCATTAGAAACCAAAAAGAGGTGCAACCGGAAGTTGCACCTATGCCTCACAACTCCAAATCAAGTAGAAATATGAATATACGAGTCATGGACATGCATTGAAATTTACGTTTCAAAACGGGGCAGCACTTATGCTCTAACATAAACAACATGCAAACTCAAACCGGAATCGAACAAATTTACATGCAATGAATGAAAAATGATCAACAAACATATATACAAGTCAAAACAAGATCAATGCATCAAAATCGCACCAAAACGAACTTAAAAAGCCTTAAAACGAAAAAACGCGTCAAAAATCACCGACTCGGAATTGAACGAAAATCGCATGGTAACTTAAAAACGTGCCAACGGATTCAAATATGCAATCGTTTTTTGAAAATTCCGCCTAGAAGTGATACTTTTTGGTCGATTTCGTCGGCTGGCAGTAGCAAAATAGCCGGAAAAAATTGTCCGAAATCGACTAAAAAGTTCACCAATGGCTCCGAAATAATCAACAAAGTCAATTTACACTATTCACATTCGCAAAAACGCGCTACGGTTAGGAAGTTATGACCAAAACGCACTTATCGACACGCGACACATGAACAACATCAATAATTAAGCTTCAACCTATCCTATTTCAAATTTGCACATTGAAACAAGCATGAATTTAAAAGTCAAGCACTACAATCAATATCAAGTTATAATAATTAGCTCTCTTAGGAATTTTGTCAAACACCTAACATTCACCGATTATTCTATGTCAACTTTACCAAGCCTTTTCAATCATGCACCACAACAATTATTAGGATAAATTAATCAAGAATCAATCAATAATCAAATCATGAATCAATGCACATAATCTCCACAAGATTAATTCAACTTCAAAATTCAATTCAAGAAACAATTCAACAATTATTCATGAATTAAAGTTTAAGAAGCTTACCGAATGAAGAATCGACGAAGAAATTGCGAATCCGAAGGAAGTGAGACGCGATCATGAACGGAGGAGAGGAGGAGAGGCCGCGCGGCTGCCGGTGGCGGAAGATGGTGGTCTTACGGTGGTGAAGTTGACCGGAGGTGGTGGTTCGTGGCGGCTCGGCTACCGGAAGCTTGATCGGAATTGTTGTGTTCTTGAGTTCTTGATGAAGTTGTTGTTGTGTTCTTGAGAAAGAGTTGAGAGATTGAAATTTGATCCTTTAGAGAGGGTTTGTGAGAGTTTTTTGGTGTTTGTAAATTATGATTGAAGTTATGAGACAAATTGTGGGTCAAAAGAATATATAGTGGAGTGTAAAATGAAAGGCAAAAGGTAGAATTTCGGCTTAAGTGAAAATAACAATATCTTCGGCAAGAAATTTCGACTCTGAGCCTTCCACAATATCGTCCGCCTCTGAATCACAGTTGCAACACAAAAATAACGGACGTCATACGATCAAAATCGAGTGCGATCGATACGTTTAAGCTGCAAGACGTCACTGAATAAGTTGTTTTTTCGGCTTATTTGGTGTCCGCTACTCGAAAATGTGACGAGGCCAACCTCTTCGGAGCATAATCTCGACTCGACTTTGTCATCAAAGTTGTAGATCTATGAGTCAGTGACCTGGTGTTAAAATCTAAGCTCAACCGAACAAACGACGAAGGAGATATGAATTTTCTCGTGAAACCACTTTCAGCATTTTTCTTCGGTTCAGCACTTCAGTTTTGTGAAATAAACCAAAACGACAATCTTTGGAGCACCGTTCGAACTCACTTTTGTAGTTGAAATTGAAGAGGATAAAATTTGTGAACCAACGCTTCAAGAACGGGTGATATCCGATGAAAATTGACCGAGTTATGAATTTTACAAAATCTGACAGACAGTGCACTGCATCAAAGAACCTTACTGGTAATTCGCATTTTCGAGATCCTTCCGCTCGGACCTAACCCAAACTGAATTCACATAATGAAGATAACATCTAAACAGAATTTTAGGCACCGAAATAACATCAATTCGATGAACGAGCCAAGAGTAATGAATTTTTTAGTGTTCAAAACTCACCGGTTCAGCACTGTTTTTCACTATGTCGACTCTAAAGACTCGCACATTCTGAGATCTTCTTCAAAGAATTAGTTCTCGGCCAAAACCCAAAGGTTAGAAAGGATATCAAGACGGAACTTTTGGCATATGAATCTCTCAGACATGTTGACCCAATCAGAAGTTACGAACTCTTGAATACCGCTAGCACAGTTAATCGGCGAAACCGAAATTTCAAAAACAAATAATTCCCGCCATTTTCCTTGATGAATTGGCCTCCGAGCCGAACACAAAAGTTGTAGAGAATACCAAAATAGTCTAAAATATTGAGTTTCAAGCCAAAATGAGTTTCCGAGCATAAGTTACAACTTTTGCAAACTGCACCATAAAACTGATATTCTGCTTAAACTCCTTTGAATCAACCGAGAACTTTTGGTTTCTTCTAAGATTCTTGTGCACGTTCCGCATGAAAAAATAAAGGCCAGTCGCAACCTGTGAAAGCTCAAATGGAGATGTATATTCATGTATGTTTATGATGCAATTGTGATCTAAATGCAATGCAATGTATGAAAGGATATGCTAAATGGCATGAAAATGAGAGGGCAAATTTTGGGATGTTACAAGACTCACTTTCACTAGCTAGGATGTTCGAAAAGTCTTGGATCTTTCCACTTTTGAGCAGGCTCTCGATGCGTACTGCAACTATCATCAAATCAGAGAAGCTTGATGTCCCAATGCTACTCATTCTTTCCAAGTACGGACCTTGCAACGTGCCCACGAACAGGTCCACTAATTCTCTGTATGAAAGTGGTGGTTGTACTTGTGCCGCCAATTCTCTCCACCGCTGTGCATATTTTCTGAAAGATTCACCAGTTCTCTAAGATAGGCTCTGCAAGTGCGTGCGACATGGCGCCACGTCCACGTTATACTGGTATTGCTTTACGAAAGCCCTGGATAAATCATTCCACGATCGGATACGACTGCTTTCCAAATCCATATACCAACTTAAAGATGCCCCACTTAAACTGTCCTGAAAATAGTGAATCATCAGCTTATCATTGCATGCATGAGAAGTCATTTTTCTACAGAACATCACCAAATGACGCTTCGGGCAACTGACACCAGTGTATTTCTCAAACTTCGGAGTCTTGAAATATGGAGGAATGACAAGACCAGGCACCAAACACAGGTTTAGAGCATCAAAACCAAAGGCATCAGGATCTGCTAAGGCTTTGAGTTGCTCGTCCAACACACGAAACCTTTCAGCAGGATCAAAACTTGGTGGATCCTTGGTTTTCACAAGAGGGATTTCCCCTTGGAAGTTCGGCATAGGGAAAGCAAAACTCTGATAATCTGTAGAATCAGAAGAAGATGAAGGTTCACCTCGGACAACAGATGGTTCAGGTACACTTTGATTCACGATCGGGATCTGTGCAGGCTGAGCTTGAGTAAGGTTGTTCACTTGCGGAAGATCCTCATCAGGATAAAGACCATACAGGGGATTGGTCATTGAAGTGAAACCAGGTGGAAACTCAACATTCTGACGGTTGTTCTCTGACATGGCTACTGACGGCTTCCAATCTGACCTTTTACCTCTTGACACTGCTCAGTCAAACTTCAAACAACTTTCGTCTTCCAATGGTTACCGCTTGTTCAAACTGAATACCGGGAAATCAGCTGGTTGGTCATGGACAAAAGAGGAAGGATGAGCTCTCTGGAAGAAGGAAATGCAATGCAGATGCAAATGCAAAATGCAATATGATGATGCAAAAGATGCAAAGACATGTGATCACAGCCTGAAAACTTCCTGGAATCTGGAATACTGAACCAAGAATCAAGTGTCTGTAACCACAAGATCTCTGTATAAAAACCAAAATAGTAGCCGAGAACCAAAGGTCAAGAACTTCAGGATCATAGTGACCGGATCAAAACATAGAACTGCACTGGTAACCAGGGTATGTTGAGGTCAAGGGTTCCTACAAACCTGTAAACCCCTCCCAATCTCACGGGTGTGCTCCGGGTCAAACATCACGGACTCTCAAAGCCGAATAGCGATAATACGTTCACCATTTCCGAGAAATGGCTCATGAACAAATCAGGGAATCGGTTTGGCATTATGTACTACGCAGGGAGGCCTCAGCTGAGTCCGGGAAAAACAAGCATCCCTTATAAGTCCCCAGCTTTGAGCGCTGAAATCGAGAAACAATAGTACATTCAGCCCGTAGGATACAGTACTAATGTCATACGACCAGATGCTTTGAATGAGTTCCTATAAAAGAACCAGGCCATCCTATGCGAGTCCCCAGTGGACCCTCGGGTGCGAATGGGTTTGCCACGGAATGTGGTCTGCCATTGCCACCACTGGAGAGGGTTGTTTCCACAAAGGTTCTCAAAGATCGGTCCCCAGATGCACATAACTATCAAGGTCCTATCCCGAAGTGGAGGAAATCCCCACACAAGATATTTCCAAGACGGTCGCAATCTGGGCATGAAACACACTGCCACTCATCATGTCACATGCGAGTACAATATGTCCACTCTAATCCTAGGGTGCACTCAAGCCGGGTACTTGGCTTATCTCTCAGAAACAGTATCACCCGAGCCCACCAAACAGAAAACCAGTCCAGTATGATATATATGATGCGGAAAATAAATACTGAAAACTGTAAATAAAGCTGTAAATAAAGTTGTAAACAACAACAGTAAAATACAACAAGCCCCAGCAAACAAACATCACCCAATGAAACAGCAACACACAAGCGAGAGACTCACAGGGGAACCAAAGATCATCTGGTGTGCAGTCCCCAGCAGAGTCGCCAGCTGTCGCTCCCCGGATTTCCATCCTGGTACAAACGCGAAAGTGGCGCGGAAAAAGAATAGATTCGCCAGCCAGGCATTTTTATCCCGAAGAGAGGGAATGGCAATGCTGCACAAACCAGAAGAAAGAAGAGAAAGGACACAGGTCCTACGAACCAAAGAGACTGAGCTCGGGAGTCGGTTACGACCTAGGAAGGTATTAGCACCCAGATCATCCGCCGTACCCGACGGGATCCAGGCTTGCAAAAGAAACTGTTTCAAAGGGTGAGGGATGAAAACTGCAGCAAAAGAAATAAAAATGAAAAGAAACTGGAACTGGAAAAGAATTGAAATAAGAAAGCAAAAGGAAAAATGTAGGAAAAATAAAGATTGTGCTCGAACGGGCCCTACCCCGCTGCCTACGTACCTCATCAGGATAATGAGGATCAGAGACGCCGTAGTTCCCCTAACTAGGGGTACTAAAAGGAAATTGCTTGTGAATTAAAGGCTTGAACTGCCTATGCCATTGCTCAGGTGTTGCAGACTCAGACGACGAGTGCATAACCGTCTTGCAAAGTGACAAGTAGGAGCAAGTTCGCGGACAGAGCGAATGAGGTGAGAAAAGAATTCCCGAAGGAAAGACGCTTATTGTTTGTTTGGTGTTTTTTAGAAGCTTTTATGAGTGAAGGTTTGCATAGGTAAGTGTACCTAAGTCTTACTCAATGGGATGTGTACGTCTCGCATCATCCCGAAATGGAATGCGCAAGAGGCACACCTATCTATGGAGGAAATCCCCAAAGCTAGTCCCACAAGTGAAGGCTTGAGCACACTGGCCTATTACCATTATTAAGTATTTTTGTGGTTTTTTTGGTTAAGAAGTGTTTTTTTAGTTTTTCTTCGTGAAGTACTCATGCTAAGACCTATCCACCACGAGTGATGACTCACACCTCGCCCCGAAATGGAACGCGTGCAAGCATCTCATAGCAAAGTCCCATATCACATGAAAGTACTCAACCTTTATTAAGTGAATTAGAATTAAGTTTGAAGATGGGAAGAGAGAGAACACAAAAGGATCATAAAGGTAAAAGCTAATGGTAAAAGTCTAATCCTAATATTCACATGCTCGGATGGTCCTAGGTTAGTGAGTCTCACTATCCTAATGAAGGAGAAGAAAAAAAAGAAGATGAAAGGAGAAGCACCACAGTGGCCTAAGCACACCTCAAGCTAAGAAAGAATAAAAGATGAGGAAGAAGAAAAAATGAAGAAGAAGAGTTAGATGAATTAGAAATACGATAAGGAGATGAGAATGCAAAATGGAAATAAGATGAATAATGCACAAATAGAGCCTACACCAGTAGGACTTTCAGATGCAACAGCATGCAGTAAGTAAAAACGGTCCTCAGTGGTACCTAATGGAGAAGGTCTGTTGCCTCTTTAATTCGTGCAAAAGAAATCCAGAATAAGTATCAAGAAGAAGATTCACACAATCAAGCGCAATTGTAAATCATCGGGATATCAGACAAATGTCGTGTAGGCTTCCAGTACCCAAATTATAACCAAGAGCTAGCACGCGTAAAAACACAGTCTAAGCTCAACTCGTATCCAGAGGTCTCATTAGTCCTGACAAAAATTATGGAACAACTAGTCACAAAGTTATCATCACGCTTTATCCCCTATCCAGAAACCTACAAAAACATTCAATAGAAAACTAAAACCAAAATTAAACAAAATCTTATATGTAAAAGAAAACAAAATTAATTGAGATTAAAATCTAAACTAGATTAAGATTAACAATTGAAACAAAACAAAATTATTTAAGATTAAAATCTAAACTAATATTCTAAAACAAAAATCTCTAAACTTTTAATAAAATATTAACTATTATCTTAACAAAGTTATGTATATACAAAACTAAATTTTAACATTAATTATAATTGAAATAAAGAAAAAGATGAGAAAGAAAATGGAAAACAGGGGGAGGTGTTGTTCGCAGGAAAAGGGGGAATTCAGCAAGCTCCAATGGACTTCAATGGGTCTAAGCCCAAATTTATCAACAAAAATGAGGGGGGAACTTCCGCTGAAAACAGGGTGAGATTAGAAACCCAAATGGGCTGAGTCTGAATGCAATGACAAACCAATATCAAGCCTTCGCCTTATATAAAAAAAACGAAAATTAAAACAAATTATAATAAGGTGAAAAAAAACAAATGTTAACAAAGAAATAAAACTCAGATAGAAATAAGTGAAATAGGGGGAAAACAAATGAACCCCTTCTTCAACGCAAAGAGACAACGCCGACCACCTTCCGCGCTAGAAAAAACGTCGCCGACCCCTTCAACTCTGCTTTCTCTCCGGAGGACTCTTTTCGGCCCCTAATCGCCGTTTTCCAACCTCACCACCTTGAATCGTGTCACCGCAAACCCTACGTCTCTCAAATCCGCGACGGCGTCTACAGTGGTGACTTCAACTCACTCAACTTTCGGCGATTTAACTTCTAAATCGCACTGCCTCTTTCTTCGACATCCAAACAGGGAAGAAATCCTGCGACCTCTCTTCGTCTTTGTCTGAAACGCGATGAACAACAAGAATGAAAATGGCCGCCGTGATTTGACCTTGTCGATCACTCTCGCGACTTTGTATCGGTCACGGTTTGCTTATGACTTCACAGTGGATCACATGTGAAGCTCTTTATTCGATGAGTTTCGAACTCGTGAATCCCGACGAAACTCCTCTTCTACTCTATTCTGTTTTCTGGTTTTGCGTTTCTGTTGACGTTGTTGTTCTGAAATTGCGGAGGTGGTTATTGTGAGTGTGTTTCGGTGTGTTGTCGAAGGCGGAGGATGTTGGTTGGTTTGATAAGGTGATGGCGGATGATTGAAGCTTGTTGAAGGTTTTAGTGATTCGATGAAGGAGATGTGTTATTGTTGATGTGATGAAGAAGAGGTTCGGTCAGTTGAGGGTTTATGAGTTTTGAAGTGGTTGTATTGAAGATTGAAGAGTTTTGAAGAAGGAAAAGGGGGACGTGATTGTGTTGTGGAGTCCTTGTTATGCAGGTTTACGGTTTGTTCTTTCAATCAAACCTCATCTCTCTCTGATCAAATCTTTCCCCATCTGTTTTCCTTTGATTTTCTCAAATCCAGTTTTCTGTGTTGGTTTCAGATTAGAGAATGGTTTTTTGTGAGGTGAATTGTGTGAGTTTGTTTGAAGAGTGCACGATGAATTGAGTCACCGTTGGAGTGTGTATCTCGTGAATCTTTTGCTGCGTGAGAGGTGTGTGTGGCATGCGTGAAGGAAGCGGGTCAGTACGAGTGTTTTCGTGATGAAAAAAAATGTGAAGAAAAAGTGTGTTTGTGCGTGATCCAAATTTTGCAGTGTGCTGCGTGATATTTTGTGCGTGTGGGGTGGAAAATGAGTGGGGCCAGGTTGAGGAGTGATTTTGCTGTGTGTGTGATGATGGAATGTGTTGGAGTGAAAAAAATGCAGGCTGTCCGTTGAGTTTGTTACAGACGTCGTGATGTATGCGTGGGTTGGTAAAAATGTGGGCCATGGCTTGTGGCATGAAATTCACAGTGTGAGACTATAATATTTGGAGCTGAAGAAAATAATAATTAAAAAAAATGAAATTCACAGTGTGAGACTATAATATTTGAAGCTGAAGAAAATAATAATAAAAAATGTTTCCTATTTCTTCCTATTTTTTATATACCTTTGATGTAATGAAACATGGGCTTTGTAGAATAAATGATGTGGGCTTAGTAATTTGAATTGGACTTGGTTTTATGTAAAAAAAATGGATAATTAGATAGATGGTTATTAATAATAATAATAATAACAAAAATGTTTGGATGGAAAAAATGGAAAAGAAATCAATATTTATATGGATATGGAATGAATAGGATAAATCGAGAAAAGTGGGAACAAAAATGGTCATATGAACAATGAATAAAATTCGGACAATGAATCGGTTAATGAAATGGGATGTGATTAAGAAAAGGGATTTGGATGGGGATAATGGTTTATGAAGTGGATATTCAGGTAACCGAAAATATGGACATGGCTCTCACCCACACACATACGACCATAACCCACAATTTCAATTCAAAATCAACTTATCCATTTCTCCACACACCTTTGATAAAAGCAATGAAGCACACTAACAACTGAACAGTCGTAATCGGAACAAACAACCATCTGAGTTAAACATCTTCTGAATTCGTGGCCAAATAAATCTTGAATCACCATAAGTCCGTCTGAATCGACCTCTTAGAAAATAAATCCATAAATGAACTACTAATGAATAAACAAACAGACAAATTGGCTCAAAACTTCCCGTAAACCACAACTTGACGACTTGACGAACTCATCGCACCACAACTTGACTTTGAGCGCTCATTTCCTGAGAAATAGGCTTGATGGGACAGAAATCCATGGTGACGAGCCGAATGAATCAGTGAACAGTTTTCAGACCTGAAATTCTTTGTCAGGGAAATAAACCCTAATTCCCCAAAAAATAACCGATCCCATGTCTTAGGAGCTTATGCAAATGGTATGCAAAATGCGCATGAATACAAAAACAAAAAGCTGACAAAGAAAGAAAAGCCAGAGGGAAAATTTGGGGTGTTACAGTTACAAACCATTCCTACAAGATCAAGCAGAGGTTGCTAAGGAGCCCAAGTTCATAAGTGGGGAGATGCTCGCCCCAGATGCTGTTAATAACGTGGAAGACGAGGTGGAAAGTGACCTCAACCTGGAGAGCTGGATTCGTCCAAGGATCCCGGGTCACCAAGTCCTTAACTAGTCTTCCCAGGAAATTATAAGGGTTACTCCTGCAGAGTAATTATTATTTCCTGCCTTTTTTAGCATGCATCAAGTCCTGCATCTTGCCCAACGTGTCTGGACTCATTTTGTAATTGGGCCATATTTGTAATTTTGTGCAAATGGAATATCAATGAATATCAGACATCTTTTGCAAACAATTTTCCTCTTTCGCTCACTGTCTTTTCATTTTTTGTTATTTTTCGCACAAAACAATAAAATAGCAATGTTTTCAAAATAAATAACTTCATTTTCTGAACAAGATTAAAATTGATCACTAAAATGAACAAATCTCAACCCTTGCAGAAATAATCCTCCAAATTGCACCGACAACAACACTGTTATGACCTTGTATGACTTCGACAATCCAATTAATCAAGCTGATGAAGGGGTTGAAGAAGACTATGAGTTGCCTGAAGAGTTAGCCAGGTTGCTGAGACAAGAAGAGAAAGTGATTACTCCTCATTAGGAGGAGGTTGAAACTTTTAATCTTGGTACCGAAGAGGATTTGAAAGAAGTGAAGATTGGGGCCAGTCTGCAAGCTTCAGTAAAAGAACAACTTATCAACATGCTTCGAGAATATGTCGACGTCTTTGCTTGGTCCTATCAAGACATTCCAGGTCTAGATACGGATATTGTGATGCACAAGTTACCCTTGAAAGAAGATTTCCCTCCTGTGAAGAAAAAGCTACGCCGTACTCGCCCAGATATAGCCATGAAGATTAAGGAAGAAGTACAAAAACAGTGGGACGCCGGTTTCCTTGTTGTAACTAGTTACCCGCCGTGGGTTGCTAACATTGTACCCGTGCCTAAGAAAGATGGTAAGGTGCGTATGTGTGTGGATTACCGGGACCTTAACAGAGCTAGTCCGAAGGATGACTTCCCATTACCTCACATTGATGTCACCCGAAGACATGGAGAAAACAACCTTCATCACACCTTGGGGCACATTTTGTTACAAGGTAATGCCTTTTAGACTGAAGAACGCCGGTTCCACTTATCAACGGGCTATGATAACGTTATTCAACGATATGATCCACAAGGAAATTGAATGCTACGTGGATGACATGATTGCTAAGTCCCTTACTGAAGAAGATCACCTGGTAAATCTGCTGAAGTTATTCAAGCGTCTGAAGAAATATCAGTTGAAGTTAAACCCCAACAAATGCACATTCAGAGTACGTTCTGGTAAGCTGCTAGGCTTTATTGTAAGTGAAAAGGGAATCGAGGTTGATCCCGACAAAGTCAAGGCCATTCAGGAGATGCCTGCACCTAGGACTGAAAAAGAAGTTCGGGGGTTCTTAGGTAGATTGAACTATATATCAAGGTTCATATCTCACCTCACTGCAACCTGTGAGCCCCTGTTCAAACTATTAAGAAAGGAACAGACAGTCAGGTGGAACGATGATTGTCAGAAAGCTTTTGACAAGATCAAGGAGTACCTGCAAGAACCTCCAATTATCATGCCTCCAATTGAAGGAAGACCTTTGATAATGTACCTAACAGTATCAGAAGGATCAATGGGGTGTGTGCTGGGCCATCATGACGAGTCTGGTCGAAAAGAGTACGCAATATACTACCTAAACAAAAAGTTTACTGACTGTGAACAACGTTATTCACTGCTCGAGAAAACTTGCCGTGCTTTAGTGTGGGCTGCTCGCCGACTAAGACAGTATATGCTGACTCACACTACCTTATTGATCTAAAAAATGGACCCCGTCAAGTACATATTTGAGAAGCCAACACTTACCAAAAGGGTTGCAAGATGGCAAATGATTCTAACAGAGTATGACATTCAGTACACATCTCAAAAGGCCATCAAGGGCAGTGTACTGTCTGACTATCTAGCTGAGCAACCCATTGATGATTACCAGCCCATGAGATTTGACTTCCTTGATGAAGACATCATGTACTTAAAAGCAAAAGATTGTGAAGAGCCAATTCACACTAAAGGGCCTGACCCAGAAGAAGAATGGACTATGATGTTTGACGGGGCTGTCAATATGAATGGTCGTGGGGTTGGTGCATTGCTCATTACACCTAAAGGAGTTCATATGCCTTTCTCGGCAAAACTCACCTTTTCCTGCACTAACAACAAAGCAGAATACGAAGCGTGTATCATGGGTCTTGAGGAAGCCATTGAACTCAGGATCAAGACATTGAATGTATTTAGAGATTCAGCTTTGGTAATGTTGCACCCCAAAATTTTCCCTCACCTAGACTAGACATTGTGTACTAAGGTGTCCCAAGAGGTTCACAAGGTTCACAATTAGTCAGAAATTTGACAATTCCCTCAGACAAAGCATCCTCCTAAGCAAGGCATCCTAAACTAGGGTTTTGAGTTTCATCAAGCTAAATGGATTTCCAAGGCTTCAAGTGAGCTTCATAGCATCCTATATGTCTTCAAGAATCCCTATGTCAAGTTTCAAGACTTTCCCAAAAGGTTTGCTCAGTCAGATGATCAGATATGCAAAAATCAGTCAAAGTGGTTAAAAAGTCAAACAGAGGTCAACTGTGGTCAAACCAAAGTCAAAATTCATGATTTTTTTGCCAACATCAAGTTTATGAAGTAAAATTCATCATTTGATCAAGGGTTGATCATGATTCATCAAAGAGATTTCAGATCATCAAGAATCAGGAATTTCTAAATTAGGGTTTTCACAGGAAAAAACAACTGAACTTTGACCAGCCATAACTTTCACATGCTTCATCAAAAAATTTCCATCCAAATCTCATTTTGAAGGAAATTGAATTCTCTACAACTTTGTGTCTCACAAGCCAAGCCTAAAAATGCTTCATTTGGAAGGTATGAGCTAAGACATTATAGGTCATTTTAAAAGTCAACAAAAAGTCAACATCTTCCAAAGGGCATAATTTGAAAATGGTAAAGGATATGGACATGAGACCAATAAGGTTGGTTAGAGGACTCTCTAAGCTTTCCAAAATATCCAAGAACACCCTCATAGCCTTAAAATTTAAGGAGATATGCCTTTGCAAAGTTGGGAAATTTTTGGGAGGTTTATGAATCAAATAGGGCCTTAAAACCAAATTTCTCCAAATGAGCTTGCAATGTTATGATCCAATCCATACAAAGACCTCAAGCACGACCCAAAGCAACTAAATTCTGATTTTTTATTATTTATTTATTATTTATTTTGATTTTATCCATTAAAAGTCAAATTAAATCTAAATAAAATATAAAAATCAATATTTGGACATGATTCTTCTTCTAGAAAATCTTAAAAATCATTTAAAGTTGATTGAAATCATGTAAAATCAGATTGACCAAAATTAGAAAGCTTTGATGAGATATTTTTCAATATTTGAAAGTGTGAAACTTCATGATCAAGCAATCACTACAAAGCCCAAAAATCCAGCTTCTTTTGACCTAATTCTCTTCCATACATATAGACAAACTAAAGACAATCACAAGGAGACGAAAATCCTGCCTCCAAGAACAAGAACAAAACTTCAAATTTCACAAAAAATCTCACAATCAGATTCTTATTTCCAGGCTATCTCCAAAGCTTTTGAAGGTTGCAAATCATTCCTGGAAGATCACTGAATGTTTTTGGATCATAAAATCATCCCTTCATGCATTGAAACATGCTAACCGAATCATTCTTGTTCTTCAAAATATTGTTTTTCGATTTCACATATTTAGCTAATATAAACTAATTTTGTTGTTTGATTTGTGTTAGTCATGATCTATAGATGGTTTCTGGACAGTTTCTTGAAGAATCATAGCCTAGAACATGAACTGCCATTGTTAGGGTTTCGTGTTTCAAATTGGGGGTTCCTGAAATACCAAATATAAATAAGTTCTAAGGACATAGATGAATTGTATGAGTCATAAGGAACTCATTAGTATAATTGATTTGATGAAATTGTACTGGTTGAATGGTGTTTGAATTTCGCAGGTTCAAAAACGCAAGAGAATTCGCAGGAAAATCCCTGGATAAATTCACAGGAAAACCTGTGAATCCTGAGAAAGAAGATGATGAAGTTGGCGCGAATTTCATATTTAAAATTTGTTTTGTTTATATAATATATTGTTGCTGTTTGTTTATCACAAGCGCTGCAGTGGTCCAGTGGCAAGGTGTTTGTGTGTTATTGCAATGGTCCTGGGTTCGAATCTGCCCCAGGCCATTTTGTTTTGTGTTTTATTTGATTTTTGCAGGTTTAAAATAAAAGGAATGTTGCTCAACACATACACACCAGGCGCAGCTGTCCTAGTGGTGGTGATGCTGGACCAAGGGTTGTAAAGCCTAGGGCGTGGGTTCGAATCTTAGCCCCAGGTATTTTGTTTTTCTTCAAATTTTTTGTATTTATTTGTTTATATATTATTATATTCATTTAAATTCTTATAAAACTAATTTCTAAACAATAATTTATAATATTTTCCTATAAAATTTCATATTTTTAAAAATCATAATTTATTTTCTTAAATTTAAATTGTTTTTTTTTATTTTATAATATGTTTATATTTATTATTATCATGTACATATTTTTGTACATAAATTAACTAATTAGGTTTAGATTAATTCCATTAACCCTAATTCTCAAAACCCTAATTTTATTAACCCTAATATTTAACCTAACTAATTTTTTTTTCTAAACCCTAATTAAACCATTAATCATTATTTTAATATGTAAATAGTTTATTATTTGTTTATTATTATTAATCTTATCTTCTTAATTAATTCTAAAAAACTTTTCTAATACTAATTTTTTCTTGCTAAAATTCTTATTTCTTTTATTTTATTATTCTAACCTTTATTCTTATTTTATTACTATTAATATTTAATTATTGCTTATTTATTATTATTTATATTTATCATTATTATTATTTCTCGATTATATTGTAATTGTCCCAAAGCCTTGTAATATTTATAGGTTTATATTTTTGCTTTATTTATTATAAATATATTTATTGTATGGTTAGTAATTTAGGGTGTGTATAACATGTTTGTAATTAAAATCAACTTAGAAAATTAACTTAAATAAGATAAATATTTGAATATGAACACGCACACACGTAAGTCGGTCTTTGATCGCCATCTCGCACTTCCTAGGGTTGCCTCTCAGTTGCCTATTTCAAAAGGTCAAGTAGGGTGTCTTAAGCAAGTCCCTTCATAAATATCATCAACTCCGTACAGTTTTAAAGATCAAGTCCCTTCGAGGTTGCCTACGATAAATGATCTTGTCCCTTCGAATAAAAGATGATAAGTCCCTACGAATTGCTAAAGACACCCTACAGTTGCCTATATCCATATGACCCTACACATGTCCCTTAACATCCAAGGTAATGACTACCTATTCCTTAATAATAGGGATAGTCTTACCATTTAAAGAACATACGAGAACATGAAAGACTTAATCTATGGTAGGTTTCTCTTAATTACTTGCTCACATTTCTAAATACTCTTTACGCCCCACTTTTCAAACAATTTTCAAAAAAACAAGGCTTTGTATACATCCATACGAGGATCATTACAAAGTACTTAAAGAAATTTTTCTAATCACACACTACACTCTTGCAAACAAACAAAGTGAGCTAAGTAACTAAGAGCCCATGGATAACCATGGATATAAAGGGTGCTAACACCTTCCCTTTATATAACCTACCCCCCAAACTCAAGTCTTTTAAAATAGGTCTTTCCTGTTCTTTTATGTCCTTTCCTTTTGGATAAAATAAAAGTCGGTGCCGACTCTTGCTATCCGCAACATTTATAGAAAGTCAGTTCTCCCACCGTGTTACAGAACTGGCGACTCTGCTGGGGATTTAATAAAAGAGGGGTACCCTTAGGAATTAGATCACTTAAATTGTTTGCTTTGTTTGCTTTATATTACTTGTTGGGCTCTTATGTGTGAAAGATCCTAACCCGAATCTAGTGTACCCTAGGTAAATGGCAATAGACCAAGGAAACTGTACGGCGTATACCGATATGGTTGATCTGGTGGCCATAGTTAGTGTGGCTTCTTGGTTGGTGCTTATGTTCCTTAAGCAAGTTGAGGATAATATGAGGCTGCCATATGTTGTCAATACACTAACTGACTCTTAGAACCCTAGTTATCCCATCTTGACCTTTAGAAAGTAGTGAGATAGCCGACTTTGGTGAAGACTGAAGTTGGTTGATACTCGATGCTACGCTCATTGAGATCCTAAACTTGGAGGGTTTTGGTTGGCAAGTAAGCTGCCTACTGAACAACCACCCTTGTGAAGGATCAATGATATTGAGATCCCTTAGAACCTGGTTACTTTATAGGACAGGATGAACCATCTAAACTTCAGGGGAGGGTACTTACCTTTAAACCTCATGCAAGCCTTCAAACCTAGGGCTATTGTGTGACTTGTTTGTGTGTACCACATGTTTGTGATTGAGCATAACATCATAACATCATCATGCATCATAAGCATAGCATTTTTACTAACCATTTCAAGGACCAAAGGATTTATCTTTGTTCTTTGTTGCAGGTCATGGCTTCTGCTCGTAGGAATACTATCCGAATCAACTTTGTCGGGATACCTTCTAAGCTTAAAGAGTTGGCCTCTCAAGTTTCTGAAAACTCCCAGTTCATCAAGAAGCATGATCACCTACTTGACTTAGTTACTTCAGGGTTCATTGAGGACATGATGAGTGTCCTATTTCAGTTCTTTGATCCTAAACATCATTGCTTCACATTCCCCGACTATCCGCTGGTTCCTACAATGGAAGAATTCTCCAAACTATTGGGTATACCTATCCTTGATCAGAGACTCTTCACAGGCTTAGAAAAAGAGCCTAAACTTGAGGTTATTGCTGCAGCCCTACATCTGAAGAAATCTGACATTGTTCTAGAAACAACAAGTGGAGTTAAGGGTATCCTTGCTAAGGTATTGATGGAGAAAGCTCAAGTGTTCCTGAAGGCTATGAGTTATGATGTTTTTAAGGAGATCTTGGCCTTACTAATCTATGGCCTAGTGTTGTTCCCTAATCCAGACTAGTTCATAGACGTACACGCCATCAACATATTTCTGACTCGCAATCCAGTACCTACATTACTTGGAGACATCTTACACTCTCTCCATACCCGTACTACGAAGGCACGAGGAACTCTGATGTGCTGCATACCTCAATTGTCTAGGTGGTTTATTTCTCACCTTCCTCGATCAGTGATGAAGAATGAACAAGGGTTCAGGTGGTCCAAGAGGATTATGTCACTTTCTCATTCAGATATTCATTGGTGCTCTAGATCCATGGAGAATGTTACTATCAATGACCGTTGTGGGGAGTTCCCTAATGTGCCACTCCTTGGCATAAGAGGAGGCATTACTTACAACCCTTCTTTAGCTCTACGTCAGTTTGGTTATGCTCGGAGTGATGGTCCTCATGACATGCTTATTCAGGGTATTGTGTTCGACTATGACAACGATCTGCAAGGTTACCGTCAAAGGTTCATACGAGCTTGGGATAAAGTGAACAAGGTTGACAGCAAGACTCTGGAACCAAAGTACACTATTCCTATGGAACCTTATCTCAGATGGGTGCGAGCACGTGCTCAAACTCTTATGATGCCCTATCCTGCTATCCTGCCAGTTACCATGGAGCCTGTTGCTGAAGGAGATACTCCTTATATCATTCTTCATCCAGACATGCCCACTGACATAGAAGAGTTACAGAGATCCTGTATCCAGTTGAAGGAACAAAGGGATACTTTTGAGACTCATTTCAAAGCTAGTCAAGAAAGAATCTTGGAGCTGACAAGACAACTTCACGAGGAGCGGAATCTCAACTCATACCTCAACACAAAGAGGAAACGTCCATGGGAGACTTAAAACCCCATCTTTGTACTCTTTTCATTTTTGTTGTAAGCCCGAGAGGCAAACAAGTTTATTGACTAATTAAAGTTTACTTTCTGATTGTTTAAACAAATTTAAATCTTGCGGTCCTTGAAAACATTGCATATGCATTTACATACCATATCATTGGATCACAGGTTTCTTATGAACATGTATCTTATCTTCTCGCTGTTTATTTCAGCAGAAATGGCTCTCGAACAAACTATTAAGGATCTCCAGGCTCAGAATGCACAATTCCAAGAGTTGATCCTGAACTTGTCCAAGGGACAAGATGAGCTGAAGACACTGCTGGCTAAGAAGAAGAAGAAGACTAGAAAATCAGGAGGCCTTATCAACCTGGGTAGAAGATTCAGAGGTCCTATCAAGACAAAGGAAGAAGTTGAGGATTCTGAGTCTGAGAATTCTGAGAAAGAGGGAGGTAGTCTTCATGATACTGTGGAAGATTCTGATTCTGAGGCAAACTATTACCATGATCCTGCTAGTAAGGAGAAGTACAAGATGCTGGTAGACAGAATGAATGCTATGGAACTACAAAAATCTTCTGGGCTTGATTTTTAAGACTTGAGTTTAGTTTTTGGAGTGGCTATACCTATTGGTTTCAAGGTTCCTATTTTTGTGGTGTATGATGGTGTTTCATGTCCTAAGCTGCACCTAAGATCCTATGTCCGGAGGATTCAACCACATACTGCTGATAAGAAACTATGGATTCATTTCTTCCAAGAGAGCTTGTATGGAGCTCAATTAGAATGGTACTATCAACTGGAAAGTGTTAATATTCATGATTGGAATGATCTTGCTGAGGCCTTCTATAGGCAATACCAATATAATGCTGATTTATCACCAATTTGCATGCAGCTTTAAAGCATGTCTATGGGTGCTAAAGAGAGTTTCAAAGAGTATGCCCAGAAATGGAGAGACCTGGCTGGCAGAGTTCAACCTCCTCTGACTGACAGGGAGCTGGTGGATATGTTTATGAGTACGCTGAATGGTCCTTTCTATAGTCACCTCATTGGAAGCTCATCATCTAGTTTCGCCGAGCTGATAATGACTAGAGAACATGTGGAAAGCGGTATAAGAAGTGGTAAGATACAAGTGGGTGCCTCTTCACCAAGAACTGCTTAGAAGCCCCCTAGTGGAAAGAAGGAGTCTAATGTTGTGTATGGTCAACATAGTCGTAACAGGAGTCACCAATCTGTGGGAGCAGTTCACATCTCCAATCCTGCCCCTGCAGCACCAGAGCAACAACACAACAATCAACAGAAGCCTAGAAGACATTTCACCAAGATCAACATGTCAATGGCCCAAGCCTTGCAACACATGTTGAAAGGGGAACTCATTACTTTGAGGGATCCTTCTCAGAATCCTAATACATCCTCTCCTCGATACAATCCTAATGCGAGATGTGCATATCATTCTAATAGTCCGGGACATGACAACAACAACTGTTGGGTGTTGAAAAACAAGATTCAAGACATGATTGAAGCTGGGGAAATTGAATTTGACCCTCCTAGGACCCCAAATGTGATCACTGCTCCTATGCCCAATCATGAGAAGACTGTTAATACTGTTGATGAGGTTTCCTATGTTTCCTCAGTAGCAAATGTGGCTACTCCTATATCCATTATTAAGAAGAAGCTGGTGCAGGCTGGTTTCTTTCCAGGTTGCAATGAAGACTGTTTCTATTGTGCCTATAAACCTGATAGTTGCTGGAAGTTGAATGATGGTATTCAACGCCTCATGGACAATTACACTATATTGTTTGAGAGGACACCTTCTGTTGAAAGTATGTGTGAACATCTGACTCGAAGTACGAAGCTTGAAGATATAGCTATGGTTGATAGAGTACCAATGAAGATTACCTCCAAAGGCCCTGTCAGGATCACTTCTAAAGGTCCTGTCAGGATTACTGCTGAAGGCCTTGTGAAGACTGTTGCTGAAGTTATAATGGCTCCCATGATCATTACCACTCCTGGCCATGTTTCTTATACTTCTGATAAAGCTATACCCTGGAATTATGGTTCTGATGTTTACATCCATGGTGTCAAGCAAGAACCTTTGACTGATGCACCTGTTACTGATGTTAATCTTGATGTTGATAATATTGCTGGATCTAGTAAGATCACCAGAAGTGGAAGAATCTTATCTCCTCAGGCTACCTCCAAAAGTGAAGCTACTCAAACTACTAACTCCACTACTGGGCCAAGTACTGATGCCCGGGGCAAGGGTCCTGTAATTGAACCTGTGCAAGTTGAGACACCGACTGCTGAAAAACCTTTCTAAACAGATGGAAGAGGTACTGAAGATTATTCGCAAGAGTGATTATGATATTGTTGACTAGCTGGGGCATACTCCCTCCAAAATCTCCATGTTATCTTTGCTACTGTGTTCTGAGGCTCATGCTAAAGCCTTAATCAAATTCTTAAAGACTGCTCATGTGCCAAATGAGATTTCTGTGGATCAATTTGAGAATTGTGTTGCACATCTGACTAGTGATAATGGTTTGGGTTTTCCTGATATTGATCTGACTCCTGCCAAGAGGAATCATAACAGAGCTCTGCATATCTCCATTGAATGTAGGGGCACTACTTTGTCGCATGTACTGGTGGACAATGGTTCTTCATTAAATGTGCTCCCTAAAGAGGTTATGGATAAGCTCAGTCCTGAAGATGTTGTGTTAAGACCAAGTGATGTGGTGGTAAGGGCCTTTGATGGTTCAAGAAGAGTGGTACATAGAGAAGTAGACCTTCCAATCAAAGTAGGCTCTCAAGTCTTCAATTCTACTTTCTATGTGATGGATATTCGTCCTGCGTATTCTTGTTTGCTTGGGCGCCCCTGGATCCATGAGGCAGGTGCTGTGACTTCCACCTTGCATCAGAAGTTGAAATATCCGGTGAAAAACAAAATTGTCACTATCTATGGTGAAGAAGAATACATGGTGAGCCATGTGAATACTTTCAAATATGTAGAAATGGAGGGTGAGATGGTTGAAACTCCGTGTCAAACATTTGAAGTTGTTCCTTGCTCTGCTCCTGTTCCTCAGTCTGTCCCTGCTCCTGAAAGAGTTCCTATGGTTACTAATATACCTCCTGCAATGGCCTCTCTCAAAGATGCTAAGGCTGTGGTTGCAAAAGGTGGTTCTGCTATTTGGGGTCAGCTTCCCCACATCCCTTACAAGTCTGACAAGTTTGGTTTGGGTTTCACTGCAGAATCTTAGAAGGCTGTTCGTCGTGCTCGTGCTGTTTGTATTACCAATCAAGGGGTCATAAGAGATCAAATCAATGTTGTGGGTGACTGCAATGAAGACTATAACCTGGACGATTTGATATTTCCTACCATGGGTGATGGTCTCAACAATTGGAAGACTGAAGACGTTATTCCTATCTCCTTTAGTCAGGAGTAAATACTATTACTGTGTTTTGTTTTAAGTTTGTAATTTTGAACGATAAAACATTTTAAGCCTTGTGTCTTGCCTGGGGCACAATGGTATGCTTGTTTCGGGATGTCATTTCATTTGCATACTTCATTCAATAAAATCAATGGACTTTTCGTTTTCGTAAATATTGTGCTCCTTGTCTTTCTTTTATATTTCTGTTTTATCAGCTATGTGTTCTTACACACACCCACATCACTAAAATGCAGATCCTCATCCACTCTGGATCCTGTTGATAACAGTTCTACTATTGCCAATTATAATTTCGAGAATCCAATCTATCAAGCTGAAGATGGAAAGGAGGAAGATTATGAAGTACCTGTAGAGCTTGCTAGGTTGTTACAACAAGAAGAGAAAACTATACATCCACATGAAGAGCCAATCGAAGTTGTGAATCTGGGAACGGAAGAAAATAGGAAAGAGGTCAAGATAGGAGCTGAGTTATAGGATGGTGTTAAGAACAGATTGATCCAGATGTTACGTGATTATGTGGAGATCTTTGCTTGGTCTTATGAAGATATGCCAGGGTCGGATACAAACATTGTGGTTCACCGTTTACCGGTTGTTCCACCCCAAAATTTGCCCTCACAATACAAGACTTTGTGTGCTAAGAAGGTTCACAAGGCTCACAAGATTCACAATGCTTACAAAACCTTTCATGAGGCTCGTGAAGTCTACATGTCACTTTATGAGGTTCACAAGGTTCACAAGATTCACAATGCTTACAAGACCTTTCATGAGGTTCATGAAGTCTACAAGTCACTTCATGAGGTTCACAAGGTTCACAATACCTCCCATGAGGTTCACAAGACATTTTATGATGGTTCACAAGGTTCACAAAGTTCACAATTGGTCAGAAGAGTTGACAATTCCCTCAGACAATGCACCTCCTAAGCAGTGCATCCAAAATTAGGGTTTTGACTTTAATCAGGCTAAATGAACTTCTAAGACTTCAAGTGAGCTTCATAACATCTTATATGTGTTTAAGAACCCCCATGACAAGTTTCAAGGCTTTTCTCAAAAGTTTGCTCAGTCAGATGATCAGATAAGTCAAAATCAGTCAAAGCAGTTAAAAAGTCAAACTGAGGTCAACTGTGGTCAAACCAAAGTCAAATTTCATGATTTTTTGCCAACATCAAGTATATGAAGTAAAATTCATCATTTGATCAAAGGTTGATCATGATTCATCAAGGAAATTTCAGATCATCAAGAATCAGGAGTTTCTAAATTAGGGTTTTCTCAGTAAAAGTCAACTGAACTTTGACCAGCCATAACTTTCACATGCTTCATCACCAAGTCTCCACTCAAAGCTCATTTTGAAGGAAATTGAATTCTCTACAACTTTGTGTCTCACAAGCCAAGCCCAAAAATGCTTCATTTGGAAGGTATGAGTTAAGACATTATAGGTCCTTTTGAAAGTCAACAAAAAGTCAACAACTTCAAAAGGGCATAACTTGAGATTGGTAAATGATATGGACATGAAACCAGTGGGGTTGGTTAGAGGACTCTTCAAGCTTTCCAAAATGTCCAATAACACCCTCATAGCATTAAAATTGAAGGATATGTGCCCTTGCAAAGTTAGGAAATTTTGGGTTGGTTTATGATGAAAATGGAGGTCTAAAACCAATTTCTTCCAAATGGGCTTGCCAAATAATGACCCAATCCATACAATAACTTCATGCACGACCCAATTCAAGCATTTTCATGATTTTTATTTTTTTATTTGGTATTTATTTGAATTTTATTCATTAAAAATCAAATTAAATCTAAATAAAATATAAAAATTGAATATTTAAAAATGATTCTTCTTCTAGAAAGTCTTAAAAACCATTCAAAGCTGATTGATATCACACAAATTCGTGCTAGCCTAATTTGGAAGGGTTAGATAAGATATTTTTCAATATTTGAAAGGAGAAAACTTCATGATCAAGTAATCAAGACAAGGCCCATAAATCCATGATATTTTGACCTAATTCAGTTCACTACATATACACAAGCATAACACAATACCAGGGGATGATTTTCACAGCCTCAATAGTAAGTTTCATATTTCAAAAATTCAAGCAAAAACTCAAATTCGGTTTTGACATTCCAAGGCATTTGAAGGTAAACTAAGGACACAGCTATGATCCTTGGACATCATAGAATCGAAACCAATCCTCCATTGCATCAAAACCATGCCATATCATGCTAACCGAATCATAGTTGTTCTTGAATATAAATTTTTCGATTTCATTAATTCACTGCATTCTATTGAATTTTGTTTGGCTAATCATGTTTGTAATGTGGTATAGAATGTTTCTGGGCAAAGAAATTGAAGGAACCATGCGTAACCCGTGAGATGCCATAGTTAGGGTTTCACCTTTGAATTTAGGGTTTCATGATTTACTGAATTTAAATGAATTTGAAGGACATGATGTGATTGTATGGATTGTGAGGATCATGTTTCATTAATCAATTTGTAGAAATTGTACTGTTTTGCTGGTATTTGAAATTCGCAGGTTTATGCACGCAGGAAAATTTGAAGGAAATTTCCTAGGAAATTTCGCAGGAAAACCTGCGAAATCTCAAGGAGGAAGATGACCAGCTGGCGTGAAATTCATATTTAAATTATTGTTTTAAAATATAATGAATTGTTTCTGTTTGTATTTCACAAGCCAACGCTTGTCCCAGTGGTAAGGCTAGCGTGTGTTTAGTTGAAGGGCCTGTGTGCGAATCTTGGCTGTGTACATTTTTTCTTATTTTTTCAGGATAACCATGAAGCTTAATATATTATGTATTATTGCCATTCCACTAACAGATGCGCTCACCCAGCAGGATTGGTAATGTACTTGTGTGATACTTGAAAGGTCCTGGGTTCGATCCCCCCAGGCCTTTTGTTTTTTTTGTCTTATTTTTCTGATTTTCAGGTTGAACACATAAAACGAATTCCTCTCCCTTTCCTTTCACCTGCGCGCATGTAGCCTGGCTGGTTTTGCATCTTGTGGATTGAGGTAAGGGACCTGGGTTCAAATCCCAGGTCCTTACTTTTTAGTCAATTTCATCAATTTTCTATATTTTTCTATTATTTTCAATTTATTTATTATATTCATGTTCTTTTTATTCAAATTATTAAAAAACCCTAAAAATACTTTTTTTACAAACCCTAATTTTATAAACCCTATATTTTTCTAAACAATTAAAAAACCTAATTTTATCTTGTGACTGAAATTTCTAATTTTTGTAAATATAATTATTATGTATATATTTTATTTAATATAATTAAATTATAATTAATCCCATTTTAATATATAAATATTCTATCATTGTTTATAATTAATTATATATGTAAATAATTTCTAAAAAAATTGCAAATTTAATAATTTCTCATAATATGTTCATAATTTATTTAATTTGTTTATAATTTTAAATTTTATAATTAATTAATATAATTGTTCATATTTTTCTATTAACCACTAAAATTTTGTTTTATTATTATTACTAATCATGTTTATTACTAATCCATTTATTTTTAATTATGCTTATTATTAGTATTTCACTAACCCCATTTATTTTTTTTAATTATTATTATTATTACTAACCCTAATTAAATTGCTTATTTATTTTACTCATTATTTATATTTTGCTTATTTATTTATTTATTTATTTATTCTTGCTATTTATTTAAATTGCTTTATTTATTATGTAATTGCTCCTGGATGTAATTTTCTTAAATATTTAAATTGTTTATTTTTATTGCTATGGTTAGTAAAAATAGGGAGTGTAATATGTATTATATTTAAAAATTGAATTTAGGTCATTTAAATTATAAGATAAATACAAAATTAAACACTCACACACGTAAGTCGATCTTTGATCGCCATCTCACTTTCTAGGGCTGCCTCTCAATGTTGCTTATTCAAAAAGGTCAAGTAGGGTGTATAAAGCAAAGTCCCTTAAAAGAAAAGTCATCCAGTCCCTTCATAATCAAAGATCAAGTCCCTTAATGGTTGCCTTTCAATATGATCTTGTCCCTTTCGAATAATGATGACAGTCCTAAAAAAAAAATGCTTAATACACCCTACAGTTGCCCATATAAACAGATGTCCCTTACTTGTCCCTCACATCCAAGGTAATGACTACCTATTCCTTAATAATAGGGATAGTCTTACCATTTAAAGGATAAAGAACAGAAAGACTTAAACTTTAGGGTAGGTTCCTCATAGTTACTTGCTCACTATTTCAAAACAAATTTCAAATACTTCACAATTTCAAACAATTTTCAAACACAAGTTTTTTTTACGCATCCGTACATGGATCATTATCAAACTCTTATGAAAATTTTTATCCACACACTTCACATTTTCAAAAACAATTCAAAGTGAGCTAAGTAATTAAGAGCCCATGGATAACCATGGATGTAAAGGGTGCTAACACCTTCCCTTTACATAACCTACCCCCCGGACCCAAAAATCTTTTAAAAGGTCTTTCCTGTTCTTTTATGCCTTTCCTTTGGATAAAATAAAAGTCAGTGGCGACTCTTGCTATCCGCAACATAACTAAAGTCAGTTCTCCCACCGTGTTACACCGGTAAAAGAAGACTGTCGTCCAAAGAAGCAGAAGGTTCGTCGCATGCGTCCTGAAATGTCAGAAAAGATTAAAGCAGAGGTGATGAAACAGTTTGATGCAGGGTTCTTAGCTGTGACTTCTTATCCTCAATGGGTTGCAAATGTGGTACCAGTACCTAAGAAGGATGGTAAGGTATGTATGTGTGTAGATTATAGAGATCTGAATAAGGCCAGCATTAAAGATGACTTTCCACTTCCACATATTGATGTTTTGGTAGACAACACTGCTCAGCATAAGGTATTCTCTTTCATGGATGGTTTCTCTGGTTACAATCAAATCAAGATGGCACCTGAAGATATGGAGAAGACTACGTTTGTTACACAGTGGGGCACTTTTTGTTATAAGGTGATGCCATTTGGTTTGAAGAACGCCGGGGCAACATATCAGCGTGTTATGGTGGCTTTGTTTCACGATATGATTCATCATGAGATAGAGGTATATGTGGATGATATGATAGCCAGTTCCCAGAATGAGGAACAACACCTTGATCACCTGCATAAGTTGTTTGAGAGGTTGAAAAAAATACAAATTAAGATTGAATCCAAACAAGTGTACTTTTGGAGTTAGGTCTGGTAAACTCCTGGGTTTCATTGTCAGTGGAAAAGGTATTGAAGTGGATCCTGCAAAAGTAAGAGTTATACAAGAGATGTCGGCTCCTCGTACTAAGAAGGAAGTTAGAGGTTTCTTGGGACGACTTAATTGCATTGCATTGTTTATTTCCCAGCTAACTGCTACCTGTGAGCCAATCTTCAAGTTGTTGAAGAAAGATCAGGTAATGGAATGGAATGACGAGTGCCAGACAGCCTTTGATGAAATCAAGAGATATCTCCTAGAACCTCCAATTTTGATGCCACCAGTTGATGGAAGGCCCTTGATTATGTACATAACAGTATTAGACAACTCAATGGGGTGTGTGTTGGGGCAACATGACGAGTCTGGTTGAAAAGAGCAGGAAATATACTACCTTAGCAAAAAGTTTACCGACTGTGAAACACGATACTCACTGCTCGAGAAAACTTGTTGCGCTTTGGCATGGGCTGCTCGCCGACTAAGACAGTATATGTTGACTCATACTACCTTGTTGATTTCAAAAATGGATCCAATCAAGTACATATGCGAGAAACCTGCTCTCTCCGGACGAATAGCGAGATGGCAAATGATTTTAACAGAATATGATATATAGTACACCACTTAGAAGGAAATTAAGGGTAGTGTGGTAGCTGATCATTTAGCTCATCAAGCAGTGGATGATTATCAGTCAATGAGTTTTGAGTTCCATGATGAAGACATTATGATTATTACCAGAGAACCTGGACAATATGACGGACCTGAACAGGGATCCCGATGGACTATGGTTTTTGATGGAGCTTCTAATGCGCTTGGTAATGGTGTTGGTGTTGTGATCATTTCCCCTGAAGGTTGTCATACCCCGATTACTGCAAGACTTTGTTTCTATTGTACCAATAACATGGCTAAATATGAGGCATGTATCATGGGTATCAAAGCTGCCATTGAGATGAAAATTCAGTTCCTAGACGTATATGGAGATTCAGCCCTGGTAGTTAGTCAGATTAAAGGATATTGGGATACCAAGCATGAAAATCTCATTCCTTACAGAGAGCATGTGTTGTCCTTGATCCCACATTTTGAAGAGATTACTTTTGGACATATTCCACGAGGAGAGAATCAGTTGGCAGATGCACTAGCCATAATGACATCTATGTTTGAGATTAGTTGGGATGATGAAGCTCCCAAGATCACTATTGACAGATTTGAGAAGCCTGCATACTGCAATGAGATTGACACTGAAGGAGTAGAAGGAAAGCCTTGGTTCTATGAAGTGAAAAGATATCTTGAAGCTCAGGAGTTCCCTGAAGGGGCATCTGTCAAAGATAAGAAATTTCTGAGGAGGTTTTCTGCTAAGTTCTTCTTGAGTAATGGAATTTTGTACAAGCACAATCATGATTCGACTTTGTTTCGTTGTGTGTATAAGAAAGAGGCAAAAGAGATTATGGAAGACATGCATGATGGGATTTTTGGCACTCATTCTAGTGGCCATACCATGTCAAAGAAGATATTAAGAGCAGGTTACTATTGGTCTACCATGGAAGCTGACTGCTATCAACATTCCAAAACATGTCACAAGTGTCAGATTTATGCTGATAAGGTGCATATACCTCCAGCTCCATTGAATGTGTTGACTTCTCCTTGGCCTTTTTCCATGTGGGGCATTGATATGATTGGTGAGATCAAACATATTGCTTCTAATGGACATTGTTTCATCCTGGTTGCTATTGATTACTTTACAAAGTGGGTGGAGGCAGCCTCATTTGCATCTGTTACTAAGAATGTTGTGGCTCGATTCATTAAGAATAATCTCATATGTAGGTATGGCATCCCTGAAAGGATTATCACAGACAATGGCTCTAATCTAAATAACACCATGATTACTGATCTCTGCACGCAGTTCAAGATTAAACATCACAACTCTTCTCCGTATCGTCCAAAGATGAATGGGGTAGTAGAAGCTGCTAATAAGAACATTAAGAAGATTCTACAGAAGATGACTGTTACTTACAAGGATTGGTATGAGATGTTACCATTTGCTCTTCATGGTTATCGTACTACAATACGTACTTCAACAGGGGCAACCCCATTCTTCTTAGTCTATGGTATGGAAGCAGTTCTACCCATTGAAGTTCAGATCCCCTCCTTGAGAATCATGAAGGATGCAGGCTTGGGTGAAGATGAGTGGATTCAGACTCGACTTGACTAGATAAATTTGATTGATGAGAAAAGGTTGGCAGTTGTGTGTCACAGTCAGATGTACCAGAAACGGATGATCAAAGCTTTTAATAAGAAGGTTAAGCAAAAGGTATATCAGGCTGGTGACTTGGTAATCAAACGTATCATATTACCACAGGGTGATCCTAGGGGCAAGTGGACTCCTACATATGAAGGATCATTTGTAGTCAAGAGGGTATTCTCAGGAGGTGCCATAATGCTTACTACTATGGATGGTGAAGATTTCCCACAGCCCGTAAACGCAGACATAGTTAAAAAATACTACGCATAAAAAGAGACCCGCTAGGTTGACTGGCCTAGGCAAAAATAAGGGGATCCCGGCGAACCAAAAGGGTTCGGGCAAAAATTAGGGATATATATAAAAAATGTACACCCGACAAGTCGAAAACCTGAAAGGGCGGCTTGGCCAAAAAAGGGTATCCAGGTGGATTGAAAACCTGAAAAGGCAATCCAAGCAAAATTTAGGGATTAAAGCATATGACTATGTTTCGTTGGATTACTCATGTAACCCCAACCAGTTGTGCTACCTGACTCAAGTTCGAATAGATAAAGATCAATCCAATCGTTTCCATCTCAACAGCAAAGGATGAGATACTTGAAGATAATGGAAATAGTGGAATTGAAACTCAATAGGATTATTTCTCACATAGCTATTTTTCTTTGTTTTTGTAAAACTTTTACGACGAATTCCTCTTACTAGGATTTCTGTCTCCTTGTACAAACTTGCCTGTGTATAGGCTACTTTCTAAAAATAAATAAAATCTCGTCTTCGAATCCAAATATACTTTTACCTTGTTTACCTAAACGAAAACGTCCGTTGGTTGTGTTTGAATGTATGTATGCTTTTGAATATGATTGATGTTTACCAGAAATGCATAAAATGCAGTAATAGTATTTACTAAGGACGAACGAAGGTAGGAATTCAACGAAGCTTCGCCGATTCATACCCACAGAGTAATCTTTATAGATACTTCGAGGAACATCTCCCCTCAGATTTATGTCCATCTCTTTTATCCTCAGTCAGGATACTCAGGAATTTATTCCTTCAATAAAAGTACGATGAACGAAGACGGGAGGTTATAAGTACCATACTATCAAACAAGACGGGAACGAAGTCCTTATATTCCTCAACAACAAACCGGGATTTATTTTCCCTAGCCAGTAGTTGTTATACAGAGATATTCAGACACTTCAGGCTGCATGATTCATACATACATCATTTACATCATATCATAGCACACGCACCCGTAATGCATAAAACATTTACTTAGGTACATCATGCCATTCATGCATACATCTTGTATAAACTAACTTTTTCTTTTCAGGATAGTTGCATGCAGATAATTACTATCAAACAATTCAGAGATAATCGCTACGAAGATTCATTTCTGATAATCAATACAAGTTGTCCTTGGAAGGGTACGTAAATGATCTATACGAAGATCTATTGCTTAATCCAGGATATTCCAGAGGAGATAATCGTTACGAAGATTTATTTCTGATGGTCAACTCTATTTGGGGATAATGTGTAAATGATCTATACGAAGATCTAGCACTTAATCCAAGAGATTCTTTCAGAAGAAGTTCAGGGATAATCGCCATGAAGATTTAATCCTGATGTTCTTTTTGTCCTTAGGAAGGTATGTAAATGGTCTATACGAAGATCTATTACCCAATCCGGGATATTTCTAGAAGGGAAAATCGTTACGAAGATTTATTTCTAATGATCTATGCAACAGTTTATCTGTGGGATGGTACATAAGTGATCGCTACGAAGATCTTGTACTTAGCCCAAGATATTACCAAAAGCAATTCAGAAAATATCGCCACGAAGATTTGATTCTGATGCTTAAATTAAAGTATGTTCCTAAAGACGGTTCAGAGCCGATCTATACGAAGATCTAAGTACTGAAACCTAATGAAGGATATTCTTTTCCCCCAGAGATAATGCAGAGACGATCTATACGAAGATCTATTGCTGACATTCAACTCAAGCCATGCTACAGAAATGATTCAGAGACGGCCTATATGAAGACCTAGTACTGATATCCAGTGACAACATAAAGATACTATCATATTATGGATGGCATCTATAATCCCATCTCCAGTTCCTCTAAGTGGCATCTTAAGCCCACTCCAGCATATGCAACCAATCAGCAGTATTATTTTACGCACCGGCGAGTGCAAATTTTCAGGCTTTTGTGTTCAATCCCCTTCAACCTTCCAAGTCACGAATGACATACAGGTCAATCTAACCCCTCAGGTTTCAGAAAATTGAACAGGGGAAGCTGTTGCACCCCAAAATATTCCCTCACCTAGACCAGACATTGTGTACTAAGGTGTCCCAAGAGGTTCACAAGGTTCACAATTAGTCAGAAATTTGACAATTCCCTCAGACAAAGCATCCTCCTAAGCAAGGCATCCTAAACTAGGGTTTTGAGTTTCATCAAGCTAAATGGATTTCCAAGGCTTCAAGTGAGCTTCATAGCATCCTATATGTCTTCAAGAATCCCTATGTCAAGTTTCAAGACTTTCCCAAAAGGTTTGCTCAGTCAGATGATCAGATATGCAAAAATCAGTCAAAGTGGTTAAAAAGTCAAACTGAGGTCAACTGTGGTCAAACCAAAGTCAAACTTCATGATTTTTTGCCAACATCAAGTTTATGAAGTAAAATTCATCATTTGATCAAGGGTTGATCATGATTCATCAAAGAGATTTCAGATCATCAAAAATCAGGAATTTCTAAATTAGGGTTTTCATTGGAAAAGTCAACTGAACTTTGACCATCCATAACTTTCACATGCTTCATCAAACAATTTCCATCCATAGCTCATTTGAAGGAAATTGAATTCTCTACAACTTTGTGTCTCACAAGACAAGCCTAAAAATGCTTCATTTGGAAGGTATGAGCTAAGACATTATAGGGCATTTTAAAAGTCAACAAAAAGTCAACATCTTCCAAAGGGTATAATTTGAAAATGGTAAAGGATATGGACATGAGACCAATGAGGTTGGTTAGAGGACTCTCTAAGCTTTCCAAAATGTCCAAGAACACCCTCATAGCCTTGAAATTTAAGGATATATGCCTTTGCAAAGTTGGGAAATTTTTGGGAGGTTTATGAAGCAAATAGGGCCTTAAAACCAAATTTCTCCAAATGGGCTTGCAATGTTATGATCCAATCCATACAAAGACCTCAAGCACGACCCAAAGCAACCAAATTCTGTTTTTTTATTATTTATTTTGATTTTATCCATTAAAAGTCAAATTAAATCTAAATAAAATATAAAAACCAATATTTGGACATGATTCTTCTTCTAGAAAATCTTAAAAATCATTTAAAGTTGATTGAAATCATGTAAAATCAGATTGACCAAAATTAGAAAGGTTTGATGAGATATTTTTCAATATTTGAAAGTGTGAAACTTCATGATCAAGCAATCACTACAAAGCCCAAAAATCCAGCTTCTTTTGACCTAATTCTCTTCCATACATATAGACAAACTAAAGACAATCACAAGGAGACGAAAATCCTGCCTCCAAGAACAAGAACAAAACTTCAAATTTCACAAAAAATCTCACATTCAGATTCTTATTTCCAGGCTATCTCCAAAGCTTTTGAAGGTTGCAAATCATTCCTGGAAGATCACTGAATGTTTTTGGATCATAAAATCATCCCTTCATGCATTGAAACATGTTAACCGAATCATTCTTGTTCTTCAAAATATTGTTTTTCGATTTCACATGTTTAGCTAATATAAACTAATTTTGTTGTTTGATTTGTGTTAGTCATGATCTATACATGGTTTCTGGACAGTTTCTTGAAGAATCATAGCCTAGAACATGAACTGCCATTGTTAGGGTTTCGTGTTTCAAATTGGGGTTCCTGAAATACCAAATATAAATAAGTTCTAAGGACATAGATGAATTGTATGAGTCATAAGGAACTCATTGGTATAATTGATTTAATGAAATTGTACTGGTTGAATGGTGTTTGAATTTTGCAGGTTCAAAAACGCAAGAGAATTCGCAGGAAAATCCTGGATAAATTCGCAGGAAAACCTGTGAATCCTTAGGAAGAATATGATGAAGTTGACGCGAATTTCATATTTAAAATTTGTTTTGTTTATATAATATATTGTTGCTGTTTGTTTATCACAAGCGCTGCAGTGGTCCAGTGGCAAGGTGTTTGTGTGTTATTGCAATGGTCCTGGGTTCGAATCTGCCCCAGGCCATTTTGTTTTGTGTTTTATTTGATTTTTACAGGTTTAAAATAAAAGGAATGTTGCTCAACACATACACACCAGGCACATCTGGCCTAGTGGTGGTGATGCTGGACCAAGGGTTGTAAAGCCTACGGCGTGGGTTCGAATCCCAGCCCCAGGTATTTTGTTTTTCTTCAATTTGTTTGTATTTATTTGTTTATATATTATTATATTCATTTAAATTCTTATAAAACTAATTTCTAAACAATAATTTATAATATTTTCCTATAAAATTTCATATTTTTAAAAATCATAATTTATTTTCTTAAATTTAAATTGTTTTTATTTATTTTATAATATGTTTATATTTATTATTATCATGTATATATTTTTGTACATAAATTAACTAATTAGGTTTAGATTAATTCCATTAACCCTAATTTTCAAAACCCTAATTTTATTAACCCTAATATTTAACCTAACTAATTTTTTTTCTAAACCCTAATTAAACCATTAATCATTATTTTAATATGTAAATAGTTTATTATTTGTTTATTATTATTAATCTTATTTTCTTAATTAATTCTAAAATACTTTTCTAATACTAATTTTTTCTTGCTAAAATTCTTATTTCTTTTATTTTATTATTCTAACCTTTATTCTTATTTTATTACTATTAATATTTAATTATTGCTTATTTATTATTATTTATATTTATCATTATTATTATTTCTCGATTATATTGTAATTGTCCCAAAGCCTTGTAATATTTATAGGTTTATATTTTTGCTTTATTTATTGTAAATATATTTATTGTATGGTTAGTAATTTAGGGTGTGTATAACATGTTTGTAATTAAAATCAACTTAGAAAATTAACTTAAATAAGATAAATATTTGAATATGAACACGCACACACGTAAGTCGATCTTTGATCGCCATCTCGCACTTCCTAGGGTTGCCTCTCAGTTTCCTATTTCAAAAGGTCAAGTAGAGTATCTTAAGCAAGTCCCTTCATAAATATCATCAAGTCCCTACAGTTTTAAAGATCAAGTCCCTTCGAGGTTGCCTATTGTTGCACCCCAAAATTTGCCCTCACCTAGACAAGACATTGTGTACTAAGGTGTCCCAAGAGGTTCACAAGGTTCACAAGGTATCTCAATAGGTTCAAAAGATTCACAAGGTATCTCAAGAGGTTCACAAGGTTCACAATTAGTCAGAAAGTTTGACAATCCCCTCAGACAATGCATCCTTCTAAGCAATGCATCCTAAACTAGGGTTTTGGATTTCATAAGGCTAAATGGACTTCCAAGGCCTCAATTGAGATTCATAACATCCTACATATGTTCAAGAATCCCCATGTCAAGTTTCAAGGCTTTCCCAAAAAGTTTGCTCAGTCAGATGATCAGATAGGCTAAAATTAGTCAAAGCAGTTAAAAAGTCAAACTGAGGTCAACTATGGTCAAACCAAAGTCAAACTTCATGATTTTTTGCCAACATCAATTTTATGAAGTAAAATTCATCATTTGATCAAGGGTTGATCATGATTCATCAAATAGATTTCAGATCATCAAGAATCAGGAGTTTCTAAATTAGGGTTTTCATAGGAAAAGTCAATTGAACTTTGACCAGCCATAACTTTCACATGCTTCATCAAAAATTTCCCATCCAAAGCTCATTTTGAAGTAAATTGAATTCTCTACAACTTTGTGTCTCACAAGCCAAGTCCAAAATTGCTTCATTTGGAAGGTATGAGCTAAGACATTATATGTCATTTTAAAAGTCAACAAAAAGTCAACATCTTCAAAAGGGCATAATTTGAAAATGGTAAAGGATATGGAAATGAGACCAAAGAGGTTGGTTAGAGGACTCTTTAAGCTTTCCAAAAAATCCAAGAACACTTTCATAGCCTTAAAATTGAGAGATATAGGCCTTTGCAAAGTTGGGAAATTTTTGGAAGGTATATGAAGCAAATGGGGCCTTCAAACCAATTTTTGCCAAATGGGCCTACCAAATTGCCACCCAATCTTCATAATATCATCCAGCACGATCCAATCCAAGCATTTTCTGATTTTTTATTTTTTATTTAGTATTTATTTGAATTTTATTCATTAAAATACAAATTAAATCAAAATAAAATATATAAATCAAATATTTGGATGAGATTGTGATGCTAGAAAGTCATAAACACCATTTAGAGATGATTGATCTGATCCAATTTCGTGCTAGCTTGACTTGGAAAGGTTATATAAGATATTTTTCAATATTTGAAAAGAGGAAACTTCATGATCAAGCAATCAAAACAAAGCCCACAAATCCACAAAGTTATTACCTAATTACATTGACTACATATAGGTAAAGACATTGCAAGCATATGGGAACGAAAACTCTGCCTCCAAGAACACATTTGAACTTCAAATTTTCTCACAAAAAGTCACATTCGGATTTTTGATTGCAGGCCATATCAAGAGGTTTTGAAGGTTGCAATATCTTCCTGGATGTTCATTGAAGCTATTTGCATCATTTTCTACATCTAAAACATCATATGCCATAACCGAATCGTTCTTATTCAAGAACAATGTCTTTTTCGATTCCATACTTTTATGCATTATCAATTGATTCTAATGATTGTTTTGTGTTTGTAATGATCTTAGGATACTTTCTGGACCATTAGATTAGAGGTTCATGACTTGAACCGTGAAACGCCATTGTTAGGGTTTCGTGTTTCAAATTGGGGGTTCATGATTTAGTCAATATAAATGACTTATAAGAACATGGATGAACTGTATGAATTATAAGGAACTCATTGGTGCAATTGATTTGATGAAATTGTACTGTTTTTATGGTGTTTGATGTTCGCAGGTTGCGTTGGCAAGAGAATTCGCAGGAAAAGGCATGAATAAATTTGCAGGAAAACCTGTGAATCCAAGGTTGAAGATGAAGATGTTTGCGCGCTTCAGAATTTTAAAAAATTGATTTTAATATTTATTGTTTTATTTGTATTTTATGTCACAGGTTGATAAATGGCCTAGTGGCTGAGGTGCGCGCATGTGAAGCTAGTGTCAAGGGTTCGAATCCGGCCTCCAGCTATTTTTTTTTGCTTTAATTCCATTTGTTCTACAAGCTTACAACATAAGGATTGCCTTGCCTTAAGATATCAAACGTGCGTAGTAGCTCAGCTGGTTTTGGAGCATGTCTGTTCAGGTAAAGGACCTGGGTTCAAATCCCAGGTCCTATCTTTTTGAGGTTTTTTCCAATTTCCATTATTTTTACTATTTTCTTGTTTTTCTTTATTTAAATTAATAAAATTAAAATAGTTTCTAAAATAATAACTAATCATATTTTTAATAAAACTTTATATTTTCTTAAAATTCATACTTATTTTCTTAAAAATGTAAATATTAGTATTTAATTTTTATAATATGTTTATATATAATAATTAGGTATTTTTATAAATAAATTAATAATGCATTCTTGTTATACTTAAAAACTTGATTTTCTTAATTAAAAAACTAACCCTAATCTTTCTTAATCCTGATTTTTGTTTCTTAACCCTAATATCTTTCTAACCTTTATTTTTATTATTACTAATTTTTTATTATTATTTATTGTTCTTATTATATTATCATTACTGTTTCTATTATTATGTAATTGCGAAAGCCATGTAATAGTTGTAGATTTATTTTTTGTCTTTATTTTATTTTGTAAATATATCTATGGTTAGTAATTCTAGGGTGTGCATAACATGTTTGTGATTAAAATTGACTTAGAATAACTAATTTAAAAAGATAAATATTTGAACATGAACACTCACACACGTAAGTCGATCTTTGATTGCCATCTTGCACTTTCTAGGGTTACCTCTCATGTTGTCTATTTCTAAGGTCAAGTAAGGTGTCTTAAGCAAAGTCCCTTCATAAATATCATCAAGTCCCTTCAGTTTATAGGATCAAGTCCCTTTGAGGTTGCCTACGATAAATGATCTTGTCCCTTCAAATAAATGATGATAGTCCCTACGAATAGCTAAAGATACCTTACAGTTGCCTATATCCAGATGTCTCTATACATGTCCCTTAATCACATCCAAGGTAATGACTACCTATTCCTTAATAATAGGGATAGTCTTACCATTGAAAGAACATAAGAACAATAAAGACTTAATATAGGGTAGGTTCCTCTTAATTACTTGCTCACCTTTTCAAAATACTTTTTACACTTCACATTTCAAAAAACATTTCAAAACAAAGTCTTTATATACATCCATACGAGGATCATTATAAAGTACTTAGAAAATTCTTAATCACACACTACACCTTTCTCAAAACAATTTAAAGTGAGCTAAGTAACTAAGAGCCCATGGATAACCATGGATATAAAGGGTGCTAACACCTTCCCTTTGTATAACCTACCCCCCGAACTCAAAATCTTTTTAAGGTCTTTCCTGTTCTTTTATGCCCTTTCCTTTTGGATAAAATAAAAGTCGGTGGCGACTCTTGCTATCCGCAACATTTAACTAAAGTCAGTTCTCCCACCGTGTTACACCTACGATAAATGATCTTGTCCCTTCGAATAAAAGATGATAAGTCCCTACGAATTGCTAAAAGACACCCTACAGTTGCCTATATCCAGATGACCCTACACATGTCCCTTAACATCCAAGGTAATGACTACCTATTCCTTAATAATAGGGATAGTCTTACCATTGAAAGAACATACGAGAACATGAAAGACTTAATCTAGGGTAGGTTTCTCTTAATTACTTGCTCACATTTCAAAATACTCTTTACGCCCCACTTTTCAAACAATTTTCAAAAAAACAAGGCTTTGTATACATCCATACGAGGATCATTACAAAGTACTAAAAGAAATTTTTCTAATCACACACTACACTCTTGCAAACAAACAAAGTGAGCTAAGTAACTAAGAGCCCATGGATAACCATGGATATAAAGGGTGCTAACACCTTCCCTTTATATAACCTACCCCCCGAACTCAAGTCTTTTAAAATAGGTCTTTCCTGTTCTTTTATGTCATTTCCTTTTGGATAAAATAAAAGTCGGTGGCGACTCTTGCTATCCGCAACATTTATAGAAAGTCAGTTCTCCCACCGTGTTACAGATAATCAATCAGACGAACGGCAAATGGTACACTCACCAAGAGCATCTGATTCCATACCGTGACTATACGAGGAGATTATTGACTTTCTTCACAACAGTCAAACTTGAGTACATCCATCTAGACGAGAATCAGTTTGCAGATGCTTTAGTTACCATTTCCTCCATGATCAAGGTTCAAACTGTAAATTATGTACCTCGGATTTTGGTATCCAGACTAGACCGACCAGCATACGTATTCTCTGTGGACACTGCTGAAGATGACAAGCCTTGGTTCCATGACATCAAAAGCTTCTTAGAGGAACAAACATACCCACCTGGGGCATCATCCAATGAGAAGAAGACATTAAGAAGGTTGGCTGGTAGTTTCTTCCTTAATACTGATGGTTCATTATACAAGCGAAACTTCGACATGGTTCTGCTCAGATGTGTTGACAAGAAAGAAGCAGACTTGTTGATGCACGAGGTGCATGAAGGATCTTTTGGTACCCATGCCGGAGGACATGCAATGGAAAAGAAATTGCTAAGATCAGGTTACTACTGGATTACAATGGATGCAGATTGTTGTGCCTATGCCAGAAAATGCCACAAATGTCAAATCTACGCAGATAAAGTGCATGTGCCTCCAAATCCTTTGAACATGATGTCTTCACCTTGGTCCTTTGCTATGTGGGGGCATTGACATGATTGGAAAGATCGAACCGACTGCTTCAAATGGTCACAAATTCATCCTAGTAGCCATTGATTACTTCACCAAATGGGTCAAAGCAGCTTCATATGCAAACGTCACCAGATAAGTGGTAGCCAGATTTCTGAAAAGAGACATCATCTGTCGATATGGAGTTCCCGAGCGAATCATTACTGATAATGGTTCCAATTTGAACAACAAAATGATGGCAGAACTGTGCCGGGACTTCAAAATCCAACATTACAACTCTTCTCCTTACAGGCCAAAGATGAATGGCGCTGTTGAGGCAGCCAATAAAAACATCAAGAAGATTGTGCAAAAGATGGTGGTTACTTACAAAGACTGGCATGAAATGCTACCATTTGCCTTTCATGGGTACCGAACCTCAATCAGAACGTCCACTAGGGCAACACCTTATCAGCCTGTGTATCGTATGGAGGCAGTCCTACCTGTTGAAGTTGAGCTACCCTCCTTACGGGTACTGATGGATGTAAAGCTGAATGAAGCAGAATGGGTCCAGTCTCGGTACAATCAACTGAATTTGATCGAAGAGAAGAGGCTAGTTGCCATATGTCATAGGCAGTTATATCAAAAGAGGATGAAGAAATCCTTCGATCAGAAATTCAGGCTTCGAGAATACCAAGTGGGAGACCTTGTTTTGAAAAAACTCATTCCTCCTCATACAGACCACAGGGGCAAATGGACGCCGAACTACGATGGCCCATTCATAGTAAAGAAAATTTTCTCTGGCGGAGCACTGATGCTCACTACTATGGATGGCGAGTATTTCTTATCTCATGTGAATTCAGATGCAGTAAAAAAATACTTCGCATAAAATGACCCGCTGAACATAAAAACAGAATGTACGTCCAGGCAAAAATAGGGCATCCCGGTGAGTCAAAAACAGAATAAAAGACTCGGGAAAAAATAAGGGAAAAATTAAAAAAATGTGTACACCCACTGAGTTGAAAAGCCTCATTGGACAACTCAGGAAAAAATGGGTATCCCAGGGGATTGAAAACCCGAAAGGGCGATCCACGCAAAATCAGGGAATAAGCGAACAACTGCATTCTGAATTCGTCTGTATCACTCACAACATGGCAAGCTACGAAAGGACAAAGCGTTGGTTAGAATCAGCCTTCTTCAGAAAGCAAGATAAGAAGAACGTCAAGGTCATACAAGTCAAAGCAAAGGAATTTCATGGTAACGTCGTCGTCAACATTGCCAACACTTTTATTTTCTCAATTTACAACAATCTCCTCATTTCAGGGGATTTGTTTCTTTGACTGTATTTGTCGATTTAGGGCACCCAAATTAATAAAATCAGAGTTTTCAGTCACACCTCGTTTTGTACATTTTTGTTTCGTTTGCAAAATGTCCAATATTCATGATACAATACTTGCATGAAACAAATGAGCCATTTTTAATAAATGCTTGCAGGAAATATATTACTTTCAGGAAAGTCTAACTCCTATGATGGAATCCGGTTAGGGATACCTCGGGATACTTGTGCATTTCTTTTGTCTTAACAGGTTGCAGGCTATCAAAATAGACAATCTTCCGCAGCATGAGGCATATCAAGCATTGAATCCCCAACATGCCATTTCCCAGAAGTTATCACCTCCCCGAGCAGTGCCTGACAACTATTTCACAGCAAGATAGGCAAAGAATTTCCTATTCCCCACCAGAGTGTCAGATCTCTCATCCTCAGCAAAGTTAACGGAACCGCCTCCCCACAGAGTTTCCATTCTTTCCCCGGAAGAGCAATGCCTAAAACCCATCCCCAACAGAGTGGCTGAAGTTTCCTTCTCCCCGACTGAGTTCTCTTTACAAATAGATCTACCAATGATCTATTCCCCCAAGCAGAGTTCTCCACCCTAACAAATCTATCAGTGATCTCTTCCCCAGTCGGGTTATTCTTCCAAACAGATCAGCCAGAGATCTTCATCCCAGTAGGATCCGAGTCTCGGATCAGTTTCTCTTTTGCATAATCATAGAATTTGCATCATATTCACCAAATAAGCGTAGCATTCCGTCTAATACGGAGCAGTACGACAAAAATCAAACATTTGCATGATCACAAGTCAAGTTCGAGCCAATCACTTGCAATACCATCAATATTTCATACGCAATATACAAAAATACATCCCCTTCACATAAAAGCCAAAGCGTCCCCTTTGCACTCTCAAGTACAAACACTTGTTCATAACACACTCTTTTCAACACTCATCCGTGTCACCCTATCCCCACAGGTCGCCCGAATACCTTCTGCAAGCAGATACTTGTCCATAACATGTTCTTCTCAACACTCGTCCGTGTCATCTTACTCCCCACAGAAAGCCAAAGCATCTCCTTTGCACTCCCAAAACAGATGCCTGTTTATATCTAGTACATATTTGACACTCGTCCGTGTCATACCTTCCCCAGCAAGTCGAACACTCGTCCATGTCTTGCTCATACCTCACCAACAAACCAAAACTTGTACATACCAATACAGGGCTCCTTTGATACTCGTTCGTATTTTGTTTATATCACTCCTCAACATATTCGACACTCGTCCGTGCTCCTTGTTAACCAGTTGATACTCGTCCGTATCATCATCTTTGAACACGCGTCAGCGTTTGTTTCTACCGATACTCGTCTGTATCATGGTCCTAAGGATGCTCGTCCGCATCCTTAATCTATACACAGCGTCAAACACTTATATCTTTTATCCTTGGAAGCGTAAACACTCGTCCATTTTTATCGTTCCCCAGCAAGTCACCGACAAAACAACTTTCTCCTATCTGATATTTGTCCTATGTCGTGATACTTTCGGTGGCCATCCCCTGCCAGGTGATTGTCCTTCACCTTTGGATGACCGTCCCTCATCCTTTTCCCCAGTGGAATCTCCATTATTGGAACCTTCTATCCGACATTCGTCCTATGTCGTGATACTTTCGGCAGCCGACCCCTGCTAGGTGATCGTCCTTCACCTTTGATGGCCGTCCCTCATCATTTATCTGATGGCCGTCCCCATCGTTGACCTTGTTATCCGACATTTGTCCTATGTCGCGATAAACCCTGAGAGTAGTCGTACCCTGCTAGGTGATCGTCCTTCACCTCTTGATGATCGTCCTTCATCATGCTTATCCGATGGCCGTCCCCATCGTTGACCTTTTCTATCCGACATTCGTCCTATGTTGTGATAAAGAGCAGCCGTCCCCTGCTAGGTGATCATCCTTCACCTCTGATGACCGTCCCTCATCATTATTTATTATTTTAACCGATGGCCGTCCCCATCGTTGTTTACTTTTCTTTCCAAAGCCTGGTGGCCTTCCCCATCATTGCTTTTCTCATTTACTTTAACCCCTAGAGAATCTTATTTCTTTACCCGATGGTCGTCCCCATCATGATCCCTTTATTCCCCCAGCTTGTCGGCCGTCCCCATCATTGCTTTACTTACTACTTTATCCCCAGCAGTCGTCCTCTGCTCGATGCTCATCCTCCATCGTTTTTATTTGATAATCATGCTATACTATCTTTTACAATTTATATCCTTTTTCTTCTTATTCCCAGCGAGTGCAAATTTCGGACTGTCTTTGGTATTCAACCACAAGTTATCTTGTTTGTCTGTTAAAGCCAGGCGCTTACACCCTGCACAGCTAACTCATGCTTGAATAGGGGCAGCTGTAAACACCCCAAATTTTCCCTCACTTTTTCTCACACCATGGCTTGTGATCTTTCATTTTTGTTTTAACATAATCATTACATCTCATATTGCATTTTTGTTTCACTGCATAGTTCAGGTTCATCTGCATGACTGCATCTAGGGTTTGTGATCTGAACTATCCAAGAATCTATCTGAGCCATACCAAAGGTCTCAAAGCTTTCCAAGAGGGTCCATGTGTTTTCTATCATCATATTATGCTCCTCAGAGTTCATGAAAGTCAAGAGATCACAAGAACTGGCAAAGGCATGGAAGCAGAGCTAGGGTTTTCACTACACAGATGACCAAAATTAGGGTTTTGGTTTTATAGGCCTTAACTCCAAATTTTTGGGTCATTATTGTTTCTAATGGTCTTAATATGTTATAAGGACCATGTGTACCAAGTTTGATGAAGAAATTCATTGTGGAAGTCATCTGTTCACTAGGTAACTTCTTGAGCAAGTTAAGTCAAAATCAGGGCATCTGAGGCCCCCAACAATGGAACCCAAGGGGCATTTTCATCAAATTGAAGTTCAATGATCTTTATTTGATCTTATAAGTGGTTAGAAGTTCACAATATTGAAGAATTTTGAGCCAATTGCAAACTTGCCATATTTGGAAATGACTTGAAATGCAAACTTTCCATTTTGGGAAAGTTTTTCAACCTCCTCTTTCATGACCAAAAATGCTTCAAATGAAAAATTCTTGGGCATGAAAGTTGTATATTAGGTCTTTCCCTTTTCAAAAAGTACAATAACATGTCTTGATTCATCCTAGAACTCAAGATATGGCCTTTCAAAGTTGGCAAAAATCACATAATTTTCAAGTTCATGCCAAAGAGGGAATTTTGCAATTTCACTTGCCAAGCATTCTAATGACCTCAAATAAACTTCTATGCATCATAATATGCCAAATAATTCTCAAAGGATCATATTTGGCCCAAGATTGGAAGCATTTCATGGCTTGTGATCCAAGAAACACCAAAGAGGGAAAGTTGCAAAATCCATGAGAACTCTTCATCCAAGCCTTCCAGCACATCAAATTCAATCCCATGGTCCTCCATGAACCAAGATGAGGCCAGACACCCCTCCAAACAACCTCTGACCCGTTCCCATACCTCATAGTACACAATCTTGACTTTTCGCGAAAATCTCCCATACCAATCAACCTGTGCCACAACAACTCTCTGGCCAATCAACATTGTTTTTATGGACATTAAGCAACTCATTTCAAATAACACACAAGCCTAAAAGCCTCTCAACACTTAGATTTCCAAAGACCTCACACCTTCACCTCTTCGAATTTCATATCACAACCACTCAAACTTCAAACTTTCTTCACCATTCAACTCCGCATCACCTCAGGATCATTTCCCACCCATCACCATAGCCTGAAACACTCTCAAACTCAAACATGATTTCTCACTCCTCAGAACTAAATCACTCAAACCAGCCCATTTAAACTCCATCCAAGCTTTTCAGAAGCACAAGATGGATCATTGAAGGCATTTTGCACAAAGGAAGAGGTCAGAAAGCTCCAGTTTGCAAAGCTTCAACTCAGGTAGCCATGAAGAACTTTTTTTCCATAACTCTTGTTTTAAGTTTCTAAATGATTCTACATGTTTAGCTGATCATGGTGATATGTTTATTTTTGAAAATGATTGAGAAATGAGCATGTATTGTTCTTCTGAAACTTTGCCCGTGAATTTGTTCTTGCTTCAATTCATCATGTATGCGTGAAATAAATTGTTTTTGATTGCTGATTCTTGCTTATTGATGCTTGGGGAGTGATTCTGGAGAGTTTGGGAGGTTCTCATAGCCTAGGGAGAGATATAGCATTTTGTGCTCGCCGGAGAAGATGACCGGAGCTTGCTCCGGTCACCTGAATTTGTTTAGGGTTGTAATTAGGGTTAATCCAGCCAGTTTGAATATCAGTCGTAGGATCCTGTTTAGCGCGTGTTTGTAGGGTCCAAATTGATCCACTTAAGCCCTAATTCAGTTTAATTAAAATAATTAGGTTTAATTAATTAATTAATTAACTCAGTTTAAATGTCATCCCTTGGATGACGCGCGCAGTCAACCCCCCCTTTTCCAGTTTGAATCTCAGCCATCAGATCCTCATACTTTTCTTTTATTTCATTTTTATTTCATTTATTTTCATTTCTTTTGCACATTTATTTTAAAATATTAAAAATCATCACAAAAATATGAAACTTTGCATTCTGACTTTAAATATTTTTCTTAATCCAAAAATAATTTTTATTTTATTTTTTGCATTAAAAAGTATTTTTAAAATATTTAAATGATATTTTTAATTAATTAAAGTATTTTAATTAATTAAAAATACATTTAGGTTTCCAAAAATCACCAAAAAAATCATGAATCATTCCAATGCATTTAGAAACATTTTAAAACTATTCACACAAATTTATTTTTAGGTTTGATCATAGTTTACCAATTTTCTTTGAAATAAGGGTCATTTAAATCACATTTTTAAACCCTAACTTTGAAAAATCATTTCTGCCTAACCAAGAAGAGTTGGAACTTGATTCTTTTTGCATTGTGTTAAATATTGCATGTAGTTTATAGGTAATTTTCCTCATTAATTTATCTTGCATTTTCAATTTTATTTGCATTTTTCCTTTTGAATCACCCAAAAACCCTAGAAAACTTAGAAAAATCATAACTTTTGATAGGTTAGGCTTTTGACCTTCTCCTTTGGGGTGAGACCTAATATGGAAATAGGGTTTGTTTGAGCTCAATTTCAAATTTTTATCATGTCATATGCTTCTGTTTTATCCATTTGCATCTCACATATCCATGTAACCCTAATTTCTCATCTTCATTTGCATTCACTTTGCATATTCATCATCACATGAACTTGCCATGACATTTCATGCATTCATATGTCTTCTTAGACATCTTAAGACATGTTAGAAACCTGACTTGATCATTTCTTCATTCATTTTCCATGTTTAGCATCCATTTCATTTCATGAACTTTCATGTGTTTTCAAACTTCAAAGCATGCTTCCTTTGCATCTCATCTTTGTATGATCATTCATATGCATATTGTATGACTTTGCATCATCTCATATGAAATTTACATGGCATAAGCACTTCTGACTTTGATCATTGCATCTCATTTCACTTCATTTCTTTATGCTTTATACTTTATGCATTCATACTAACACTTTCAGGTTTTGGTAAGTTATTTTGGGAGGTGGATTTGCCTTCACCTCTCACTTCTTCTTATCTCTTTCATATGCATATTGCTTGTCTTTGAAGTGAATTTGATTCACTTATGTTCCATCTCTCTCACTTTCTTCCTTTAAGTTACTTATCTTCTTAGGAAGTAAGTAAATTATTCTTCTGCTTCCTCTTCCTTTCATCTGCTTCTTCCATTGGTGGCTTCTTTGAAGATCTTTCTTAAGCCTCATAAACCATAGGATATCCAAGCATGATAATGATTAGGTTTGTAATTAGTCCCATTTAGCTTTTTACCTTTGAGTCTCCTTGAGTCTCTCTTCTCATCTCAATAATCAGAGACTAAACTCTTAAAGTTTTAGGACTTTGGAATTAGGGTTATGCCTGCATCCTTCTCTTAGGATGGAGTGTATAACTTTAATCCTAAGTGTTAAAACTTTAATTTTTTTAAACTCTTAATCAAAATCACTTAATAATCATCAAGACTTTATCTTGTAACTTGGGCCTTACATTAGGGTTCTAACTCTTCCTTATGGTTAAGAGGGACTAACCCTAGTGTTTAATGGATAAGTCCCCCTCAAGTTGTCTTACAAACCATAAAATCCACTTCTTAATCTCATACCTTAATTAAAATCCATTTAATAAATGCTTGTTATCTAATGAATTTAATCCCTAACCATAGATTAAGTTGAGGTATCTTCCTCAGCTTAAGTGTGCTCATCTATTATCCTTCTATTAGGATGGTGTAATGAGTTCACTAATTTGTGATTAGAGATTAAACTCATTACTTAACACTAAACAAAAACCCAAAAAACATCTAATTAATCACAAGTAGGTTAATGATATTAATCCTACATCATCATGGTAAGTAAGTTGATATGCTTATCTCATACTTAAGTAGGCTCATTATCCCTAATCAGGGAGGATATAATGAGTTTACAAGCCCTTGATTTAGGCTTAAGCTCATTAACTTATGAAAAACACCAAAAACAATAACAAAACTTAAAAACACAAAAACAAACAATAATCGTCTCCTCCGGGATTCTTTTCTCATCACACTCATTCACAAACGAGAACTCTCTTCTTCCGTCTAATGCAAGACAGTTAGCACTCGAGCCAGACGAGTCATACACTTGAGCATAGACAAGCAAGTAGTTCATAGTCAATTTATTTTTCAGTCTCTTTGACTAGAACTATGGTGTTTTGACTTCCTCATTGCACGAGAGGATACGTAGGTATAACTTAATTGTTATCGAACAAAAGTCTCTTTGTCATCCCCCTCTTTCAGCATTCTTTTAAAGCCTCAGTTTCTGAGCATTTCACCCCTTTTGCACTAACACTTGTATATTTCTTTTCCTGCTTTTGTACACAGATAACACATACACTACCCATTTAAACACAATCTTTTAAGCGTGGATCCCGTCGAGTACGACGGACAATCTGGGTGTTAATACCTTCCCAGGTTGTAACCAACCCCCTTTCTCAGTTTCTCTAGTTCGCAACCGTCTTATCCATCTTTTCTAGGTTTATGCAACATTACCTTTCCTTCGGGATAAAAATGCCTAGCTGGCGACTCTATTCACTTCATTTCATTCTCTCTCTTTGCCGACCGTTCGCGTCTGCACCCTGGGACCCTGGTGTCTTTTCGGGGGAGCGACAACCTTGCATAGAACTTAAAAACTCCTTGACCAATTTCATATTAGTAGACCCAAATATAATATCATCTACGTACACTTGAACTAAGATTGAGTGATTTCCTTCTCGTTTAATAAAAATAGTAGTATCAACTTTTCCTCTTGAAAATCCTTGATTTAAAAAAATTACTAATACGCTCATACCAAGCTCTAGGAGCTTGTTTGAGACCATACAAGGCACGTTTAAGTTTGTATACATAATTAGGATTTTCATGATTTTCAAAACCAGGAGGTTGACAAACATACACTTCTTCATTTATATATCTATTAAGGAAAGCGCTCTTGACATCCATTTGATATAACTTAAGGTTTTGTGAACATGCAAATGCAAGCAAAAGGCATATAGCCTCAAGTTGGGCAAACGAGAGTATAAGTTTCCTCATAATCTATGCCCTTCTCTTAGTTATACCCTTGAGAAACAAGACGGGCCTTGTTGCGAGTAATAATACCACTTTCTTCCATCTTGTTCCTAAATACCCATTTTGTGCCAATTACTCGATGACCTCACGGAGGTGGGACAAGGCCCCAAACCTCATTTCTTTTGAATTGATTAAGTTCCTCTTGCATAGCCAAAAACCAATTTTCATCGAGTAAAGCATCTTTGGAGTTCTTAGGCTCAATTTGAGAGACGAAAGCATAATGATACTTATCCTTGATCGAGTGGTGACTCTCTTTGATATATCTCAAAGAATATTGCCAATGAGGTGATCATTAGAATTTTTCCACTCCAAAGGTAGATCATCTTGAGTTGATGAATTATCTTCATCTTTGAGTTCAGATCCTTTATCCGACTCCTCCACAGCTTTATCCGGAATGGGTTCAACACAGGACACTTCATTATCTTTAACAATCTCTTCAGAAGAAGCGCCTGCACCAATAACACAACTACCTTTTCCGACAATTTTCAGAGAAGATTCATCAAAGGAAATATGCACATATTCTTCAACAATAAGTAATCTCTTGTTGTATACCCTATAAGCTTTACTTGAGTTGGAGTATCCGAGAAAGATACCTTCATATGCTTTTGAATCAAATTTACCAAGATTTTATTTACCATTATTTAACACATAACATTTACCACCAAAGACATGGAGATGAGATACATTTGGCTTTCTTCCTTTTAAAAGTTCATAGGGCGTTTTATTATGAATAGGTCGAATGATTACCCTATTTAACCCATAACATGCCGTACTTATAGCATTGGCCCAAAAATATTTAGGAAGTCCACTATCACTGATCATAGCTCTTCCTAACTCCTCTAGAACACGATTTTTACGTTCTACTACACCATTTTCTTGTGGAGTTCTAGGATCGGAAAAATTATGTTCAATTCCATGTTTTTCACAAAATGCTTCAAAAAGGTGATTTTCAAATTCACCTCCATGATCACTTCGAATTGTAACAATGCTAGTGTTAAGTTTATTTTGAGATAACTTGGAAAATGTTTCAAATGCGGAGAAGGTGTCACTTTTACTTGCTTAGAAAATTATCCAACAAAATCTTGAGTAGTCACCCACAATAACAAACCCATAATAATTTCCTCCTATACTTTTGATTCTAGATGTACCAAATAGATCTATATGAAGAAGTTCAAGAGGTCTAGTCGTGGAAACAATGTTTTTGGAATTAAAAGAGACCTTTGTTTGCTTCCCCATTTGGCATGCATCACAAAGGTGATCTTTAGTAAATTTTATTTTTGGTAGACCAACAACCAAATATTCAGAAACAATTTTATTGAGCAAGTAAGAGTTAATGTGCGCTAAGCGCCTATGCCAAAGCCAATAAACATCACTCTTAGAGACTAGACACTTAGGATCATTTACAGACACATCATTCAAGTCAAGCATGTATTCATTATTCATCCTCAAGCCCTTAAACACATCATTCTTCTTATCATCATGTTCAATTATGCAACATTCTTTTGAAAAGGAGACTTTATATCCCTTGTCACATAATTGACTAATGCTAATAAGGTTATGTTTAAGGCCTTCAACTAAAAGGACATTTGAGATAGATGTAGAAAAGGGATTACCTACACTACCTTTACCGAGTATTATACCTTTGTTATTATCACCATAGGTAAAAACAACCCTTCTTCTTAGCCACGAAGTCATAGAACAGGGAGATGTCAGCCGTCATATGTCTTGAGCAACCACTATCGAGAAACCATCTTTTCTCCGTAGTCTCAAGACACTCCACCTACATGATTAAACAAGAGAGAAAGAGAGAGAGAGAGAGAGAGAGAGAGAGAGAGAGAGAGAGAGAGAGGTACCCAATTTTCATTGGGTCCTTGTGTGTGAGTGAACCTTTGGTTGCATTTGGGCAACCATTGGAAAATGCCTTTAGGAACTAAGAATCTCCTAAATCGACATTTAGCAATAGTGTGACCCCTCTTGCAACAATAAAGACAATTCAAGGTTGGTTTAGAGTCCCGTTTGCTATTTTGATCCTTCACTGCATAGGTGTATTTTTGATATGGATTATTCATAGAGTTTATAAAACTTGAACGATCAACAACAAATGCAATTTTTGGTTGTGACATCTTGTCTAGTTTGGCTTGAAGAGTTTTGACTTCTTTTTTCCAAATACAACAAGTTTCACATCTATGAAAATTAAACCACTCTCGTTTGTCTTTCCTTATGGGTTCCACCATAGACCACTTAAGAGCTTCCAATGCCTTTTGATAGTCGGAAACCTTTTCTCCAAATGCTTAAAAATAAGATTATTGGATGCTAAATGCTTAAAATCTTCTTTAGCTTCATGGTGGAGAACCTTAAAAGTACTAAGTAAATCGGGATAAGACAATTTTTCAAAATTATCATATTTAGAATGACTTACTTGATTTTTGCCCTTGTTGTGAGCCATAAGACAAAGGGTTACTTTCTCTTCCTCATCACTTGAGCTAGAACTTGTAGAGACTTCACAATCACTTTCCCATGTGATATATGCTCTCTTTGCTTTGTTGTCTTTCTTTTGATATTTATATTTGCCTTTGTCTTTCTTCAACACAGGACATTCTGGTTTGTAATGACCGGGTTTTCCGCAATTATAACATGATCCTTTTGACTTAGTACTTTTGCATTGATCTTGCTTAGAGGGATTTGATTGCCTTCTATAGTTGACAAGACGTTTGTCCAAATGAGAAATTTCATTCTTTCCAAAGTACCTATTGTATCTTCTTACAAACAACCCCATATCCTCATTAGATTCATCATCTTCGTCATTAGACTCACTCTCACATTCGTTGTTGGTGGATGATTTGGAAGTAGAAGCCTTCAAAGCAACAAACTTCTTCTTCTTCTTGTTGTCTTTAGATTTTTCATTCTTTTCTTTCTTTTTACTTTCTTCAAGCTCATGTAGATTCAAAATCTCTTTCTCATGCTCTTGTAGCTTCCTAATTAACTTGGTCAAATCCAAGGTTCTTACATCATTGATTTCCTTGATTGTCGTGAGTTTTGGTAACCATTCCCTAGTAAGACATCTTAGAACTTGGTTAGTATCTATATCGTTGGGAGTGGGTTTTCCAAGAGTATTTAAGCGATTTAATAAGTGAGAAAATCTCTTTCCCAATTCACCAATGGTTTCCCCTTGGTTCATGTGAAAGCGATCAAACTCTTGTTATAATGTATTAATTCTAGCTAGCTTCACGTCATCAGTTCCCCCATGGGTAATCTGTAATGTTCCCCACATAGCTTTCGCTGTAGTATAATGTGAAACTCTAAAATATTCATCCGCTCCCAAAGAAGCAATAATCATATTTTGAGCTTTCCAATCAAAACTATAATTCTTTTCATCTTTTTCATCCCATTGTGCTTCTGGTTTAGGTATTTCAAGGTTATTCTCTCTGGTCATAGTTATTTGCATATGACCGTCTTGAATAACCTTCTATATTTTTCTATCAACAAAGTTGATATGAATACGCATACAATCCTTCCAGTGACTATAATTTTCTCTGGTGAAAACGGGTCCTCTATTATACGCCCCCGTTGGATTGTTATTCATTTTCTAAAAGTTATATGTGAAGCACTAGATGAACCGGTGCTAGTGATACCACTTGTTAGACGATGACGCGGATCTAGAAGAGGGGGGGGGGTATCCCTTTTTAAAATTAAGCTTTTCAAAAAATTAATTGAAAATTATCTTGCGGAAGTTCCCCGGAAAAATCACGTCTAAATAAAATCAATTCACCGGTGAACCAATATGCGTTAAAAAATCAAATGGAATATAAGAGATGAATAAAGGAATTAATACAATGCTAATATATCATTTAAATTCAGGATAATTGAATAACCCACTTTCAATAATGAAAATTGATGAGAAATAAGCACAAAGAGTAAGAAGTTGTGAGATTTGATTTTTTATCAAACACTTGGTGTGCACCCACACAAAGTGTAGTTTGACAATTAGTGTAGTGCATAATTTTATCAAATTGCTATCCAAATATGATAACAACAATTTCACATGCACTTGGTAGGCACACACTAGTCCAAAACAAAATTCTTCAAACAACTCAACGTCAAATAATGCAGAAAAATTAACAAATAATAAGAATGAAGAACACACGAGATTTGTTTAGGAGGTTCCCCCACTGTCCTTGCTAAAGTTACTTTTCCCCCAATTCACAAACCGAATTGGGTTCTTTTATTAATATTTTAATTTTAATACAAGAAGAAAATTGGAACAACAAACCAATCCGAAATTGCGATTGTTGCTAGAACTCTTCTTGTCCCTTGATTCGAGGTGAACTAAGTCTTTCACGCGCGTCGAACAAACCTCTGATTAATTGCTCCCATCTTGCAAGGATTTACAATTATTCAAACTTTGAGCACGACCGCTTTGCTTCGATGCTTGTGAACCCACAACGTTCTTCGCAATCCTCCGGTTACCATGATATGAATGAACGATCACCTTGATCTACAAACCTCCTCACTCGGCTGAATTTACAAACGGATGATGCATGCAAAACCCCCAAATCACAAAGGTCTTGGAGGATAAACCCTCTAGGTTTATTCAATAAAAACCCACAAACCTCTCAACCCAAACTAAAATCACAATCTCACGTTTGAACGTTATCACCTTGATCTTACATTTTGATCAACAAAATTTATTGTGTGTAATTGTTGATGAATGCAAAGAAGGAGAAGATGAAGAGAGCACTTGTGATCTATTTCACTTTTCTTGTTAATATCACAAAAATAATATGACAATTATTTATATGGTTTAGTCAAATAATAATAAAATTAAAATACACATAAGTAAGAAAGAGAACCAAAAAGGGCGCTCTAAACATGCGTCGACCTTGTTTACCTCCAGGAATTCGTCAACCTGAAAGAATATCTGAGTCGACCTGTTCATGAATTTGAGTAGACCTAAAATTCCTCCTTTGTCAGCCTGTTGGGACCCGAGAGTTTTAAGGAAGAAATCAATCAAAATGAGTCGACCTGATGCATTCAATGAGTCGACTCAAAACTGTCTAACAGTCTGAGTCGACCTGTTTAGAAGTTTGAGTCGACTCATGCAGTTAAAATACCATAAATACATTTTCTTTATGAGATCATCCTTTTTCCGTGTAATCCCAAAAGACATTTCAAATCATAGAGGTTTTGACATCATTCAAAATATAATTTATGTCTCACAATCTTTACTTCCTTTCATTCTTCGTCCGAACCCAAATTGATCGTTTCCAACGGTTCTTTGTACGGTTGAATAGATTATTCCTCCTGCTTGAACAAGTGAGAGATTTCATCTGGAATATCTTCATCTTCTTCTTCTTCTTCAGCTTCAAATACCAGGAACTCAAAGTTGGGAGAAGGCATTGGATCATGTGTTTCAACGGGGTTTAAAACAGTTCATCTGCATGACGATGATATTTAGAAAACAAAGAGAGATGCAGAGAAGTGATATGCATATTAATTTTAAAAATGTTTGTTTTATTTTTAGGTTGTTTTAGGATTACCATTTTCCGAAAAAGTGAAAAGAGAAAAAGGCAAATAATTGCATGAAGACATATGACATTTTTATTTATGTTAGTCAATTCTTGAAACACACAACCCTATAAAACAAAATTCTATCGCTTCGGGAAGAGCGAAGAGGGATATTTACAAAAAGCAAGCTCTATAATACATCCTCTTCATATGGGCTAGATGAGAGGTCAAAATAAATATGAGGCAATTACTTTGAGATACATATGATAGCTTGAACATTAACAACGACCCAGTCGTGACGAACTCCTTAGTGAATCACAAAGTCTAGCACTTTTCTTCCAGGAGTATCTTTGGTGATAATGCTGATATCTGGTGGTGTAGGATCAGATGAATCTTCCTCCCACACAATTTTACCTTATGAGAAATTTTTTGTCATTTCTTTATCGGTGCTTTTCAATTCAAGAGAATCTCCCCATCCAATTGGTTGGATGTCTTGAATTATGATGTGAGAACTTTCTGGAGCAGTGTACTTCATAAGAAAGTCATATTTTACACTTGGTTGACCCAAGGTATCCCATGTCTCTGTAAGGATTTATGAGCCATCTTCCTCAATGACATTTACTTCTGGCATTGTGAAGTTGATAAAGTCAAGTCTTGCATTTCTTGTGATTTCGTCGAGACGATGCTTGTCATTCTCCGAATCTTCAAGATAAGGTTTCCATAACTCTGGAAGGAAAGGTGAATTATTCTCAGGGTCATTCAACAGATATTCATTCTCCGGATGAATCTTATACCCTGTATTTTCCTTGTATGTTTTCCAAATGGGTCGATTATTCATGGAATCATACGAAGTATCATCACAACTGCTATTCATTGAAGTCTCTTCTTCATATGAGTTGGGAGGAGTATGACATTCTTCAGGATCGTAATCTCCATAGAATGTTTTGACTTCTGATCTTGGTATATATTTGGGAATGGATATTGGAAAATTGAATGGTCTACGCTTTTCCTCCTGATATATATATATATATATATATATATATATATATATATATATATGTATGTATATATATATATATATATATATATATATATATATATATATATATGCATCCTTGTTGAAATAAGTCTTCCATTCTTCATCGGAATCATCAAAGTCGTTCTCTTCGACAACGTGAACCTCTTGAGAAATCGGGTGGAGAAAGCCTCCACTATGGAAGAAGTCTTGAATAGGACTAAAGTCCTTGTCATTGTCAGTGGATTTGGTTACCGTTAAAGAGAAACCAAGACATTTTCTAGTTGTATTATCACTGGGAATCACAACTTGTCCCCATCCTTTGATGTCGTTGCTTTTCATGGCTTGAAGAGTGTCTTTGTAGGAGGAAATCGAGGTTCCTCTTTTTGACCAATTCTCATTGCTCATAGAGAGTGCTTGAAACTGAGTCCCAATGTAACACACCAGGAGAACTGAATTTTAGTTATATTGCGGATAGCAAGAGTCTCCACCGACTTTTATTTTATCCATAAGGAAGGGACATAAAAGAACAGGAAATACTATTTTAAAAGACTTGGGTTCGAGGGGGAGGGGGTAGGTTATATAAAGGGAAGGTGTTATCACCCTTTATATCCATGGTTATCCATGGGCTCTTAGTTACTTATCTCACTTAATTGTTTTTGAAAAGTGAAGTGTGTGATTAGAAAATTTTCTAAGTACTTTAAAATGATCCTCGTATGGATGTATACAAAGCCTTGTTTGAAAATGTTTGAAAAATAGTGAGGTGTGAAAAATATTTTATTTTAAAGTGTGAGCAAGTAACTAGGAGGTATCTACCCTAGACTAAGTCATTCATGTTCTTTTATATGTCCTTTCAAGGGTAAGACTATCCCTATTATTAAGGAATATGTAGTCATTACCTTGGATTTTATTAAGGGACGGGCGTAGGGTCATCGTACGGTCAATGAAGGCAACTGGAGGGTGTCTTTAGCAATTAGGAGGGACTATCATCTTTAATCGAATGGACAAGATCATTTATCATAGGCAACCTCGTAGGGACTTAATCTTTTTAGAATTTGGGAGGGACTAGATGATTTATTTGAGTATAGATTTTGCTTAAGACACCCCCATTTTCGAGGGACTTGACCGTTTTTAAGGGCAACTTAAGAGAGGTATTCACAAGGAGGTGCAGACAGCGATCATAAATCGACTTACGTGTGTGAGTGTTGTTTTTAGATATTTATCTTTTTGTTTAATTTTTCTAAGTCCATATTAATCAAACATTTCTTTTTTTCACTCCCTAGGTTTACTAACCACGCAATTAAATATGTGCAAAAATTAAAAGCAGAATTTAAATATCTTACGCTATTACATTGGTGGGGGGGGTTACATTTTTAGAGGGATTAAAAAATTAAAAGGCGAAAAATAAATCTAAAATATTACATATTGGAAGCAATTACAAAAATTAAATGGAAATAGAATTAAACAAATCAATCTATACAATAAAATAAACCAAGTAAATTAATTGAAAATAAATAAGAAATTTTTTTTATGAAAAGATTAGGATTTTTAGTCTTAACTAATTATATCAAAAATAATAATTATGTGATAATAATATTAGAATTTATTTACAAAATTAATTTAAGAAAAATATTTATGAGAAAATTATATTTTAAAGTTTTAAGAATTAATCAAAACCTAATCAGTTAGTTAATTATTTAGTTAATTATTTGGTTAATTAGAAACAAAAATAAATTAGTTAAGAAAACACTCAAAAAATAAGGAGGAAAATAGGTTTTTGGAATAAAATGATGGGGAAGGGTGTTGAACCCACGCCCTCTGCTTCATTGGTGTAGCTTTCCACCATTGGGCTGCACGCCTGGTTTGTATATAACCTGAGTAAATTAGCTTAAATGTTAAATCTGGAAAATAACAGAATAAATAAGAAAAAAGGAAAGACCTGAGATCGAACCCAGGTCAGGACATTCATATGTACACGCTATAACCACTAGGCTAGTAAGCATTAGTTGACATAAAACAGAAACACATAAGTAAAAGGGAAAACTTAATTTTGAATTGGGTATTTGGCGCCTTCAAGCTTCATCTTCTTCTTTAGAATTCACAGGTTTACCTGCAACTTTTCCTGCAACTTTTCCTGCGTATTTTCATGTGGAACTTGCTGCGAATTTTCTTGCGTCCAAAACCTGCAAAAACCAAATGTTGAAAATACAGTGGATAAATGGATTTTAGTGATCCAGATCGGTTAATATGTGGTTCTTAAGCCCACTTAGATTATCGATTTCACAAGAAATCTCTTCCACCATGTGTCCCTAATTTGAAATTCCTCAAGAACCCTAATTATGGCTCTATCCTCATATGACTACGAATCCTTGAATTGGCTGCCCATAAACATTCTATATCATCACACAAACAATGTTAGTCAAACAAAAGCACTTAAAATATCAAAAACAGTCAAAAACGAAAAATCAAAAGAATTGGTATAAATATGCATTCGGTTCAATCCTTATGGCTTGATTTTGATGAAGATGTTGATTGGAGTAGTGTCAAAAATATCCCAGGATTAAATATAAGCCCTTAAAATACCTTAACTCAACCTGCAAATGAGAAAACGAAAATCAATCTTTTTTTTTTGCAAAAGTTTTTTTTTGAAGTTAGAATGGTATGGATGGCTGCTGAAAGTTTTTGTCCTCTGAATATCTGCACATTTGTGTTTATATAATGAATGGAATTAGGTCAAACAAGATATGCTTTTGTCATGGATTTTGATTGCTTCATTGTGAAGAATGAATCAAATATAATTGTGAGAAAAAATCAGATATTCTCTTGCCAATCGGATTTAGCACGAATTTGGAGAGTATCAAATCATCTTAAATGATATTTATGAGCTTCTAGAACAAGAATCTGATCCAAATATTGGGATTTTAGATTTCAATCAGCAGCTGATAGTGAAAAAACAGAGCTAAGTATCGATGCAAGACTAGTATGAGTCGATGCATGCTAGTTCTTTTAACGTCTATGAATCGATACAAGGTGTATGCATCGATGCATAATGTAGTTATAACCATTTCCAGAATTTTAATTAAACTATGTATTGATGCATGTCACAGATGAGTCAATACATGGTCTGTTTTCAAAAAACATAAAGGAATTTGCATCGATGCATAACTCGTATGAATCAATACATAGCATAGAGGAAACATGCATCAATGCAAAAATCGTATGTATCCATTCATATAGAAGCAATTTTCCTTTCTTGTGATAATTACCAACTTGCATCGACACAAAGCATGGATGCATCGATGCATACATAAACAAAAGTCATTTTTCATCATTTCTTGACCAAACTTGATCTGTAGGACTCTTGTACACCTTGGGAAACATTGATACACATCACTTTGATTATGGGAGGGAAAATTTTGGGGTACAACACACAATAACTTCTTCTGGTTCTAGATACGAGAATGATGATAAATGGCTAACTATTAGAGCTTTCTCTCCGCACATCGTTATCATTTTTTTGTTCTTCACGAATTTTAGCTTTTGATGGAGTGTCGAGGTGACAGCTCCTACTTCGTGGATCCAAGGTCGTCCTAGCAAACAACTATATATTGCGCAGATGTCCATGACCTGGAAGGTGATTTGAGATGTATGAATACCAATAGTTATGGAAAGATCCACTTTGTTGATAACTTCTTTTCTAGACCCGTTAAATGCTTTGACTACAATCTCACTTATTCTTATGAGATATCCTAGGAAAGATAATCGTGCTAAAGTTGACTTAGGCATGACATTCAGAGATGATCCCGTGTGTACGAGTACACTGGCTAGAGCATCGTCCCCGTATTTAATGGTAATGTTGAGAGCCATATTATGGTCTTTTCCTTATTCTGGAAGATCTTCATCACTGAATTCCAAGTTGTTGCAAGCAGTAATGTTGGATACAATAATGTCGAACTGATATACTGTAACCTCTTGTTCTACAAAAGCTTGTTCCAAAACTTTATGTAGAGCTTCTCTGTGTACTTCTGGACTAATCAGGAGAGATAATACTAAGATTCGAGAAGTAGTATTTTGCAATTGATCTACGATGTTGTATTCACTTCTCTAAATAAGCTTCAAGATCTCGTCATTGTTCTAAGCAGGTTCTGTACTGCTTGATGGAACAATTAGCGGTTCATGAACTTCTGGTGATGGTTCCTTTTCTTTTGATGGTTCTCCAACCCCTCAATTGAAGATTCGACCACTTCAGGTTACTCGAATGATGTCGGCAATGCTAACGATGGATGGCAATGGAGTTTCCTTTCCATCTTCGATTGTGTAGCCTCATATTTGTATGGAACGACTTTGTCTGATGTGTATGGAACTGAGCTTGGAAAATAGATGAATGTAGGAGGTAATTTACTTTTTTTTTACTGTCGTAAGGAACTTCCAAGTGTCCTGGTTCATAGAGTGGAAGGATCTTGGTGGAGACTCCTTTGTTAGTTCCATAGTTCACTGGTTCTTTTGGTGATTCCTGCACCATGTTGATTGATTGAGAATTCCCCATTATGAGCATTTGAGTTTCTTCTAGGACCAATTGATTGTGAAGTGCTGCTCGCACGAGATAACATCCTTGATCTTTCTTGGAGCATGTTCTGCATCTTTCATAGTCATGAGGCGGTACCCGACCGTGCCCACTTTGTATGCGGTGTCTATCTACTAAACTGATTTTCAATGATTGAATGTCACAGTGGAGGTGTCTCATCAGGTTTCCGTTAGTCACACTGATCTGGAGAGTGTCCTCATCCATATATATTGGAAGCTACCAATGGTCCATGATATTCTAAGGAGTCCTTTGAAAGAGAGAACAACCTTGATTGTCTTCACAACATCTTTTGCAATCTGGATAGTTATGAGGAGACAAATACCCAAGTATGAATTATCTTACGTGTAACTCTATTAAATTAGTATTCATCAGGAAAATGTCGAAAATTTGAACCATGTTGACTTGAAGGTCGTTTCTTCCCCGATAATCCTGGATCCATCTAAGGTCCATTTGTCGTTGAACAACATGTTATACGAAGGAACATACTTGATTGTCCCGCAAACAAGTTGTGCAAGATTTGTAGTTATGTAGTGGCAAATTATGATGTTGACTCTGCCTGGAGTGCATTGCATCTAGATTGACTTTCATTGCGCGAATTTCAAAGTTCTGAATGATGCTTGAAGGCTCATAGACCATGTTGATTTTGCGAATTCTTTGATCTTCAATAAGATTAACTGCAACCTTTCCATGCTACGGAAGTGGATTCGTTTGAACATTAGGATTCATATCCTTGAAAGAGAGTTGTCCATTCTTGACGAGTCTTTGAACATCATACTTGAAGCTCAAAGAGTTTTCAATGTTGTGCCCCGGTCCTCCTTGATGATAAGGGTAAAATTAATCAGCTTTAAACCAGTAAAGGGGGTTTTCAGGTACTTTTTGATTTCTTATTTTTTATGGTGAAATTGGTTATGGAAGGGAAAATATATCTTAAACTCACCCCACTTTGCATACTATTATTTAACATATGCCCACATGGTTTTGGGTTCTTCTTTAGCTTATTTCACCTTTGGATTAGTGCAAAATTTGTTCTTTTTGATATTGATGGGGGTTTCTTTGATATGGGTTTGGGTATGTGATGGGCTAAAGACGTATCTAATTATAAACTTGATGGGCTAAAGACGTATCTTATTATGTGTCTAGCGGTATCTTAACTGCAAGTGCACAGCCTATCGAAGTAATATTTAAGATTATCGATCCACAGGGACTCTATGGTTACTTAGTGCTAGATGAACTTCTAGTTTAGCTAAGGTGAAGGGTTGTCACGATTTTTTGTTGTTTTTAAAGATTAAAGGCGGGAATTAAATTTAATTTTAATAAAATAATACTAAGGCGGTCGGTATGTAATTATGCTAACTTAGGCGGGTCAATCTAACCTAGGCTTATAAAGATGGTTCACTTAATCTATTCTGTAGAGGTTACCAATTTAAATACCTTTAACTCACACTCTCGTGGTCTTATCTCAGATCATACCCCTAAAGCCCTATGCCTGCTCTCGCTAGCCCATAAGTGTTTAGAGATAATTTTTGGAAACTTAGCAATTCTAATTTATTTTAAAGCGCTCTCGCTGTGTTTAATTTAAATGCCTAACTTTAGCTATCTGGTTAAAATCTCACACTCTCGTGGTCTTGACCTAACCTAATACACTTTCCTTACTCTCGTAACAAAAAGGTCGATTTTATAATAAAAAGTATCAGCCAGAATATTAAGCTCTTAATTATTTTAAGCCTATAGTTGATTTTACCGATTTAGTTTGTTTTAATTACATACCGCCCTAAGGTAATTAGCTACTCATTTTTGTTGAACCAGACAGAGGCAGAGAAACATAAAACGAAATATTCATGGCAGAAAAATAAATATTCAACATAAATATAAAATTGCAAAATTAATATAAACCTGGTTAGCAATAAAAATGGCAGACTCCTTCCACAGGCTGGAAAGCTCGGAGTATTTGTCGGAATCGGAAATAAACTAAAAATTCTGAAGGCTTTGAAACAAATAAATTTTATAACAATTTCCTGATGTTGGAAATTGTTATAGGTTTGGTTTGGATACAATAAAAATAAAGCAATGAAAATAATGCTGGAAAAATAATAAGGGTGTAAAATAATTCGGCAGAGCTTCCGCAAGAAAATAATAAAACTAAACTCTGTAAATTGTTCATTCAAATTAAGTTATTTATAGAAGATTAAATGGGCTGGTGGTTGAATTGTTGCTTGGGCCTCGTAGGAGCATTGAGAAAATCCAGGAACGTGTGGATACAGGGTCAGTTGGAAAATAGGCGTTTCATATGCAACGTAACGTTATGACCAAGTCTTCAGTCAAATAACCTATTTTTCCCATGTCACGGTCGTGACAAGGGCATCACGTTCGTGTCCCTTGTAAAATAAGTGTCACGGTCGTGAGGGATATGTCACGGTCGTGATTGCTCCTTTTGGGGTGTCACGGTCGTGACACCTAGGTGACGACCGTGAGTGTAGCAAAAAATGCAGGTTTTGCAGAATTCTTCATTTCTTCATCTTTCAATGGTTGTTTTTGCTCATTTCACTCGTGGCTCATGATTTAGCTCTGTATACGATGTACCTGCAAAATGGCAAGGAAAACTCGAGGAATCGGGTGTTAAAACGACAATTATGCGATAAAACGGTATTGAAACATAGCAATATAATCGATACATTTTCTCGTTATCAAACTTCCCCAAACTTAAACCTTTGCTTGTCCTCAAGCAAATAGTCGGTTGAAAATTGTCGGACAAGTTTTTATCGACGCACACACACATAACAAACCGTACGAGGGATCGTTTTTTCGGATAAACCGGTACTTTGATAAAACACTAACGATACACTAATGACACAAGAAACAAGCTAAGTCGTCGACTTCCCGTTAAACGAAACATTCGGCAATTGCTTTACGATTTCACCTAGAGTTTTTCGATCTTATTTCGCCCGGTTTCATTCTAGCGTAATCACATTAAGCCATTTGCCTTAGCACGCACGTAGTGGAGTAGCCGGTTAGCGAATTTGATCCTTTAAAAGCACGGGGTCTGGTACACGAATGTGGTAACCCTATATACAATATCCGATTTGGAGGTTGTGGGGGATCGAGCCGTAGCACTCCCTACCAAGTTCAGAACCAGTACCTCTGAACCAACCCGCAATGGACTCCTTCTCATATTTCTCGTTTCTTATATGCGACCATGTACTTTGGTGAAATTTCTTTTCATTTGCATCGAGATATGAAGGATCGTTATAGATTAGGCATCAAACGCTTATATTCATCGGCTCCCCACGTGGTTTGTGTTCAGACGGTGCTGACTGCTAGTATAAACTACTAGGGGTTACTTTTGAACTGAAACTTAAGGTGTAGTCGTTACAATCATTGGAACGGGATTGCTTAAGTGGGAAGTCTAAGGTGCCAAGACTGTATTGATCTTGTTGAATCGTTCTCAGCTTCCTAATTATGATTTCGTAGGTAAGTCGGGTAATGCGAATAATTAAAGATTTTTTTTTCTTTTCTGTATGGCTAAATAAACGGGGAAAGTTCGAAACTAAAGAAAATAGCACAAAAATTGCTCGTTTCATTAACTTACGAAAAGAAATACAACGGAATGGAAATACAACGGAATGGAAATACAACGGAATGGAAAAGATGCGAAAAGGGAAAATGCGGAAAATGAAAGGTACCTCTCCCACACTATATCAGACATTGTCCTCAATGTTGTGATATAATAGCGGTAAAGTACAATACAAACAACGAAAACGGAAAAACATAAACATAAGCAAAAACTAAAACTAAGGCTGCTGATGACCGCGGGCTCGGCTTCTGGTGCGGGAGCGTCTGGTCGGAGTCGCTTCAAGATCAGAACCGGTACCGGTGATAGCAGTGATGTCAATGCGTAAAGCCTCTATCTTGCTAAAAATTTCTCCGAGCTTCTCATCAATAGCTGTCTGGTTGGTTGCAATAGTGCGGAGTTAGGCATCATGCTGCTCCTTCTGCCTTCGCTCCAGTGCGGCATTCATCTGGTTCTGCTGATGAATCGCACGGAGGACGTCCTCAAGAGTGAATTCTTGTGCAAGAGGCTGTCGGGTGGATGACTCGGGAATGTCCTGGACAGGCTCAGCTGCATCCATGGCATCTTGCATCTCATCCGCTGGTGGATCGGCCTGATCATCATGAATGGGGGCGTGTCCGGCAGCATCCGGTAAAGCAAAGATCCAGTTGGCTCGGCTAGACGGATCAATGCGGTCACGGGACGGCAGGATGATGTGGTGATAAATAGTGCCGTGGATAACAGAGCTAAACCTGCCATCCTCTCTCTGCGCAATCAAGTGAGCGGACCTGCAATAGTTCTTCGTTAGGAACTCGGCGGCTCTGCTAGACAAATTCGCGACCAAGTCACCAAGGTCCAACTGAATGGCGAGGGTGGTGACAATGCCGCCTATGTAAAATGGGGTTGCGCCTCTTTGCGCAATGGCCTGGATATGAGATAGCATGAACGGGGCAGCGTTGATAGGCTCGTCATTTAGAGCGCAGTGCAAGAACAAAAGCTCCTTGGAGTTGAGCTTGTGGTTACTCTCTCGTGCAAAGATGGTGTTGCAAATGATGCGGTGAAAATATCTTATTGTCGGTTGTGGATGTGCGTAGCATTAAGGCTCTGGAAGGCTGAGGCACGGGTGTTGGTTATGTCGTGCCATAGGGTGAAAGCGGTTTCACTGAAATTATCCGGCACGCGGAGGTGAGCTTCATTCCCGTGATCGAAGCCTAGCAACTCGGCTATCCTGTTTTGCGAAAGTTCGAACTCCCACCAAGAAATCTGAACTTAGAGAAGCCGGTAAGTTGACTCTGAGAACCGGTAGGAGTGATGTAATGGAATGAGCTTAGGAATTCCAATGTCAGAAGCTCGAATGTGGGCTGGGGTTAACTCATAAAGCCAGTTATCCTTATTGTGAACACTTACTCTAGCATGGTTTGGTAGTGTGAACAGGGTTACTACCTCATTCCGGATTAGGTACTCGAAAGGTGGATGTCCTAAATTCCTTATGATATGGCGATTGAAGCAAAAGTTAAGATTCATAGGACGGATGGTACCTAAACGGTTGCACCTGTGAAATTGGTATCTAAGTCCTAAGGCATCAGCAATCATGGTTACAAGACCTCCTACTAATATAGGTAATTCAGGTTCTTCTTGGATTCGGGTGAAGGTTTGCATCATGAAAGGCACACCATTGACAGGCTGTCCATTAGTGAAACATGACATAATGAATATCTCATCTTTAGATACTCCAGTAAGGTTTTCTTCTTTTCCAAAGAAGGTGTGGGCAAGGATCTTATGGAAGTAACAGATAGCTGGGTTATGTATCTCATCATTGTTCATGCTATTTGGTTCAGGGTGGTAGTTTCCGGTTAATGTTCCCCAAAAGAAATCCAGCTCAATGTCCATCAATTCTACCTGTGTGGTAGTAAAAGCAAAGGGTCCACTAGGGAATCCTAATAAGTCAGCTAGCTCTTTATGGTAAAAGTCATATTCTATTCCAAATAGGCGGAAACTGATAAATCCCTTCCTGAATCCAAAACCGCGCTCGGGTAGGTAAACTAAGGAGCTAAGGAACTCAAGGGTGAGCTCGCGGTAAGTCACAAACTTATGTTGAATCAGTGCATTCTCCCATCCAAGTCGGTTAAACAAGTACAGGATGCTATCATGTATACCTAAGGTTTCCATAGTCAGATCATCCGGGTACAGGGTCAAATCCATTGGCCTCTGTGATAACTCTTCAAATTTCATTCTTTGGTTCCTACCTCTAAATCTGGTTTCCATAAGGTTTATCGGTTGGTTAGCCATGGTTAGTGCAAATACGGAGGAAACAAATCAGGGCGAGAAGGAAAGTGGAAAAGACTTTTAGAAAATCTGTAAAAGTGATTTAAGATTAAAATAAGGAAATAAAATGCATAAATTAAAGGCAATAATAGTAATAATGAAATAAAACTATAAAATGACAAAACAAATAAATGAATAATAAAATGATAAATGACAAAATAATAAAATGAATAAAATGATTTAAATGGTTTAAATGATTAAATGATTAAATGATTAAATGGGTTGCCTCCCACTAAGCGCTGTTTTTATCGTCAAAAGCCTGACGTAATGCTTAGGTGTAGATTAATCAGGGGAATTAGTGGACAACTCTAAAAGCCTTAGACTATTCGCATAATCTCTATTTTCAACTTTATGATAATGTTTTAAACGTTGTCCGTTCACCGTGAATGGTTCACTATTCCTACCCTTAATTTCTATTGCTCCACTCGGGAACACTCTAGTTATTTCAAAGGGTCCTGACCATCTAGATTTTAATTTCCCAGGAAAGATCCTAAGTCTTGAATTAAAGAGGAGTACAACGTCTCCCACACTAAATTCTTTCCTAGATAGGCGTTTATCATGCCATCGCTTAGTTCTTTCTTTATATATCTTAGCATTCTCATAAGCATCTAGCCTTAATTCTTCTAATTCGTTAATATCTAGGATTCGCTTTTCTCCTGCAGCATTATAGTTTATATTGAGGGTTTTGATCGCCCAATAAGCTTTGTGTTCTAGTTCTACAGGGAGGTGACAAGATTTTCCATAAACAAATTTGAAAGGTGTAGTACCTATGGGTGTCTTGTAAGCGGTCCTATAAGCCCATAAAGCTTCATTAAGCTTAGATGACCAATCTTTCCGAGATATGGCGACAGTCTTTTCTAAGATTTGTTTGATTTCTCTGTTTGAGACTTCGACTTGTCCACTTGTTTGTGGGTGATATGGTGTTGCCACACGGTGTTTTACTCCATACTTAGATAGTAATTTGTCAAAGATTTTTGAAATGAAGTGCGAGCCACCGTCACTTATGACGAGTCTAGGCACACCAAATCTGGGAAAGATTATATTTTTGAAAAGCTTTATTACTACTCGTGTGTCGTTTGTAGGAGAAGCTATAGCTTCGATCCATTTTGAAACATAATCAACAGCTACGAGTATGTAATTATTACCGAAAGATGATGGGAATGGTCCCATGAAATCTATTCCCCAGACGTCAAAGATTTCTAATTCTAATATTCCTTTTTGAGGCATCTCATCTCTTCTTGAAATATTACCGGTGCGTTGAAACCGATCGCAATTTATAACAGCGATGTGGACATCTTTCCATAGATTAGGCCAGAATAGGCCGACTTGCAAGATTTTTTCACAAGTCTTGGAAGTGCTTGCATGTCCACCATAAGGAGATGAATGGCAATGAGCAATGACATCTTCTATTTCCTCTTCGGGAATACATCAACGAAAGATTCCATCGGGTCCTCTTTTGAACAATAATGGTTCATCCCAATAGTAATGTTTTAGATTGTGAAAGAATTTCTTTTTCTACTGATAGGTTAAATCAGGTGGAAGAGCTCCTGCGGCTAGGTAGTTAACAATGTCAGCGTACCATGGAAGTCCTACAGTCGTTTGGATTGTTTCCACGGGTTCTGGTTCATTTATGTCTAACTGAACTGGGTCGCTTCCTATTTGTGCTATCAGCTGTTCATACGGAAAATCATCGTTAATCGGCACTTGTTCGGGTTTAATACCTTCTATTCTAGATAAATGGTCCGCTACGACATTTTCAGTACCCTTCTTATCTTTTATTTCGAGATTAAATTCTTGTAAGAGTAAAATCCATCTCAAGAGTCTTGGTTTAGCATCTTTCTTAGTCAGTAGGTATCTGATAGCAGCGTGGTCTGTGTAAACGATTATTTTCGCTCCTACTAGGTAAGAACGGAATTTGTCAAGCGCAAAGACAACTGCTAACAGTTCATTTTCAGTAGTGGCGTAGTTCATCTGAGCAGAATCTAAGGTTCTACTGGCATAGTAAATCGCATGAAGTTTCTTTTCCTTCCTCTGGCCTAGAACTGCACCTACAGCATAGTCACTCGCATCGCACATGATTTCGAAAGGTAATCTCCAGTCAGGGGGTTGCATGATTGGTGCGGTGATGAGAGCTGTTTTTAGAGTTTCGAATGCTTTAAGACAATCTTCATTGAATATGAACTCAACGTCTTTCATTAATAAACCAGTAAGAGGTTTAGTGATTTTCGAGAAATCTTTGATGAATCGTCGGTAAAAACCGGTGTGTCCTAAAAAGCTTCGTATTTCTCGAATTTTTTTAGGGGGTTGAAGATCTTTTATGACTTCTATCTTAGCTTTATCAACTTCAATTCCCTTGTCGGATATGACGTGTCCTAATACGATTCCTTCTCTGACCATAAAATGACATTTCTCCCAGTTAAGCACGAGGTTTACTTTTACACATCTTTCTAACACCATTTCTAAATTTGATAGGAATCCTTCAAAACTTTGCCCGCATACAGAGAAGTCGTCCATGAACACTTCCATGATGTTGTCTATAAAATCTGCGAAGATTGACATCATACATCTTTGAAAGGTTGCAGGAGCGTTGCATAATCCAAAGGGAATTCGTCTGTAAGCGAACGTTCCATAGGGGCATGTGAATGTAGTCTTCTCTTGATCATCTGGATGGATAGGGATTTGGAAAAATCCTGAGTAACCATCAAGATAACAGAAATAAGAATGCTTTGCTAATCGTTCTAACATTTGATCTATAAAGGGTAGTGGGAAATGATCTTTTCGAGTGGCTTTGTTTAGTTTACGATAATCGATGCACACTCTATGTCCTGTCACTACTCTTTGCGATATCGATTCTCCTTTAGCGTTTTTCACTACAGTGATACCTCCTTTCTTTGGCACTACATGTACTGGACTAACCCATTTACTATCAGAGATTGGATATATTATTCCGGCATCTAGTAGTTTCTTAACTTCTTCTTTTACTACAGTGCTAAGGATTGGGTTAATTCTTCTTTGAGATTCTCTGGAGGTTTTGCAATCTTCTTCTGGTAGAATACGATGCATGCAGATTGAAGGGCATATTCCTTTGAGATCAGATATGTTATATCCTAATGCAGTTGGATATTTCTTTAAAACATCTAAAAGTTTCTTTGTTTCGATTGTTCCTAAACTGGAATTTATTATAACTGGTCTTTTACATTCAATGTCTAAGAATTCGTACCTTAGGTTATTAGGTAAAGTTTTTAATCCTAATGTAGGTTTATCTTTACTTGGCATGGGATCCGGTGTAAGTGCTAAACTTTCGCTTAGACTATCGTCTTGATACGGTGCACGCCAATTATCATCTTCGAAAATCGGAGGGATTTGAATTTTCATAATTTCAGAATAGGTAGTTTCTTTCACTTCCATTTCTCTTACACATTCGTCAATTACGTCCAATAGATAGCAGGTATCCTCTATAGCTGGTGATTGTAAGAATTGTGTTAAAATAAATTCAACTTTCTCTTCACCTACTTCAAAGGTTAGCTTTCCTCTTTTTACGTCTATTATAGCTCCGGCGGTAGCTAAGAATGGTCTTCCTAGTATGATAGGTGTAGTGGAGTCTTCAGAGATGTCCATGATTATGAAATCAGTAGGGATGTAGAATTGTCCTATACGTACTGGGACGTTTTCTAGTATGCCTACAGGATATTTAACAGAGCGATCGGCTAGTTGAACAGACATTTTAGTTGGTCTTAGGTCTCCCATGTCTAGCCTTTTGCAAATCGTTAAGGGCATAACACTGATACTGGCTCCTAAATCACATAGAGCTTTGTCAATGACGAATTTTCCTATTACACAGGGTATAGAGAAACTTCCTGGATCTTTTAGCTTAGGAGGCATATTATTCTGAATTATGGCGCTACATTCAGCAGTAAGTGTGACTGTTCCGTTATCCTCTATCTTTTTCTTATTGGATAAGATTTCTTTTAAAAACTTAGCATACGAGGGCATTTGAGTGATAGCTTCTGTAAACGGAATAGTAATATTCAATTGTTTCAGAAGTTCGACAAATTTCTTAAACTGGCCCATCGTCTTGGAATTGGTTAATCTCTGAGGGTACAGAATTGGTGGTTTATAGGGTGGTGGAGGCACATAAGGCTTTTCTTTCTCCACTGCCTCTTGATTATCATCTTCCTTTTCTTCTGGATCGTTCACCTTTTCAGTCGGTTTATCTGGTTTTTGGTACATGGCTGGATTGTCAAGTCTTGGATTGGTAGGTCCGTCAAGTTCCTTGCCACTTCTTAATATCACAGCATTGGCATGTCCTTTTGGATTAGGTTGAGGTTGTCCGGGAAATACTCCAGCTGGTGCAGCGGTAGGTGCTTGTTGTTGAGCTACTTGTGAAATCTGAGTTTCAAGCATTTTGTTATGTGTAGCTAATGCATCTACTTTGCTCACTAATTGCTTAATCTGCTCACTAGTGTGTATGTTTTGGTTTAAGAAGTCCTTGTTTGTTTGAGATTGGTTAGCTATAAAGTTCTCCATCATCAATTCAAGGTTAGATTTTCTAGGGACATTAGGAGCAGTCTTTTGATACCCTGGTGGTGTAGCTGGTGCTTGACCTGGTGCGTATAAAGCATTGTTATTTTTATAGGAGAAGTTCGGATGATTCTTCCAACCTGGGTTGTATGTGTTTGAGTATGGGTTTCCTTGAGCATAATTCACTTGATCTGTGGGAATTCCTGTTAATAGTTGACAATCAGGAACTTCATGTCCTGGAACTCCACATAACTCACAGTTAGGTGTTACTGCAGCCACAGTGGCTGTTGGTGTTATGGCCAAGTTGTCGATCTTTTGGTTTAGTTGGTCAAACTTTGCATTGACTTGGTCCATACTACTCACTTCATACATACCTCCTTTTGTTGGTTTCTCAGTTGCGACTCTCTCGCTTCCCCATTGGTAATGGTTTTGAGCCATACTTTCGATAAGTGCATAAGCATCATTATATTCTTTGTCCATCAGTGCACCGCCCGCGGCAGCGTCAATTGTCATTCTTGTATTTTACAAGAGTCCATTATAGAAGGTATGGATGACCATCCATTCTACTAATCCGTGATGTGGACAAAGTCTCAGCATATCCTTATAGCGTTCCCAAGCTTCGAATAGTAATTCGTTTTCCCTTTGCTTAAATCCGTTGATCTGAGCTCTCAGCATAGCTGTCTTGCTAGGTGGGAAATATCTGGTCAAGAAAACTCTCTTTAGTTCCTCCCACGTAGTCACTGAGTTCGAAGGCAGAGATTGAAGCCAGGCTCTTGCTCTGTCTCGAAGTGAAAAAGGAAACAAACGTAGTCTAATAGCTTCTTGGGTAACTCCATTGGCTTTTACGGTATCTGCGTATTGCACAAAGATCGAAAGATGAAGGTTCGGATCCTCAGTAGGATTTCCGGCGAATTGATTTTGTTGCACGGCTGATATCAACGAAGGTTTTAGTTCGAAATCGTTTCGGTTGATATCCGGTGTGGCAATGCTAGAATGTGGTTCAGCTTGCGAAGGACTAGCGTAATATTTAAATGGGTGATTCTGTTCTTCAGCCATCTCTGCGTCCTTTGATGTTACGACTGGTTTAGGTGGATCTAATCGAAGATCTGGAATATTGTAACTTTGTTCGTAATCGAATATCCGTCTTCTTACGTGTAAGAAGCGTTTCGATTCTGGGATTAGAGGTTGCAAGTCTTCGCCTTGAGAGCGAGTACTTGGCATACACTCGGGAATTTAGATTAAGAAAAGAAAATAGTTGTTACCTTAGTCTAGACAATGCTACCTAAAGTGCACTAGTAACTAAATTAAGGTCCCCGGCAACGGCGCCAAAAACTTGATGGGCTAAAGACGTATCTAATTATGTGTCTAGCGGTATCTTAACTGCAAGTGCACAGCCTATCGAAGTAATATTTAAGATTATCGATCCACAGGGACTCTATGGTTACTTAGTGCTAGATGAACTTCTAGTTTAGCTAAGGTGAAGGGTTGTCACGATTTTTTGTTGTTTTTAAAGATTAAAGGCGGGAATTAAATTTAAGTTTAATAAAATAATACTAAGGCGGTCGGTATGTAATTATGCTAACTTAGGAGGGTCAATCTAACCTAGGCTTATAAAGATGGTTCACTTAATCTATTCTGTAGAGGTTACCAGTTTAAATACCTTTAACTCACACTCTCGTGGTCTTATCTCAGATATTACCCCTAAAGCCCTATGCCTGCTCTCGCTAGCCCATAAGTGTTTAGAGATAATTTTTGGAAACTTAGTAATTCTAATTTATTTTAAAGCGCTCTCGCTGTGTTTAATTTAAATGCCTAACTTTAGCTATCTGGTTAAAATCTCACACTCTCGTGGTCTTGACCTAACCTAATACACTTTCCTTACTCTCGTAACAAAAAGGTCGATTTTATAATAAAAAGTATCAGCCAGAATATTAAGCTCTTAATTATTTTAAGCCTATAGTTGATTTTACCGATTTAGTTTGTTTTAATTACATACCGCCCTAAGGTAATTAGCTACTCATTTTTGTTGAACCAGACAGAGGCAGAGAAACATAAAACGAAATATTCATGGCAGAAAAATAAATATTCAACATAAATATAAAATTGCAAAATTAATATAAACCTGGTTAACAATAAAAATGGCAGACTCCTTCTTCCACATGCTGGAAAGCTCGGAGTATTTGTCAGAATCGGAAATAAACTAAAAATTCTGAAGGCTTTGAAACAAATAAATTTTATAACAATTTCCTGATGTTGGAAATTGTTATAGGTTTGGTTTGGATACAATAAAAATAAAGCAATGAAAATAATGCTGGAAAAATAATAAGGGTGTAAAATAATTCGGCAGAGCTTCCGCAAGAAAATAATAAAACTAAACTCTGTAAATTGTTCATTCAAATTAAGCTATTTATAGAAGATTAAATGGGCTGGTGGTTGAATTGTTGCTTGGGCCTCGTAGGAGCATTGAGAAAATCCAGGAACGTGTGGATACAGGGTCAGCTGGAAAATAGGCGTTTCATATGCAGCGTAACGTTATGACCAAGTCTTCAGTCAAATAACCTATTTTTCCCTTGTCACGGTCGTGACAAGGGCATCACGTTCGTGTCCCTTGTAAAATAAGTGTCACGGTCGTGAGGGATATGTCACGGTCGTGATTTCTCCTTTTGGGGTGTCACGGTCGTGACACCTAGGTGACGACCGTGAGTGTAGCAAAAAATGCAGGTTTTGCAAAATTCTTCATTTCTTCATCTTTCAATGGTTGTTTTTGCTCATTTCACTCGTGGCTCATGATTTAGCTCTGTATACGATGTACCTGCAAAATGGCAAGGAAAACTCGAGGAATCGGGTGTTAAAACGACAATTATGCGATAAAACGGTATTGAAACATAGCAATATAATCGATACATTTTCTCGTTATCAGTATGAGATGAATGCTGATTGATTGGGTAATGTTGATGTTTTTTGTGTTTCTGTATCATCATAATTTTTTGATGTTTTTCTTAGGTTTAGAAACCTAATTGTTGTTTTTGTTTGGTGTGCTCGCAAAGATCTTACGACTTTTTTCCTATATACCCCCAAAAAGAGAATTGAGGGATCAGAGCATCATAGTTCCTCCTAAAAGGCTAGAGTAAGGAGGAAGGGTTGATTTGTATCCTAGTTAAAGCACAGGATGTTGATGCTCAAAAGTTTGATTTGTGTCTTGATCAAAGTCCAAGATTGAAGCTGAAAAGTTTGTTTGTTTCCTGATCAAAGCCCAGGATTGAAGATGAAAAATAGTTGTTTGTAACTATTTGGTTGATTGTTTGAATTGCATAGCTCAAGGCATAATGTGAATGGTATCTTAATTTGCATAGCTCAAGAAAGGCTGAATGGGTACCCTGAATTGCATAGCTCAAGGAGAACTGAATGGTTGACCTAGATTGCATAGCTTAGGATAGATGAATGGGTTATCTTGATTTGCATAGCCAAGAAAGGCTAGATGTTTAGCTTAGTTAGACTCAAAGACTATGAATATTGTTGTGGGGATTTAACTTAGTTAAAGTACAAGATTATGACTGTTGGGAATGAGCTTAGTTAAATTCATAAACTATGACTATATTGATGTTGTTTAGCTTAGTTAAAGTCCAAGGCTATGGCTGATTTTGAGTGACTGTATAGTGTTTGACTGTATATGCATTGATTGAAGCCCAAGGTTGAAGCTAAAAGGTTCTAAGTAGGGAGAATTTTTCATCTCTAAAGTGGGAAGATTTGGTTTATATGTGCCTTGATTGAAGTCCAAGGTTGAAACTAAACAAAGAAAACTGAATCTTTAGGAAAGTTTATCGGTGTTTTGATTTGGAAGCCCAGGTGTGAAGCTTATTTTTGAGAGACTGAATCTTGATTTATCTGTATCTTATATGAAGCCTAAGATGCGAGGATGAAAAATTGTTGGTAGTCTGACTCTGTATGTAGAGTGTTTTATCTGTTGGTTTGATAAATGTTTTAAAGGTCATCAGACATACCTTTGTCTGGGGAAGATTCAATTATACAAAACCCAAGAGGAGGCTATCTTAGTCATTATCAGGGAGAGGGAGACTACTGTAGGGTGTTTGATTCTAAAGTATGTTCTTATGCTTTTAGGAAGCCTGAGAGGGTCCTTGTGTTTAAGCCCAATAGGAGGCTAGGTTACCTGTATGAGGCCCATAGGTCCTTGGATAAAGCCCAAGAGGAGGCTGGGGAAGGCTAAGTAACATCTAAGCCTGAGAGAAGGCACCTTTAAGAGGCCTAAGGGGCTTGAATGAAGCCCAAGAGGAGGCTATGTTTTGCCCTAGTTTTTGTTCTAGTTATCAGAGGTTAGGTCTGGTGGCAGTAACCCGATTGCTTAAATTCTAGAAGAGATGCAAATATAAACAGTAAAGATGCATGTAGAAAAATAAAAGTGTCAATGAATGTGTTTAACAAATTTTAGCATGTCTTTTGCTATTGTTTGAATATTCTTAAGTTGTTTTATTAAGAATGAAGCTGGGTGTTACACTAGGAAGCAGAGGCCCAAAATCCCGAGGGAGAAAGATTACAGATGTGTTTTACATTGTATTCTCTTTGTCATTAAGAAGTTTATTATTATCTTTGCTTTAGTATGAGGTGAAGAAAGACAATTTTGGCAAACACTCTATTCTAAGCAAGCACGACAATTTAAGAAAACAAAAAGAAGTTAGAAAGAGAAAAGATGGTTCATAAGCTAATAATAGGGCTTAAACATAAGGATGCCAATTGAATTTGTTTTGTTTATTAATTATCTGATGATTTCATACACAAAGTAGGACTTGGATGCTAAAAAGCTGCCTACAGCATGAAAAACTGTTCACCGAAGTGAAGCTTAGTCTAGTTGCTGGTGTATTAGATCTTTAGTCATAAAGATGAAAAATGAAAAGGAGATGAGATTTGTAAGAAAATGCTCATGAACCTCTGTATATGAGATTGAAAACTGTTTGAGAAACAATTACGAGGTTCAGGACTTATACGGAAGCCTGGCGGAGTTTTAAAACAGACCGGTGAAAGTTTAAAACAAAAAGAATGAGTCCTAAACACAAAGTAATCCTCATGACAAATTTTGACAATTCATTTTAGTAAACAAATGGTTATGTGTAAAGATATTCACAGAAAACAATTCACAGATGAAACCTTAATGCGGTGAAAAAGGCGGTCGTACCGAGTTTTTGAAAATGGAGCAGATGAACCCTAATGGTTCATTTTTCAAAAAGGTATGTGTCTTACACTCTAATAGAGGCCCAAAAGTGTGACAAAAGTAAATTTGAGGGTATGAAAGTCAAAACCCTAATTTTGAATATTTTGAATATTTATTTTGAAATAAAATATTAAAATATTTGATAACATTCAAATACTAATGAAAAACAAGTTGAAACCTTGGATCAATGTTTGAAAAATTATATTTTATCCAAGAGACAACTTGAATATCATATATGTTTGAAAAACCAAGTGAAAGAAATGAATTTTAAAATGTTTAGAAACAAATAAAATTAATTCTTTATGAAAATAATAAATATATTAAAAAAATATTTTTTTTTGAGATTTTTTCATGGAATAAAATATTTAAACATTTTTGAGAATTAATGAAAAAAAGAATCATTTAAAAACTGAAAATAATCAGAGAGAAATTAATTTTTGAATCAATTAACAAAATAATAAAAAATTAAAAATTTTGAATTTCTAAAAAGGGATCCAAGAACACCCTCAAGAACACGCGCGAAGGGTGTTCTTGTCCCATATTTCAAAATTTATGCTATCACATGGAATAAGCATCCATTTGAGATAAAATAAACATCAAAATCACTCGTTTTGATCCCACGAACCCAATGATACCAATTAATTTCATTCATTTTAAGTGTGGAGTGAGAAATCAGTGATGAACACTGAAGAACCCTAATTTGGCCTAAGCTTCTTGAAATTCTACATGATGATGATTTTGTGAAATTTATTGAGGGGTATTACTTAGAATATGATTACGCACATATGGCAAAAAGATAGTGCGAGGAAATATGCATGGATTATGATTTGACCTAGTTTGAGGCTTACCTGAACTTCGAGTTGCAACTGGAGTTATGATTTCGAGTTGGAGGTGTTACAAAGATGTTGTAATGATTTGGACAACTTCCTTACAACATATGGAGTGTGTTTGAACACTTGGACTTAATTGTAAATGGCTGGATCAACTTCTGATCTTCAATTTGCAGAAACAAGGATTTTTTGAGGTTTTGATGAGTGATTCTGGGTTGGGAGTTTTTCAAAGGCGATCTAAGTGTTTGACCACCTCATAAACATCATATGTGACGTGTGTCAATATTTGGTTTGAGCTTGTGCTAGCTCAAACTCAAAAACCAGAAGTGATTGCTCAAAATATTTAGTTTTGAGGCTTTGAGAGAAAAGAAGAAAAAACTTAGTGATCAGAGGCTTTGGTTTAATTTTTATGATGGAATGGAGTCTCTATTTATAGGAAAAGATGTTGAAAAAACTTGGCCACCAAGATTTGAAGTGATGAGGTCATAATGATGAGTCATCATTTATGAAAATATCTCTTACAAGTGAAATGATGATTTTGTGAAATAGCTCATCTATGTAACAAAAAAAATCACATTCCTCAGAAGTTTGATGCTTGGATTATTTCCACCTATTGCTTGTTGAAAAAGAGATCCAAGAATATGCATTTTTAAAGAATTGTGGCCCTTGGATCAAAATGCATAATGTTGAATTCTATGAATGTCATTTTAGTGAATCCCATGGTGCATTCATGAATTTGCAGGTTAGATCAGACTTGTAATCATTGTTTAGATGCTTAAATCCACTTGACAATGTACTTTGATTCAAAAAATCAGATTTCACAAGTTTGTGAAAAATCTGTTTTTGCAAAACAGCTTGAGATGCTCACTTTGATCCATGATTTCTTCATGTACAAGCAAGATCTTTTCATGCCAATTGGTTCTTTGAATTATCGGCAACATTTGCAACAACGTTGATGTTTTGAAAAGGATCTGAATCATCTTGGAACTTGATGTAAAATCCCTCCAAGTTTTGATGTTTTGCTGATTTTACACTTAGGCAATTTTTTTCTAAGTGTTGAAAATCAGTATTTTTCTTGATTTTGATCCATCTTCAACTTGAAATCCATAATGAATTGGAGTTTCTCCTAGTTGAATCATTTGTAGTTTGTAGCAAGATCTTTCATTTGAGCTTTGGTTCACCAAAATCTGATGCTTGGATCACAAGTTATGATGCTTGGAAGTAGGGTACTTGAACACATTTTTCCATAACTTAGAAAATTTTCTAAGTTTCAAAGGTTGCCCCTTTTACAGGTTATCTTCAAATTTCTATTTTTTTGTGATCAACTGCATTCATAGTCCATATTTTATTGAAATATAGGTCATGTAGATCATTTTGGGTGAAAAGTCAAACTTTAACTTTTTGGTCCAGATGGAAATTACACTAGATACCCCTAGATTTCTTATTTTTTGAATGAACATCATCTAAGGTATTTTGTCCTTATGAATGAAATTATATGATGTATATGAGATATTTAAACCATTACCTATGGTATAGGCTCTTGTCCAGATGAAAATCCTGACTTTTGGTTCCCCGATTAGTCAGAAACCCTAATTTGGGCACTGTGAAACCCTAATCTTGCAATCCTTGATCTCTGCACCTTTTATACTTGTAAATGGCTTGTCAGGGTCATGTCAAAATTCTTGATGATAGGTGGAGGAATTGGCTCCTTTTCCCATGAGATA